>CM051024.1:54239246-54886746 GCA_027627225.1 Congeria kusceri | reverse complement strand
AACAGTCCAACATACCATAATGTTATTTAGAAAATAAGGATAGAGAGCTAATCAAGTACTGGAAAGCACGACATGCGTCGGATGTCCTGAAGAAATGCGTATATGTTGGTATACGAAGCGCAATGCACTCAATATTAAGTCATTAATGCTTATAACAATAATGTAGTATGACATTGTATTGAACGGTATTATTTGAACTATTAGTGATATTGCTAGTGGATTTGTTAAAATCCTTGAATGTTTGTTATATAATAATACTGAATAACACACATAACATACATTTTGGCTTCAAATATGTTGTCGAACGATAATCCTCCTGCCGGAGTGGTTTTGCGAAGCAGATCTCTGTAATTACTCTTATTATAATGTGACTCCTGCAAAGTAGTCTCAACTGTGTCATGAAGAACGTACTTGTGTTTTGTTGGTTCCAGAGTGCGTTCTTATCATAAAGTCTTTAATTATGTCCAAAGCAATTTGGCTTGTGTTTGCCTTCTCAGTTGTCGATACAGGAACTGGAGTTACGACATTATCAAACGCGCTAATGGTGTATGACATTCCCGTCAGAACCACATATGTAATGACCAAAGAGTTTGTCATCGTATCTATAATAAATGGTGGTGTATGTTAAGCTATTTAGAGTGAAAATGTTATCTTTATTCTTAATAGTAAATATTTGAAAAGGATTAAAGAAATTATAACTAAACAGTGTGTCTTAAAATATTGCTAAATACGAAATTAGCTGAAACACATGTTAAGAATGAAATGAAAGTGAAAGTAGTTCTGGTGTAAGTCTAACGTTTTTTTTGCCTGGAGTAATACTTAAATAAATTTAGACGCGATGCTTAATATGATAAAGTTATTTACTTTCTCTTTATATGAAAACGAGCACCAATACTATTAGCTCGTTATCCACTGTGTTATCCTAGTGTCGGTCACATTATGTGTGTTCAGGCAATGAGTGTCGGTTATTGGAACTTCGTGTAATATGGAGATTCTCAATAGGCGCGGGCTATCAACCCAATAGTGTAACACCATAAACTCTCGGCTCTGAGCATATATGCGTGGTTGATATTTAACTCAAATATAACAATCGCGGACGATTTTATGTTGATCCAAAGTCAATCTGCCGAAGCATTTATATCATCATCATTGCATAGCATTGCAGCAATGTTTATATAGAAAATGGGACAATACACGCATGAAGATATTAATGATATTATTTCGTTCCAATGTCGAGACCAAATGTTGTACTTGGCAGTTCCATAGTAAAACATATCGCATTCGAATGGCTGTTCTCGTTACCGTTTCCACGTTGTATCACAACTGTGGTTAACGTATGTTTATGTGGTGTGTATGTTTTTTCCAAACATGAACTACGTCTATTTTGTATTAAATCTGAATCCATGTGTGTCTATATTTTTTCAAACTTGTGCTCATGTTCTGTAGAAATCTTGTCCATTATGCGATCAAATGTAAAATTAAATGACATGTTTAAATTGCAATCGGAATAAATAAAAAAACGACCAAAGCTTAATATTGGTGGTTTGTGTTCCTGCTATTTTAAAACATACTTATGTCGATGTTCATGTTAAATTGTATGCACCTGCATGCTTTAATTATTCCTTTTATAACTTTGTTATAGGTAATATCGGTAAGTTTACCCTTTTTGTGCCCACGCCGTAGAAACAATTTGTCCATTTTTATATACTTCGTATATTTTGCAAAAGCTGTTTATCTTTCATTAAAATGTCTACCTTTGAAATGCATTTAAATTTAAATAAGAACATATGGCTACGTCTACCTGTGTTTCTGTGTCAATTTGAACGAAACTACAATGCATTTCATTTGTTAGTAAATATCACGAAATCACGTACATGCATATTAATATAATTATATATTTTTTAAACAGGTTTGTCAACATGGATTACATTCGAATGCAAGCTACTATAATATAAACGATTTGTCAAATCAAATTTGAAATATTGTTCAGCATTTCTGCATAAAACCAACTACATGAAAATGGAAAAAAAATACAACACATAATACTGTGTTCGATTGTTTTTTTAATATTGTGTCTAGCGGTTAAAGCCTGCTGTTACTTCTAGTTTCTTGGGGTTACTTGTTCCGCCTCATTTAACACGATTATCTGGTTATTCTAGTTAGTCTGCCGCGGAACGTCGAGAGAGTAATCTCTTAAGAAAACTGACGGATTATTGATTTAAGAATGATATATATTTATCAAGTTACTGTGGACTTCTAGTGTGTATAGACGTGTCGGACTCTCATGATTGCTGCTGTTTGTACAGTACATGATTGCTGGGCTGCCGTTTGTGTTGTCCGAGTCGTCTCGTCTGCTCTTTCAATAATATAAATAATTAAGTTACATGTAACCAATGACCATACCAGCTTGATACTAGCTACAATACAAGTATAGGAATACAATTGTGGACAGGGCGGTCCATTATACAACGTTCTCGTTCTAGTGTTTAAGTAATAGATGATTTGCTAGTAATTATTATAGTTCAATATAAATCATTGTTAAATCATTTGTTATAATCAATGCCAAAGTAGACTGAGGGAAATTGTATTGTTTGACCCTCATCCCAATCTCATTAAAATCAAATCCTAACATTGTTAGGATCTGAATACATCGTATAAAAGGTCACGTTCAAATGACATCCTTACATTGTTAGGATCTTAATGCATCCTATAAAAGGTCACGTTTAAATGACCTTCAGAACAATAAAACATTAGCCCTGCTGCGCCCAATGAAATTGCCTTTTGCACAGCAATGTTTGGCCACGGTTTTTGAAAAATGATTAATTTCCAGCTGATCCTCGGGTATTAATCATGTACAGTTAATTTCACTAGGATAACAATGGATATAGTGGTACCTTAGGCGAATAAACATTTAAAGTTCACGTTAATATTTGTTGTTTATATATGAAGTTATACCGCAAGATTTTGAAGGCAACATTTTGATTGGCTCCTGAAAAGGTTTTCTGAACGTGGCCCCTAATGCAAAGTCATAAGATCCAGTCAGCGGATAATATAGTAGAGTAAGACTGGAGATGATTTTAATGAGATTGACCCTCATCCGCTCCTTTGGGGTCATTTTGACCGCAGACCGTGAAAAGTTGCGATTATTTTTCTTTCCCTTAGAATTTGATTATTTCTTTTTTAGTCATTGTTTGTACGCATGTTTTATAAAATATATATCATTTTAACCTGTGTTTTTTTTGTGTGTTTTGTTTTGAATAAGGGATACGTCTGGGTCATTTTTAAATAAGAAATACGTCTGAGGTCAGATATAGTTTCTCAAAATATTCAACATTAAATAACGAGTACATATGGAATTTGCTAGTTTTCTGCTAAAAACAAATACATGTAATAATTGCTAACATATTTCTTATAATACAAAGTTTTCTTCAGACGTGTACTTCACATGTTATTAGTTGCCAACCTTTCGCTTTAAATATGCCATGGATTTGTCCTTGCAGACGTATGTTTATATTGTTTATATTGTGAGAGTTTACAATTGTAAAGCCGTGTCTAGGCAATAACTACGCAACAATTTTGTCTAGGTCCTTGAAATGTAGGTTTGCTATGACTCATGATTGAGGATCCCTATTGATTATTAGGTCATTGTGTCATGTGCAATAGGACAAAAGTTAATAACAATCACCCAATATGAATAGTTTTAAAAACTAAAATGGGCAATGACTACATAACCCTTAAACCTAGGTTCTTCAAAGGTAGTAACTAGGTTGATTATGAAATATATAGAAAATGTGCATCAACTTTGGCGTCCAAGGATCAAAGGTCAAGGTTGAACGGACCAACGGGAATAAATAAAACACTAATAAATGCAACATCTAATTGCAACAACTTCGCAACCCTTGGGTCTAGGTTAGTCAATTTTGGTGGATAGATTGGCCATGACTTTTATATATAGAGGATCAATATTGATTGTGAGCTCAAAGTTCAAGGGCAAACTTACAAATGGTGTTAACAATTATTCTGGTCAATTTCTATAGAACCATTATGTCTAAAATCGTAAAATATGCGTGACAGGTAGGTTGGTAAAAACTTAAAGGGTCTTACGGTCAAAGGTCATTGTCAAACTTAGAAATACTAGTAATCCCATAGTAACACGTAGTACAAATAACTAACTCATTTTATTTTGTATTTACCATCCTTGCAATTTTGTACAGATTACTCTATAACTGCTGTACAAACTGTTGGTATTATTTTGGAATATTGATGCAATGGTTGCCATGGCAACAAATATGTAAGGTTTTCATTTTGAAATTAAAGCTTGTGTTATTTAAAATTAATTACTATAGCATACGAGTCTCTTCAATTGGAACATACATTAACAATAATTAAGACATATTATCCGATATTACAACAATGAGTCATACTGTGGTCAATTTTACTCCAGACCAATTTGAAGGGTTTATTTTGATTTTGTTTGAAAATATCCGTATCATAAGCAATAAATAATTGCTTATTTTATCAGAAAGCATACCTTTTAACAACAAAAATCTAAAATGATGTATTAATTGACACAGGCTTTTTTGGTAAAAACAAAATAAGAAACAAGGTTAAAAAACACGCTTTTTTTACCATGTTGGTAAAAACCTTTATGGTTGCACTTCCAAACTTCAATTAGGAACGCCCATTATTACAAATTAACATTAGGCATATAAGCAATAAATAATATGATAATTTTTCAAAAATCTAATATGTGGTCCAATTGATCCCAAAAGTTCAAAAACGTCGTTTTGCCAAAGGAGCGGTTGAGGGTTCAGTGCATAGGTTAGTTGAACATTTCTCTTGTCAAAAAAATAATAGCCATACACTCTAGGCGCCGGATTCTAGTATATATAATAAGTTTTAATGATTTAAACTGGAGTTATATTGATCTATTAAACAAAATATACATTCCAATAGTATTCATAAGTATACTCAGGACAATAGCAAAATAAACTTTTGAATGTCTACATAAGTTATCACCGCCATATCAACAAACCTTTATTAAGGTAAAAAAATACACTTATACATTTAAGATATGCGAATGAAATTATAATTCCAAATGCGAAAACAAGCATGCGTGCTAAAATGTATTGTTTTTGAGGCTGCATAGTTCTGGAATACCTTAGCAAACAACCTAAACCATGTTGAAAACTATAAGGTGTTTGTAAGTTTGAACCGGACATGGAGCGGCCACACAGGTAAATGTATTATGTGTACATTATTATTTTACAAAGCCTGCGATGTTTTATGTTTTTAAATGTTTTTACGTTTTAACTATGTAACATTTGTTTTTATTTTAGTATTTATAATCTGTGTTTGCAAGTGCGTTTTGTAATATTTCTTAGGTATTGATTCGCTCTATATTGTTATTATCACAATGTTTTCTTGTCTTCTACATTTTAATTGTTTTATGAAGTCAATGAAATGCAGTACTTAATGGTCCATTACTATAATTGACTATTCATTACTATTCTTGTGTTATAAATAGCATTGCAAATTGATGGTATGTTGCATTTCCGTATGATTTCGTGATATCTAATATTCATTTGTTATACACATGAGTTTCCTGTATCTTGTTGACGTAGAAGTGATGTGATTGCGTGTACGTTTTCTAAAACTATTAAATACCGGCAAAAACTGCGACTAACAGTTTTCGAAAATGTTACAAAAGAAATGCCCAGTATCTAACATAAATAGGTTTCGCCCACACGTGATATACAAATAAAGAAGCACCTGGTTGCGCGCTTTGCTAGAGAATTCATGATGATTCTATGTCTAACAATAGCATCATATACTAGTATGCAAATATAAGTAACGTTCTATGTGATTTTGAACAATATATCAGCTCAATTGCATTACAACAGTAGTATATCAAGTGCTGTATAATGTTTGGTTAATTGCGCAGTTTCCTAACATGAAACGACTATATTTCCATTCCGTGTAGCACATTCGCGTATTTTTATGCTATTTGCGTTACATATATATATTAATATACTTTTACAACTCATCTTAGAATCCTTGCTGTCAAAACATATGCACTTTAAGTCCATTTGCAACACTAATTTAACTGACAGTGTTTTCCTGTTGGCAAGAACAGCAATTATGTTGATGGCGCTTTTCTTCTTTTACTTGCAACAGTTTCATATTTCTGTAAACAGATATTCGTCGTTTTATTTAAACAATGTTACTTGACCTATATTGTTCATCTGTAGAAACGAATGTTGAATGTGTGTTTTTTTCGTTGTCACCGGCGATTTTGATTTGAATTTACGATGTTACAGTATGCTACATGTACATGTAACGTGGTTGGCTACAATTTATTAACTATTCCTAAAAACTACAAATTTCTCTATTTCTTGTTGCGATACAATAAGACTACTGCTGTTTGCAAGCATAGTATTTGGTCACACATGTTTCCATCTGGTCTGATTAATAGGAAACAAAGGAAGTGCGACTATTTTACTTGTCGTTTTAGATTTACACTGATGGTCATACATAACTAAAACGTGTACAATTGTGTCTTTGCTATATGGAGTCACTTATATATGTATATGCTAGTTCCTCCAGGCTCATTCCTTATTGAAACTAGAAGCAATCGGCGCGCAGACGCTCGTCTATTGTACAACACACGAATTGTACAGCTTGTGAGATTGTTTTCCATATATCCAACTAAACTTTTAAAATGCTGTAGCCTGTGTTATCGTAACATTTGTTCATTGGTCCATATCCATCCATTCCATAACCCTTGCAAATCCGTTCAAACACTCTTGAATTGCAGATAGATGATAGTATTCACGGTGATATACTTCACAAGACAGTAGGTCCACAAAGGGTACATCTTCAACCATTTAGTCGCATCGATATTACTGACAATAGGATCTATTTTTATATTAACTATACTATGCAACTGGGTTATCAGTAATGCACCAAATAATTTTATTGACAATAAACAAACTCCGAACAATTAGGAAGTTCTAAACTTCATCGAGTAATATGCTTACACAAATTTTCGTGACCGAAGCCCATTTTTTTAAACAAGCAAACATGTTACCATTTTTCTACCTTAAAATTCATAAGCTTAGTTAACGTACATACTATAAATTGAACACGAAACTGACCTTAAGTTGTAAACAGCAAAGAAACGCAACCGTATTACGCATTAGTTGATTTATTATGTTGAAAACATATCAAGCGAAATAGATAAAGCCCTTGCCTGTTTTCTATGCATTTAATGTTCGTATATGCAAAACACGCTTTTGGCTACCACAACATTAACATAAACGACAAACATGCGTAATCAAAGCCATATGTGCATTCAGATATTACGATTTATAGGTTAAATGCTATAATATATATGATATAATGGAATCATCTTTGAACCGCTCATGGTACGTTAGCTGGTAATTATATGTGATGTCAAGCATTCTATAAGTAAACGTGTTTAAGGACTGTTAATTGTTACAAACAGTTACTACGTAATGCGTCTTGTTTTTTTAACAACAGTGATATTCAGTATAAATATGAAATCTTTCTGTAAGCCTCGTACACGTTTTGAGTTTTTGAACAATATAAAACGGTTTACCATTTTATTATTGAAAATTTCAATTTATAGGAACTAATTATTCTGAAACGGGTGAGTATGATGCGTATTGCTTTTGAGTAGAATATGAACAGTGAGCATGTTTTTTTCTTGTTAATGATAAAAGCTTTAAATTTGGACAATATAAAACGGTTTGCCAATCTATTGTTTTATATTCCTGTTCATAGGAACTAATTTTTTTAAATAGGGTGATTAGCATGCATATTGCTTTTGAGTAGATCATGGACAGTGAGCATGTTGTTCCTTGATATTAAATGATAAAAGCTTTGCTCGTGTCAAAGGTAATCAACCAAAACAGCACACAAACAAAACGTTAAATATAATGCAGTATATATAAATGGTGTAAAATTTCGTTTTCTTATAAAGTGAAGTAAATACATTTTCGTTAATTAATATTTTAAGAGCGGTGGAATGATAAATCCCAATGTTTATCATTGCCGTTGAATGCATATGAATACAAACATAATATAAAAATATTATACTAATATAAAATCGAGCATACTTTGTTCATGTATTAACGAACACGTCACAATGACTACTACAATCGAATACTACTAGCATAACTTTAATATACATATTTGAAATCCTATAAATGCATTACGTTACCACGCGGCGCATTATTTACCCTGGCATCTCAAAGACATATTCCAACAATCGTCATAGACTCGAGCTACGTGACGTAATTGGATACGAAACAATGCCGTGTTCATTGCATGACTATACCCAAGTGTGCTGAATGTTAAATACTGATAGATATTACTGTATTACTTTGAGTTATTAAACAGTATAACACTATTTGAATGCATTGCTCTTAAATCTGTTGCAGGCTCTCTGTTGTTGATTTTTTTTCACATTTCATTAAGGTGTCATAGTTCATTAAATAGCATTAAAGACAATTTCGGTAGTCGTTTCCGCGCATTCCTTCCCGCATCAATAGAGTTGATTTTACTCTTCCAAAAAAGAAGTGGCTTGGCACATAACATCTACTGATTGTTGTGTACAATGTTATTATCAACCAGTGTTACTTAACGAATCCAACACGTTAACAATCAGAATACTAGTTAAATGTAGCGTTTCTTGTGACTTGATAATTTGTTAAAACATTGAAAACGAAAGAAGACTAACCCAGCCTGAATACTCAGCTCGCATAGCAATGCACTTGTTAGCTATGCTTGGTGAATTGCTTTGGCTGTAATAAAAAAACAACTTCTGTTACAAATATAATTAAATATATATAGTATATTCATTTTTATTGTATTGTTATCAATTAATGATTTTCATTTCACCCTGTTTTAAAGAAAACTGTCCAATACGCACACGTATCTATTTTTGCTCGAACAAAAGCACGGTCACTACTTGTGACCGTGATTTCTTGTTTCCTGTATGTTAAGCATACAATTATGCGTACTGTATTAAACATATAACACTTCTTTGAAAGAGATCAAAAACTTCCTTTTTAATAATAAAAACGCATTTTTTCAGAGCATGTTTGGCAAAGAACATATTATTTTTTAATGGTATAACGTATTATATTTCTTGAAATAAGCCACTCTAACCAATAAAATAAAGCAATATATGACCAATCAATGGGCAATACTACTTTGTTGCTGAAATAAATTAAAAACTATTTTCTAAAAATGAATATACGGGTATGTCATTTATATGCATTTTCTACAAATTCTAGTTCGGTGACCTCCATTTTTGTGGACAAATGAAACATCTCAGGTAGCATATTATCGAAACAAGTGTCAATGCAAGTTAGCTCTGTCCTAACGTATGCAGACAATTACAATCATTACATTTAATCTCACAGAACAAAGTATGCCATACACATTGACCATTTAGTATATGCATCTTTAACGAGGTATTTCTCAGTTGTTGAAAATGAAATACACCATTCAGTTGTTTTTAACAAAAATATAATTTACCGACATTGTTGCGAAATAACCAATATCAACATGATTTTGACATAAAATACACATGTTTACACATTGGCAAATACATAATAATGATTAGTTTTCAATATATGAATTATTGTACAATAAAATAAACATTACAATCTCAGAAATACTCTTTTGACGTGTATTTTAAACAAAATCCATATAAACATATATTCAAAAAGACATAGAATAAGTTCAAGAATTTAAGATAAATATACATACAAATGAAATAAAATTGCCACTTAATGACACTATACTCATAAACGACTGTGGCTAACGAATGAACACAAAAAACACTCTAAAGTGTCGTTAGAAGTTGTTTGTCTCGACTTCAGTCTCGCGAGATGTTGTCCCAGTATCCGTCTTGTCAGTGCTGCGCGCACAACACATGTGTATTAGTAACCTAGTGAATTACCATGCAGACATAATATATACAAAGAAATGTATCCAGTTTTAAATGTATGTTATATATAAACAAAGTAATCCAGTTTTAAATGTCTGTTATATATAAACGAAGTAATCCAGTTTTGAATGTCTGTTATATATAAACAAAGTAATCCAGTTTTGAATGTCTGTTATATATAAACAAAGTAATCCAGTTTTGAATGTCTGTTATATATAAACAAAGAAATCCAATTTTGAATGTCTGTTCTATAAACAAAGTAATTCAAAAATTGCGAAGTTGAGAATATATCGAGGGCCTTTGTTCAATAAAACGGCTTTATCATTGTATATAACACTACGGGATGTGCAGTGTAACAAACTCTGTTGAAACTGCCACAAGAGTTCTTGATAACTTTCTTTGTTCCCGTCTCCGCTTGTCAATTATATCTGGATTGAGGCCATACACATTTGATTATTTGTTTAAACTCCTCATGATTTTTCGAAACCTACCAACCAGGCTGGAAAAAAAAAATGACTCGATAAAACACATTTTTTCTTTCACAACTTATTCATGACAGTGGTACAAGCTAAAGCAAATGTTTACCTGCAAAACTGTTATATATCATCTTCATATTGGAAATCTACTTTAACACATTATTTTAACTGTGTAAATTGACTCGTGGCACAATGTTTTTACAAATAATGGTAAAAACACATTACAGTCTGTTTCATATATGTTTTCTAACTCGATTTTCCACATTGTCAAAATTGTTTCTTTTTCGTCCAGGCATCCAAAAGCCTACCAGCCCGGGGACGCTAAACATATAATCAAATTGTTATGGACTGACTGTCATTCCTAGTCGTTCGTTTGTTTACTTCGTGATCCGAAGAATGGTGGCACTGTTTCAGACAATAAAAATCACTAACGCAACAATTACGTTATACAACTGTTCGGCAATAAACCAGACAGTCTTGAGAATGGGTTCGTAGTTACATATACATATATCTAGTTGATAATCAGCGAACGTACTGTTGTTGCGTGGATTAGAGAAGTTATAGAAAGAAGACAGCCTAGAGTAAGTAAAACTACAAGTACTATTTTAACTCTGTGTAAACCATGAATCGAGGTAAGATAAATGAGAAGCTAATTGTTGATAAGACGAGGTTAAACCGACTCGTGTGACGTTGGCGATATGGTCATTTACTCTTAATGTTAATATATATAATTATGTCGTCTGAAATGTGTTTATTTTACTGACAAATATAATTGTCAAATGATTTTTAATCAACCTCAGTACATTCGTAAGATAAAAATAATAATTTGAAACAAACAAATATACATTCTATTCATGCAATCCACCAAACAATCCTTCTGTTACGTGTAATACTGTTGTAGTTCTTACGCAATATCTATCGCAGGATACGTTGCTTTCAGTTATGGTTCCATTATACAAACATCGTATTTCGCGAAAATTAGTTGCCATATTTCAGTTTGTTGTTTGTGTGCTGGTTAAATCGCAAAACTTCAGTGCAGATGTGTAGCACCTTGACTCGGAGAGCAGTCTACAATCAAATACGTGTATCACCGCAAAAATGAAATATGGATACAACGGCACGCCCGTACCTATTACCAAATGCAACAGACATAGATTATTCAGAATATCAGGCTCTGAAAAAAAATCAAAATGATAGTATGTTGTTATTCTATACTTGTTATACTATATATATGTAAAGAAATATTCAAAATATTATAAAACAACTCGTATTGTCTCGCGGTTATTACATTTGAAAGCTCATTTTCTACACGTTTAATGTAATTATAATGAAAATACATAACCATCAAAATTCAAACGCAGAAATTATAAAGACCAGCCAATTGGACTCTAACTGCGTGCAACTCATCGTTGTATGTGCCGAGATTTACTTCAACACATACCTCAGGTTATGTGATGGTGAACAGTACATTAACGCATCTCAATTTACTGTTAATTGCCCACTAAACTATCACGAAAGAAGAGTCATTAAATATATCATAAATAACTTGTCTTCAAACATAATCAAACAAGTGTGTACTTGTTACCATCATTTTACATATTCATGTTATATGGCTTGTATCATTAGTTCATTAATTATCATATTGTAACGTTGCCTGCTGGACTCTTCTGTTTGTGTATGTTGAAGAGACGTTTGACAAGGACCTATTCACATATTGGCGCGTTTAAAACTCCACCTATTTCAAATATAAGATACGTTAAATACAAAGAAGCAAAGTTCCGTTGCAGACACAAAAATATATCCGGAAAAAATGCATCGGTCGTGAATAAAAATCCATTGAAAATGCAGACAATATAAAGTGATTGAACTATTGAAATTTTACTCAAACAATGTACGAGATAAGGTATACAACTAGATAAAATGCATGCGTTGCAATACATGCAGTCGTATTTGTATTTCCATTGCACCCACCATCACACTGTGATATGGTTCGTTTTATTTGTGATTTCCTTCTTGGTAAGCTTTAATAAAGCAATTTTAACGTCATTAGCCTGGGATAACTTATGTTTAAAAGTTGCAAACAATTAGTAACTTACCTTTCGATATTTACATTACATGGCTTAATGTATGACTAAAAGCTGATTTATATTGTTAGAATATATGTTATACCTGCGTGTTTTTCATAAACTGAAGGACCATTTATACGAATAACCATTTGAAAAATATCATATATCTTTGAAAAATGCATGCTTTGTTAGCTGCTTAGTATCCATTATGTTAGATTTTATATGAAAGAAACATATATAAGTAATATTACCTTAAGTATCACTAATGTCACTGATTTGACGATGTGCCTTTGACTTTACAAAACCGTTATTCAGAATAAATGTGAAATCTTTGTACTAACCGATCACAAGTTTTACAATATGAGCACAAGTACACTTTTTTTACATTGTACTTATAATATTTCGAATTGTAGGGAAATTAACGTTAGGGATGTTAACCCTCATCCGCTCCTTTGGAGTCTTTTTGACCCCAGGCTGTAAAAAGTTGCTATTATTTGTATTGCCCTTAAAATATGACACTTTTCTTTTGAGACATTGTTTGTACGCATGTTTTATAGAATATATACCATTTTGAGCTATTTCTAATAATTTATTTCATTTTCAAATAAATTAATATGTATTGGGACTTTAGTTGTAGTTCTCGAAACAATAGTGGTTGTATTTGTAACACAAACATATGAATGTATATAGATATTGCACGTTTTCATCTAAAGAAATGAATTGAATAATTTCTAAAATAATTTTAAAAATTAAAAAAGTTAAACAAAATTCTTATACTTGTACATAATGTCCAGGCAATAAATAAGGTCTAAGTTCGTCAGTCTTGGTATATATGTTGGCCGTGCCATATAGACATAGAAGATCACTATTGATTTTGGGGCCTTGGGTCAAAGGTTAAGGACAAACTGACCAATAATGGCAAAACCTAGTCCGGTCAATAACTGTAGAACACTTATGTATACCTTCTATATTTATATTTTTATTTACCACCCTTGCAATGTTATACAGAGATTGCACTAGCCTAAAGGGCGGTGGCATACTGTTTTACAAACTGGTTATGTAATTTTTGAATACTGATACAGTGGTTGCCATGGCAACACATGAGTAAAGTTGTTCATTATTAAGCTTGTGTTATTTTTTATCGATAAATATAATATATATTCAATGGGAACATAAATTAATCATACTTAGGACATATAATATGTTATTACACAAGTTACTCTTACTGGTAAAAATTAAATAACACATGTACAAGTATTGTTTTGGAAACACAAAACTATGAAAAAGGTAAAAAAAACAACAACATCAGCTGGCAGATTACCTAGTGTCGACATAACAATACATGAAACACAAATAACGTTAACTAACGTTTATGGTCAAACACTGATGAAAGTAAATTTTACCAAACATTGTACACCTTTATAAATGAGCAACCCAACTGAGTGCAAATAAACTTGGCATTCAAACACCAAACCAACTATATTTTGTAGGCTAGACTACTTTTTAATATCAGAATCATTATGTAATCTAATTGACTGCTGCCGTATAAAACCAGGTTTTATGACTGACCATTCTTTAGTTGCGCTTAAACTTAATAACATTAAATCTGAACGAGGACCAGGCTATTTTAAATTAAATAACAGCATCTTATTAGCCACACAAATACCAATCACAATGAAAACTAGAAATATCAAATACAACTTAAAAATAGCAAAGATTCAAACACAAACACATTATGGGAGGTTATTAAAGGTAATATACGTAACACAACTATTAGATACACATCATTTAAACAAAAAGAAACACACACACTCGAAGTTAACACACTAAACGATATAGAAGCTCTCGAAAAACAATTAAATAACACTAACAATAATGATACTATGCCGACTGAAAATATGTCCAAAGAACAAGTGTTAGAAAGAAATGTATCATGAACATCTTAATGGAATAATATTACGAGCGAGAGCAAAACAAGTAGACACAACGAAAAAATTAAAAAATACTTTGCCAACATCGAAAAACGTAAAAGTGAACAAAGAACTATTTACTTACAGAACAGATATATTGAAATAACAACGCTTATTCTATGAAAATCTCTACAAAGAAAACATGCTAACACTAATCTTATTTTCAAAACTCCGCACAATACTAACGTAAACTCCGTAATAATAACGAAAAAGAATCCTGTACCGGACTACTTACAGAATATGAATGTGGATTAGCACTCAAAGCAATGCCAAATAACAAAAGTCCGGGATCAGATGGCATCACACTCGAATTTTATAAAATATTTTGGAATGGTATTGAGCAATATTGAGTTAACTCACTGAACTACCCATTCAATAACGGAAGTCTATCTGTCTTGCAAAAACAAAATATAATATCTCTCATTCCAAAACCCGGCAAAAACTTAGAGTCCTTATCAAACTGGCGCCCTGTTAGTTTGCTTAACAACGACTACAGAATTGCAACAAAAAGCATAGCAAACATAATTTAAAAATCCAAAGCATATTATTGTATATCCATTTGTCTTGTAAATCAAATATTGTTTTGTATTTGGAATTATGTATGCAATATATGTCTACATTGAATAAAAAAAAATTAAATAAAAAGAAACTGTTATTTGAAAATAATAAACTATGTCAATTAGAAAATTAAACCAATTACAACTGATGAAATTTTTAATGCCGTGAAGTTTCTAAAATCTGGTAAAGCATACGGTAACGACAATTTGCTTAATGAATATTTTATGGAAAGCGTGGATGTTTAAGGATCTCATTTGTGTGATATATTTAATGCTATTTGAAACTATTTTCCTGATAAATGGACAGAGGGGGTTATTGTCCCTATGCATAAAAAGGTGATACCGGAAATGCAAGTAATTATAGTGGAATAACACTAGATAGTTGTTTGTCTAAGTTATTTACCCTGTAATTAATTAAAGTATTGAGTCCTTTTGTAACGAAAATAAAAGTATTTCGGATGCTCAGTTCGGATTTCGAAAAGGAAGGTCATCTGTTGATGCCATTTTTATACTAATGTCAGTTATTCAAAAATTTCTTAACCAAAATAAACGACTGTATGTGATTTTTGTTGATATGTTTAAATG
This sequence comes from Congeria kusceri, assembly GCA_027627225.1. Classification (NCBI taxonomy): domain Eukaryota; kingdom Metazoa; phylum Mollusca; class Bivalvia; order Myida; family Dreissenidae; genus Congeria; species Congeria kusceri. The sequence continues at coordinate 54,871,110 of CM051024.1, read as the reverse complement.
CTTTGATTCAATATATTGGAATGCCCTTTAGTTAAAAATGTATAAGTCCGGAATACAAGGACAATTGTTAGGAATAATACGAGACATGTATCAGAAAGTCAAATCATGTGTTAAATCATGTAACAGTTATTCCGATTTTTTTGAATATGCATTTCGTTTAAGACAGGCGGAGGTAATCTCACCAATTTTATTTTAATTCTTTGTGGATGACCTTGAACTTCATTTGCAAAATGATCCTAATTCAGGTTTAGTCATTGACGATATTGTGTTAAGCTTTTACGATATGGCATTTTTTGGCGAAATCTCCCGAAGAGTTACAAACCAATATCAAACTTTTACATTCGTATTGCAATACATGGGGACTTACAGTCAACACATACAAAACAAAAATAATGGGTTTCTGAAAAAAGGGGTAGATTGTTATCTAACGAACACTGGAATTATAATGGCAACGATTTAATGGTTGTAGACGATTTTAATTACCTGTTTTTAACTACACTGGCAAATTTAAACTTAACCAAGAGCATTTGTCTGGCAAAGCTATAAAGGCTTTAAACGTTTTATTACAACATTGCAAGAAGTATGATCTTAAGCCAAAAATAGTGTGCCAACTTTTGATTCGTTTGTTGGATCTGTACTTAAATACGCATCAGAGGTGTGGGGATTCACAAAATCGAACGAGCTCACAAGAATACACCTGGAATTTTGCAAACCTATTTTAAAACTTAAAACCAATACATCTAATGCGGGCGTCTATGGAGAATCGGGTCAATATCAACTGTACATAACAAGATATGTAAGAATTATTAAATATTGTAGTAAAGTCATTGACACTGATAATATTATTATTAAAAAGGTGTACGAAGAAGCTATGGAAGACTGCAACAATGGCTTTAAAAAGTGGGTCTATAATAAAATCATTGTTGAACAATTATGGGTTTGCTTATGTTTTTGAAAATGCTGATCATGTCGATTTAAAATCATTTCTTTGCGGAATTCAGGTATGGTCACAGAATATGCAGTCAAATAATGTTCTTACAAGCTATGCCCATTTCAAATACAAATTATTGTACGAAACATACCTTGATGTATTACCTAACAGCCTTATACTGTTTTTCTGTAGACTAAGACTACCGGTGCATCCACTCAGAATACAAACTAATAGATATGGTAGAAATAGGATTGCAAGAGATCAACGATATTGTTTATTCTGTAATTCACATGATATAGAAGATGAATACCATTGTACACTTATTTGGCTATGTTTCGATGAGTTACGCCAAAAATATATTCCAAAATACTATTACAAAAGACACTCGATGTTTAAATGTTTGGAAATGTTGTGTATAGATAACAGGACAAAGTTAATCAAAATTTCTCAGTTTATCAAATACGCATTAGATAAAAAAAATCTCATATTAAATGTGTAATGTTATAACAGTAGCTGAAGCATTTAACTAGCTATAAGTTCATCCTCATAAAATACAAATATCAATCAAATTTTTGGTAACGAATATATAATAAAAATCTAGAGTATTACGATTTTTTAACGCAAATAAATAAATAGCACAATATTTATATCTATAAATATATTCAATTAATATAGAATAGTGTGCTACTTTGTTTTCATGTATGTTCCACATAAAGATATATGATAATATATACCGGATCTATTCATACATTTTGTATAACGTGACTTAATTTACTGTTATGTTTTGTTTGTATTGTTGTACATTTGTGCAAGTCATAATAAAACACATGTGCTTTTCAGTTCAGTTCTGTTCATAGTCAAGTTTTTGTTTGTTTGCTACAGTACCTGTAACGTTATCATTTGAAATTTGATAATTTCGAACCACGCAAGCTGATCAATGCTTTTTGTATTAAGCAGTTACAAAATGGTCAAGATAAGATTTTGTGAACAAATTATTTTTAATTTTTCATTTTTTTTTCAAACTGAACCATTCACTCCATGTAATTGATACATGTACGTATTTATAACCTTTATATTTATGTTATATATAGAGATTATTACACGACTGTTGCGTTCCGTTGGCTTGTACCGCTCGAGTTGATTGTGTAATGTTCTATTCCATGAATCCCCGTTTTTTCTGCGTGTAGATAACGCATAATGTGTGAAATACAACATATGACATTATTTTATACTGTTTTATTTCTTCTTTATAAATGTTGTATTTTCTCATTATGCCTATTGAAAGTTTAATGTCATATAGATATAGATATAAGATGAATTTGTAAGAAACATAATTAAAACTGTTTGTCCATGTTATTATGTTGGCATTCGCCATTTACTAGGAATGGTTCTGATGCGCATATTCTAACAAGATAAACAATGGATAAAATTTGAACAGTCAATTGTCCAGTGGGGTTTACTTAAGAAAATAAATAAATCTCGTTACAAATATATAATACATTTTCTATCATATCACCCACTATTACATACTATGCACTGATAATGAAATAGACTCTGTTATTTTTTAGTATCTGGGAAAATTTTATTATGTACATATTTGATGGATAATTTTTTGGATTAGTGACTAATACTTAAGTCGTATGATCAATGAGCTAATTAGCCAGCCAATTTGTTTAACACTGGTGGCATATTTGTTAGTTTGGTTAAATGTTTAACCCTGGTATTTTCCCTGGCTAGGTACATAACAGCCGGTTATTATAAATACTTACAAAGTGTATTTAACCACTACTTTAAGTGACCAGACTAAGTTGCTGTAAAGAAGCATTGAAACTTTTACAATAATGACTGAGATAAAGGTTTTCAGACACTAATAGTCATAATCGCAAATGTGTTTATTTTTCCATCATAATCTACCATGAATAAAACACTGTATTTGAACATTAAAAGACCTTTTACCCTGTAATAAAAAAGTTATAAGCTTTTTTGTAATGCCACCCTCATGGTCAAACATATTGCTCGAGCGGACATGATCTCATATTAGGAAAAAACACAAAACATGTTTATGTTTTTTACTGTCAGCATATTTTTAACTTTATAACAGTTACATAGACATCTATAAGCAGAATAATAACAAATGTGTGATGTTTATATTAAACATATAATGGAAAAAAAATGTAAAAAATTTAAAGTCAGTTGTCATTATATAGGTAAAGGCCATAGGTGAATTTAGCCCATTTAAATTATGTACATAAATATGCAAATAAAATACCAAAAAGTATGAACTGTCACCGTCATATAACAGAAATATTTGCAGCTTAAGTATACATGGGTCGGGTTTGAATACCTAGCACAGTAACGTGCCAAATGCTGTTTTTAGTACATATCACAACTGAACATGTCACAAAACGTCATAAATTATAATATTCTGATTTTAATAACAGCTTGGTGACTTAAACTATTATTTATGACAACTAATACAACTAAATACTAAACATTGTTACTATAATTAAGTATTAGAGTCACTCGGATAACAGTCGTCAGAGAAAACTATAGTGGACACAATTGCCAACATACAGGACTCATGACATCCAATAATTGAATGAATTATCCAACCATCTCTTAACCTAGTATTTACATAAAAACAGACTGAAATGCTTGCGTTGTAAAGAATAAATTCATTTAAAATTAATCCGGTTACAACAGTTGTCGAGGTTAACAACTTACTTAGTGTAAAACACAATAAAACTTAAAAGTTTTAGTCTCTGTTGGTCTAGCATATATCTTTTTATGTTGTTTAAAAATGCATTTATTTGTATTTATATGCAATTTAAAGACTATACATTATCATAATTATGCATAAAATATTCAACTTTGTGATGTTAACCGCAATACACTAAAATCCCGCTTTACGACCACCTCGATTTTACGACCACCCCGCTAAAGCGGACACTTTTTAAAAGACCCGATTGTTTTCCTATATATTTCAATGGTCGCAAACCCCGATTATACGGGAACCCCGCTATTCCGTATTACGACCACTCATCCCAGATCGAAAGTACCAAATAATGCTGAAAATAACCCCGTTATTGCGACCAGTGTCATTTGGTCATTGACACTTAGCATCATCAATTAACAACATATGCCGTGGAGATAACAGAATGCTTTTCGGTATACAAGGATCGTGTGAAGCTCAATATTACCTATGTGTTGATAAGGGATTAGCACATCGACTGTGTATCAGATTACGTTTAGTGACACTAGTGGGTAACACTGATGAATACTGAACCTTAAATGGGTTTAGTTTATCAAATTTTAATTAATTTCCGAGTTTAATTTTATATCCATAACTATACGTTTCAAACTCTGCATGTAATAAAGCACTTATTGAACACAAATTGGAATTTTTGTTTTCATTTGTTATTCATTTTTATCTGCCGTACCTCGATAATACGACCACCCCGCTTTTAAGACCACTTTTATTAAGACCCCCAAGTGGTCGTATTAGCGGAGTTTTACTGTATTGACAAATAAGCAACATGTTAAAGTACCCCTACTAAAAACAAATTCTAACACTTTTAGAAAATGTGCTTTCAACTTCAAAGTGAATTCTTGACTATTGTTCAAGTGTATGTGACTCTCCAAACTTAAATTTTTTATTGTTAATACAAATAAACAATGCAAAACTATAAACTTTTACCATTCCTAACTGGAAATATATGCTGATCAATGAAGTATGGAAGGGTGGGTTTAATAATTGACAACAGTTATTTGTAAAATAATATTTATCCAACATATTTAAACTAACGTTGATACAAACTCTAGTTTATTCAAATTTATTACTTGATTAAGCTGAAATGAATGTTTAGGAGCTATACATGTAATTTTGGGATTAAATAGTTACTCAAAGTGTATCAGCAAATTTAAAACAAACTGTTGTAATTGCATGTTGTAGTATTGCAAAAAATATATTTTACATTTGTATACAATATATTTAGTTAATGTTGTTGAGCTAATAATAAGATTAATATTTAACCAATATTAAATAATAAATAACTATGTTATAATTTATTTTGTTAATATAATAATCCATGAAAAAAAATACTTAAATTAAAGCAGGGTAACACGTCATTGCTGTCAAAGCAACATTTTTAAAAATTATCAAGTATTAATATAACTTAAAGATAATACTTAAAAGTGTACATCGAAACTTTTGTCAATATCGGCACAATCATGCAGATCATTAAATTAAAAGTGTTCAATCCAAGAACAGAAGCACGTTACCGGTAATCCTGATGATTGTTTTTTGAAATTCTTCTCGTGCAATATAGTTTCCTGGACCCGTGTGTTCCTGTGAAAACTTGAAATGATGAATTGTTTAGTTTTTCTCAAAAGTCCACGATGATTTGTCTAGAATAAGTTATAAACGTTGCCATTGATGTGACATCAGGGAACCTGAGCCAGGAAGCTGCAAATACAAATTATTAAGTCTATATTGTGTAAGTACAAGTATCTAAAACATGATCATTGTTAACGTCAAACACTGAGAACATAGCTCAATTTATTCGACTTTAGATGTCAAATTATGGATCATTGTGTTCAAATGTGAATAAGTTAACGCATTCTATTAATTCATTTAATATTGATATTAATATATTTAACAAATAAAGGAATTCCAAGTACAAACACCATTGTCAAACCTGTATGCAATGTGGTGCAAATCAAGCCAGTCTTCTCTTAAATTCAACTCATCACATGGAGTTTATGTTTTGTGGTGTGTCTTGCATACATACAACACTATTCCTGAGCCACCAGTCTCTATTCTGGCACCGAAGTAGCTAGTAACGTTCAAAGGAATAAAATGTTCCATACAATAATGATACCGATACAAGTCCACGATAGCACTGTTTGCGATGGTAGACAGTAGATATTTTCAGAAATAAAAACAACAACAAATTCCACAGTCCTTCATAAGGCTTCCACTTTGAGAGATTGTGTACCGTAGACACATCATTAATAATTACACCAGTATAGGGAACGTATCAACACGCTCACTTTGATCAGTAAATACGTTCACAAGTCTTTTTAGAAGTTCACTGTTTGTGTTAGACAATATATTTCAGTGATTATAAACTGACAGAGTAAATGATCATAGGCGCCGCCATTTTGATAACCACGAAGCCAAAAATACGCAATATGTTTTCATTTATGCTTAAAACATGAAATATACGTTACTTCTGTTGAATAATTGCAGTTGCTTACCAAAAACTAAATGTTTCGTTTTCGTTTATGGTTTATTTACAAAATACACGATGGTTATCCAAAATATACCGGAAGACACCGATACGTTACGAACTGAGCCGATATTACCCGATTTCATAAGTGTAAGAATACCTTAAAATCTATACACTTTTATGACGTATTCACTGTTGTGACGTATTCAGATTGCGTCATTTGCCCATTTTTTGAGTGGATGAGAGTGGCTTAAACTGGGTAGGTAAGTTATTTTTAAAGTAAGATAATTATCCTGAAGCAGAAAACGGCGAAACAATTTATAGAATTGACAGTGAAAGTATTACATTGGATGTTTATACATGTATTAAAAGGTAAGATGATAAATAAATATGTTTCAACATAGATCAAACATTTAATTTTGGGATGTAGGCCTAGATCTATATTATCACTGATTTGAATTTTCATTTTCGTTTCAAGTTTGCATTGAACGTAAGCAGAATAAAATATTATGCCATGTGTCTGCCACTTGCTGTTTTACTCGTCAAAATATTTGATAACTGTATATTGGTTCCCTGTTGATAGGTGCGCTTAGCGTTGTTTATCGTTACTAAAACACGGAACCTATGGATAAAATCCCGGAACCGGAAGGATCCGATCGCGATTGACACTCCCGGTACATAGATTTGAATGTCATAAGGTATTGGAAATGAAACAACAACAACAACAAATAGGTACTCGCGTCATCTACAGGCGGAAAAACCGCTGGTTTTCCCGTATGAAATGTTTAAAATAGTCAAGATAACAGTAACAATCAACACCAAATAAACATGTCTATAACTTCTAATCCAGTCAGTGCGTTCCGACTTTCATAGATTTTATATAGCCATATAAGGAAATGTGCCGCACCTTTTGACAGCACAAGGAACTTTTCTGTTAAATTGTTTCGAAACCCATTCAGTGGTTTCTGACAGAAACATTTTCATTTTTTTCAATTAATCCATATAAGGAAAACTTTCCCGTCCCCATGCTGAAATATTTGTTTTAAGGAATGAAAATTATTTGAAATTATTATATAGTGAAATATAGAATTGTATTTGTGAAATAAAATCTGATATTTGAATTGTTGGAACAGTGAAAATGTCAAATTTTATTGTTTCTCTGCAGTGAAAATATAACATCAAACGGACTTGTTTTCTATAAATTTGATAGATTTACCAGAAGTGTTTTACCTACCTTGGCAAATACATATAGATGAACACTATTTGTATATGTTTACAGAAACCACATTAAAGAAATTAACACAAAATAATTAAATGACAACGATGCACAAAAAATGACCTTTTATACCACCATACATTTTTCTATAACCACTCGTGAAATAAAATTCGAGTATTTATCCTCTATGTGTTTGACAGAGGGTCTCCCAAAGAACATATTTGTGAAATTATTTTGAAATTACTGCGGGCGATTTCAGACAAGAAGATTGTCAAGAATTTCATAAAGCCATCGCCTCCTTGCAGCGACGTTTTTAATTTTGTATTTGTATTAATATGGTAGAGGGCCACCCAAGGAACATTTCATGAAAACTATTTTGAAATCAAGTGACAAGTCCAAGAATACCGGTACTCCTGCAAAGTTTAGTAAAAATGCCACCAAGCCGTTTTAAAAATATACTAACACATTTGTCATAAACATTTCTGGATTGCGCAAATACAAGGCGGTGTCATCACTCGAAATCTTTAAACCAAAATATAAACAAAAGGGCCCTAGGTCGATCACCTGAAAATTTGGCATGGTGACCTAGTTTTGACCCCACGTAAGCCAGTTTTGAACTCATCCGAGAGATTATTGGGACAAATGATCGGAGCAAGTTTCATGATGATTGGGCTATAAAAGATACCTATATAACTTTTTTCTTCAATTTGGCCATCTGACCTAGGTTTCGACCCCATGTGACCCAGTTTCGAATTTGTCCGAGTCATCATTGGAACAAATGTTCTAAGCAAGTTTCGTGATGATTTGGCTCTAAATGTGGCTTCTAGAGTGTTGATAAGCTGTTTCTTTAATTTGGCATTTTGACCTAGTTTTCTATCCCAAATGACCCAGTTTAGAACTCGTTTGAGATATCCTTCGAACAAATGTTCTGAGCAAGTTTCATGATTGTTGGGCTATACATGTGGCCTCTAGAGTGTTCACGTGTAGTTTTTGACCCCATGTTACCCGGTTTCGAACTTGTCCGAGCTATTATTTGAACAAATGTTCTGAGCAAAGTTCATGATGACTGAGGTGTAAATGTAGCCTCTAGAATGTTCACAAGCTTTTTCTTCAATTTGGCCTGGTGACCTTGTTTTTGACTCTACGTGACCTAGTTTCAAACTCGTCTAAGATATAATTAAATCAAATGTAGAGAGCAAGTTTCAAGAATATTGGGCAAAAATGTTACTTCTAGAGTGTTCACGAGCATTTTCTTCAATTTCTCCTAGTCACCAAGTTTTTGACACCACATGACCCAGTTTCAAATTCGTCTGAGATATCATTGGGACAAATTTTCTGAGCAAGTTTCATTATTAGTGGGCTATTAATTTGGCCTCTAATGTGTTCACGAGCTTTCTCTCCAATTTTGACTGGTGACCTAGTTTTTGACCCCATGTGACCCTGTTTCGAATTAATCTGAGATTTCATTAAAACAAATGTTCTGAGCAAGTTTCAAGAAGATTGGGTAAAACAATGTGACTTCTAGAATGTTCAAGAGCTTTTTCTTCAATTTGCCCTAGTGACCTAGTTTTTGACACCACTTGACATAGTTGAGAACTCGTCTGATCATTTGAAGAAATGTTCTGGGTTAAGTTTCATGAAGAATGGGCAATAAATGAGGCATCTAGAGTGTTCACAAGCTTGTTAAAGTTTTTAGTTTAGCCATATAAGGAAAACTGCCCCTCCACCTGGCGGCCATGTTTTTCAACGAAGCGGAACCATTTTCGAACTCCTCCAAGATATTGTTAGAACACATGTTTTGAAAAATGTGACTTCTAAAGTGTTCACAATCGTTTCTTCAATATGACATAGCGACCTAGTTTTTGACACCACATTACCAAGTTTCGAAAATTTCCGAGATATCATTGGGGCAAATGTTCTAAGCAAGATCCATGAAGATTGGGCAATAAATGTGGCCTCTAGAGTTTTCAAAAGGTAAATGTTTATGACGCACGGCGGACGACGGACCACGCACCACAGACGACGGACGATGGACAAAAGACAATCACAAAAGCTCACGTTGTGCTCAGGTGAGCTAAAAAGCAAAGCATTATGATCTAGTATTGATGTTTCCGTAAAAAGATTGTTTGACGTACTTTATCCAAAAGTCATTTTATATATAATATTTATTATTTTGTTGTTGTTGAAAAACCGTACATTGGACAGGGAAATGCAGCAATCATGCATGGTCAAATCATGCATATGACAACAAAATTGTAATACTTGTTATACTTGCTCCCAAACCAAACACAATAAAAACCGAAATTTTGGTACAATTGCATTTAAACATGCCTTTCTATGCAGTTAGAATAGACCATCAAACATAGAATACACTTTGTTCATTATACCAATGTATTATACGCAGTTTACAATTTGAAATTTAAATGTTGTGTAAAATAATATGTACTTTAGATATAGTGCGGAAACATTGACCTGATCCTGCTGACCTCTGTTTGAATCAATTGTCCGGTTAATTAATTATCTATTATTAGAGTCGGCCCGTTCTTAAAGACGTTTGCATAATTGTTTTTCAACGACAGATTTTTTTTTTAATTTGCACAAACACGCGTCAATGAATGCTCAAATTAAAACAGTCTTAAAAATAGGGGTCCCGGGCCTTGTTGCGGATATATCTGGTTTTGAATACCGTACCTGTCTAAGCTCTTTTTTCAGTTTGTTTGATAAGCAATGTGGAATTATATAAAGTGTTCATTTTCGAAAAAAGGATGGAGATTTTTTAATGCGTCTTTTTTAAGTGTTTCGTTTGGAAATATACAAGTGCAGTTTAATGATAAAACGCGCTTTATCTACAGTTACCATTTAAAAATATGACTTTTAATGGACGCTTTATAAGGTTAATTGTTCATTTAATATGCCTGTGATAACGTCAGTAAATAATCAAATATACGAATATTTTGTGTTCCAAACGACAGGTCCACACAGAATGGGCCACGGTGTTCAAGTATGTATGGCTATAAGCTGTATAAACTACCTATACAGAAGTATGAAGAGGAGCAAGCAATGGTCCGCCTCTTAATATAATAAATATCGTTATTGTTCGAGGTTTTCAGTTTCTTATAACAATGATTAAACTTATTTTCAAATTTAAATAGTGGATAGGTTTGCAGATATCACCCTTGTCCTGAGATTGGAGTTTTTCACTGCATTATAATAACCTTTTTAGAATATATGCGTTTGCATTTAGACTTAAACTACAAAACACGTTCTTATTTATATAGAACAAAATGACGATTTTACAACGTTTAATCATTTAACTTTGTTAAGGTTGTTTCTTGTGGGTTATTGGAAATCAAATACCACTGACTCAGTTACATACACAACCGATACACGCCAACCAATATAAGTGAGGTTTGAAAATAATTAAGGTATTGTAGCCAGGATTGTCGTTGCGTGAAAGGTATGTGATTTTAAATTATTTATTTTTGACAATAAATAGTTTTATTAATAGTATATTTGCATCGCTTTATTAACTGTATCGGTATGGGTATTTGATTATGTTTGAGAAAAGTTTCGAATGACTTGTTAATAATACAAGTCGACAATACGCATATACTAGCGAAACAGTTAACCATAATATTATTTTGTTTGCCATATTAACCAATGAATATAAACGTATTTTGCTATGCACAACGGTATTTACTTTGTTATGATTTATCTAGGAAAATTCAAAAATACAAAACAATACTAATATCTGGGAATTGATGATGCAGATATAAGCGCTCACACTGAAACGGCGTCAGTATAGTTGAAATTGCATGTGCTGTAGGTTAATTAAAAACGTTCTGTTGCCGCGCAGAAGCGAAGATAATAATAACCCGTGCATAGTTTAAGTACACTTAATGTTATTTTGTTGCGTATAACTGTGCTTTTTATTAAGAAGATCCGTTTCTCACAACTTGAAACATAGGTTGCTGATTAACTTTATCATGTCCAACTTTCATTCCGGTCTCAAAGGGAAATAACTCGAACAACCGGAACCCTTAACGAAGATGGCACGGATGGCTGAACTGGCAGTCCTTTATCATATATCTGATCACAGTAAGTCGCCCAGCCTGATAGCCTAGGGAGATTAGATAGCCATTAGACTGGAAATTATCGAGATAACATTTCTTCGCGCGCGTTAACAATGCTCAGAAAAGCATTCATACATATTATTTAATAAATATTTGCATGGCGGGAAATTCACTTGTTGATTAATTGTAAATGCATAACTTCATTGTTATAAGTTTAAGTCTATTTACAACACCACATTAACTTTAAATATGGTAATAAATACGGGGCAGTTTAAAAAACAACAACACAAACAACAACAACAACACCCCCAAAAAAACACCAACAAAAATAAAAAACACACAAAAACACGATGTAATAAAAGTTAATAGCATACCTCTGTTCATTTAAACGTGTTCTTTTGGTTAATTCCCTTTTTTACCAAACCAAATACTCAAGGGCCGGATAAATATTAAAATGGGCAATTATTTGCTATTAAATTAAAAACTGATGTAGCTTACATTTAAACTACACCTGGAGTATCTTGCTACAACTCTTAACTAAACATACAGTTTCAATAATCATGTAAATAGATTAGCCTATTTAAAAGGTACGTTGTATGAAAATATTAAAAACAAATATCCCGAAAGCACAAACCCAGATGCTTTTACGTATTAAACAATAATTAGATTTTTTTAATACAGTTAGGCCAGAGTTTGTTGATGGTTTAAACAAAACAAAACCTAGAGCACCGCCTACGCTGGACGCTCGACTTTCTCATATCGTCCATTTGGCGCAAAAATACTGTAACTGAACCGTTCACCAATTTCACAGAGGAAGCAAAAAACAGATTGTCTTATATTCAATGTAAAATTAAGTTTGTATTTTATATATTCATAATATATAAATATAAGCCTATTAAGGAGCAGTTGTTATTTGTTCGCAGTTTAGTTCGAATAAAAAATTATTTGTATATAGTTGTTGAGTTACATGACTTTGTCGCTGAATTATTTTGAGCACAAAAAGTCTTGTACGTACACAAACAATAGTATTTTGGTTCATATTTAGAACATTTACAAGTTTTGATAAGGTATTTTTATATTTGTCATCCATATTATTATAATTAACTAATTTAATCAATTTAATTCACTTCAATTAATTATTTGTGAGTGTGTTCAGAACATTATTCTTAGTGCACACATCTGGTTACTAAGTGCACTTACCATACTTTTTGCGCAAACATTTTTGGCAAAAGACAGGATTTCCAGGTGAATTCAATCCTAGCATTCAAATATGTTATGAGATATGGTATTATTAGGTATTGACTTGAAACTCAAAGTACCTAATCACAGTGATGATATTATTCTGTAGACAATAGGAGGCCCTTTATTCAATTAAGAAATTTCGCTTTATGATAAATTTTACAACATCTATAAGACGTATTGACTTGAAACACAACATACTTGATCACACTTATGAACCCATTATGTAGAAAAGATGTAACTAAATCAAGGATCTTGGTGGAGCTATTGACCTTTTTTTAACGTAGAATTGTTTGCTTAAGGTCAGTTATATCTATAAGAGGTATTGACTTGACATTCAAAATTCTTCATGACAGTGCCAAACTTAGTATATAAACAAAAGCTATCAAATATCGTCCCCTTGGCGCAAGAAGTCATGTAACTGACATTTTCTAGAAAATACACTTTTATGTATAATTAGATCCTGCATTTTCATATCAAACCGGAAAATACGCCGGGAGTTCACAATTGACTTCGAGACATCCGAAGTTTGACTAATCCGAATATATACCTGTTTGGATGGAAAAATACTTCGATATAACCGACAATTCGAGTTTAAACTTCGAGATAATCTTATTTATCGCATATAAAATAAGAAGTTTAAATATCAAAATACATAAGTAGGTTTTCATTGGAAAATCCATTTCAGCAACGATTAGGATTTCTTGCAATAATTTTATTGTTAAAGATCAGTGCAGTGCAGTAAATATGAACTATAAGCTCTTACAGCAAATAAAAGATATTTCTTGCTTTATGAATCGAAGAACATATAATTAAATGTGATTTGTGAACTGGAACATAACACCTTTAAATAAATACTTTGTACAAATTTTAGTAAGTTAGGCGACGAATACCATTACTGGTTTCCGTACAAACTAATCGAAATAGAAAGACTGCAATTTTTTTTATTCACCTTACAATATATACCCCAAATGCCTCAGTATTTCAGTTTTATTATTATGCTTGTGTAATATATTTATGTGCAGTTTTTAATTGTTCTTTTGATGTATTTATTTATAAACCAAGTGTTTTTTCTATGTAGTATTAAGTATTAAAATGTGCATGAGCAAAACTATTGTGTGTGAATATAAATCTTTTTAATTGGCAAAATAAATTATGACAAAAGCTATGGGTTTACAATCAGAAAATGACTGTAACTGGCTTTATGGTGAACTTTCTTTGGAACTATCAAATATTTGCTTAATGAAAATGAAATTCTAACAATTAATTTTGATGATATCAATTAAGAAGAATTCTCCGCACAATACTCTGAAGCAGACTTTAAGAAAATATATTTAAGCAGATGAAAACTTGCATATCCAAGACGCAAATAAAAACGAAGCTGTTGCAACTGACAATTTAAAGCATAACATTAATGAAAATAACCGCAAAACCTTATGCAAAACAGTTTAATACCATAAATATGAAATGTCATACAATAAACACAAAACAATTTAGGAATGACTAGAATAAGTTCTGTATCTTTAAACGACACGACGAAACAACTGGACGCCGCCATTTTTTAAAACTGTTAATCTGGGCTTTGCTCTCACTGGCTCTTAATTTTCTTAGGGCAATTTTTTAATCGACTCGAAACATCGTTGAGTGTTCCCAAGCCAGGAAATGTTTATATCTTATTGCTTTAATTGTTATAAAATTATACTTCGCTGTGCTGTATATTGACTGCATTATGGCATTAATAAAAGCATTAGTATATTTAGATTATTATAATAACATGTTTGTTAATTGTTCATTGCAGTAAATTATTTTTTATGTCAACATACACAGTAACACTGTTAAAATATATACACGATGTTAAAAAATATATCCATAAATAAATTGAATTAATAACTAACATAATAAGTTACTTACCCCGTTTAATGTACCATAATATATAAAAGTTGAACAAAGTATACACAAAACTGATACCTTGAATTTATTAAACGGACATTTCAAAAACAAATTAATTGTGTGGAGATTAGAAGTAGGAAATCAAGGACAAACCTCTGGTCAAAACTGTCCGACATGTAAACATACCCGATAATCAGTCCATTTGACATATTCCATACGTCCAATTTCACACATTCTTTATCAACAAGATAATCCTCTAATTAACTGTTGTACCTGCTGATATTTCGAGAGGTTGTTAGCAATCATTAAACGGTCGGCAAAGCCGACAAGTCTTTAGCTGGACTTCGCGATCGTGTAGGCAAAATGGCATGGCACCGCGGAACTCAGTACAAACAAAATAGTGAATTTGTATCATGCATTTTGGCATATTTTAAGGAAGTGAAAATAAAATGTTGTTACGTTAATACGGCAAAATTGAAGCATACTGTTTTCAAAAATACATGCACTTATTTACTTTATGTCATATCGAACTGAAATATGAAATATCAATCCGCACTACGGTGTTCCTCGTACTAAAGAACGGGACGCCATCTTAAATTGGATACAAGCAGCTGTGGCTGGGAAATCGACATGATTCATAGAGCTTGTAAGTATTTCTGTACCATGTGGTACGAAATTGTATTAATATGTTTATTATTGTAATAACTAGAGCCTTATTTCTTGTTAATTGTATACAATTATAACGATTGTCGCTTGACATGTGATTTTGTGAAATACGTAGTTCAACTTCAATTCGTTGTAAGCATGTGTTAAAATGCATGCCTTGTGTAAACATTTCCGCACTAACAATTAAAGTAAATATATTGTGGTTAAATATTATCCTATTTAACACAGATATATATGCTATTTAATACAACATATGTTGCCCGAATAGTCCGGGTTTTAGACACGCTTACTTTTTTGACAGGGTTAGCTCTCTTGTTTATATTTCGTCCATTTGTTAAACGTACTCGTAGGTCTTACACGTTTTCTCAGAATTTGTATTATGCAGTGGGTTCATACATTTTCAAGATGCACCATGTCGTAAGTTTGTTGTATAGCCTTTATTTAAGCTATTGAAACCTGTTTATGCATTAAATACAATAAAGAATTTTTACTGAAAGTCAATTGTTCGTACATTTACGTTTCATTCTTTATGGTTAACGCCATGAGCGTTTGTATCTTAAAATATCAGACTTGTAGTCATTTCAATAATTTCAAGTAGGCCTAATAGTTATTGACTCGTTATGTGTTGTAATGATTTATTTTATATCTTTGTAAAAATTACTTCTATTTTAATGCATGTATCTGACAATGTGTTGTGATTATTTGTTACCAACGATATTTTGTTCAAATTGCACTGATTGCCACACAGTTATTTCAAGCGATTCGACTCAGTTTTTAAAAGCGTAAAACAGCATTTGGCATAAACGGAAAGTTTGAAAATATCGAATTTTGCCAATTCATTGTACTAAATAAAACCGTTATTATCAGTTAAATTCGTTATTGATTACAGGTTCTGCAAAGTCGAAGCATTACAAACATTCGTTTCAAATTTCACACTCAGTAGCCACTTTAACATGTGATGTGTCTCACCGTCCTGAAACATACGTTACTATGTCAGATGCTGTCATTTACATGCACAATGGGGAGACGTCCTTATCCCTGAAAGGCTGATGTCAAGAACTGCAGTAGATGGATCATATGTATTTTTGGTGAGCTTTGCAAAAATGGTAACAAAGATATATTTCAGACTGTCGAAACAACTTTTGTTTCTCTACTCTGTATATAAAGCACAATAATTGCACATGATGTCACATTACTTTGTTAACTCTTTCAAAATCCAAATGATTATTACCAAACAGGACATATTTATTACAAAATACAATATTTATATCAAAATAAAGTGCTATGTGAAAATTAATGCAAATGCAAACAAATGTACAAACTTACATACATGTACAAAGTCTTGACAAACATGGATCATGGGACAGGATACACACAAATAAAATATTGATTACTTTAAAGTTGGGATTTGTTTTCAAACCCTATTTGATATAAGAAACTGGTTGTTGTTCAATACATATGTTAAGGATGAACATGTTATATAATTGAGCCTGGAAGAAAATATTACAATCTTCTAGATACTGTTCGATACGCTCTCTATTTGTTTGATGTATGATTTTCAGCTGTGAAAATGGTCTGACATTTAACTTTCTGTGTAAACATTAAACCTGCTTCTTTGTTAAGATTTCTTACTATATCTACAGGTTATGAGTGCAAACTGCTTTAATCTCATTGTTTTCTCTTTAGGCTATTGAGGCCGCTGATTGGCAGACAATAATCCGTGTGAATGGAGTGGGCGTTATTGTGGGGATCACTGAGCTGCGGACAGTCCAAACGAAACCTTCGCTGCTGACACACCTATGTTATGGCTGGTCGACGTTATGGACAATCATCCCCAAGATATGAAATTTGTCCTGCCTACAGCAGCTTGAACATTGCCCATGAATTTTATTAGTTTGCTATAGACAGCTTTTATCTCACCAGAAGTGTCTATGAAATGTTCAGAAGGCATATTTGTTCAATTTGTTCTTGTACTTTAAGGTAGATCCATCTTTCAACAATAACATTATTGGAAATATGTCCATCTTTGCAACGCATTAATTTAGACTTATGTTGTTATAATTTTTTGCAGCACTTTTTTTCATGAAGGTCTATTGTTCATCACTTGTGTACAAAGGATTCCATATGTTGTGCAAACTTGATTTGTCTACACACACTTTTGATAATGACAAGTTTATAAGCACGCAATATAGGATGCATCCATGAGCACTATATGGTTACCTTAAACTGGAGAGTAAAGATAAATACATGTTACTGTCTTTTGTATTTTCTTTGTCATAATGGAAAAGACAAATGAATTGGTAACAAATAAAAAAATTCACAACGCTCCTAAGGAAAATCAGAACATATTTATACTTACTTATCTGATCAAATTTCAAAGTGTGAACATGTCTGATTAAATTTCTATGTGAAATCCAATGATCCTGTTAACAAAAGGGCACAGCATCGAAGCAATGTTAACTAGTTTAAAACATTTCAAGGAACAATTATAGATACGTGAAACAGCTCGAGACATCCGGAATATTTTTAAAAAGTAGATTAGATTCAGTGGAAAGAAAATATGCTAAGTAGTTTGGTCCAAGTGTCACTACTATGGTGCAAAACAATATTTTCAGCTTTCTCTTCAGTGCTGTGATTCCTCTTAATTTCAACTGATCTGCTTGTTAACATTACAAAATGCTTCAATATAATGGGTCTCTCTGGAAATTACTTTCAAACCAGTTGCACACATATTTTATAGTATACGACAGTGTCATATATTTTTAATTTCAAACCTTTGCGTGCAGAATCAAGACTGTCTACTTTCTGGTGTCTGCGTTAAATTTGCGCTTGTGTTTCGTGTGATAATGTATTTTTGTTTACATACTGCATGACATTGCTTTTAATCTGATCTTTTTCATGTTATTTGTTAACCAAATTTTTAGACGAAAAATTTCAGTTCGTATATTAGTATGTCGTTGGGCGGGTGGTCGTCTGCTTTTGATTTTCGCTCTCTTACTCGAGATTAAGCAATTCTAATGAAACTTAACACATAGACACCTTTTAGTGAGACCTCACTTTGGGGATGCCTATAGGGTGGGTGGGGTTAAGGTCAAGGTCACCATTACTAAAAAAAATAGTTTCCACTTAATGGCTTGAGAACAAATTGAGATATTGTATTCAAACTTCATATGTTTATACCTTATAGCGAGACCTCGCTTGGGTTGGCAAATAGGGTGAGTGGGGCCAAAGTCACCGATACTAAAAATAGAAAAATGGTTTCCGCTCAATAACTTTAAAATGGAATAAGATATTTGATTGAGGCTTCATACGTAGATACCTTATATTGAGACCTCGATTGGAATTGCATATGGTGTGGGTGGTGTCAAGGTTAACGTTACTAAAAATAGAAAACGGTTTTCGTTCCATAACTTTAGAATTAATTGAGATATTTTAAAGGGACTTCATATGTAGATACCTCATATTGAGACCTTGCTTGGAATTGAATATGTGGTGGGTGGGGTCAAGGTTAACGTTACTAAAAATAGAAAAACGGTTATCGTTCAACAACTTTAATGAATTGAGATATTTTAAAGAGACTTCATTTGTAGATACCTTATATCGAGACCTCAGTTGGGCTTCCATATGGGGGTGATTGGGGTCAAGATTAAGGTCACCATTACTAAAAATAGAAAAAATTATTCCTGCTGAATAACATGAGAACGAATTGAGAAATTGTTAAGGAGCCTTAAATATAGATACTTTTTCACTTTGGACGGTATATGGGGTAAAAATAAAACAAACAATTTCTGCTTAGTAACTCCAGAACAAATTGATTTGTTGTAATGAAACTTCATAATTAAATACCTTATATAGCAAACTTACTTTAGATATCATACAAATTGAGCTATTGTAATGAAATTTCTTATGTAGATACCTTATATTGAGATATCAGTTGGGATTGCATATTGTATGGGTCCGATCCAGGTCACTGTATCAAAAAATAGATAAATGGTTTTTGCT
Source organism: Congeria kusceri (assembly GCA_027627225.1). Lineage (NCBI taxonomy): Eukaryota > Metazoa > Mollusca > Bivalvia > Myida > Dreissenidae > Congeria > Congeria kusceri. Next base: position 54,851,862 of record CM051024.1, on the reverse strand, counting down.
CAATGGGTCAGGAACGAATTGAGGTTATGTATTCCTAGCCATATCTGTATGACCTTCATCTTGGATCATTTCTTTTATTATTGTGCTGCCTTTTAGGCATTTTGTTGGCAAAATTTGGTTTTCATGGAAATTCCACGTTTCTTGGTTTTACTTTTGTTTATATTAAAACGTAAACTCTTACTGGAATATCTTTGTCTTTATGATTTTCCCATACAATACAATGAAACCAAACTTAAGTTTCCATAATTGAAAGTTTTAACGAGAATTTTTAACTCGCATACAATATGACTCCAGTTTTGTTTACACCATTCAATCACGACGGCCGTCTTTCTACGCTGTCAGCGCTTGGATCTTTAATTAAGCAATGAATGCTGACAAACAGCTCGTTATGTTTTCACAAGTTGGATAAACATTATGTCGAAATACACATGGCAGATGGGCCAGACTGGCTATTGTAGAGTAACGGTTTGAGTCATAAATTATGTGCTCTGTACATAAACCAGTCTCCTCACAGTACCTAATTCACGTCTATATCAGTACCGATCCCTTGTATGATTTGTTGACACGACAAAGTCTGCGTTTAACGTAAAAAAAAAGACTCGTTGATGAAAACTTAATTGAAAAAAATCGGGCGCGGGACACTATTGTAGGTGCGGGCGCAGAAATAAAAAGAAAAATATTTATTTTCGATTTACGATTTTAAGGTGCGGCAAATCCGACGAAAATCTTATCTATTTGTTGTAGCCTGAGTGCAAAAGAAAGGAATCAGAATGGGGTCCGTAATGACTAGAGGATGTACACCTCTGGTGCCAAAGCCAAATGCCATGTAGAGGTCTTAGCAACCTTCATGCCGAGGTGTCATCCGATGGATAAAATGCTCTTATGTCACATTGAAGCATGGAAGCACCTGGCCACCATGACACATGTATACCACGAAGCCTGTGTCAAATAATTAGTTTTCCAGCTTCATGGGTTACATCTGCTGGAACGCAGGAATTAAAGCCAGGTACGCGCCAATTGAACACAATTAATTTTTTCTTGTCATTCTTTTTTCATATAGGCACTTCCCCGACACTTCTGTCAAATATTCAGTTCCCGTATTTTTATTTTTCACTCCGATTATATTCAGGTACACTTCCTATAGCCTTAGAGATACAGCTACACAGGCACCGAATAATGCCAACTGTGAGATGTGCAACAGCTTGTTTATGACCGGCTACAGTTATGAGGCTAGCATCCGGTCATACTCTCGCGCTGCAACTGCAGACCAGAAGGAGAGGATGTCGGGCATTCTCGTGGGAATTGCTTCGCCAGACCCAACGTCGGAGCCAAGGATCAATGGCAATAGGCTGTCAACAAAAGGAGAATAAAGCTAACCATCAGATCCAGTTGGAAACGGATCAACGGATGCAGTTTAATGAACTCTTCAGTCATATCAAGTTCCAAAAAGTAAAATCACTGAATCACTTGAGATAATCACTGATAAATAATCAGCAGCAATTATGAGTTTGTTATTCATTTAACATTTTAGTAAAATGTTGAATTGAATGTCTGATATGACTAAATACAATCAGCTTTTTCGTTTTTAAAATTTAACTACGCAGACGTACAGAAATAGATGAACACGTTGGTAAGGAAAATTGTGTTGAAAACGTTAGATCTCGTTAACAAGTTAAAACATTAAATATAAACTTTGTTTACCCGTATGCTGTTTAAACCCAAATAATGTCCACGCCAATCGATCTCGATAACATGCACGAACATGAAATTAACGTTGATAAATTGTTCATATTCACTGTGTAATATAATTGTATCAATGCGCATGCGCATATTTTGAATAACATCGCAATCACATATTTGTACATGTATTTATAAATAATGTGTAAGCTATCTATCAAAATGTAATCATTAACACAAATACATATGTTCATATTAAATGCCAATTATATAATTTTTAAATAGAATTGAGACATAGGTTTACGGTCTAGCTCAAATACTCACTGACTGGTTGTCACTAGCAACAAAGGCGGGTCATGTATTTCAATACGCAAAAAAACTAATGTATTCATCCGCACTTACACACGAATATGTTCGTTTACTTGAACATTCTTAATTGTTTGTTGAGTAAAAATGAAAAATATTTAGCAACACAATATAGCTATAAGAATTGAATTACCATTTTATGCGCTTCTAATTACTTTTGAAAAATACCAAGAATGGCTGAACAAGTCCTGGATCCAAAAGTCCAGCACTACAGCTGACTCGTACGCACGAAGAGTTTCAACTGGAAATAAGAGGAATTAATATAAATATAAATGCTCATCTAAAAATACCCATAAAAGGGTCTTAATAAAAAATAGACTGTGTTTTGTTATTAATCTTGTTAACAGCGGGTGATCTTATAAAATGCTTACTAGTAATGATATATTATACGGCCTGAACAAGGTAGCTTAATTTGTTAACTTTATATTATTTTGGAAAAGAGGAAAAAAAAAAAAAACATCCTTTTTGCCGCATACATTGACCAGGTATTTCTATTGGAAAAGTTAGTTGTGTTTAACCTATTGCATTTTACTGTACAGTTACTCCCCCTAGTAGAAAAACATTTAATAAGTCACGGAAATTGCGTTCATTTCTGTTTTGTTTACAGCTGATATCGACCGACCTATTGGGCAGTCATATACATAATTATACAGGGAGTAGAAACTTTTTTGCTATTGATTACTAATTTATAAAACTTGCTACATTAAACATGGCACATAAATCAAGATTTATTCGTGTAAACAAATTGAAAATTGTTAAAAACTGAAACGCATAAATGTTAAAATTATTTTTTCTAGATAATGTCATGGTATAAAAAGTTAAATCAAATGAATGTATTATAATAGTATATACAGTGTTGGCTTATGTATCTAAACACAACACTATTTAAAGGGGCATGTCGACAGTCCGTTTTTCCCTTAAAATAAATAAAGACATTCATTAAAGCAATTTACTATTTACGGATAACTTTTTATCTAGATTAATAGTAAAAATAATTGTGTTCCAGATTATCTTATAGAGAATAAGCTGTCGATTTGCTCTTTAAATATCGTGTCTAGAAAGGATATTGTTATGAAGAAAAAACTCAGTAAATGTTTTCAAATGTTTGTTAATTTTTAAATTAAAAATCTTACTTGTGTACATATATGTTAAAATAAGGTAAATGAGTTGTTTGCAATGTATGCACATTTCAAAGATATTATTCATGCACAATAGTGACTACTAGTAAATTAGCTTATTGAACATTGTGTACTATTACTCTTTTATTTTTCAGATCACAATCCATGCTTAATTGCAGTCCTCCAACTGTGCACAAGTGGTCTTTACACATGAACAACTCTCAAATAGTGTTGCTTTCATTACGCTGTGTATTTATTGTTGTTCGGTTTCACATACATGTAATATAAATGTGTTACACTTTTTGAAATAATTTTTCTCACAGCTGCAAATACAAATTGTGTTTAAAAATTTCTGGTGTGCTGACTTAAATTGTACTAAGCTACCAACAAATACATATAAAACATTATTTGATTATCCTTGATATAAAATTGCAGCTGATTAATATTAATGCCATCGATGTGCATACATTTTTTAAGAATTATTATTATTTATTTATTTTACTTTTTATACACATAAATGAAAAATGAATGCTTTTTTATTCCCTGTTTTGATATTTATAAATGATACTAGTTCAGGCTTTTTGACACACAAATCCAGTGTTTGTTTTTACCATTTACTATGCTTATATGTTAGGTGTGCATGTTAACAAACATTTCGTGTTACTATTGTGGTAGTGAATTTTGCATCTAGCTTATCGATAGGTTTCCACAATTCTCTGTAATTGTAGCATTTTAACACCAAAACGCCTTTCGTTTTTTTTTCGCACTATGTTTAGGTGTTATTATAATGCTTAAAAAAAAGACGGCACAATAAAACCTAAAACATCTTCATTGTAGAATTAAGATACATTAACACAATATTGTACATATAAAAAACTATGAGGTTGTTAAATGGGTTTTTGTGCAAAAGCAAAAATGAATCACACTTAATTGGTTTTTAGGGTGAAAATAAAATCTTCTATAAAATAATCAATATATAAAAAACTTACTAGTTTCTTGTTCAAAAAAAAAAAAAAAAAAAAAAAAAAAAAAAAAAAAAAATTTCACGTTATAATATCCTTGATACATAGAATTTACTAAATAGTTTTCTCTTATTATTTTAGACCACACTTTACAATTATAATAGCCAGTATTATTTACTCTATTGTGTTTTTTCTATGCAGTATAATTGTATATATATATACATATATATATATATATTATGCCTGTCTGTTTATTTTTTGTTTTTTGTTCTTTTTGCAATACTGTTGTAACCTTTGTAACTAGAATGTCTGTGAAATGCTTGTCAAAACACCTTTCGGGCTGTAAACCATTTACTATAAATTTTTGTCAATTTTTTTTACTAACTAGTCTCAGATTGATGTACAATATTTTGCAAGCAGATGTGTTGTATTTTAATGTCAATACAATATGACATCTATAAAGATTGCATCTCTTAACTGCCGAGGCCTATACTGTAAAAATAAGAGAACTGATGTTTTAATTTTTTTTAAAGAAACTGATTCTAATGTATTTTGTTTACAAGATGTACATTGGCCACAAGAACTGGAAAAGGAGGTGTATTCTTCTTGGGGTGGGCAATGCTATATAAGTTATGGGAAATCAAATGCGAGAGGATGTGCAATATTAGTAAAAAATAACATTGATGTAAAAGTTCATAACATTAAAACAGATATTATTGGTAACTTGTTGGCATTAGATATTACATATGCGGAAATGCACTTCTCATTAATTACCGTCTATGGCCCTAATTCAGATAATCCACAATTTTATAAGGATGTGTTTAATACTATTGATGATTTTAGAAATGAGGATTACGTAATTTGTGGTGATTTTAACCTTGTCCTTGATAACAAATTAGATTATAGTAATTATAAATCCAACAACTATAATATAAATGCAAGAAATATTATTCTACAAGAAATTGCAAAGAGAAATTTAATTGATACTTTTAGGGCATTGCATGAAGATAAAATTAGATAAACATGGAGGCGTACCAATCCTCTACAACAAGCAAGATTATATTTCTTTTTGACTACCCAAAATATGGGTAACTTCTTAAAATCATCCAATATAAAACCTAGTATTAAATCAGATAACTCAATTATAGATTATTTCATTTGAATTCAACAAAACTGAGCACTCGAAAGGGTTGTGAAAATTTAATAATTCTCTTTTACACGACATTGAATACTTAAATTGTATAAATAATAAAATTGAAGAAATTAAATTACAATATTGCTTGCCAGTCTACAATTTAGAAAATATTCACAATATATGTAGCAGTGAGCTTTTGTTTACAATAAATGACCAACTCTTTTTAGAAACTTTATTAATGGAAATAAGAGGAAAAACTATTGCTTATGCAAGTTATAGAAACAAATTAAGTATTTCAAACGAGCAAAGATTATTAAAGGAAATCGAAGAAATTGAACAAAATCTAATCGATTCTAACAAAGAAACTCTTGTACAGTTAAATATAGAGCTTGATAATATTAGAAACACAAAACTAAAAGGTCACATCATAAGGTCGAAAGGCCAGTGGATAGAACAAGGAGAGTAAACAACCAGTTATTTTTGCTCTTTAGAAAAGCAACATTATACAAACAAAAATATACCATTTATTCAAAAAGACGATGGCACGGTTATTAACAATCAAAATGATATTTTAAAGGAAACGGCTGAATTCTATAAAAAATTGTATCAAAAAGTTGAAGTCTCATCTGACTTCACACTTAATGACTTGCAAAACATTCATGTAAATAAATTAAATGTCTCCCAATCACTCGAAATTGAAGGATTATTAAAATTTGAAGAAATAACTAGAACTCTCAAAAATATGGAAAATGATAAAAGTCCCGGGTCAGATGGCTTCTCTACAAATTTCTTTAAAGTTTTCTGGAATAAAATTGGACATTTTGTTTTAAGAAGTATAAATTTTGCGTACATTAATAATAACTTTTCTATAACTCAAAAACAGGGTATTATTACCTGTATTCCAAAAGAAAACAAGCCGAGACATTTCCTTAAAAACTGGAGACCTATCACACTGCTTAATACAGTCTATAAAATAGCATCTGGCTCAATAGCAAATAGAATAAAACCACACTTAACCAGTCTTATTTCAAGGGATCAAACGGGTTTTGTCTCGGGGCGGTTTATAGGAGAAAACACACGTCTGCTATACGACATACTGAATTATTCAGAACAAAACAAAATTCCTGGGTTAATTATGTTGATTGATTTCGAGAAGGCTTTCGATACTTTATCTTTTAACTGCATTGAACAAACACTTAATTTATTTAATTTCGGGGAAAGTTTTAAACGTTGGATTAACATTTTTCTCAAAAACACTCAAACATCAGTTCAGTTGAACGGCTTCTTATCTGACAGCTTCTCAATAGGCCGCGGTTGTAGACAGGGAGACCCCATTTCACCGTATATATTTATATTATGTGCAGAAGTATTAGCAATTAAGATTAAATGTTGTAAAAATATAAAGGGTATACAAATAAATGGCGTTGAATACAAGATTTCTCAATTTGCGGATGACACTTCTCTGTTACTAGATGGTTCAGAAAATTCTTTAAATTCGGCGCTTGAAATGCTCGACGACTTTGCATTGTTTTCAGGTCTTAAAGTGAATTTTGATAAAACTAACGTTATATGGATCGGATCTTTAAAATATAGTACTAGAGCTATTAAAACAAAATACAAACTTACATGGGGAACCACTAGATTTAAATTATTAGGAATCATGTTCGATGTTGACCTTAAAAGTATGATCGATTTAAATTTTTCTGATAAATTTATTAAAGCTAACAATATTATTAACCACTGGAAAAAGAGAAAACTTACACCAATTGGTAGAATAACTGTCATAAAATCACTTTTACTACCATTATTCACTCATTGTTTGTTTGATTTACCTACACCAAAGACAGATATTCTTGATAAATTGAACAAATTATTGATGGATTTTGTTTGGGAAGATGCACCGTATAAAATAAGAAGTTCTACAATTACTCAAAGCTATGAGAAAGGTGGTTTGCAAATGATAGATATCTATGCATATTGTAAAAAAATCAAACTTTCTTGGATACGAAAATTGTATACATGTTGCGATAGTAATTGCGCAATACTTGTAAGATCTATGTTCGACATAGGCAAATTTTTTAATACCGGAAAACTATACATTTCCAATGTCAAGAAAAAAATAAACAATGATTTTTGGTTAGAGGTTTTTACAAACTATGAACAGTTGCTTGATGTGTTAAACATTTATCATATTGACGATATTCTAAATATACCTCTATTTTATAACACAAATTTTAAAATTGGTAATGAACCTATTTCTTTCAAATCACTTTACGAGAAAGGAATACGATTTGTGAGAGATATACTTATTGATTCTAACACTTTCTTAACGAAAAAACAGATAGAAACTATTACGGGAACATGCATGAATTTTATGAATTACGAAGGTCTTATAAAATCAGTAAAAACGTTTATTAATAAAATGAATATACATTTTAACAAAAACGACCATCTCACGTTTGGTCCATCTCTATCGTGTTATGCGAAATATATTATTTGCTACGAAAGTAAAGATAGGTTTATTTATAATTGTTTTAATCAAAATGTTAAAACAACTTTATTCAAAACAAAATGGGACGTATTTACTCTCTCTGACGAAGACTGGAAATGTATTTTTAAAACACTATTTAACATAACAAGAGATAGTTACTTACAATGGTTTCAAGTTAGAATTATCTACACTATTTTAGGTACAAATTCCTTATTATACAAAATGAAAATAGTCAATAATAATCTATGTAGCTTCTGCCAACAAAGCGAAGAAACTGTTATGCATCTTTTCTGGAACTGTGAAAAAATAAAAGATCTAATTAAAAAAGTAAACGAAATCCTTGCAAATAATAGAACTTTATTTAATACGACAGAAATAGACTGCCAAACTTTTGTATTAGGTGGTTCTTCAATTGCAACTAAGGATCTTACCCTTTTATGTCTAGAGATTAAGAGATATATTTTTACATGCAGAAGAAATAACATTACACCAAGTTTTAAAGGCCTCACTAATAGCTTAGATTTTTATTGTTCAATTAATAATAGCTATAAACTCTCGGAAATTGAAGCAAAAAGATGGTCACTAATAAGTAATTTTTGTGAACAAAGCCTATAGGGACTTGTTAAAGAAATGTAGATAACTATAAAACAAATGTAACTTTAATTTGTTTTTATACCGTAAATCTGCGCATTGAAAAAAAAAGAATTTAAAAAGAATATGGGCATTCATAATTTCATGTTGTTTCTGAAACTGGACCAACATTCGTATAATATTTGTACGTTCTATATGTATATTTTATACGCTGCTTGCATATAATGTTTTTTACGCTGTAGGACTTGCATATAATGTGCTTTGTACTCTGTATGACTTGCATATAATGTATATTTTACAAACTATGATGGAAATAAAGGTTACAAACCAAAAAAAAAAAAAAATTAATAAAAAAAAAAAAAAACAAAAAAAAAACAAAAAAAAAAAAAACAATGCGCTTCATCGATATATGCCAATTAAATTCACAAAATTGAACTTCATACGAAGCGCAAAATGGCAATGTTTAAATAAGCAGGGATTCATGTGCCACCGCGTCCTGAAAGTTTTGCAGTCTTACTAAAAATGTCGCAGTCAGGTGAAGTTGGCATACAGTCCGTTAAATCCGGTAAGGTTTGTAAAAGTTATGTGGGACTGCCTATTGAAGTCTGTGAGTCTTCCTGAAAGTGTCACAGATCTGGCAACATGCTCCGGTTCCATGTAAGAATGTTTAATTGAGCAAAGTGTTGCGTTGCAGCGCCATCTGAAAGTCTGTGGTTCTTACTGAAATTTTAACTATTTTTTTATCCTGCACGTTTTGGTACGTATGAAATGTACTAGCATCAATTATAAGTCTAATACATGTATATTAAATAATGCACGGTTACTGCATGCACAGACACATATATATGGTTATTATACTATAGGAGGTGCAGATGTTGGCAAGTGGTGGCAAGACTCACCCTAAAGTCCTCACCCTAAATCTTCGATACGCGCCTGCTATCATCCCGTTTCTAATTTGTTGTATACACGCGGCTTAAGAGTTGCAAGTAACGTAGTAGTCGAATTTACACATTGACCTATTTCTGTAATATTATACTTTATTTTATACCTCTATAACATACAACCGGTCAGACACAATGTATGTAGTTCACACTGTAAAATAATTATCCGTATCCAATGGCTGGAAAAAACAAAATACTTTTACGTTCGTTAAGTATCGTTTATTTCCATAACCTTCCGAGCAACAGTGAGAAACAACTCCGTTATATTTATAGACACTGCGGCGCCGTTACAACATGTTGATTTGAATTGTGTGATGTAATTAATCTACATGACACGTATTCATGGGGCATTATTTTGCAGTAGTATTTTGCTATTATTTTGTTTGTTTTGTAGCATTGTTGTGGATGTTTTGATCGTTAAGAGACATATAATACTATAATAGTTATAGAAGTTCAAAGTTGTAACCGTACGTTCAAAAACGTCGCATAAGTTCACGACCTTCACATTTGTTAAGAAATGCGCGTGTGTTAAGAAAAGTGTCAATATCTGTTTAATTAGGGTACACGTCGGAATTCGCGTTGGCACCCGCAAATTAGCATGTTGGTTGAAAAACGATTGAAACGACTGATTCACTGTATGACTTCTTAGGCATTCTTACAACGTATCAGCGTAGTTCCTTTGTTAATTATTTTTGGTTATATCTACTAACCGTTCATTGGTTGGTTGACACGTAAATAACCAGATGAATGTGAAATAATATGTTAAATTATATTCTCATTACATTGTCATTTGTATAAACCATCGTATATACCATAACGCAGACGAAATTATAACCAACCAAAGTACGCAAGAAAACTTGCGATTAGACATGATAGGGGCGCGGGTCTCTTGTAAATGGTAACGGACATACGTACGTACATTCTAATTTGTTGGAACAAAACAAAACTGTCGTTATGGGACCAAGCCGCCAACCAAATGCTTCGGCTTCTAGGGACGCATTACACTGGTCAGGGGCGGGGCAGTGGGCATACCCGGTCAAGAAATTAGCTGGGTGAAGTAGATAAGCTAATATGACTGTATCTCTGGATGAGTGTAAAACGCAGCGTTTAGCGGAGTCAACATAGACAGAAGAAAAATGACTCTGTTGGGAGTTTGTATAAGTTAATGTAAATTCATTCAGAAGTATCTTATTGCAAATGGCAGAATGTTTAGAAAAATAAAATTATCAGACTTTACTGCATGGATTGAACAAGTGTCACTGAAATAATAAGTTAATTAACGATTGTGTGCGAATTTAGAATGTGTTTTGGAAATTGAAAGTATTTAGCTTTTGGACATTTAAATTTATATCTTAAGGGTTTATTAAGCGTATTTAGATACTAAATATTGTCTAGATTACTGCTTTACATAAATGTAATTAAATTATTTGACCCGTCGGAGGTGGCGATGACGAAGTTGGTGCGATCGAGGTCGGCAATAATGAAGTTTGTGCTGTCGGAGTCGGCGATGATAAAGTTGGTGCTGTCGGAGTTGGCGATGACGAAGTTGATGCCGTATGAGTCATGTCACGTTCATTTATTTAAATGTTAAGGTGATAATTATTTAGGATCATTCCTATGGGAAAAGTCAGTATTTCATGCACTTGCAGTTATATCGTATAATATAGTTCAAGAGATAATAAACAAAACATTACCTACTAATCAACTAATAAACTCTCAATTAATTTACATGTAACACCGGTTAGCATGTGGTTCATGAATTAGTCCGTTTTAACACATACGATGTCAATTATTGATGTTACATTTTAAATATTTACAAATCTTAAATTATTGTGTTTGCATTAAAGCCACCATATGTGTGTATAATAATAACACTCTACTTTTGCCTGAAATGCAGTGTATTACGTCCAATTAGAACTATGCGAATTGCTATCAAGTGGAGATACATGTACTACTATAAGACATGTTTAAATCTCCACAGAAGATTAACCAGAAAAGCCGACATAATTTCGATAACAAAATTAATCGTTTATTTGGCATTACACAAGTGTACTGTAGGCATTAGGTGTCACACAGTAGGTACCATCTATCACTATCCAATTACAACACAACCGATTTAGATGACCCTTTACTTGTTGCTAATAATAAATGATCTATTGACACATTTTCTAGAGAGGAGCATGTAATAAAACCTGGTTTTATTTGCCGGATTATTCAACGAAAATTATCGGCTTATAGATTAGCGAAAACCGGTCGGTTGGGAGGGCGGTTGGGCTGGCGGTTGGGCTGGCGGGCGGTCGGTTGGTTGGGAGGGCGTTGCGATGCAGTTAACATTTTGCGTTAAATTTCGTATTCCTGTCATAATATCAAAAGTTCTCGGTCAATCTTCATGAAACATTACAGAAATTTCCTTGTATGGTCCTCTACCAAATCTGTGAAAATAGTTTCGCTCCACTGCACAAGATGGCCGCAAGAGCTAAAAATAGAATTATGTCTCAACGCAATTTTCTTCTAAACCTTAGAATAGATTTCCAAATAATTTTACACAGATGTTTTTTTTAGTTATCCTCTACCAAATTTATTCAAATGGTTCCGCCTCACTGCACAAAATGGCCACTATAGCTAAAAATAGAATTTGCGTCTAAATTTCGTATTCCTTTCATATTTTCAAAAGTTCTTGGTCAATCTTCATGAAACTTTACGGAAATGTTCTTTAAATAGTCCTCTACCAAACCTGTGAAAATAGTTCCGCTTCATTGCAAAATGTGGCCGCCAGAGCTAAAAATAGAATTATGTATAAAAACCATTTTCTTCTAAACATGGCTAGATTTTCAAATAATTTTACTCACATGTTTGTTTAGTGTTCCTCTACCAAACGTATTCAAATTTTTCCACCTCACTGCAAAATATGGCCACTAGAGCTAAAAATAATATTTGCGTTAAAGTTTTGTTTTCCTGTCATACTTTCTAAAGTTCTTGATCAACCTTGATGAAACTTTCAACTCTACCAAACTTATTAAAATGGTTCCGCCAAAATGGCAATTAGAGTTAAAAATAGAATTTGCGTTAATGTTTTGTTTTCCTGACATATTTTCGAAAGTTCTTGGTCAATCTTCATGAAACTTTATAGAAATGTTTCTTTGATGGTCCTCTACCAAACTTGTGAATATGGTTCCGCTTCATTGTACAAGATGGCCGCCAGAGCTAAAAATATACATATGTCTAAACGCCAATTTCTTCTAGACCTATGGCTAGATTTTCAATTAATTTCACACCAATATTCGTTAAGTGGTCCTCTTCCATTCTGCTTCACCAACACTGACTTGTACATATACACCCATTAGCAAAATAAAAAAATCCGGCTTTAATGTGGTTTCCGCATTTTTCTCTTGTTATATTATTTGATTTGTGATGTATATATTTATTTAAAAAAATAAACCCGCGCATGAGCGGACATGATGATAAATCAATATTACAAAGCACCCTCTCCCATCAATTTGTACTTTTTGGATCTATATATGCATTTTAAATATTTTGGAGTTACATATTTGCCAACAATTGGTTAACGATGTATGCGATTACTTATTTATGGAAGGCCGGTGCGACATGCTTTTTGCTAATTGCCAATTGCCATTTGCTGAATGCGAATTGCTATTTGCCAAATGTCAATTGCTGTTTGGCAAATGACAATTGCTAAATGATAACTATTAGTTGCCAAATAGACAACATAAGTTCTTTTTTTTTTGCTAATTGCCAGCTGCTGTTTGCTAATTGCTTTTTCAAAATGCTATGTGCCATTTGCTTAATGATACTCAAATAACAGAACCAGTATATCATTCGTATATTGTTTCTGTGCTCTAGATATATGCATATATGGATTTAATTGAATATAAAGCTTATAACTAATTATAGTTAACACACGTAAAACTGGCGCTGAATGTGAAGGTGAGTCAATTATTTGTATCAGTTGGAATTCAGTCTTCGAACATCGTATGCATTGCGTTTTCATTTGTCGACTTCATTCGTCATGTAGTATTTTGTTGCAAAAGATTTTGTGTGTCTTACATGTCAGTATCAACCAAATTAAAACATGTCCATTAATGTATTTACAATTACTAGTATACGACCCATTACAAGTGAGAGAATTGTGTTGTGCAGGTCATTTATGTCTCGGATTTTTTGACACTGCCTTTTATGGTCAACATTAGCAATTTCTGTCGATCCATGTAAATATATGCAGTTAATTTCAACGCTTTATTTTGTAGGTAAACTGATCTGGAATTGGGTGGCTTCACTGATCATGCAAGATCGAGCTCCATGAAAGAAAATAGATAGATGTAAAGCAGGCAACAGAGTTAAATGGCACAAGCACACCGGCATACATTTATGAACGGCGAAGACATGTAGCATACCGATGGAATATATGTATACGTGATATTTAAGAGGGATATTCTAACAGAAAACTTATTTTACTGAAAGTTGAGGAATCCAACTGACGTTTACTTTGTGTATATTTTTAATTGTTAAAGCAAACAAATCCTCAGGTAGTTTGTGTACACAGAGGTATTATATTGTATATATGCTAATCTGCAATATCTTGTTTGTTCATAATTATATACACGATATGCACTTTTGGTTCGTTAACTCAGTACCAAATATATATTCAAATGTTTACATATAGTTACATATTTTTAAGCAATATTTGGGCACATCAGACATATGAATGTAACATAAGTAAAACATATTCTTTAAAGGACCACATTTTTTAATTTGTGATCAACGCATTTAGTTTTCTTGTCATACAGGAATTTCAGAAAGGCTATAAATTATCTTATGTTTTAATCGAGAAAGTGCCAGCCAACAAGACTGAAACAATTGACTTAGTCGTGCAAATAGTAACAATATTAAGATTATGAACATTTATTTACATAATAATTGAAAATCATCACATGTTTTAACATTACTATACGTTAGTTAGAACAACTGATATTGGACAACCACTTCATTTCTAAACAAGAAGGTAAGCTATATATGCAGTATTCAGTATTATAATTAAAATAAAATGCTCTTCAAAATCAACATAGAATAAATATTGACATCATAGGTATTTGTGTTTGGATTAAAACAACTTGGTGTAAAATATAATGAACCGGTGTATAGTTACAATGTATGTGAAATTATTTGTTATCATGTCTGGAATTTTTTATGGAATATAACTTTTTTTAAATTTAGTACTTGTGTATTATTTATAAAACATAAATGGTTAATGCATGCAATATATTCCCTGAATGGGATCCAAACATTCACATGTTTATAAGAGATCATGACATATGATGAGAACATCATTTAAAATGTCATTACATTCTACTTGTATAAATACAATAATAATTACCCACAGAGTGATGGTCAATATTGTATTAATCAATATTTCAAATAACGTTATGCAGACTTTCACATTAGCTTTGCTGAATGTGCCTTAAAATAAAAAAAAATTAAGCACTTAGAAATCATTTGTATTTAACAAATATATGCTTCAATACTATTTTTGCATATTTATCTGATATTAATTCATTCAACATGTTCCCAAAGTGTGTGGTGATTATAAGAGAACAACTACAATGTATATAATGATGAGAAAAGTGTTTATCAGTTCAGGACATTCTACATGTACCATAATGCTAAACCAAATAGTGATGTTCATATAATTTTTTTTTCACATTTTTCAAATCATCCGCAAAGAAAGGTAACCCTACTTAGGAATTGAATTTTCCAGTGAAGACTGGGAAAGCCATGCATCTACATATGCACATATATGTCTGTATTTATGCATGTATACATATAGATCATTATTATATTCTTAGGCAGATATACACTGTCTACATGGAGATATAACGTCATATACAATCTATACAAATTAAGAATTCACATAATAAATAGTATAATTATATTATTTACAATTTACAGCATCACCGTTGAAAATTAATAGATAAAGCACAAGGTCCTGGTAATTTACATAACACATCTGTCACTTCCATTCCATCCATTGCTTTAAAAAAAAGAACTGTACAGTGCGTGAACAGAATTCAAGACCAATCGTCAGTTTATTAAAATCCATGTTTAATCTTTAATGGTTTGCTCACTGAAAAACAATAGCAACATACACTTTTAATGAACCAATTGGAAGTAAATAATTAAAAGAAATCATGTTATACCAGTGCTTGGGTGCTTGTAACAATGTTTATGTGTTACACGTTTTATAACATTAGATTCTATTTTGTGACAAAGTGTTAATTCCAGTCATCTATCTTTAATAATAAATAAATAGATATATGATTTAAAAACAAAATCCCAAACTAGGTGATCACACATAGTCTAATATAGTTAACTCAATGCTTGTTTATCGTGCAGGGAATAAATCAGTCAGCATATTTGTGTTGTGATTATACACGTTATAGGAGTACTGTATGTAACTTAAGATAGCATTTAGTAAGAATATATTTGACAGTAAACATTCAGCATTTCGCAATAATCAATTGAGTTGTGGCGATTAACAAATTGCAATTGACAATTATCAATTGTCATTTAGCAGTTGTCATTTAGCAATTAGCATGGCGCACCAGCCTTCCATACTTATTCCTTAATGTAAACATTTCTGCGGAATACAACTTTTGAAAATACCGTTTACAAAAGTCGCATTTCTCAAACATTTTCCCAAAGCTATATGCCCCCATTATTGATAGTGGGGGCACAACATCCGTTATACATTTAGGGTCGAAATGTCTACTTTAATTTGAATAGTGGCCAAAATGTCCTTGGGTTGAGCGGTTGAGATTAAAGTTGCGGTCGAATGCATACCAGAATTTGATTGATCCTATAGCAAATGTCAAATGCTAATAAGTTGTATCCCCATCGTTTCTTTAACACCTCGTCACAATTGAATATTAGTTTACTATAAACAAAATAGTTAGCATACGTATTTTTACAAATCTTGACCAAAGTACCATCCCTTGATTTCAGCGGTCAAACATTACACATGCGGTTATACATTTGCGTATGTTTTATGTAGTACTATACATGATTTTCTATGAATCATTTTGGAAAAATGTAATGTAAAATAACAGACACACAAAATACCGTATTTACCCTAAGTATTGGGACACCCTTAATATTGGGACACCCCTAATTTTTGTTCAAATAATTATAATTCGCGCCCCATAATATTTGGACACATTTGAAAATTGAATTATTTCCTGTCCCTAAAAATATTGGGACACCATAATAACACCTGAAGTTGTTACTGTACAAACATTCAATACCCTGCCACTACCCTGGTTGCATAGTGACTTAAGGCACGGTATATTGCGCTTGCTTATCTACCGGTATACACCATAATGTACACCATCATGGATATGTTTGCATGTAGTTGAGCCGGGTCCGGCTGGCTCAGTTGGTAGAGCGCTAGACTGTCAATCCGGGGATCGTGAGTTCGAACCCCAGCCACATAACTTGTGTGGGGATTGGTCATGAGATTATTTATACGGCCATTCTCCCCCTACATCTGATTCAAGTAGGGCAGTTGTCAGTTACTGACATAGATATGTGCACTTAGTATCGGTAAACCGCTTAGATTTGCAAAGCTTGCCCAGGAAAAGTGTGAGTAGGTAAACTTACCGCCGTGATATGACTGAAATACTGTTAAAAAACGGCGAAAAACCCCAACAAAACAAACAAACAAACAAACAGCATGTAGTTCACATGTTGTGCGAACTGTGTACTCTACTGGAGCATGGTCTTCTCAGTTAAGCTTCACTATCAAGCACCATTAAGTCCCCAGCAAGAAATAATTGATCTTATAAACAGCAGTCACATCAAAATATTCCATATACTTATTTATAATTAAATATTTAATATATTTTATTAAATTTTTTTTTATGTCCCTTAATATTGGGACAATCAAAATTGTAATTATTTTTAAGTGTCCGAATACTTAGGGTAAATGCTACCCACTTTTTGCGAATCCCACTCCGCAATATTGTAACGGTATTCATCTGTTTCTTTAGTTTTATCCTCAATACATGCGAAAGATTTGCGAAGGTTAAAATATATTGCCCATACAAGTGTCTGTGTACACAGCTGGGGATACCACAATGCTTCATTATATTACTTTGACAAACAAGCATCAGTGGCAACTATTAATTATCGTGAAATACAGTGACATGCCTTGATCAGATTTAATAACTGAAGCAAACTCTTTTGAATTATTAGAATAAATGACAACACGGAATGTTACTAGGTGTTAAAAATATAACTGTACACCGTTATATTATAAATCTTGATTCTTTTATGCATTAAGCTATTGCGAACACTATTGATGACGTGTCTGATTATTACTGGCATAGCGGTAAATGCAGATAGAATACCTCCGGCATCGCCGTCGACAGTATACGTAGAACACGTCAGCCCAGACACTACAGCAGACTTGTTTACATCGACATATTTCAAGAAAGTAGAATAATTGCTAACACAACATAACCGATGGCAACAGCTTGGATCCACTTCACCGGATACAATCGGAGCATGCAATAACACTGATATTGTTCTTGTGTACCTTAACAGTATATGTATACAATGTATATATTGCTGTCATTCACTACCTTCAGTAAATGTATCTGACAGTAATAAACATACGTTAACTATGCATAACATCAACTCTTTTTTATAATATCATAATAAAACTCGTTTGTATAATATCATTTATACGTGCATTCATAATTGAAGTGCAACGCACCTGTATTTATAACGGACGTCGGCGCAAAATAAGCATACAATTGTGTTTGTTCGTTATTACTGACGTAAAATACATTTAATATTCACATGCTTTTAAGTCAATTTTCACATCTTTAAATAGCAAAGGTGAATGGAAATCGTTATAACACTTTACCTGACGTTCACTTTTTCCTGTGCTTTGATTGGTCAATACAGTACCATGTGATTTTTTTCATACGTCAATGAAGCTGGTTGCATCAATTAGAATAATGTATTTATAACTTACAAGAGTTCTTAAGAGACTACATTTTTGTTACATTTTCTAATTACTCCAGTTACTTCCCTTTGATCAAAGAAAAAACCAAGCAGAGTATTTTATATAAATGTTTTTGTTTAGAAACGGTTAATCTAAGATGTACACTTATACAAAATACGTGTTATAAATTATATAAAAGTTTTAAAACAACTAGACAACTTTTTACGTTTGCAAAATAAATTAAGACAAAAGCTATGGGTTTACATGCACAAAATGACAGTAACTTGCTTGATGTTGAACTTTCTTTGGAACTATCAAATGAATTATGAACAATGAAATTCTAACAATTAACTTTGATAATATCTATTTAGAAAAATGCTTCGCACAGGACTCTGAAGCAGACTTTGAACATTATATTTTAGCAGAATAAAACTTGCATAACCAAGATGAACATGAAAACGAAACAGTTGCAACTGACAATGTTAAGCTTAAAAATGATGACAAACAAATCACCGCAACCTCATGCAATAGAACATAAACGCAAAGCGTACCAAGCAAAATACAAAATGGACCCTTACAGTGTTTCATGGTTGGTTCAAATAGAAATGTGTAATTCTTTGCTGATTTCTAAATATTGTTTTTATCCTAAAAATCTGTAAAAGCCAGTATGGTGACAGTTCACATTCAAATGTTCTATCAAAAATATTTTATAATGAATAACTTAATATTAAAGTAGCAAAACAATGAAATTTTAAACAAAACCAATTATACATTTATAATTTATAACATAACAAAATAACAATGTAATAATGTTTAAACAGCTATATAAAACAGTCTTAACATTTATACATTGGAGCACTAAGCGTTTTCACAACAATTTCTGACCCACATCCTCAACAAACGCCTTGCATTGTTCCACACAGAAGCTGCCCGTAAACCCACTGAGCATAAACAGCAAAGTATAGCAAACGAAATGGCCTAATGGTATCATCGAAACACTCTGAAGAATGTAAGAGCTGGCTTAAACCGTCATTTCGTGACATGGATCTCCCTATTGACATCTAGATACTTTATTAAAATACGCCAATGATATACATGATGCCAAACTGAAGACGAATCTTAAAGATGGATTAAGTCGCCTGGTAACAAAAACGCCTATCATTTTAGCGGAGGACCTGAGTAAAATCCACACGTAGCGGATCTCCAGCGTCAACACAACCACGCTTCGGCATCAAGATGGTTTATCCAGTCCATCCAGTTTGTCACTAGTGGCTGAAATTTCACCAGCAGCTGAAACGGACAAGTCTACGTTCTATCGTGGACAAAACAGACGCTAAAGCAAAGTAATATCATGAAATGCAACACCATGCTGTTAAATCGTAAAAATTTGACGCGTTGCGATTACAAAAAAAATATATATCATTATATATATTCATAGTAAAGTTAAACATAGTAAATACTTTACTTGGCCTTGATTTTGTTCATTATGTAATATATGCAAGTATACCTTTTAACACAATGAATATTTAAGCTAGGAACGTTTAATAAAAAAATAGTTGATTTTGATGATTTTCAAAATAAACACCAAATTTAGAATAAAACTACATCAAATTAAACTTAAAATGTTTTTTTTTTCTTTTTACACAAAACAGGGAGTACTTCCAGCTCACCCGTGAGTGAAAAATAAAACGGAATCAGAATGGGGTCCGTAATGCCTTGAAGATGTACGCCTCTGATGCCAAAGCCAAATGCCATGTAGAGGTCTTAGCAACCTTCATGCCGAGGTGTAATCCGATGGATAAAATTCTCTTCTGTCACATAGAAGCATGGAAGCACCTGGCCACCATGCCACATGTATACAACGAATCCTGTGTCAAATAATTAGTTTTCCAGCTTCATGGGTTACATCTGCTGGAACGCAGGAATTAAAGCCAGGTACGCGCCAATTGGACACAATTTATTTGCACGTGTCATTCGTTTTCATATAGGCACTACCCCGACACTTCTGTCAAATATTCAGTTCCTGTATTTTTATTGTTCACTCCGATTATATTCAGGTACACTTCCTATATCCTTACAGCTACAGCCACACAGGCACTGAATAATGCCAACTGTGAGATGTGCGACAGCGTGTTTATGACTGGCTACAGTTATGAGGCTAGCGGGTTCCGGTCATACTCTCGCGGACCAGAAGGACAGGATGTCGGGCATTCTCACTGGTATTTTGGATTGGTTAACTGCTTCGCCAGACCCAACGGTGGAGCCAAGGAGCAATGGCAATAGGCTGTCAACAAAAATAAAAGAAAGCTAACCATCAGATACTGTTGGAAACGAGTCATTCATGCCTTCAGGATGGATGCAGTTTAACCAACTCTTCAGTCATATTAAGTTCCAACAAGTAAAATCACTGAATCAGTTGAGATAATCACTGATAAATAACCAGTAGCAATCATGAGTTTGATATTTATTTTTTTTAGTAAATGTTGAATGTCTAATATGACTTATGACAATAAGCTTTTTCGTTGTTAAAATATAACTACGCAGACGTACAGAAATAGATGAACACGTGAGTTAGGAAAATTGTGTCGAAGAAGTTATATATCGTTAACAAGTTAAAACACTAAAGATAAACTTTGTTTTATCGTATTCTGTTTAAACCCAAATAATGTCCACGCCAATCGATCTCGATAACATGCTCGAACATGAAATTAACGTTGTTAAATTAATCAAATTCACTATGTGTATTATAATTTTATCAATGCGCATGCGCAGATTTTGAATAACATCGCAATAACATATTTGTAATTATAAATAATGTGTGAGCTATCTATCGAAATTGTATCATAAACATCATAAATTTATTCAAATTTAATGCCAATTATGTAATTTTCAAATAGAAGAGTCATACGTTTACGGTCTAGCTCAAATACTCACTGACTGGTTGTCACTAGCAACGAAGGCGGGTCTTGTATTTCAATAAGCAAAAACCTAATGTTTTCGTCCGCACTTACACACGAATAAGTTTGTTTACTAGAACATTCTTAATTGTTTGTTGAGTAAAAATGAAAAATAGTTAGCATCACAATACAACTATAAGAAATTAATTACCATTTTCTGTGCTTCATCGATGAATGCCAATTAAAATCACAGAATTGAACTTCATACATCGATGGAGCGCTTAAGATGGCAAATCAATTCTTAAAAATTGTATTCTGGAAAAAAATGATGGAAAACATAAACTATTAAGTACTTTATGTTCACTTTCTGTTTCTTCTTTAAGAAATATTGATAATGAATGTAAAAGTATTTTTATTTAATCTGACCCATTCTATGAATGCGCTAATATTATTCAATCCTACACAGACTATTATCTTAAACCGTTCATCGAGAGTCTACAGAACACCAAATCGTATTAAAATTATTTTTTGTAATAAAGGTATCGATTTCATTAACCTTCTTAAAATATGATAAGAATGAACGTAAGTAAATACCTCCTTATTTCCGTAATACTGAAACGCCACTTATTTGTTACAAATGCAGTAAACCAGTAATGAGTATTGTTTTTAATTATAATTCTATTACTACCGAAAACTATTGGAAAACTGTCCTACATCACGAGAATGTGTTCATTCTAAATATATTTTCAACCCTGTTGGTCATGTAATTACAGGTGATCTTAATTTTCTTAAAAATATAAAAACTTGTAAAAAGTGGTGCAGAAATAAATATGCAGATGTATCTGCGCTTCACGAACGAAAGAATAAAGTATTGATTATGGCAGTTTATAAAATATGCTTTTATGATAATAATCCTATTGCTTAACCACATAAATCTAAATTCAATAAGAATAATTTATGTAAATTACTGAAATATCTTAAATCTAAATTTGTAATTGGTTCCTGCAGATAAAGCGGGGAACAACATAATTATAATATGACGAATATTTTATGTTCAAACTATTTCAAGGGAACTTTCTCAAGCGACATCATATACTGGATACAAAAAAGACTTTAATGAAATTATTACCGAACATATTACTGAATGTAGTAAATTTATTGTCAAAATCAATAATAATAACATGAAATAACCATCACTTTACTGGATTCCTAAACTCCATAAAAATCTTCATACAAAAGTCGTGTTATAGCAAATTCAGTGTCCTGTACCACTAAACAATTATCAGTTTACCGGACTTCTGGTCTGAGTGCTATTAGGAATCACATTACTAAATACTGCAATAACGTTTATGAGAATACAAACATTAACGTATTTTGGTCAATAAAAAATTCGTCAGAAGTTATAAATAAAATTGAAAGGAAAGATTACAAAGCATCCTTTGTAATGACTTTTCTAAATTGTATTCAACTCCACCTCACACTCTTATTAAAAATACACTTGTTTCGCTTATCGAAAAAACATGTGCAAGATAAAAATGCTCATACCTGGCTTTAAATACTAATACACCATCTTTACTAATCAGATTTGTTGATGAATATATTATTTGTACTTGCTTAGATTGATGTTCAGCCCTTAACTTTTTTCTGTATAAGTTATTTGTTGAATTCAATGGGAAAATATTTAAACAAACTATTGGTGTGGCAATGGGTACTAACAGTGCACCGCTTATAGCTGATCTATTTTTATATTGCTATGAACGGGATTTTATGTTAGGTTTATCAAAAGATGAACAATTAAATTTGATTCAATGCTTAAATCAAACTAGTATATATATATATATTGATGATATATTAAACATAGATAACCCTTTCTTTGAACAAAATATCCAAAACATTTACTCTTAAGATCTTTCCTTAAATAAATCGTTTTCATCGTATACAGATGCTGCATTCCTAGACTTACATCTTACTATTACTACCAATATAGTTAAAACCAGTCTATTTGACAAACGCGATGATTTTAATTTCGAAATTGTAAATTTCCCTTTCTTGGATGGTAATATTCCTAGAGGTCCTTCCTATGGTATATACATTTCGCAATTAGTTCGATATGCAAGAGCTTGCTCATGAACCTAACCTCACACTGACTAAGAAATTATTAAAACAAGGCTTTTTATATAATGATATACGCAATACGTTTGCTAAATTCTATAGAAAATATAATGTCTTTGTTTCTAAATACAATGAATCTTTGAAATTGTTGTTATCTAACGGAATATTCCACCGATCATTTTACAGTGATGTTTTGAAACGAGTTCGCAAATGTAAATATGTTAAAGTGAATGCTAACGTATACTTAATACCTTCTCAAAAGGATATAATACACTTATACTAAAAATCATATGCTTATTAGTTTTCGATACTGAATTTCTTTCATCGTTACAAATTTAATCTTTTTTAAATGGTGGATAAGTAGCTTTAACTTCTTTGCGTTTTAAAATTATGACGTCATCGTGTGCATTGCGCGTTTCTAAAAAACGTCATCTTTTAACTGTTTTTACTGTCTCAGTGACGTAGCATACGATTATCTAGGATATATTGTACCCTTTTATTTAATATTTTACAGCATTTCCGATTTATACACTAGTTTTAACACCCCCGTTCATTCGGTTAAATTTTTTTTTTTTTGAATAAGGGTTAGCAGGAATATGTAGAATAATATATTACGTTTTATTCAGTTTGAAATAAACATATACAACAAAGCTATGTAATCTGGCTTTTTACACCCAACATTACGGCTTCTTCCTGAATTTCATGACGATGTTCTGAAAATTGAACTATATGATGCTGTCTTTAAAGCTTTTTATAAAAAGACGAGATGTAGTTGATACTTGTTTTTGTTTCATTTCATCGTGACTCAGAAAGTTGCAATTCTGCTGCTCTGGTTTGCATCTAGCCATTGAGTAATTAAATGGTAATTAAATTGAATAATATTATCTTTTATTGCTGTTTAATTGGAATTGCGATGCTATGATGTAATTTTTTTTTTACACTTACATGTTTTGTGAATAATTCTTGGCCAAGTGTGAGGTTTGTGCGCACATAAACCGGTTTAAACCCCCAATGCTTTGCATTTCTGACTCCAGTGTTATTCATGGGTGTTTTGTGTTTGTTATGTGTTTTTGTGATGTCCTGTGTATTGTTTTTGGCAATTGGTCACTTGCCATAAATAAAAGACCTCGGGCTGCTAATAAGAGTTCAAGCAAGAACCTATTTAAGACTAAGAACGTTAGTACGTCATCAGGATTTGTGAATTATATAGCATCTTCAGTAAATGCTGCGACAACAGAAAACTACCCTGAAGTGACCTGCGAATGCGCTTGAAGCAATACTGATCTTTTAAACGTTCAGTGAAACTCTACGTGTCATTCAATGTTCGACAATACTATTGCTCCGCACTCCCTGATTGGTGACTATTTTGAATATATATATTTTTAAATTTCTATAAAAATAGGCTCATTTGCGTTTTATATTTCTATATTTGCTAACGATTGACTTTGACTGGATCAAATTGAATTGTTGCATTTTCAATGTCTGGTTACCCTGCTGCCTCTGTACTCAAACTAAATTTTAGTTTGCTGGACGATTGAGCGGTTTGCGCGGTATTATTTCTTTTGAAACTATCTACTTGGATTACACGGGAAAAAGTTAAAATTACGCTGTTTGTGTTATTGGCTGTAAGTGTTGCTTTGACAAGTCCATAATTAACAGAAGAATATGCATACAATTCAATAGTACACCGAAACCGTTTTTGTTTAAGTGGTTTGTCTTCGAAAGTGTGTATGATGTTTTTATGCCGATGGCTATTGTATTAGTGTATAACGTTTGCATGCCTCTTCGTCTTTGCAAAATTGCCAAAATTAGAAAGAACCTGACAACTAACCAACTTGTCATAGATACACACAACAGAATCGAGCAGTTTAAATTTACAAAAACCTTGATTTGTACCGCATCTGTGTTTATGGTTCTCCACTTACCGTATACATTGGCTTTAATCTGGTATTGTCTTTACATGAGCCTCAAGTTAGCTCTAAGCACAGCCAACTTTATTACTTGAGATTTGTGTTGTATTCGTATCATGGATTACGATCACCGAATTCCAGAACAGTGTTAATTTCTTCGTGTATATACTTTCTGGCCGTAAATTTCGTCGCACTATGTTTAATGTTTTCTGTCAATGCAGTTCTTTAAAAACAACTGAAACTGAAACGAATGTTCACACACGGACACCACATATTGATTAAGTCACACCTCTAGCAGTCAGGGATGTTTGGAGTGACTAAACCAACAAAACTATGTCTATTGCTCTTGCCTTGTTTGTTGCTACTGCATATTACTATTTAATCTATTTAGACAATCACACCTTTATCATCGGATTTAAATTAATGGCATAGTGGAACTGTGTTCATAGTTTAAGTCCTTAAGTTAGACCTTCGTTAACATTAGCTAACAAAACAAATACAATAACAATAAAACCAAAATTGTAACAATAAAATGCATTTTATATAAATTGTAAAATAGTTGAAAAAGGTGGCTTGCTCGGGGATACTTTATTTAAAGTTTAAAATTGAATTAGAAATAGTGTTATATTGTTGGAACAAACTGGTAGTGAGGGTCAGAGGAATAAACCAAACCAACACTGTATCGTAATATACGTAACCCAATCAAAGTATTTATAAACAACTTCGTCTGTTGAAGCCAATGTTCACAAATAAACTGCTCTTTATTGACGGAAAAAGTTAATGATACAATGTGATAGAATTTTACTATTCACACATATACATATGGTCCGATTTATTGAATTATTGAAGCCATTACAGTGTTGACAAGTATAACATTGTTCAACATTTGGTCATTGTATAAGACAGTTTTCTGATATTTAGATCGTAAATTCTGTATTGTGCAGATAATGTACAGTTTGTAATGCATTGTGCTGCCTATTTTAAATATTTTTTATATATATGAACTATACGAGTATATATTTTTGGTCGTGAAATGATAAGTTAATGTTTTCATCGTAAAGTGATTTTTTTTTCAATGTCAACATGCAACTATTACATGTACATATTAGGCGTTGCCATACTTTTATGTAACGCATATCCAAATATAATGGACTTCAGTGCATCTTTGATTATTTTGTCATTCATATATGTCTAAATAACATCTGCTTGTATGGTTTTTAGTTGTTCGCAGAACAACTTCATGTACCGCTTCTGAATACCGACGGTTGGAATCACTATGATTTTAATTCATTTATTAATGCGCGAAAGTAAGAAGTGCCATTTTGAATAACATTAAAGTTTCCCAAATATATCCATCGTTTTGATGAAGAATGTAATTAGAACATAATATGTGTACAAACAAACTAATACAGTTGGGTAATTCTCAGCTTTAGTGTATGATCACAATTTGAGACTAATAGTCGCGGAAGAAAGAAGTCCACTATGCTTTGATCAATGGTTTAATTGGGTCACAATATAAGTAGGATCATGGCCATATAATAATCCTAACATATTCATCTCGCCTAGTGTCGGTGCAAGTTAAGGTGTTTATGTGTGGCATATTTAAACAATGTAAAACCTTTTCATTTTACCATGCACTATAACGAACAAAACGGGTCACGAAGCAAGTCGATAAGAAACATATTAATTCTTATCCTAATCGTTTCGTCTTTTTCTCGCCGACTCATGTTAAGTTCATGTGATGAGTGGGGCATGATCAATTATTCTATTACTTCATGTATTATTCACGTGGTTGTAATAATAATAATACTAATAATAAAGAACAAATTCGCAGTTTGTAGTTAATAACGCAGTCTAGGTTATAGCAATAGCGGTCAGTTACATTTCCAGTAACCTTATCAAACAATTACAGGACACTGGATGTGGGCTCTATGGCCAAGTGGTTAACGCAGTAGTCACTCTAGCGGTCGAGGTTCTATCCCTATGGCGGGCAACTTGAAGGTTTTTTTTTTCTCGTTTTTATTGATTTTATTGGTGTTTCTTAGATTATAAGGTTTTTCTTCTCCAGACGCTTTATTAATTTAAAAAAGAAGACATTTCTAAAATATAATATTCTGTAAGTAACTTCTCTTAAGCATTTAAAAACAGTTGCTAATACGGTTGAAAAGCTTGTAACGCTGTCGTTGCATTCATTATAATGTTAGATAGTTTTAATTTTTAGCATATTGTTTGATTTTAAGGTTTAAATTGAGTTTTGTTTAACGCCATATTTAGTTTTCTTCGACAAAAACTCGTACTGTCTTCCACAGAGATTGCCCGGTGGTTAAAATGATAAACATCATTTTTCACTATATACCCGGTAGGTACATTCGGAGAATCTGTTGGTAGTAAACATTTAATAACAGAATGTCAGAATGGCATTACACGTAAGATAATTATGTTTGTAGCCCACAGAAAGACCAATATATTGAGCACCGGACTAAGAAATTTGGCTCATCAGGTTTCTTGCCAGACAATATATTTTATTTTCAATTGAAAGTTGTTCTCACAGGCCTTATATATTTAATTCGTATATAGTATTTTAGCTGCTGTAAGCGGCTGTCTAGTCTTCACACATGTTAACGTTTTGATTAGTGGCGTGCGTTTTACAAAGGACATGCAATCATCAGCTCCACATTTGACAACACATACAATTCAAAACGGCATTATTGAGAGAGAAAAAAAACTTGACTACACAATGGCCATATATATTTTAAAATCTGATTTTATTACGTGGCAGTATCTATTTTAACGCCGCATATTAAAGCAATGTCTCTGTTCAAGTTATATTTATAATGTTGACACAAATATTATAGCAACACACGCGGAATGTAGGATTCTATTTAATGAAGTTTTCCTTTAATGTTTGACTTGTTGGAAAGAACATATTATTACACGTCGTGTTTGCTGGTTCTGGCTTTTTAACCAGAATTTAAATTCAGTGATTTTTATTTTCACTGAACGAGCAATTAGCGCGACTATAATATTTGACCAATAAAGCATTTATAAGTTTGCAAGCTGACATATTATATGGCATACCTCTCTAAGTGCTTAGATTGTCCATGATAACGCGTCGGGGTTTTTCATTTTAATTTATTATATGATCATTGTACTAAGTTATTTGTACAAGTCGATAAGATCGATCGGACGCTATGATATTGAACAGTAACTTCTAGTACAAACGATTGTTGTAACAGTCATCGAATAGTATTCTTGATTTCTAATATTCAAAACTGTAGACAGATTTTTCTTTATACACAATCTCAATAAACCTTTCGATTCTGTTCTGTTAAATTTAAACTTGTGCTGCTATAAACATTGCAATATAGTGAGTTTTGCCCAATGTTACGCAATATCGAACAACTGTCGTGCCTTCAGCGCTTTGATGATATTTCTTTTTCAATGGGCTATACGTTTGCACTATTCACGGTTACGATCGTGTCTTATTCCGACCTAAGCGACTTATGTTCTATCATCGAGTTATTTCGGAAATTAATGCCTGTACATTTGTACACACAATCTGGGGACTGGCCCTCCTGTGATTTGGCACCCTGCTGTGGTCACAGTGTGGACACAGTGTGGCGACACTTATCAGCTGAGATCAATACACTGCTGCAACTGAAACAGTTCACTCAGCCATTGCTCAGTCAGCTGAGAGAAAATATTGCATATAATGATAAGATATTTTATGGTGGAATTTTAAGGGCGCCATTTGCTTAATCACTCCAATCAGCCCTAAGACACGACTATTTCAATCATATAAAAAATAATGTTTGTTTGAAATATACTGGCGAAGTACGTAAATCCGGACACAATTGCTGGTTTTTGGACGATTTATCTGGTTAATTGCATAAAACAAAAATAAGAAGTTAAACATAATAAGTACGGTTTAGTCTGAAGCTTTTGTCAAAATTTTAGTGAAATCTGCTATATCAAAGCAACTGAATGATGCGTTTATAAAAGGCCTGTAACACGTACCGAAATACGGAAAGAGAGTTCCTAAATCCGGA
The DNA here is from genome assembly GCA_027627225.1 of Congeria kusceri. Taxonomy (NCBI): domain Eukaryota; kingdom Metazoa; phylum Mollusca; class Bivalvia; order Myida; family Dreissenidae; genus Congeria; species Congeria kusceri. The sequence continues at coordinate 54,822,591 of CM051024.1, read as the reverse complement.
CATTTTTTTAATATGTTTAAATTAAACAAATGAAATAGAAATAAATATCAAACTACACCGTGTATGTCAGATTTCTTTTTTTTGTTTAATAATTGACATTTTTCTGGTGTTTGCTTTCAAAATTTTCCCAATAAAGCCTTATTTATCGGAGATACTGTTTTGATTTCAATCCCCCGCGTGGACGTGTTTAGATTTGAAAGGAAGATAAAAACAAAAGTAAGTTTGTGTATAAATACCTTATGGATTCTGTTGAAACTTGATATATGTTGCTGAGACAGGCGTGTGCATCAATCAATAAAATACAATTATGGGTATACAGCATACAATTACATTGTGACAATCGGTTATTGATAAAAATGTTTTGAAATTGAAACCTTGTACTTTTCTTAGAATTCCTAACATTGTGTGTATGCGTGCTTTCCTGCTACATAATTGTGGGTCGGTGTGATGAGTCATTATATTTGATTTTGCACATATATCAACGTCGCGTGGTTGCGTGTTTACTTGTAATTGGTAGACGTCTTCCTTAATGATTCAAAATATAGAGTTAAAATGCATTTTAATGTGACACAAACTCATTATCTAAGTTAATTACTTTTTTTAACTTAAATTACAGGCACAAAACATGCTAGAGATGCATTTTATTTACCTGACGTTTATAATTGATAATCTTAAAAACGTCCTTTGAACGTAGAAACTTAATAGCCAATAGAAATTAAAAAAAACAAAACAAAACATTGTTGTAAACTATTACAAGCATAATTCTATATTTTGCAAATATGTGTTACAAAGCCAGTTTAACCAAGGAACAAATATGCAACGTTTTCCAGCATTACAAATCTAATATACCACGCGTCATCCTATAGGATATTTCCGGAGATGCAACAGAGTCGCTCACCAAAACATTAATATATTCGTATTTATAAACCAACTAATAAATGCAAAGCAGTTAAATGCTTTTATTTCGGATACTGTTAATACTAGTTTAGGTTTGCTATTTGGAGTGGACATTTGTGTCGCAACATTGAATGTAATATATATAATATAATAAATACGAACTTATGGCAAAAAAAGAACTATACAATTCATACTTTGCCAACAAACATTTCGAAAGGAACTCGCCCGCTTTCAAAGCTTAAGTTATGTCTACATTTCATGTCATTAGCGCCATTAGAGAAGAATCTTATGCTATTTTCAACACTCTTCTAGTTTGTGGAACCAGCAATGACAGGTCTTGGGTTATGCTGCGTCCAATATCCATAATTATAAAACATAATATAACATATCTTTAAAAGGATGGTAAATATAAAAAAAACATCTTGCATCAAAATTAAATTAATACATGTATAATAATTAATGAATTGTCATGTGATGTATTTGACATGGCACTGAATGACAAGTTACGGTCAATGTTTAAGGCATAATTATTATATTACTAGCTTACCAAGCATTATAACTAGCTCATTAAAAGTGGCTATTGTACTTCAAATCAAGCCTTTACAAACAACGGAAATGTAAATGTGACGCGATTCACTACACAATGTTCATACTAGTAAAAATAGTAACTGTTGTATCAGTTATATGACCTGGTCCTATGGACCATGAACAGAGTTAAACTAATTCTTATGGTTTTATTAGGTCTGACCTTTATATTGTCAGCGCCATTTACCACAGGTGTGTCTAATTGTTGCTCCGTAAAACAACGTCTATTTTTATTTGTATATTTGAGTCATGTATAACCACATCTTAGTCTGTTATCGACTAGTTTTATTATGTTCTGATCCAACTAACTATTATTATTGCTGGCAACACGATACTAACTAATTAAATGGCGAAACAAAACAAAGCAAGAATCGGGATGATGTCCAACAAAGACAACAAAGACATAAATGGCACAAAGAAAAATGAATAGATTATTTTGACTATCACCGTAATAGCCCTATCCGTAACATTTGTATTACTGCACATACCATATATACTGTAATTGTTGTGGTATTATATGTATCCAGGCCCAATAGAGATTTTAATGCATAATGCTAGAGAGCTCATGAACTGCCCAAATTACACTGGTTTAGGATTTGCATTCACTGATATGCAACACTGGGTGAGCTTCTTTTGTGCACATGTTAACGGGTAGAACATTTTGGACGGAACTCGTTAAATTGTTTTGTAATCAAAGGTTTACCAATACGCACAGTCAAACTAGCACAAAAACAAAAGAAACACATATGGAATATGCCCACAAATGATATGCGCATACTTTTACCGACGATTGAGTAAATCTTATGTATGATGCTTGTCAGTGATAACGTATATTAAGTATTTACGCATAGTTCGCATCATCATTTTATATTTAGAAATTTCAAATTTTTCGTTCAGCAATTCATATTTTCAATGTTTCGCTAAAATAAATATAAGCACCAATTTATATCACCCTCGCATGGAGCCAAACATAGACCAGCTCTTTTTTTTTAAAACAAAACATACGTGAACGAATATAATACTTTTATATCAAAAGTCTTAATGCTGCCGACGACCCCCTGCTGTTTACAATAAATATCCAGCATCAAGTATTTATTTTTCCTTTTTAAGTATCCACAAAGTTGTATTTATTTTTAAGTTTTCGTATGAACCGTGCTAACCAGAAACGCGATTTGTTTTCGAAATCGCCATGCCTTGTCAGAACGAAATTTTTAATTCGTATTTTGTTCCAAACACGTACCCGATTATCAATATTGGTGTTACCGATGCGTGGTTTCTTTAATTCTGTGTTATGTTGGTATAATCCATCAGAGCTGCTTATGGAGACACGAGGTCGCGTGGTAAACTAGCCTTGACACTAGGCTGCTTTTAAAGGACATTTGGCTGGATAAATAAGTGATCTTGCTCTTGGTTTCATCGTTCCTTATAATAAAATAAACAATACACACCATAGAGGTTGATTCAAGGTATTGTACGCCTCGGATGACATGACCATTTTCGGGTCGGATATACGTTGTATCACCCTCTTTGGGGTGTGATATTTATATACAGTTTTTGTTTCAATCATCATCGTTAATGCACAAATGGCGATCGTTTTTTTTAATCTTATAATTTAAAGCCTAAACATCATCTCGAAAAAAATAATTCGTAGTCGTTTCAAAAACAAGACCAGTCATTTTATATAAAACATAACGGATTCAAAGCCAGTTTTCCAAAGGAATGTTACTGTATTTGAGTAATAATAAAACAGTACACGTATATTCTCCGTACAGTCCAAATATTGAGTTACCAATGCACGAATCTTAAGCGATCGGTTAACAATTGAACAAAAACTTGAACGTGTAATCATAACAATACATTTTAACAATAAATACAGCAAGCAAGCGAACAATAACATGAACTCTTAATGTCATTTAACACAGCAATTACGTGTTTGGTGTTAAATAACTGCTATTGCTAAGAGGCAATCGATTCAACGGTATCATTAAACACAACGTTGCAAATTATTACGAACACAATGTACACCTTTACATGTGTATAGTGCGTTATGCTTGTCCTGGCACCTTATTAATCGTCGATGACATTTGTGCAATGTTCGACGAGTTTAAATGAGGAAAGTTAAAATAATACAATCTAATGTTATGTTATGGATAATAACCGTTATGTGTGCCGCTGTGGCTTAGTGGGTAAGATGGACAATAATCAAGGACCTAAACCCGGCATCAATGGTTCGAGTCTAAATGTTCCGAATTTTTGTCTGTTTTGGAACAGTTTTATATATGTTTCCATCCCTTGTTTGATACTTTTGATTTATACTGTTTTATTTTATTGTGTTATTTTATGTTTAAGATGTGTGTCGATTTATTACTATATTTATATTTTGCATAATAATTATTACTATATGGAGCAAATCAGTCATCGCTCTTCCATGGCTGTGTAGACTACCATTGCAAGTATTGTGTCTGTTTTGCTGTGCTCCGTATCATCATAACGCCGGTTGATGACGATTTTGTTTAATTGGCATACAGGAGTTGCTCTAGACGTTAGTTTTCTTCTTATTGTTGGCTCTTGTAGAATTTTCAGATTTTTTTTCTGCAGATACCACTAGCGCCAAATGTCTGCTGAATATAACAGCATTCATTTTGTTCCTTAAAATTGCTTGCCATGTAAGCGACAAACACCTTTATGAAAGAGCTTCTGGTTTTTTTAGTGCAATATATCGAATACATATTTTTTACGCACTTCGGCTGAAACGTGATTTCAACCTGCTGCAAAGCAATCATTTCAACATAATGAAGTTCTTTAATCACAAAAATGCATATCAGCACTATGTACTCGACACACAATTATTCGAATCAACCTGCTCAACCTTCATCCGCTTGTAACGTTGCGCTCTACCATTAGGCTACACAATATTTCACTGCACTGTATGTGTATGTGAATACCAAATGGTAGACACGTTTATCGTTTTATTGATATTTACGATCTCAATTTAGACTTGTTACATAATTTAACGGAATATTCATGAGGTGCCAGGTCAAACCTAACGCACTGTCATATAAATTACATGTATACGAATGTAGTAGCTTTGTCATTGGATATGCCAACCACGCTCGTGGTAGTTATAGTTTTTGTTACTGTTGGTATTATCATTACTATATCAAATTCATCGATCCACGAGTCGAACTCAACTTGGCTTCATAACACAAACATAGAGCGACATCATAGTATACGAAAGGATTTCACTATGCTAACATATATTTAAAACAGACATGCACTAAACGCATAACTATGTCTAATTTAAAGTTAAATGACGTAATCTAATGTAATGCAATACAAGTAACCATACAGAAACACTAAAATGTGCGCGTGTACGCGTGGATTTTGTGAGTTTAGACATACGTAATTGTTGACAATGCTTTTAAGATCACCAACTTACGATGTCTTTGCATGTAATTGTAATGCGAATATATGAACATTGTGTGGGGCATGAGCCTATAATGCATTAAAGTGAAACTATAGAAACATTGATTAACAGGTATTTACTAATTAATTGCAACATCAGGGAAGTTAATGAATCTCATATACACACGCCAACACGCGAGTGTTATCGTGCAAAATACAATGCACTGAATATTTACATGCAACACCGTCAATTTATATTGTAATTCTTTATAATATTAAAACACGATTTTCATGATTACAAGCTATTACTAGCATCAACTTGCATTTGAACAATCAAATAGTTACAATGGCATTAACTGTTTATACATCAAACAAATGCTAATGTGCATGATTTAATTTGTTATTTCTATAATTGCAAAACGGACATTTTTATCATATATTGATATTTTAAACTGTCGTTTTAAGTTACCTACAACGTATATTTTCGACTAAAATATATCAAGCTTTTGTCTTTCGTTACTCAAATGAAATGTATGAGTTTCTATTTAGCATGTGTTTACTTGTTTATCAAGTACCTGTCTTCATTATCAATGTTAAGAAACAGTACGGTAATTTCCCATGCAAAATGGTTAGTTTATCTGCAATATATACCACAAAAGCATGCATATAAGCATTGGGCTACGTGGTGGAGATGGATTTAGGCACATTAGTAAACCTACAAGGTAGCATAGAATTGCGTTTTAAAATTAAATATAACAAATACATTGATATTCTTCGTAATTTTACATTGACAGTCTCTTTTGTTGAATTAACCACAACAACAGTTATATAGCGCCGATTGTAAACATAACATTTATAAACATTGTGCGTTGTGGAAGCAAATATTTCACTGTACGATGTGGTCAAAGTGATATTGACTACATTTATTTTCTGGGATTGTCTTTATTAATTGCAGCTTGTAATGATAAACTACGTGATGGTGTATATGTGTATACGTTAGACGCTGATGCCTGTGCTTTGGTACAAATGATATATCAGACGAGTTCGACACTGAGTCGAATCTTTCTCAGAACATTTATTCTTATGGTATCTCGGACGAGTTCAAAACTGATACCGCTCCGTTGAAAAACATGGCAACCATAGTAGGGGGCAGTCTTTTTTAGATGACTATATTGAAAACTATAAAAAATCTTCGTGTCTGTAACCCCACCTAGATTTCAAAACAATTTCATAAAAATGTTCCCAGGCTGACCATCCTTAAAATCGTTAAAAAACATTGACACCTGGGGGTTACAGCCTGTAATCACTCTAGTGGCCACATTGTTTCCTGATCAACATGAAACTTGCTCAGAACATTAATTTTGTTCGTATGATATCTTGTTCAAAACTGTGTCACGTTGGGTCACAAACAAGGTCACTAGGGCAAAATAAAGAAAAAACTTGTGAACACTCTTGAGGCCATATGTGTTGCCCTATTAATATGAAACTTGCTTAGCCCCTCAGTTGAGCGACCTCGGGCCTTATGGTCCTGTTGTAAAAATAGGTATGGTAATTTAATAAAACAGAAATAATATGAATAAGAAATTGAAGGCTTTTCCGATGTCAGGACAACTTGAGTTTTTAAAAACTGAATTAGTTTAACACTATATGTGATAGTTATATATACCTTAAAACAATATATTTTAAAATAACACATTTTTAAAAAATGATATAAAATAAGCGGGCAGCTCAGCTTTTGAGCAGTCTATAGATGTTAATAATAATTGGAAAACAGCTCGATATGAGTCTCGTGCAACCATTGGCATCTAGAGGATATAGGACATGCCCAATGGAATATTGACAAATTCAGGTATGGTATATAAGGTTTATCAGCAGCTGGAATATAAATCTGGACTATACCATCACCGTTTTTATTTATGTGATTTATATTTGAAACTTGGTATAATGTTTTATTCCGATGATAATTGTTGTTATTTGTAATGTTTGGATTTTTGTTCGTCTTTCTCGAATCGCTCAAACTACACTAGAAATGACAACTAACCAAAATGTCACAGATAAAACCAAAACTGAGCATTTGAGATTCACTAAACTGCTTATATGTACAGCAACCGTATTTATTGTTCTTCAGATTCCGTACACTTTAGCTATAATTTGGTACTATCTTTATCCAGATCCACTCGTTATTTTCCGAAATAGTCCACTGGACTTTATTAACTTGCATTTGTATTCAGAATTGGCTTTTTGGTAACAGAAGCACAACACAGCATTAATTTCTTTGTTTATATATTATCCGGAAGAAAGTTTCGTCGAATACTGTTTGAGGTTTTATTTCGACGGATAACACTGAAAGCTACTTATATTGAAACACCGATGTCAACAAGGACATGTACCATCAACATAAATTCCAACACAATGTAATCACATTTAAATGTCATGTTAAAAAAGTAACAAGAAACATTTTCTAAGAATGCTTTCTGACTTTACTGTTTAGTTCGTATTTTCACCCTCGTTGTTTGACTTCCGGAAATGCGTATCTGAGTTTAAAATTGTACGTATATTCAGCGGAATATGCACTTCATGTATATACAATAATATGTTAATTAAGTCGCGAGGTTGATATGCACGGTAATCTGACGATAATAATTGAATCAATGTGTCCACACCTGCTGTATGATTGATTGATTAAATGCGTTAATAATTGTGCATATATATTTGTGTGACGTCATATTGTTATAAAATAAACTAATAAACCTTATTTAATAAAATCACAACTGCTTATAGCTATTTGAACTCCATTCAATACAAATAATATATCTCCATTAACGGTATTAAAGGTAACTGGTCAACTCGTAAACTAGTTAACTCGTATCCAAGTTAACCCGTACCCTCGTCAACTCGTTCCTCATTCGGTTAACTCGTACCGTCAAGAGTTAACCCGTACCCTGTTTGGTCAACTTGTATTGGTAAACTCTTACTCCACCATTTCCAAAAACATAACGTGGAGTTATTGAATCACAAAGAAGTATGGCATGAATAAAATGTTAACCGCAGCAAGCAAGTCCATATGGGCCCAATATGGGCTATAGCTGGGCAAACAATTCAACATGGGCCACATGTGGGTCCCAAATGATATGCGTTCGCCCATACCAGACAAATATGGGTCCCAGAAAGGAAGCCATGTGGTTCCACTGTAAGTATGCCCATATGGGTCCCTGCAAGCCATCCCATTTGGCACGATGTGGGTTTCATCTGGGCTGATATACCTGATGGGCCCAGTGTGGGATCCATATGCATTATCTTGCCACTATAAAACCCAGATGGGTCCAAGTAAAGTAAACCCATTTGGGTCCCTACTAGAAAGCCCATATGGGTCCCAGAAAGGGCTATACCTTGGCAAAAAATACAATATGCGCCCCATGTGGGTCGCATATGATATTTTTGCCCTTATCAGACCCATACGGGTCCAAGAAAGGAAACTCATGTGGGTCCACTCAAGTAAGCCCATTTGGGTCACAGCAAGCCACCCCATGAGGGCACGAGTAAATTTCCCTTTCTTGGATGGTAATATTCCTAGAGGTCATTCCTATGGTATATACATTTCGCAATTAGTTCGATATGCAAGAGCTTGCTCATGAGTTAAAGATTTCAACGGCCGTAACCTGAAAGTGACTTAGAAATTATTAAAACAAGGTTTGATATATCATGATTTGAGCAATAAGTTTGCTAAATTCTATAGAAAATATAATGTCTTAGTTTATAAATACAATGTTTCTTTAAAAATTTTCTTATCTAACGGAATATCCCACCCACCATTTTACAGTGATGTTTTGAAACGAGTTCGCAAATGTAAATATGTTAAAGTGAATGCTACATGTATACTAAATAATTTAGTACACTCTTTCATAGCAAAAGGATAAAATGCACTTTATGGAGGATAAGTAGCTTTAACTTCTTTGCGTTTTAAAATTATGACGTCATAGTGTGCATTGTGCGTTTCTGGATTATGTCATCATTTAAATATGTTTACTGTCTCAGTGACGTAGCGTAAGACTATCTAGGATCTATTGTACCCTTTTATTTAATATTTTATAGCATTTCCGATTTATACACTGGTTTTAACACCCACGTTCATTCAGTTAATTGTTTTTTCAATTTGGGTTAGCAGGAAGATGTAGAATAATATATTAAGTTTTATTCACTTTAAAATAAACATATACAACAAAGCTATGTAATCTGGCCTTTTACAACCAACATTACGGCTTCTTCCTGAAATTCACGATGCTCTGAAAATTGAACTATATGATGCTATGTCTTTAAAGCTTTTTATGAAAAGACGAGATGTAGTTGATACTTGTGGTTTTGTTTCATTTCATCGTGCTCAGAAAGTTGCAATTCTGCTGCTCTGGTTTGCATCTAGCCATTTAGTAATTAAATGGTAATTATATTGAATAATATACTCTTTTATTGCTGTTTAATTTGACTTGCGATGCTAAGGGATTAATTTTTATTTACACTTTCATGTCTTGTAAATAATTCTGGGCTTAAATGTGAGTTTCGTAACATAACCCGCGCACATAAACCGGTTTAAACCTCCAATGCTTTGCATTGTACGTTCCAACGCGGTGACCCCAGTTTTATTCATGTGTGTTTTGTGTTTTTGTGATGTCCTGTGTATTGTTTGTGTCAACTGGTCACTGGCCATAAATTAAAGACCTCGGGATGCTAATAAGAGTTCTCTCCTGCTGTCGCAATTGGAGTTTCGCTTTGTTTATATTTACCTGGGCTAATATAGCTCATGGGTCCATTGTGGGAACCATATGCATTATCTTGCCACTAGAAAACCATGATGGATTCAAGTAAAGTAAACCCATTTGGGTCCCTACTTAAAAGCCTATATGGGTCCCAGAAAGCAAGTCCATATGGGCCCAATATATGCTATAGCTGGGCAAAAAATACAATATGGGCCCCATGTGGGTCCCATATGCATTATCTTGCCATTATAAAACACAGATGGGTCCAAGTAAAGTAAACCCATTTGGGTCCCTACTAGGAAACCCATATAGGGCCCAGAAAGCAAACCGATATGGGCCCAAAATGGGCTATTGCTGGGCAAAAATGCGACATTGGCCCCATGTGGGCAGGATGTGTTTTACCTGGGCTAATATACCTCATGGGCCCAGTGTGAGACCCATATGCATTATCTTGCCACCCATATGGATTCAAGTAAAGTAAACGTATTTGGGTCCCTACTAGTTAGCCTATATTGGTCACAGAGTCCATATGGGCCCAATATGTGCTACAGCTGGGCATAAAATACAATATGGGCCTCATGTGGGTCCCATATGCATTATCTTCTACTATAAAACCCAGATGGGTCCAAGTAGAGTAAACACATATGGATCCCTACCAGAAAGCATATATGTGTCCCAGAAATCAAGTCTTTATTTTATGGGCCATATATGGGCTATAGCTGGGCAAAAGATACAATATGGGCCCCATGAGGGTTCCAAATGATATCTTTGCCCATATCAGGCTCATGATTTTTTATATGAGTCTAAGAAAGGAAGCTCATGAGGGTCCACTGCAAGTAAGCCCATATGGGTCCCAGCAAGCCACCCCATGTAGCCATGATATGGGTTTTACCTGGACTATTATACCTCATGGGCCCAGTGTGGTACCCATATGCAATATCTTGCAGCTAAAACACCCAGATGGGTCCAAGAAAAGTAAACCCATTTGGGTCCCCACTAGAAAGCCCATATGGGTCCCAGAAAGCAAGTCCTTTTGGGCCCAATATGGGCTATAGCTGGGCAAAAAATACAATATGTGCCCCATGTGGATATTTTTGCCCATATCAAACCCATACGGGTCCAAGAAAGGAAGCTCATGTGGGACAACTGCAAGTAAGCCCATATAGGTCCAAGCAAGCTACTCCATGTGAGCAGGATATGGGCTTTACCTGGGCTGATACACCTCATGGGCCCAGTGTGGGAGCCATATGCGTTATCTCGCAGCTATAAAACCAAGGTAAATCCTAATGAAGTAAGTCTACTGGGGTCCCAATTAGAAAGCCCATATTGGTCCTGGAAAGCAAGACAATATGGGCACAAAATGGCCTGTAGCTGGGCAAATATACCATATGGGCCACATGTAAATCCCAAATAATATACCACATGGGACCCAGTAAGCAAGCCCATATGAGTACACTGCAAACAATCACATGTGGGCAAGATATCTGCTTTACCTTGGCTTATAAATTATGTGGGCCCTGTATGGGACCCATATGTTTTGTCTTCCCACTACAAAACCCAGGTGGGGCCCAGTCCAGCAAACCTATATGGCTAAAACACATATGGATCCCAGCAAGCAAGGCCCCATATGGTCCAAGTATGGGCTACATCTTGGCAAATATACCATATACCGGTAGGCCCAATGTGTGTCCCAAAAATGTTTTTGCCCATATCAGACCCATATGGAACCCAGAAAGTAAGTAAGCCCCTATGTTTTGCCCCTATCAAACACAGGCAGTTTTCAGTCAAGCAAACCCATTGGGGCTTTAGTTGAGAAAATATACCATATGGACAAAATGTGGGTCCCAAATGATATTTTTGCCCATATCAGTTCGATATGTGATCAAAATGTTCAGTTAAGTTAAACATGTATTTAAATTTTAAAATGCTAATGGCTAGTAGCAAATTTGCAAGTAACTGTTCATTTAGTGGTTTCAGTATTTTTATATTCACAGCTCTTAACCGTTTGTGTGATGTAATAGTACAAGATTATCTATATAAAAGTCTACCATGTGTAATGGGTGATATTATCCGGTGTCGAAAAGCATCCGTAATTATTTGTTAAATTTGTACAAGTCCATACATCACTAGAAATGAGTTATCATATAAATGATATAACAGAGGCTACAACAATGATGCATTTTACGAATGAGGACAAACCCAATACTTATCCATAAATCTTTTTATTTTTTGTCCTTCCAAAAGTTATGTGATTTTTAAGATAAAATGTCAGTGGTAATCAACTAGAATATACCTCCTATTAGCAACCGTTTTAAAATGCTTAAAGGAAGTTACTTACAGAATATTATGTTTTAGAAATGTCTTCTTGTTCAATTAATAAAGCGTCTGATGTAGCAAAACCTTACAATCTAGGAAAAAAAAAAGAAAAAAAATAGAGAAAAAAAAACATGCCTCTCATAGGGATAGAACCTCGACCGCTAGAGTGACTAACGGGTTAACCATTTGGCCTTAGAGCCCACATCCAGTGTCCAGTAATTTTCTGATAAGGTAACTGGAAATGTAACCGACCGATATTGCTATTACCTGTACTGCGTAATTAACGACAAACTGCGAATTTGTTCTTTATTATTATTATTATTACGACCACATAAATAATACAATAATTAATATAATAATTTATTATGCCCCACTCAACAAATACACTTAACATGAGTGGGCGATAAAAATAAGAAACGGTTAGGATAAAATATGTATATGTTTCTTATCGACCCGCTTCGTGACCCGTTTTGTTCGTTTAAGGTAAAATGAAATGTTTTACATGTTTTAAATATGCCACACATAAACACCTTCACTTGCACCGAGACTAAGCTAGATGAATATGTTAGGATTATTATATTTCCATGATTCTACGTAGATCGTGACCCAATTAAACTATTTATCAATGACTTCAAACGCTGCATAGTGGACTTATATCTTCCGCGACTTTTAGTCTCAAAATGTAATCAAACACTAAAACTGTGAATTACCAGACTTTATTAGTTTGTTTTAAACATGTCATATTCTAAACACATTCTTTGGGAAACATTAATGTTATTCAAAATGGCACTTCTTACTTTCGCGTATTAATAAATAAATTACAATCATAGTGATTCCAACCGTCGGATTTCAGAAGCGGTACCTATAGTTGCCCTGCAAACAAATAAAAACCATTCAAACAGATATCATTATGACATATATGAATGACACAATAAGCAAAGATACACTGAAGTCCATTATATTTGGGTATGTGTTAAATAAAAGCATGGCAACGCCTAACATGTACATGTAATAGCTGCATGTTGACTTTCAAAAAAAATGATAAAGAACTCACTTTACAATGAAAACATTAACTTAATATTTCACAACATAAAATATATACTCGTATAGTTCATATATAAAAAACAAACATTTAAGATAGGCAGCACAATGCATTACAAACTGTGCATTATCTGCACAATACAGAATTTACAAACTTAATATCAGATAACTGTCTTATGAAATGACCAAATGTTGAACAATGTTATACTTGTCAACACTATTATGGACCATATGTATATGTGTGAATAGTAAAATTTCTATCACATTATATCATTAACATTTTCCGTTAATAAAGAGCAATTTGTTTGCGAACATTAGCTTCAACAGACGAAGTTGTTTATAAATACTTTGATTGGGTTACGTATATTACGATACAGTGTTTGGTTTGGTTTATTCCTCTGACCCTCACTACCAGTTTGTTCCAACAATATTACAATATGCCAAATTAAATTTTAAACTTTAAATAAAGTATCTCCGAGCAAGCCACCATTTTGAACTATTTTACAATTGATATAAAATGTATTTCATTGTTAAATTGTTGGTCTTATTGTTATTGTTTTTGTTTTGTTAGCTAGTATTGACGAAGGTCTAACATAAAGACTTAAACTATGAACACAGTTTTGCTATGCCATTAATTTAAATCCGATGATAAATGTGAGTTTGTCTACATAGATTACATAGTAATATGCAGTAGCATCAAAAAAGGCAAGAGCAATTGACATAGGTTTGTTCATTTTATCACTTCTAAAATCCCTGACTGCTAGATGTGTGACTGAATCAATATGTGATGTCCGTGTGTGAACATTTGTTTCAGTTTCAGTTGTTTTTAAAGAAAGGCATTGACAGAAAACATTAAACATAGTGCGACGAAATTGACGGCCAGAAAGTATATACACGAAGAAATTAACACTGTTCTGGAATTCGGTGATCGTTAATCCAAGATACGTACCAGATTAAAGCCAATGTATACGGCACGCGGAGAACTATGAACACGGTTGCGGTACAAGTCAAGGTTTTTGTAAATTTAAACTTCTCGATTCTGTTGTGTGTATCTAAAACAAGTTGGTAAGTTGTCAGGTTCTTTTTTATTTTGGCAATTTTGCAAAGACGAAAAGCCATGCAAACGTTACATACTAATACAATAGTCATCGGCATAAAAACATAATACACAGTTTCGAAAACTAACCACTTAAACAAAAACGGTGTTGGTGTACATACTTTTGAATTATATGCGTATACTTCCGTTAAATATGGACTTGTCAAAGCAACATTTACAACCAATAACACAAACAGCGTAATTGTTCTGTCTTTCATTTTAAACCAAGTAGACAGTTTCAAAGGAAATAATACCGCGCAAATCGTTCAATCGTCCAACAAGCTAAAATTTAGTTTGAGTACAGAGGCAGCAGGGTAACCAGAAATTGAAGAACGCAACAATTCAAATCGTTCCAATGGAAGTCAATCGCTTGCAAATATAGAAATATAAAACGCAAGACATTCACCAAAAAATCCGTTATACTTAAAATTAAAATATGAAGTTCCGTATTTCGAAAAGGTTTCATTGTTAAAAAAGAACCACTGTTAACGGATTCGTTATCATTCCAGGAATATTAGTTAAATAATGAGCTAATTTTTAAAATTATATTCAAAATAGCTATCAATCATGGAGTACGGAGCAATAGTAGTGTCCCACATTGACTGACACGTAGAGTTTACAGAACGTTTAACAGATTAGTATTGTTTGGTGCGCATTCGCAGTTCACTTCAGGGTAATTTTGTGTTGTTGCAGCATTTACTGAAGATGTTATATAATACTCAAATCCTAATGACGTACTAACGTTCTTAGTCTTAAAAAGGTTCTTGCTTGTTGAACTATGTTTGTGGATCAAGTAGAAGTAATATTTATTGGGTTGACATTTACTGCACGCATGATCATTATGATAATTATGGAAATAATTGGCAAACGAACCATTCCTGCAAAAAAATACATGACTTATTAAACAGTTATCACAAAATAATACGCGAACCGTCGCAAAATGCCTCAACACAGTTCGCGTGTAGCTCTAGTGACCTGTCTACTTTGTTCATTAACATAAATAAAACTACACATAACAAATCGAGTTGTGAAATATTTAATCACATAAGAATTATCATGAAAAGTGAAACAATAAACACCCACAACTGAACAAAAAAATGTTTTCTGTTTAATATTAGTTTAACTGTTTGAATTTACAATGTTGATGCATGTTATAGGCCATTTTATGCATGCAGTCTTGCAGTATATTGCAAGAATGTGTTGTTTGCAATGAGATATCCAGTTCATATATGTTTCTGCTAAATACATTCAATGCGTAAGCAACCTTGACGTCACTTGATATACACGTTCGACAATTACACGGAACATATTTTTGCAAAGTTATAGAAATAGACGCGACATGCATAAAACAAAAACAAACAAAAAAGCGATTCGCAAAGTAAGTTCAATGTAAACATTGTGTATTATGTTACAATGCATTGTTCCATAAAGCATGTTTGGTTTGTGTAAACAAGTTTGAATTATGGTGAATGTGAAATACACGTCATCGTTCCTTATGAGTAGTTACTTAACATAAAAGTGTAGTACGTACATGTAAAATTTGTTTGATAGATTTGTATGTCATTCATTTTATCGAACACGTGAGTTTATGTCGACTTCGAATTATGAACCTCACAATAATTTATTTTCAAAACTAGTTTTATATTTAACCAAACTTTACGACGCAGGAAATATATAACGATCAATAAATACACATACAATATAATTGTTCTCTTATATTATAATGTGAAAAAGTACGAAGACAAGTACAAGATATTACTTTATATATATGTTTTATTTGTACAAATAATATACACGTAACCAAAGTGAAGGCTGTGAGACATTACATAAAATGCATGTTTCGTCTAAAAATGTATTTTGTACAACAAATCGAGCAGACGTGTATTTGTGATGAATGAAATTGATAAATTACAGCCCGCGTTGTCTTTCATCTAAATAAGTAGGTACATTATTATAGGTGCTATTCATCATTCTCAACTGTGTTATTAGTCTCACAATTCAAATTTTGTTTGATTTCCTTTAACTTCGAATGATAGGAAATATGTACCTGCATTTAGTAGCACAACAACCGCTTTTTCTTGCTTGTTTGTGGGTAATTCCTTCTTATGCGAGCGATCACTGACAAATACTAGAGTTCTGTAAACAAGCCTAATTGATTCTACATTAAGCCAAAATCCAGTCTAATTGTATTGGTGTTTTAGCGCCAGATATGTTTCTCATTGCAGTGAAATTTCCAATTTACTGATAAGCAAGACTTTATGGCACTTTTTAAGGTGGAATATACATATACAGCACTGTTGTCTAAGCCTACAAGCATAAAATTATAATGTTACAGCATAGCAAGATGTGTTATTCACATACACACAAGATGTGTAATTCACATACACACGATAACATACAGAAATCACAAACAGTGAACAATAAACTAACTTCGTGGAATGGACATTGCAAAACCATTTTATGTTGGCAATGACACTAGTTTTAACTCGACAACACGGTTGTCATCTCACAATGAGAAAAAGCACGTATCTGTTAACGTCATGCATGTATTTCCCTGAAAATGATAATCAAAGCGCTGAAGCCGATGGGTAAGGAAGTTAGGCGAAAGTGTATTGTTTTTGTTAGCAAATTATAAGACCATGCGCCTTCTTTCGAAGCATGTTCGTTATCAAGGCGACGATGGATATCCTATGAAGTTTATGAGTTATTACTAGTTTGGCTTATTAGTAAATTTGCAAGGATTATGTATTGTTTTGCGTAATACTCATTACATACAAAATCAAACCAAGAAAGTAAGACATCCAATGACCTTGATCTTTGACTCCAAGGACCCAATACTCAATAAAGACCCTCTACTAATAAATACCAAACAACATATTACGTGTCATGAACCTAAGCTCAAGGAATCCATAGTGATTGACCGGTCAAACTTTTACAACTATTGATCAGTTTGAAAATGTAATTTTCGGGTATGCTACATCTTTTTCATATTCCGTTTTTTAATTTTTTAATATATGTGAATGCACTATAACATAGTTTAGGTGTTCATTGTCCAGTTTATTTCTGCAAGAGCTGCTTTAAAATATTGGCAATATGAGTGTCTCCCACGATTTAGTCCAACGTTCAAATCAATGCTTGCCAACAATTAGAAATTAGCTGAAAGTACGTTACACCGCGTATAATACATAGAGAACTATATTTGAATCAAGTTGCGTTGTTAATTTAAAAAATATATTTATTTATGTATTTGTTTTATTTATTTATTTAATTTATTTGTTCAATTATTTACAGTTATTTATTAATTGTTCGTTTATTCATTTATTTAATTACTTATTTATGAACTTTTATGCATTTATGTATGTATTTGTTTTATTCACATTTTATATTACTCATATTTATTTATAAAGAATATTTTCATTTATAAAAAACAGTTTTATTCAAAACAATCCTCCAGTTTGTTGTACATATTTTAACTAGTTGTTGAGAGCAACATTTTGCAAGCAAAAGAGAAAAATTAATTTGAAATGCCATGCAAGTTCTTATAAAACAACGGTAAATAGATGTATACACAATTGTAATCTTAACGAAATCAAGGTAATGTATGATTTAGGTTCGGATTCTACAATCGAAATATTTTCAGATCAACACAGACACGTCCTATGATATCATCGTTTTTTTGTGTGATCTGCGATCTGCTTGTCTTTGTTTGGAGGAATAAAACACATCGGTATAATAGTATCGGTACAATGTTTGCAGAGATAGTGACAGCTTTTGGACGTTTACAGCTTTGTTCGTCAACGTTATGCCAGGCTAAGGTAGTAAATCCACATATGCCGTTCAGGATTTCGTGCAAACCAGGCTATGACTGGTGTCTGATATACAAAACACCGGCCATGACTCTTTGGACTCGATCACAAACTACGTGCTGAGTGTCTCAACCCACGAAACTACGGTTCTAACAACGTGACATTCAGGGAACTGCTACACCTGGCACAGTTAAAAACTGCACTTCCATAGATGAGAATACTACAATTCTATCACCAAGAGGACCGGCTTTGTACAATATTTTTTAACTGGAAACTTATTTAATGTTAAACAAGTATTATTATTATTTTACGAATATCCCAGGAGTTTTAACCAACCCTTTGACACTGTTATTGATTGTTAATATAAAACCATTTAACACGACATCACTATATATCATGGTATTAAGCATTAATGATTTCATAATCATTGTTCTTCGTTTTACATTTCGACATCTGGATCAAATTGATTATAACTGGACCTCTGAAGCTTGCCGGGGTTTTTCATATATAGGCAGCGCAACAACTGTTTATTCCAATTATATTTTAGTCTGTTGGACTGTTGAGAGATTTTGTGCCGTCTGGTTTCCTTTAAAACTAGCTTCATGGTTTGCATTTTCACGGGTAGAGGCGTCTTTATTTGTGTTGTTGATATTGTCGTGCCTATTTCCAGTTGCCTCATACTGGGTTTTTATGCTGAAAAATCACCAACTAGTGCCGCCATAATATGTCGTGTAAACCAATTCCTTTCTTCTGTGTGGATTTACGTTGATATATTTTACTATATGTTAATACCACTATTTATTGTGTTGATATTGAATATAGCAATAATCATACGATTACATATCATATTAAAAAGCCGATGGAGGATTACAAATAACAAAGAAAACTTTGATAGAATGAAAGCGGAGCATCGTGCGTTAACAAAAGCTCTTTTTACTGTTTTTACTGTTGCTTGTGTTTGTATTTCTTCACGTTCCGTATGTACTGTCAGTTACGTAGTACATTCTTTATCGAGATCTAACAGCTATTCTGAGGAACAGTTCAACTGATTTCGGTCGTTTATTTGATTTACGTTTCTGGGGTTTTCAATACGTGAAACATAACATTGACCCTTCAAACGGCACATCGTTCGGCCCGATCGTAGCCCGCGCGGCGGAGATACGGGCCCAAGAATTTCTTCCACGGGTCTGGACGCGAACAAACTAATGGCTTGAAAAACGGCATGGTAAATTCGGCCGACACTTTGCTTGGCAGTGTTGGAGTAAATGCCAAAGGTATATTCGAATGTCCAATATCCAATATCCCCCAAACATGCAGATTGCAGATTCAGAACTGGAAATTTGGATGTCAAACCTCCAATATCCAAAACAATATAGATTGGATAATCGGAATTAGAAAATCTAGTGTCCAATACCCAATACACCCCCCCCCCCCAACAAATGTAGATTTGAGATTCGGAAAAGGAAATTCTAATGTCCAATATCTAATATCCACAAATATATTGGAGATTCAGAATTGCTTATTCAAAGAATGGTTTATTTAGGGTAGCAAATAATTCAAAGTCTCCAACCGTCGGACTGATCTGAGGCTACCGAAAGAACTATGGGGATCGAACATGCGCTGACCTTTCAAACGATATTTCGTTCAGCCCAATCGTAGCCCGCACGGCTGAGATATGGGCCCGATAATTTCTTCAACGTATGGGCGCGAGCAAACTAATGGCTTACAAAAATTCATGGTGATTCTGGCCAACACTTTGCTTGGCAGTGTTCGAGTAATTGCCAATGATATATTCAAATCTCCAATAATAATATCCCCCAAAAATGATGATTGGAGATTCAGAACTGGAAATTCGAATGTCCAATCTCCAATATCCATAAAAAGAGTAGATTGGAGATTCAGAACTGGAAATTCGATTGTCCAATATCCATTATCCAAAACAAATGTAGATTGGAGATTCAGAATTGGAAATTCGAATGTCTAATCTCCAATTTCCAAAACAAAATGTAGATTGGAGATTCGGAATCGCAAATTCGAATGTCCAATATCAAATATCCAAACAATATATATGTTGCAGATTCAGAGTTACTTCTTCAAAGAACGACGGTCTGCGTGGTGGTGGCGATTTACTACCAGTAACACTTTGTCGTTTTTATGCATAGTAGATCATCTCCTCAGCGGGACTGACACCCCCAGTGGCGATATACTATCATCAGCACTTATCCGTTTTTGCATATAACAGTTTACCTCTTCAGCGGGACCGACACCCGGGTACCCGGTACGAACGAGTAGTATCTCTTAGACCACTGCCAGACTACGATCATATTCATGACGTTAGTGAATCTATCTAGTCAGCGGGACAGTCACCCCCTCCCCCCTGCCCTCCCGCAGCCCTCGGCTGGCTGCGAGAGGCCTAAAACGAACGACGGACAGTGGTGGCGATTTTCTACCAGCAACACTTAGACGTTTTTATGAATTAAAGTGCATCTCTTCAGCGGGACTGACAACGTACCACACTGGCGCTGACCTTTCAAACGGCACTTTATTTAGCCAGATCGTAGCCCACGCGGCTGAGATACGGGCCCAAATGTTCGAGTAAATGCCGATGGTATATTCGAATGTCCAATATCCAATATCGCCCAGACATGTAGATTGGAGATTCAGGGCTAGACATGTAAATGTCTAATCTCCAATCTCTAAAACAAAATGTAGATTGGAGACTCATAATTGGAAATTCGAATGTCCAATATCCAATATCCAAAATAAATGTAGATTGGAGATTCGGAATCGGAAATTCGAATGTCCAATTTCCAATATCCAAAACAAATAAAGATTGGAGATTCGGAATTGTAAATTCGAGTATGCAATATCCAATATCCAAAAATGCATATTGCAGATTCATAACTTATTCAAAGAACGACGTTCGGCTTGGTTGTGGCGGTTTATTACCAGTAACACTTTGTCGTTTTTAGGCATATAGATCATCTATTCAGCGGGACTGACACCCCTCAGTGGCGATACTCTACCAGTAACACTTCGCCTTTTTTACATACAACAGTTAATCTCTTCAGCGGGATCGACACCTCTGGTACCCGGTACGTACTTTGTAGTCGCCCATAGACCACTGCCAGACCACGATCACGTTCATGACGTAAGTGTATCTATCTAGTCAGCGGGACAGACACCCCCCAGTGTCCTACCGCAGCCCCGTCCCCGATAGCTCGGCTGTCTGCGACAGGCCTAGCGCAAACGACGGACCGTGGTGGCGATTTTCTACCAGTAAAACGGCACCTCATTCAGCCCGATCGTAGCCCGCTCGGCGGCGGAGATACGGGCCCAAGTGTTCGAGTAATGCAAAAAGTATATTCGATTGTAAAAATATCCAATGTCGCCCGGACATGTACATTGGAGATTCAGGACTGGAAATGTGAATGTCAAATCTCCAATCTCCAAAACAAAATGTAGTTTGGAGACTCGGAATTGGAAATTCTAATGTCCAATATCCACAAAAAATGAAGTTTGGAGAATTAAACGGAAACTCGAATGTCCAATTGCCAATCTCCAAACAAATAAAGATCGCAGATTCGGATTGTAAATTCGAATTTGCAATATCCAATATCAAAAAAAGGTATATTGCAGATTCAGATTTAATAATTCAAAGACCCGGGTACCCGGTACGTACGGGTAGTCTCCATTAGACCACTGCCAGACCACAATCACATTCATGACGTTAGTGTATCTATCTCCACAGCCGGACTGACACCCTACAGTGTCCCCGAGATCGTTTTTATGCAGAATAGACCACCTTCTTCAAACCTTCTCCATCGAGTCCTACTGTTTGGATCAGATGAAAAACAATATATATAAACGGCATATTGAATAAATCATGCTTATAACTGAAACTATCGTAGCAAAAGGAGACTACTAATAGTGCTTTGTTGTGAACTGCTTGTTTAATTTTATTTCCGACATATTTCAAAAGGTGTTATTTAAATTAACAAAAATACATTTTAATGTCGAGAAAGAAAGGTGTCGTAGGAAAGTCTAGCTTCAAAATTAATACAAAATGCAATATCCTTCAAAAATGGCAATGTATGAATGTTGTTACGAATCTACTTTCGAAATAACGGACTTTTGTATCGCATGTTCCATCAAAATTGAACAAAAATACTTTGTAAATGCTACTTGGTACTTGTATATCGGTTTGTACACGTAAAAAAATGAAGTTTTCTGTGTAACGAAGTAGGAAACCCAAACAATCCTAAAACTTAAATTCTAGTTTAATATTTGGGAACACCTTAGCATGTTTAGTAAACGTAAAGCACGCTTTCCACAGTTGCCCAGGAATTTATTTTGGTTTGTAATAATTAATAAAGTTAATATTATTCTTAAAATGCACTTTTATCGAGTGATACTTATTTACGTACAAGTAACGAATTAAATAGGTAATATCGTAATGTCTTCGCATGAAGACGTACATACGTACGTACATACGTAAGTTTACACGTGCGTGCATTCGTAGGTACAAACGGATAGGGTCAACACTATATGCCCAACCACTTATAGCAGGAGCATCAACATTTTTATTTGAAAACTCGACACACAATTTGCATGGTAATTATTTAGTAATATTGTCATTGTTTTGTAATTAATGTGCATGCTTGCCTCATTATTCCAATACGTTAAACTTATATTTATATTGCAAACGGTTAAATATACAATGGCCTCACTTGTTTCTCTTGATTTTTAGCAGCGATAATTGAAGGTGTTTATTTGCATTGCACGCGTGTGTGTTCTGCATCTATTACAGAAGAACCATTTGCCGGACTTACGCCTGACATACGCCATTATTGCATTGACGTTGAGACGTGTACTACAACTTTAATAAAGTAACTATTAGAAATAATTGTTTATACTTGAAGAAAATCGTTAATATACATTAGCCTAGCCTTATAATGTGAATTAAAACTTCGCGTAAGTCATCAACAAATCACAATTACCGCTAATATGATAATGTTAAATAATAATAATATACTGCATTTTCACATGTAAACGCATTATACAATACAAACTAAGATAGTAATCACGCAAGTAAATGCAACATTTTCGTTATCACTGTCTGTGTTCTCGTACAAGAATTGAACACCGGACCTTAATTGATACAAATATTGTATTCTGATCATAACGCTGAATACAAAATTACATAATAATTACATATACAACAAATTACATAATATTTGAATGAATAAACTTACACACGCCGATTCAAGGCCGATGATGACAGTTGTACCGAAATCCGTATAACACTGTTTACAATTTATTATAATGATATAACTGAATAAAACATGCATTGCAAAATTAGTATGTAATGAGACAAAGCTTAGAAAAATGTGTATATAAAACTATCAATACAGGTATAATAGTGACATGAATATTAAATTCTGACAACCTGTAAAACTGTATTTACATTACATAGTTGAGTGCTTAGTAATTATACTGGCTCTGAGACAAGTAGAGTGAAATACAAATAAAGATATCCACACAATGATAGATGGACAACACTGACACACACTCCTGTGCTTTCCGATCTAACCTGAAGTCATTCTACATTGTAATGGAATCCATGGCAAATTCTCGTGTAACTCCTGGCTTACGCCATTATTTCATTGAGTTATTCTACATTGGAATGGAATCCATAGCGAATACTCGTGTAACTCCTGGAGTATTTGTTTGTTTACTACCTCTATTCGTGCGTCTACAAATTACATCTATAAATGCACGTCGAAATTTATTTCCGGACTGTAGACAAGCAAGTTGATCGAGTTTTGCAGTTTTGATATAGCCAGAGCCATATTATTATAGACATAAAAGTTAACAAAATCGCGTGGGCTGTTTGTAAATATGACCTTAGTGTTTGGATACATTGCAAACCAAATCAATGCCAGTATATACGGTATATGGCAGTAACAAGAAAACAATGGAAACTGCAATAAGTGTGTTAGTTAATATTAGTTGTTGCTGTTTCTGCTTTTCTATAACTTCTTGGTTTAATGTTATTTGCAGGTGTCCTTTTGTATATTTTGTCAGTACAACAATAATTGCGGTTTTACAAACAACAATTACAATTGTTGGAAATAATACATAAACAGGGCTTCAGTAATAAACCAAACAGTTTAAAAAAAATATGTGTACGTACATGCAAATCTTGATGATACCACCGACGGTATGGCCTGTAGGTCGGTTAAATAGGGTGTTGAAATCAGAAGACTAGCAAGCAAGGTTGTGAATAAAGTCCATTCAACTTTTGAAGGAGTAAACCATACCCTCAATTTTAGTGGAAATACCACCGCGCACATCCGCTCAACCGTCCAACATACAAGAATATAATTGGAATACACAAGTGTGAAAAAAACGTATACTGGAAAAAGCGGCACATATAATTATTCCAAACAAACTTGTTGTTATCCAGGACTTGATACGTGAACACCACTGCATTAACTATAAGGTCGTTGCCACATAAAAACAGAATATACAGACCAGCAATTTGACAATATTATATTTGAAGAATTAAACTATTGTAAGAGTGTTAGTTACGAAGCCCTGTATGTTTGTGAAATAATAATTATAAAGTTTTAACAAAGTAAATACCTTAATTTCATAGAAATTTTCAAATAATTATGCAGTATTAACAGTGGTTGTTTGCACACACAGTGCTGTGCAGTTTGTATCTAAACTTAGATTGGTGCCGGTTCCACACATGAACTGACTGCTCTTTCCTTGATTGGACAAAGGTACTGTAGATGAATTATTGAAAAGTCAAAAAGGAAAACTGATTCGCTAAAGTTCAGATTCAAATATATTTCTTTAAAAGTTTTTACGAACAATAGCGCGTGCACCAGTCTAAGATGACGTCATCACCCAACCAAAGACAAGAAACGGAATCAAAAGACGTTTGTTTTTGATGTGATATCGTAATGGTTTACCTGTTTTTGTTTATAAAAATATATATTACATATTTTGTATTTTGAAATTAAAGATGAATATTTTGTTTGTATGTGATATGTTTTAAAAACAAGTATAGTTAAACACAGTTGATATACGATTTCATAGTGTGATTAAGAGGAACGGTATCTAAAGAATATAGCATATTACTAATAATAACGCTGACAGTAATATGGTTAGATGGCTGAATTAAAGTGTTTACATTTGACATGGAGGGATGGATGAGAAGATGGATGGATGAACGGATGAATGGATGGATGGATGGATGGATGGATGGATGGATGGATGGATGGATAGATAGATAGATAGATAGATAGATAGATAGATAGATAGATAGATAGATAGATAGATAGATAGATAGATAGATAGATAGATAGATAGATAGATAGATAGATAGATAGATAGATAGATAGATAGATAGATAGATAGATAGATAGATAGATAGATAGATAGATAGATAGATAGATAGATAGATAGATAGATAGATAGATAGATAGATAGATAGATAGATAGATAGATAGATAGATAGATAGATAGATTGATAGATAGATAGATAGATAGATAGATAGATAGATAGATTGATAGATTGATAGATAGATAGATAGATAGATAGATAGATAGATAGATAGATAGATAGATAGATAGATAGATAGATAGATAGATAGATAGATAGATAGATAGATAGATAGATATAGACAGACAGACAGACAGACAGACAGACACACACACACACACACACACACAGACAGACACACACACACACAGACAGACACACACACACACAGACACACAGACACACAGACATTTCTTTTCATTTAAACGTACTAGGAGTAAAAGTGAGTATACACGATGTATGGTACCCTGTATACATGGCAAAATTGTAGCTATTCGCAAATACATTTATATCGTAATTAGAATAATTGTCCTTAATTGTCCAAATGATTGTCCAGAATTCCAACCCCCTGTGGACATAACACAATTATCATATTCACACAATTATATTAGCCAGGTTAATTAGAAAATGGAAACGAACTATTATTTTTAGAATAGGACTCTATTCCAATAAGAAATACTTTTAATCTGAATGTTAATTGCTTGGCAGTTACATTCTTGATTAATTCATATATGGTATGTAAAGGTAAAACTAAAAGCATGCATATCAATAAAAATATGTGTTACGAGTATTGTCTTATAATAGTTACGAATACCTTTATTAATTGAATACATTGCTTTCTTTTGATGCAAAATATAATTTTTGAGGCGTATTTTTAGCAAAGAAAAGAATGACAATGTTTACTTTACATTGTTGGCGTTTTTTTTTCGTGTGCGTTATTTTAACAACAATTCAAGATAAAATTACGTGATAAAAACATGATTCGGTTATGTTTGAAAGTATTAAGCAACAAGAGAGCTAATGCAGCTCATTCCACCATATGTGATGTGCAACTTATACATGGAAATGTGGCTATCTGGCAATCCTAAATATTGATTTAAAACCGTTGATCCAGACGATGAAAAAATACGATGTTGCTTTTTTCTACTTAGTCTAACGAAACAAAGTCATAAAATTTCGGGAGGACTGACGGTGGTATATTATTGTTACGCTGTTCGCGATGAGTGCACAGGTACATTACAATTTATATCGTAAATGGATGTAAATCGTGCGTGGTTGTTCTAACAGTTAATTATTAATAAATGCCCTAATATTTAAAAAAAAAAAAGTAATTATTAAACAAAAACAAAGAAAAAAAACTAAATACATGATTTTGACCATATATTTTCAGCAAACACTTACCTTTTGGAAACGTTTAAGACCACCTTAACGCATATATCAACAATCGTTCTGATCATTCGCCACAAAGTAATCACACTTTCAGAAATGTTGCATTTATACGACTCACAGCTGAAAATGTCAAAGGTAATTTAGAAACAACACGTTAAGTTTGCTAATTTTGTTAATAATGAAAGCCAAATAGCATCTTAATTGACATGAAAAAGTACTAAACAACTATGCGCTATTATACAACTATACGGTTGTTACAGCATTTAGCTGTTGAATTATGCAGCCATTTGACATTTAAAATATACCACTCTTGCATAAATGCAGTAATGGAACAATTTAAAAGTATGTATGAAAAGGGTCGGTATTTGTTTTAGCGTTGATGAGAAATGTTTTGACTATTTTCCTTCAATAACTTTAGTAACTCTCGCAGTATTCTTCTTCGAGTTATTCCATACCCTCCCAAACCTCTATCAGTTATTTTACGACAGAAAAAAACCTCGGATGTTATTCGAATGCTACTAAATGGTGGGTTTTCCATTTTTATTAGTTAATGCCCGCCATAAAAAAAAAACGATTTTTCTACTTAAGAAGTAACGCTCTTGTGGTTTAATTCCTACACAGTGGCCGATAAAACAACAATAATGCAAAATTTATTTAGATTCTTACCTGATTTGACACATGTTTGCAATTATTGTTTATTGGGCAGTTTAATAACGATAATTTTTTTTTGCCTATATAAACATTAGCGAGTATCATGTTGGAATAATGATTTTAATTCATAATTCACATTTGGAAGGAGCAAGATAGGAAAACATGTCATGCATCAAGTTCAAAATTCGTTTAACATTACATTTCAAATGATTTTAACTTTTCGTTAATATTTCTAGTTCTGAAACTTACTCTTACTCTACGAAGTGTAACTACCTGTGTACAATGAGAAGAAGTGCCATGTGCACAGACCATACATCATGCATTGATGAAGATATTCTTTTTTATCATTGTGTATTTTCCGGATAAAAAAAACTTCTATTTTCACTACAAGTATTGAGATTAAACTAAAGACATTAAAATAGCCTTTAGAAATGAAGTGTCATACACACAGTCCTAAATACCCATAGCAATTATTTTGGAGTTATTCCCCATTTAATTTATTTGCAACTTGTCTAGAAAATTAGCGTTGCTCAACTGTAGTGATTGAAATGCAACTTCACACATTTAGAGGGTCATGCCCAAAGTCAACATGTTTGACATCAATATTTCTGTCGTTATTCCCCTTTCAGTTTTACCTGTCCAGAATATAACTCTGATCCTACTGATGTTATTGACATGCAATAGCACACATGGAAAAAACCATGAACAAAAATAAGTAATATGCACACGGGTGCATAACTCTGACCATATAATTTGTGGAGTTATTTCCCATTTTCCTTTTGCGTCTTGCACCTGACTGAATAGAAATATGTCTTTAGCTGGTTCAATATATGCAAAATAAGTGGAAATACATCGAAACTATGTCACTAGATATCCCATTTATTCACAAATATCAGTATGCTTATTTTGTATCGTAATATATGTCACTCCAATAAAATAGCTAATAAAAGGTTCTAAATAAGTTTGGAATCGATCATCTTCAGAAAAAAATGCACTGTGTTGTATCCATGTAATCGAATCAAGCCAATATGATATATTCCAAAATTAAAAATAAATACTTATAAAATAAACAACTGTCAACAATTATTCCATTTATGAAGCATTATTTTAAGGGCCTTATGATGTCAATATATTAACATATTACCACATGTGACAAAAAAAAAAGTGTCAATTCCGAGGACCGAGGTCATGTCATTCATACAGTACCGTGGTGTATCTAAACATTATTACATGCTCAAAACCGATTGAAATAGCACATTATGTTACATATCAGTGATTGTCCTACCTATGTGCTTTAACCTAGATTCGAATCCTGTTTCAACAAAATATTCAAATTAGGTCGTTTGATCGTACTAACGAAAATATATCGTAACCTTTGATCTAACAATACATTAACGACGAAGTTGTAACATTACAAAAGTATACAAATTAAAACGCAAGAAGTCTGCTGGGTTGTGTCTTAAAACTGGGATTGGGATAAAGCAAGGACCATGCTACTGACAATATATAGGATACATGAAGAATAACAAAATCAATCGAAACTATTTCGGTTTCTTATAGTTCTTGTGTAGACAGTGTGTTGATACTGGGAAAATATACTACGATTCTAGTAACTACTATTGAAATATTTAACTACATGTATAATTCATTGGCTATTTCTGAAGTTAAAAGTTTTCCAGTAGTTTTAAGCATTTATTATGATTACTTAACCCACATAATATCGCAACACATTTTGTTAAATATAGTTATGGCTGACATTTATACAAACTTTGTGGATAAAGACTACATTTACATTTTAACAAGAACTTTTAATGCGGTTGATAAGTATGGTTACTAAGATATTATTGTTTTATAATCCCCTTTTGTATCATTCTCCCATACCATTATTCTCTATCCCTAGTCATTACCCTCACCTTTTTATTCCACCGGTTTATGTTCTTTTTTCTTTTTAATT
Organism: Congeria kusceri; assembly: GCA_027627225.1. NCBI lineage: Eukaryota > Metazoa > Mollusca > Bivalvia > Myida > Dreissenidae > Congeria > Congeria kusceri. The sequence continues at coordinate 54,793,304 of CM051024.1, read as the reverse complement.
TATACCATTGTAAATTGCTACATGAAATGTCTATTCTACATGCACTTCTGTATCGTTTTTGCATCGAAAAATAATATGTGGGTATCTTTAACTTCATTAAGAATATGAATCGAAAGTAGTGCACTTAAAATCTTATCGTTGAATTGTAGAGGCATCCACGGTATTAAAAAGCATCTCCAAGGTTTTCAATATTTAAAGGATACAAATTGTGATATATATTGACGACAAGACACACACTTTACTGAGGAACAATATAAAAGTATATATTTACATTGGGAAAATGAGCGTGTTCTAAGCGATCACAGTTCAAAATCAAGAGGTATTGCAATATTGTTTTCCAAACATATAAAATTCATAAACAAGAATGCGATGAATTAGGAAACTATATCCTACAAGATCTAACTGTTGGAGAAACCCAATTAACTTTAGCCTCAATATACGATCGTAATACGGACAATCCAGATTATTTTGACAACATTTTAAATAAAAGCGGAAAAAACGACAATGAGACATGCTGTATGTGTGAAGATTTAATCTAGTACTAGTTACAGGAGTTAGATTATTATAATAATAAACGTATTAACAACAAAATAGCAAGGTCCATACTAACTGCTATATAAATGAACGTGGTCGTGTCCATCCGTTTAGATATAAATACCCTCTTACTAAACGCTACACTTGGCGTAGAACAAATCCGCTTCAAAAGGCTCAATTAGATTTTTTTTCTATTATCGCCTATCATATTATGTAGTATATCCGATATTCAAATAAAGCCAAGTCTTCAATCAGATTATTCTATTTTAGAACTGACCTAGAGGTCTATGTAAACATCATAACATGTTGTTAAAGGATATTAACTACATTAATACGCTTAAGAGTAAAATTTAGGAAATAAAAGAACAGTATATGCTTCCCGTGTATGTCTATAGAAATATTCAGCTTATCCTGACGAAGAATTGCAATTTATAATTGATGACCAACTTTGTTTGGAAATGTTACTAATAGAAATTCGATGAAAATGTATTTCATATAGCTCCTTTAAAAAAAGAAAGGGATACTAGAGAACTGAACAGTAAAACAGGAATTAACAATAATGAACGCGATCTTTCTGAAGATAAAATTGAACATTTGCAAGCGGAACTTAAACTTATTAGCATGAACAATTAAAGGGAAACATAATCGGATCCAGGGCTCAATGAATTGAAAATGGCGAAAAACCGACAAAGTTATTTTGCAATTTAGAGAAATATAATTATACATCAAAAGCTATAAAATAATAAGTCAACAGTGAAAATGTTGAAATTGACAAGCAGTCTGATATCCTCAATGAAACGGCTGAATTTTATAACCAAATGTATAGTAATAAAGACGTAAATAACAGTGAGGAAGAAACTTACATCTTTATATCGGATCTAAACATACCGAAGATTTCAAATGATCAACGAGAAGATTTAGAAGACCCTATAACGGTTACTGAAGCATCTTTAGTTTTAAAACACATGGCAAATAATAAAAGTCCGGGATTGTCAGGTTTCACAATACAATTTTTTGAAATGTTTTGGAAACAATTAGGTGTATTCGTCTGTAGAGCTTTGAACCACGCATTTAGAGTAGGAAAATTAACCATTACTCCAACACAAGGTATAATAACATGTATTCCTAAGGGTAATAAACCAAGACAGTTGTTGGGGCCAGTTGTATAGCCAATTGTAAAAAAAAACATATTGACATATTGGTTAACCATGATCAAACTGGATTTAAAATAAGGCATATTTATATGTGAACATACACGACTTATCTATGATATAATGCAACATACTGAAACAAATGACATACCTGGTCTTTTACTTCTGACAGACTTCAAAAAGGCATTTGATTCATTTTTATGGTCCTTCATTAATAAAACACTTCAGTCGTTCAATATTGTAAAAGACTGATTCAATGTTTTATATCAAAATTGTACGTCGACAGTTATACAATGTGGTTTTTTGTCCGAATCCCCCCTCCCCAATACAACGTGATTATCGTCAAGGAGACCCACTCAGTTGCTATTTATTTATTTTATGCGCTGAAATCCTATTTTTAAGTTAAGATCAAATACTAAAATAAAAGGAATAACTGTGAATGAAATTGAACATACATTTTCCCAGTTTGCGGACGATACTACAATTATCTTGGATGGATCTAGCTATTCACTTACTGAAACTTAAGAAGTATCATCAAACTTTAGTATGTGTTCAGGACTTCAAGTTAACTTTGATTAAACTAAGGTTTTCTGGATTGGCAAAAATAAATATAGTTCCGATAACATTAAAACAAAATGGAAATTAAAATTTGGAATCAACAAAGCTTTGAAATGTTGGGTCTAAAATTTCATGTAGATCTGCAAAAATGACGGATTTGAATTACAAAAACTTGCCGATATGTGTTCTATATTAAGCAACTGGAAAAGAAGAATCCTAACGCCTATGGGTAAAATACAGTTTATTAAAACTTTCGCATTATCGCTTTTTAATCATCGATAGTGCTCTGCCAAATCCCGCACTCTTGGTTTAAAACAAAATTAACGAGCTGTTTTTGACTATGTGTGGAGCGGTAAATCTAAGGTTAAACAAGCAATTCTTATAAAACAATATCAAGATGGTGGTTTAAATATGATGTACTTGCCCTCTTATATTAGGTCTTTAAAAATGTAATGGATTAGACGAATTACAATGGGAAACGGAAAATGGATTAATTGTGTAAACAATTTTATTGATCTTAATAAATTATACATCTGTGGAGTACATTATCCTGCAAGTTTATTATCTAGAACAGATAATGATTTCTGGAAAGACTCATTAGAAGCATGTGTTTTTTGTCCTAAAAAAACGAAATTATAAAGCATTCAGATGTGCTGTACTACCCACTAATGTACAATCCAAATTTAATAATTGGACGTTTTTTCTTCGCTTCACGGTTTAATACAGGCGTATATGCTATTGGAGATATCATAAAATATATTAATTCATTGTATTTTTATGAATACAATGAATTTTTTAAACTCTACAACTTCAGTCCGAACTATCTTTATTATTGAGGAGTTATACACTATGTCTCTAGTTTTTTTAAAAAATAACTCAGTTCTCAAGGAACTGTACCTATTTTAAATCATTTATACCATTTATACAGAGTATCTTGCAATTGTCTAGTGGAACTAAACCAATGTATTCAATTTTAAAAGAACATGATTCAATACCGTCATGCAAATCTATATGGTACCAAACTTTTGAAAATATAAAAGACGATGTATGGTCAACTATCTTCGAAATGCCTTTTATAGTAACACAAGATTTACACTTGCAGTGGCTACAGTATATAATTATTCACATAATATTAGGGACTAACACACTTATATTTAAAATAAAATATATTGACAAATGCACTTTCTGTAAAAATGTTGTACAGAAACCATCGTTCATATTTTTGGACTGTCCAATTATCCATAAATTCATTATGGATTTTTTAAACTGTATACCCAATTCTAAGGATCTTCTTAACCGGGAACGTTTTATTCTTGGCTACAAGAAGAAATCAGATAACATTCTGAATATGGTTTGCCTTATTTAAAAAAATGTTCATATATAGTTATAAACTGAAATTAAAAGAACCATCCGTCTCAGTTGCTAAACAATACTTTAAATACGAATACAAGGTTTTGCAGGCATTAAAATGCTATCAGAACGAACATGGCGTCGACAAATGGAACATGTTTTTGCCAATCTTTACATAAGTAATAACACAAATAAACAAATGTGAATGAATCTTATCATAACCTACAAACCTATGTTACTGTCAATTGATGCTTTAATAATTAGTTATTTATGTCTCTTTTTTGTGCACATGTCATTATTGTTGTATACCTTTCTTTGCAAAATACGAGTATTGAAAGGTGCGGAGGAGGATGCCCTCGACCTTCACGCACCTATTTACGAGGACAATAACGTTCTTACAATGTTAAAAACAAAAACAAAAAACAAAACAAAAAACATTTATTTCCTTTTCCGATGTTCACAAACATCGATATAAAAACTATATTTTCCTAACACTATTATGTACATAACATCATCGTCACTGTACTGTACTCGACTGCATTATAATCGTGTTTATTTTCAAAGCAATATTACTGTATGCTATAACAGTTCTTTATAATCTAAATCTTATTAATCTATAGAAATATACTACAAGTAGATTTTATTATAGGTTTATTTGGAAATTATTTTAAACAGGATGTAGACCGACAGGATCTACATACTGATAACACCTTAATAAAACAAAATAAATTAAATCGGCACAAAAACGCGAATCGCATCCCTTTTCCTACTGTGAAAAGTACTTTGTCAGACGTAGATTCAACATGTTCAATGTACTAAGTGTTACAAAGAATGCACAGTGATTCCTGATTTACGAGCTTGCCTAATAATTCACCCAAAATACTTGATGCTGGATTGTTTTCATTATGCAATTAACAATGCACACTTTCAACTTTTAAACTGTGCTTTTTAATAAAATTCAATATGTTTATTACATAATAACATGTTTATATCAATTACTTTTTAGAATGTTGGCGGTAGCTAATGGTCTTTTGAGAGGTCAATTTACGAAATATGTATCACGAAAAACTACTCGGTCAGTCAATCCAAAATCCAAATGCCCTTCTTCTCAACAGCAAATGATCAAACAAGTTTTCTAGTATCTGTTCAAGAATAGGTCATCCTCTACTTTTGCTATTTAGTGTATCTAATCAAAATATTAACATGTGTTTTGTAATATGAACACTAAATTAATGCACTCTATCGGATAGTTTGGCTGGTTGCGGAAAAGTGTTATCTCCTGTTATCGATGCTTCTTTTGAACAATAAACAAAGAATTATTGAAAAAAATATGTAGTGCTAAATTTTAAACTGCAGTAAGGAAAATCGAGAGCACGCATCAATGACCAACATTTAATCGATACTACAAACTGATACGCTACATCGGAAAGTTTGCCATGTGCATGTTTTGTTGTTAACTTGTAAGCGTATATACGAGATGTGTTATTTACTATTTTGGACAAGTGCCATACAATTTTATTTTTATAATTGTTCATAAACTGTTCCAGAAACATAGCCACATGTATGTTATATCGCCATAAAAACGTCATTTTGACGCGAGTGGGGCAGTTTTGATTGCGTACAGCAGTTATACCATTTGCATTAAACGGGTTGCACGAATACCTACATATTTGCTACTAACACATTTCAAAAAGAATATTATGATTCGATAATTCTTCAAATGCTATCGTATTAGAAGCAGTCCCAATTACCATCGCGCTACACTTAATATCAAGCAGTAAAGGATAATCATCGGGTCAGGTGATATCACAAGCTGTTCTTTGCAGTGGCCTGGATCTCCAGGTTCAATGTGGTCAAATACCTTACCAGCTTCTACCATTACATCAATCTGACTGAAATGCACGATCGTCCTACTGATTTTAAAATTTGATTTTCATCTGCTTGACAAATACATGTATATCCTTTAGTAAAAATTGACATAACATATATGCTGGTACATTCAAACGAATGTTTCCTTTACAGTTTAATGCACTAAATATTCACTTTATTGAAGTTTGTATTCGCGCCAACAGTCTTTCTATGCTATCGGCGTTTTAATTATATATTTGCTTCAAAGTTAAAAATAGTTTGGATATATATTAATGTTAAAGAATTGATACTAATTAGCAATCATACTCTGATTACAATTATGGCATATACTTTCTTGTGTCGGTATATTTGAATAGCGACCGCGTTTTATTCGTAAATCATGCGATGATATACTAAATCTAGTCAATGCATTTCATATTTGCGACATTGATAATAAATACTTATTTTTCAGTGAAAGATCTTCGAACACAAATGTCAGGTATACACGTGTAATGTCAACAACAATATATGCACAATTTGCGAGACTTGCTGACGTAAGGTACAAAAACGGTGTCTAAAATATTTATCAGTCAGTATCAATCTACATATGAAATGAAAAGCTTTCATCACATTAAAAAGAACGTTTGATTATTATTTAAAACGTCACGTAATGCATCCACTTATCACAACTAACCACGATTAAGATAATGTGAAATAGTATAAGTAACATGAATACACTTTATTTCTAGAATTGTTTGACGTTCGAGAAAACGATTTCATAAAACGTGGTTGCTGCTGAGCACAACATCAAGGCTTATTGTATCAAAGAAGTGGATGCACTTAATATGGAACGCGAGTTCAATCGCTGATGCCTTAAATCCTAGTCCATAGAGATGCATATAGGTTTTGATGTCCGTGGCCATCATATTCATGCAATGCATTCAAAGGCGTCGTCATGTTTAAATTCCGTCGCCCCTTCTCGGAAATTGGAAAATCGCGCCTCCCCTTCTGTTTAAAGTCAGTTACTGTTCCACATCGTCAATTAAATGACCATCCATCATGCTGGTTCCCAATCCGTGGTAATCAACGACCCATGTGTTATAAATCTAAAAAATCATGACATTGATAATGATTGGTGCAGATTAGTGCCTCGATGTTTCTCGTAGAGGCCACTTAATAAGGTAGACAGTGTTATAAACACTATAGAGATAACATCTATGTCGGCAATTTCAAAAGATAATTTTAAAAACACGCTAATGATATTAATAATTATATAATGGCTGTAACTCAAATCTTAACTTCGAATTTCAAGAAAACACAATTCATATCCCATTCTGTTATTGTCATTAAATATGAATGTACCAAATCAGCCAGCTAATTTCAACTTTCATAAACGTTCGTTCGGAAAGAAACATCAAGAACAACGTTCATTCAACCCTTTGTGGTTTGCACCTTACAAACTTATGTTGATATTTCATAGTCTGGTATTATAATTTTGTGGATATTTAATATGTTACCATATAATATTTTAATGTGCATCTGAACATTCTTGAGATTGTTTACCCGTTTATAAATACGATTTTATGTATATTGCACCAATAAAATTAATTCGATAATATTATATTTGTTTTTGAGTCCAAATTAATTTTAAAACAGTCCCTGGAATAGCCTAAAATGCGATATTATACTCATTGAAATGCAGACAAAATGTCTAAACGTGGAAGCCAACCCTTCCTCACCTCGCTGCCCCAATTTTGAAAAGTTGTCGACGCCCCCGGTAGCTATGTGAAAATAAATGCCTAATAAGTTATACATAACGGCATTGTATACGTTCTGCATATGGACAAATTGTCTTCTTTTGCTAAATAGACTAGGAACGAAAGTGAATTTGTCGTTGGGCATGTTCGACGTATAACATCTGTACTTCTATGTGACTCAAAGACTTGCGCGCTAAGATCATGCGTCGGAGGTCTTCATATTATATACGCCTATATGAGCCTACGGGCAAATGAATAAACTTATACATATATGTTCTGTGGATGCCTGCATGTTATCAATGAACGTTTGACCGAGAAGCGGTGCCAGACCAGTTTACAAGGCGATTACGCCTGACATATTTACATATTCGATCAGACTTTGTTTCAACCGCAGAATATAAAGTAAGTCTGTCCTAGAAAATCATTTATATTATTCGTTAATATCGGCAATAAATGAACAATGGTCAAGTAGCTACAAATGGACCGATAAAGGCAACATTGGTGCGAGAACAAAATGCGGCCTCTGTCAAAAACATGTTTCATACTCTTATGTGAATTACCGAAGTGTTAACCATTGATTGTGTTTCTTACGTATCTTCTATTTTTTCCACAGTTAATAACTGCATACAATTTTTTTTATATCTCTGTGTAGAATTCAATAGCTCGACATTGCAACTATATTCAATATCAAACTATATTGCGGCCTGGCTAAACAACAGGGGAAACAGGACAAACCCCAGGCCCACACATTAGGCAGCATCGGAGTATGTGGAAGGGGCTACCATTCATTTTACTCCCTGGTACAGTCTTAATAATTCAAAATGGTTTTTGTGACTTGCATATTCCACAATAAATCTTTTATAAATATTGCAAACTGTCGTTGAAGATGTCGAACATATTCGTGGTTTTGCGTCAAACACCTCATCCGGCCATACCATAACACACATATGTACGTATGCTTGTTTTGCCGATCCTTTCCATGCATACTATCAATTTTCGAGTGATCTCTGCTACAAGTATTTTCAAATGAAGCATGCAATCGGTCGTAAGAGTGCACGCGGATATATATTCTCAAACGGCTAGTTTTAACACTAATACATGTGTACCTGATTTACATTCGAATTGTCGTTTGTTGATAAATGTTCTATCTTTTGTATTGATGCAATGCTTTTGACAAAATCCCGCAAAAGTCTATACTTGGCTTGGAATATTTAGGAAGCAATGACGAAAACGCAAAATCACTACACGACGGTGATAACGCAATATTACGACAACGAACATGCGATAATACGAACGTATGCTATCATCATCGTGTTGTCTAATTGTCGTTATCGTAGTGTAGTGAGTTCGTGTTTTTAACATCGTACTATCTATTCTCGCGTTTCAGATTAGAACATTCATAGCCGATGGCCCTAACGGAATTCCGTACGAAGTAATGGTTGACATTGAATCTAGCAATAGCAAAACTAGTTTTCGTTGACAATGAAGTTTGAATAACAAATCAGATCGGGATTTGTGAAATAATAGTAAATTCTTTTGTGGAGATTTGTCGACAAATCTAAACTCGTCGGTTAGCTTTAAATGGATTATTATAGTTAAACTTATTTGTAATCGAACATAAAATATATCCCATCACAAACGGAAAATAATATTAACGCAAAATTGATTAATAAATTACGTATATTGATAAGTTTATTTTGTGTTTTTGGTGTTGTTGTTTTTGGTGTGAAATGCCGTTATTAACCTGTTTGTAATATATGTGTATGCAAATAATTATGAATATAATTATTACATGTATTCATTTAAGAACAGTTTTAAATATTAAAGCAAAGTGCATTTAAACGTTTTAAGATTTATTATGTCTCCGGGAGATGTTAATTAGTTATTGGAATTCAAAACCGAAGCTTAATGGTCGTAGCATTTCGCACATTGGATACATATCACCTTATATAAGAGAGCGCTGACAAGGATGTTCAATGTTTGCGAAACAGGAAAACATTTGAATGACAGGTATGCTTTGTTTAAACTTTTTGACTTATTTTTATATATAAGGTTGTTTTTAATATTTTGAATGGATGATTTATATCTTTTTAGGTCCTGTGTGATCAATATATAAAATATGCTAAATTAAAATATTTCCACTGGTACCTGTAGCAATCTGTATTATTTACTGTTTAAAAACATTATACAAAGAGCAAAGTTGACAACGCACATTTCACGGTAACCTTAAAATGTCTTGATATAGTTCAACAAAACACAAATTGTCACAGACTTGCTGATTGTCGTAGGATATATGTTTCTGTCAACTGGCCCAGAATCTATGAAACGTTTTACCAAATTTAACGTATGTTTTGGACAAATTGATTTCTACGTCCATTGACTGGATTGCAAAAATGAAAATTTCTAGTAGAATAAGATACACATGCTGTATAGAGCGGGTTAACTTATCGTGTATTCAATACAAGTTATGGTTATCTTAATTTCGCTGAGTCTGTTTTGTCAAAACAATTAACAATCACTTCATCTCTGTAAACATACCTAATTTAGATACATAATGCGTATCAACTACAGTTAAAAAAGTAAATATTTAACACAACCAAACCGTTGTATTATGATTGGCGGAAAATTGTTGCTTGTACTTTTCAAATACAAACACTGCCAAAGAGAAAGTATTTGTGATTTGATAGCATTATATTAAAGCATTCTGAGGTGACCCTGACATGGGCGACGTTTAGTTTTCTCTTATTATAGCGTTTATACGTACGAAACAAAATTAAACATTGTTACAGCCACCTGTGATCTATTTTAATTACAAGTACATTTATTAAGGGTAAATCCGTTTTAAAAAATATTCGAGACTGTTTTTTTGTATCGAAATGGTCTCTGTCTCTTCAGATATGGCGTCAACATTATTTGTTATATCTGCGATTGTCACTCTGAGATCAGCATATACAGGTACAATTATCTCTCCGTAAATATCGACATAAAACACCAGCCAAAGCTCTAGAGAAGACTATATATCAACTGATGCTCATAAAGAACAACCCTTTCAGACAAGTCCAAAGCAATATGAATTACATGTAGCTGAAACCACTTCACAGGATACAGTTGAAGCTTGCAATGACACGGATTTAGTAGCTACTTTAACACTTTCAACATCAGGATCGCCGTTTGAGCACATGTTTGAACTTAAAGTGTATTGTATATTGGTCCAATATTATTATTACCTTACGAATACCCCTGGATTTATAACAAACCCATTATCAATCATTTTAGTTACACAAATGAAACCTTTTAATACAACATCTTTGTATATTCTCGTTTTAAGCGTTAATGACATTATTGTGTGTGTAATGCGTTTTGCATTTTTACATCTCCAGTCTATGGCCTACCAGTGGACATATCATGCGTGTCGAGCTTTCCAGTACTTGGTCAGTTATACATCAGTTTTTTCAACTTACATCTTGGTTTGCTGGACAATACAACGATTATGTGCAGTATGGTACCCATTAAAATTGAAAACCTTGTTTGTATATTCTCGAGTTAAAATAGCATTAGTAATTTTGTTTGGTTTGACATTTGCATTGTCAACACCCTATTTGGTGGGTGTTATTGTCATTGAATCTCAAACTGGTATGACAATGGTATTTGAAATAAGCCGGTTCCTTTATACTGTTTGGTTTTACATTGAAATGTTGTATTATGTATTGAAACCAATTATAGCTGTAGTAGCAGCTAATGTAGCGATACTATTACGTCTTGGCAGCTAATATAAAAGTCCAATAAGGATGACCAATAACAATGAAGTTATTGGAAGAAAAAAGGAAGAACAACGAAAAGTAACAATTACTCTTGAATCCGTTGGTGTTGTTTTTGTAATACTTGATGTTCCATATGTTCTGGCAATTATTTGGTTTACCCTTTACCCAGATCGAAATACGGATTTATCGTCAAAGTTTACATTTTTTCAGGAGCATCTTGAGTCGTTCTACTGCTCTCTCTATGAAATCGACATCAACTTTAAGAGTGACCGAAGAAGAGTCCAATCTTGAACGGACGTTCGTTAATGTGCAGATCGGAAACACAACGACCAACCAAGAATCGAAAAGTGATCGTAATGTGTACGAAAAACGATTGAAAACGAACGTTCACATTTCGGTCATCAATACAAAATTGCATTCGGGGAAAAGATAAAGAACGCTGTACCGTACACTTTATTAATTCTGAAAAAAAACATTAGTATGATTACTGGATATAAATACGTAGGTAGGGGCCTACATATAAAAACATGTGTTAAATGAACAAATGCAATTAAATATTTGATTACAAAATAGATTTATTTTGCAATTAGAGAACCCTCAACGACAGCAATAAAACGCATAAACGCCAGCTTAGCAACATTAACTAGTTAAAGTATATACCTAATGTGTAGAATGAATAAAAAAGCTAAGGATAAATCAATATTTAGGATGATAAACTACGGTGTGGACCAAGATGGCCAGCTCCAATGCCTTGTGGACTTAACTTAACGCACACATGATTCTCTGTTAGTCGTCTTGGTCAAATGCAACTGTGACAAACCAAAGCAAGTATCAAAGGTAAGTTACTTCAATTTATATTATGTAACTGAAAACAAAAACAACACACACTCGCAATATAATAAAGAAACATAATTGTTTTACGTGTTTACATTTGCAGAAAGCTTCTGTCAGACGCGTTTCCGTTGATGTCGATCACATGTTTACATTCTGACACTACTGTACTGGTACGGTTGATCTTCCCGTGAATTTTACGATTTCCTAAACGTTCATGCTTCATTTTCTCATCGTAAAAAGCCGACACAAAAGCTTATTGCTTTTGCTTGAAATGAAAACCGAGCGGCGACTCGTGATGTAATGTTGTTGCTTTTTGACGGACATGAACAGAGTAGTCTCCTTTGAAATCGATGGGCGTGGTTAACTCGGCTCTGTCGTAACGTCAAGTTGACCAAATACAATAAATTTGAACAATTTTAAATACAGTATGTTGTTTAAATTTAAAATATTACGATAACAACAGAAGGTCTTATGTCGTATGTAGAATATCGTGCAATTAATCAACTGCTAACGGTGAATTATAAGGATTTAGTCCGTGTCGCAACGATAAAGCAAGCTTTGGAAATATATTTTCTAGTGTTGTAATAAACATAATTCAGCAAACGAAATGTTTCTACGTAAAAAATGGGTTGTATACACATGTAATATGACGTCACACTGGCAATATTCCTCCAAACTAGTCAGCCTTAAAGTTCCACAAATTTTATGTAGCACTCATGTTTGTTTATTGAATCCTGGAGGTTTTGCATAAATTCTCTCATTTGCTTTCTCATTAATTCGAGACTTGACTGCTTTCGTCCTTTTCGTAAGTGTTTTTGCAGGCATTTTACCTTTCGATGGGTTAGACTTGGTATGTCCATTTGCAAGTTTCTTACTTTCGTTTTCACCCAAAGTACGCGGTGAATCATTCTCCTTTTCCCAAATTACCCAAAACAATCGACAATACAGTTTTTCGATCAAGCACGCACGCGACCGGAAGTGCGCTGGTACGCATTCGCACTGGTATGATCTCATTTACTACCGAAGTAATATGACGTTATAGAATATGGCTTTCACCACACCATTTTTATGGAACATGCATGCACAAAGTTCAACACTGTTACCTTGAAGCTAACATCTTACCTGTCAGTGCCGTTCATTAAAAAGGATAATATTTTACTGAAGCATGGCATGTAACTGAGGCCCATACTAACCACGTTACATTTAAATACACTCAGCCTGTAATGATTTACACTGAAAGCCACGCAAACAGTCCATTAGCAAAATAAAGACAGATTTTAATTACACGACCTGCTATGTACTGTTTTTGCCGATTGCAGTTTTCTTATTTAAACTTTCACTTATATATTCCATGTGTTAGTATGTGTTAGTATAATACAGTACCGAACATATCACATGTATTAGTAACTTCCTGTAATAAATGGCACTGTATATAATTAAAAAGAAATAGATTCCTTGATGCTCTACAAATGTATATTTCATAAATAAAGCGTGCATTTTTTGTTTGTTTAATTTTTGTGAAATTCAATCTTAGTTATGTTTCGTTTTTTTTTTCGATTAAATAGTACTGCATTTAATAGTAACAACATTGTAAAATCCAAATAAACATGTATTCGAAACAGCAATCGTCGTTTATTTCATGTTCAGAATTCAACTTTTCAACTTGTCGACACAGCTAACGTAGTCCTAAGTATTTTGGTATCGGTGAACACTATTCCTAATGTTGATATTACTTCCATTACTTTTTACGTTTAGAAACTATCAGTTTTATTATTTTAGTTATATATATAACACCATCACTATAATTACTCCTCCGATTACTACTAACACAATTACAGCTATCATCGTTGACAAAAACCCATATTGTTTCCATTTATTAACAAACATTAGTATGTGAGTAACTAACAAACTAATGGCACACTGGTTTGAAACGTTAATCTTACACATTTTGCCTTTAACATGAAAGCAAAGTAAGAAAACATGTATTTACTTGTCTCCTACGATATATATTTTTATTCAAAGAGTGCATGCTAAGTATGAAAGGAAAACACTTTGAAGATCTCAAGTCAGTTTTATAACTACTGTGTTAATTAGGTATTTAAACACAAACAAATTCACGTTTTAACATCTTGCTCAATTTTACCGCCCAGATAATGCCAATATGCCAAGGCTTGATATATGGCTATTAATGACCACAAAGGGACCATTAAATTTGGCTGCAGTAGCTGTTCTAATGAAGGCTAACGACACTTGAAAGCAATACACACCAAAATAACATCAACTTGCTACAACTACTGAAACTACCACTATATTTGTTTTTACTATTGCAGTAATTCTTCATATTCTATAACAACATCAACATCTACTACAACAAAAACAACAACTACTACTACTACCACTACTAATTATTCTACTACTAATACTGCTTTTGCTGATGCTGCTGCTTCTACTACTACTACTTCTGCTGCTGCTGCTACTACTTCTACTACTACTACTACTACTACTACTGCTGCTACTACTACTACTACTTCTACTACTACTACTACTACTACCAGTAATTTTACTATATGGTTATAGTTATAATTGTACTACACTACTGCACTACCGTCACCACTACTACTACTACTCCCAATACCACTACCATTACTACTCCTTCGACTAATACTAACACCATCACTATATTTAATCCTCCGATTACTACTAACACAATTAACGCTATCTGTTTACTACTGCAGTACGTCTTCAAATTCTATAACAACATCAACCTCTACAACAACAACAAAAACAACTACATCTACTACTACTACTTCTACTACTACTGCTACTACTACTACAACTACTACTACTACTACTACTACTACTGCTACTACTAATTTTACTATATAGTTATAGTTATAATTATACTACACTACTACTACTACTACTACTACTGCTGTTGCTGCTGCTGCTACTACTACTACTACTGCTACTACTACTACTACTACTCCTACTACTACTACTACTATTACTACTACTACTACTACTACTACTACTATGCTACACTAATACACTACCGTCACCACTACTACTACTTCTACTAAAACTAACTCCACTACCATATCTACTCCTTCGACTACTACTAACACCATCACTATAATTACTCCTTCGATTACTACTAACACAATCACTGCCAATACTACAACTACTACTACTACTACTACTACTGCTACTACTACCACTACTACTTCTACTACTACTACTACTACTACTACTACTACCACTACTACTACTACTACTACTACTACTATTACTACTACTTCTTCTTCTACTACTACTAATTCTACTACTACACATCCGATTACTACTAACACAATCAGTGACAATACAACAACTACTACTACTACTACTTCTACTACTACAACTACTACAACTGCTACTACTACTACTACTACTAGTACCACTAACACCACCACTACTGCTACTCCTTCCACTGCTGCTGCATGTAGCACAACCACTACCTCTCCAACTATTCACCCGACCATAACTAATGCTCCCAACACCATTAATACAGCTGCTCCGACTACAACTAACAACAACACTACCACCACAACGTCTACTTTTCTGACTACTTTTAACACAACCACAACCACTATTACCGGTCCTATTCTTTGGAATACTACTAACAGTAGTACACTTATAATAGTAATAATAATAATAATACTAATACTAATACTACTACTACTACTACTAATAATAATAATAATAATAATAATACTAATAATAATAATGATAATAATAATAATAATTATAATAATAATAGTAATAATAGTAATAATTTACAACCACCAGAAGCATCACCACCACTGCAACTCCTTGTGGTGGTGGTGGTGGTAGTGTTAGTAATTGTCGGAGATGTGCCAGTAGTGGTTATGTTTATATTAGTTGGAGTAGTAGTAGTGGTAGTGGTTGTGGTGTAAATAGGAGTCGGATTAGTAGTAGATGTTGTGGTGGTGGAAGTGTTAAAAGTAGTCGGATGCGAAGTAGTAGTGGTGGTGGTGGTGGTGGTGGTAGTTGTATCGGTAGGTATAGAAGTAGTGGTGGTGTTAATAGTAATCGGAGGAGTAGGAGTGGAGGCGGTGGTATTGTTCGTACTAGTAGGAGTAGTAGTAGTAGTAGTGGTGGTGGTGGTGGTGTTAGTAGTAGTCGGAGTACATATGGCAGTTGTGTTAGTAGTAGTCGGAGTATATATGGCAGTTGTGTTAGTAGTAGTCGGATGAATGGTAGTGGTGGTGGTGATGTTTGTAGTAGTAGTGGCAGTGGTGTTAGAAGTTAGAAGTATTCATAGGAGTTGTAGTGGTGGTGACGGTGGTATAAGTAGTTGTAATAGTGGTAGTATTGGTGGTGGTGAATTTGTTAGTAGTAGATGTAGGGGTAGTAGTGGTAGTGGTGGGGGAGTTAGTAGTAGTCGGAGTATTAGTAGTGGCGGTGGTGTAAATAGTAGTCGTAGGAGTCCTAGTTGTGGTGGTTGTGTCATCAATAGTAGTCGTACGAGTATTAGTGTTGGTTCTAGTGGTGTTAGTAGTATGAATAATAGTGATGCTGATGGTTATGGGGGTGGTATTAGCAATAGCAGTAGATGGAGTACTGGTAGTGGTGTTAGTAGTAGTCAGAGTATTAGTAGTGTTGGTTTTGGTTCTGTTAACGCGATATTATATGGATTGTATATAGACATGTAGCTTATAAGTATAATGAATTAATGTTGTATATGATGTTGATATGTATAGTGTTGTATTATATAATCACAAAACAAAACTTATTTCAATGAATTCTTAAATATGGACTGCTTACAAACCAGTTCCAACTGAAGTTAAACACATTATTTTAATTTACTGGCTGTCCTGACAACCCTATATCAACTGGGCATTACTGGCGCCCGTAAAAACATCGTGTTAATATATATTTACGGGAGATTCTTTCAACTGCTTTGAATCATACTTGTACTTTATCATGTTACAAAGAGTTCTTTATAGCAGGAATTCTGTATAATTTTGTCACTAAAAAAGAGTATTTAAGTGCTATGTTGTGGGTCCTTTGAAACATGTTGTTGATAATATGTGTTTAGCCCATAGTTTCAAACCTGGCCATTATACAAATACTTTAAACATATCGTGATCTTAAATAAATTGCTCATTTCTAATTATTCAAAACCCTAAGAAGTACATGTAATGAAAGAATTTTATGAAGAAGAAGTAGTTGAAATAATTATGACAATACGTCAGATAATAGAAGTGGTACTAGTATTTGTAGTAGTAGTAGTAGTAGATATAGTAATAGTAGTAGCTGTGGTGGTGGTAGTAGTAGTAGTAGTAGTAGTAGTAGTAGCAGTAGTAGTAGTAGTAGTGGTAGTAGTAGTAGTAATGGTAGTAGTAGTAGTAGTAGTAGTAATAGTAGTAGTAGTAGTAGTAGTAGTAGTTGTTGTTGTATTAGTAGTAGTGGTGGTGGTGGGTGGTAGTGGTAGACGTAGAAGAAGTAATAGAACTACTACTACTACTAGTACTACTGGTAGTAGTAAAAGTAGTTGTAGTTGTTGTTGTAGCAGTAATAGTTGTAGTAGTAGTAGTACAGGTAGTAATAACAGAATAATAGTATTTGCAGTATTAACACCGTAGTTGCATTTTCAGTAGGATACTGTTTTATTGATTTATATCGATTCCAGCTCGGAAACTAATAACTAATATTTTCATCGTAACGGATTTGTAATATATTCATGCATTAAGGTCAGGTTAAATTGTCCGAACTATACTACTGTATGTTTTGTCCGAGATTAATTAGTCCACCTTTCTTTCTGGACAGTAATCATATCAGATTGCAAATTTAATGCAAACGACTTGAAACATTTATGAAAAAAAGTCTTATGCATTATGAGTTGCAAACCTTGTGTTCTGTAATCATATCTACAGGTCTAGTCTATTTAAATTCAGTTGATAGTGTATACATGTACTCCATTTACTTGCAGATTGGGGACATTTTTATAAGCACACTGCAATCGCCTGTATTTGAATAGTCTGATTTACCCGTATTGATCCGTCCATGAGTATAACGATTCTTTTGGACAATGCTATCAGCAAATGTTACCCGAGAAATTGTTAACTTGATAATGCCATTGTTGCAAAATGTGTTATTTTTAAAATGCATTAACATCATGCAGTTACATCATATATAATCAAACACAGTACAACAAGATGGGAAGAGGTCCTTTGCAATATCGATGTATAATAATAATAATAATAATTTAATCTGAAATCTACAGATATTTACTATATCAGTACAATACTTATTTGTAATTAGTTTTGTACAGAAGGCATTATGTTTAACATAACCCTTGTAATAAGAGGCGCATAATGAATGTAGATGCTCCTACAGCTGCATTCTTGAGCGAGTATCTTTACTTAATACAAATATATATTCAGATCCATATAAACGATGTACTTTATATAGAAATACTAACAGTAGCAGCAGCAGTAGTCGTAGTAGTAGTAGTAGTAATAGTAGTAGTAGTAGTAGTAGTAGTAGTAGTAGTAGTATTAGTAGTAGTAGTAGTATTAGTAGTAGTAGTAGTAATGGTGGTGGTGGTGGTGGTGGTGGTGGTGGTGGTGGTGGTGGTAGTAGTAGTATAAATAATAGTAGTCGAAGTAGTAGTTGTATAAGTAGTAGTAGTAATAGTAGTACTATACCTAACACCACCCCCTCTACTACTCATCTGACTACTACTTACACTACCACAACCATAACTTCTATTCCTCTGAGTATTGCTATCACTCGCAACACCATTACTACTACTCATCAGACTACTACTAACACCACCACCACTTCTCCGACCACTATTTATTGCTACGACGAGTACGACAACGACTACTACTACTGTTACACTATCACCACCAATGCTACTACCCCACTAACACCACTGAAAGTATGCAAGTGTAATGGTAAAATGAAAAGTATTGGCGGTGGTGTGTCTTAATTGTAGTCGAAGGAGTTGAAGTGGTGGTGGTAGTGTATTTTTCAGCCGAGTGTAGTAGTAGAGGCGTTTGTTGGAGGAGTAAAGGTGGTGACGATGTTATTGTTATTAGTAGTCGCAGACGTAGGTGGTTATTTCGGTAGTATTAGTAATAGTAGTAATTACGGTGTTGGGAGTGTTAGTCATTGTCTGACAAGGTAGAAGTGGTGGTGGTGCTAGTGTCAGTAAATGTCGAGGATAAGCAGAGGTGGTGATGTTAGTGCTTGTAGTAGTCAGAGGACAAGTTATGGTGGTGGTGTTAGTAGCAATCAGAGGAGTACAAATAGTAGCGGTGTTAGTGCTAGTAGTAGTGGCAGGAGTATTAGTAGTGGCAGTGTTAGTGAAAGGTGTAGTCGGAGGATAAATATTGGTCGTTCTGTTAGTGTTAGGAGTCGGAGGAGGAGTAGCAGTGGTTGTGGCATTAGTATTATTACCAGTCGAGAAAGTAGTAAAAGTGGTGGTGTTAGCGAGAATAAGTAGTAGTAGTAGTAGTAGGAGTAGTAGTATGCGTAGGAGTAGTAATAATGGTTGTGGTAGTGTTAGTAGCAGTCGGAAGAGTAGCAGTAGTGTGGTGGTGGAGTATATCTTAGTTGGAGGAATTGCACAAGTGGTTATGCTTGTGTTAGTAGTAGTGGTGGTGGTGAAAGTGTTAGTATTCGGAGGAGGAGTAGAAGTGATGGTTGTGTTCGTGTTAATAGCAGTCGGAATAGAAGTGGTGGTGGTGGTGGTAGTGATAAAAGTAGTTCTATCGTAGTTGTAGTAGTAGAAGCTGTTGCGATTAAATACTATTAGTGAAAGTTACCTATGTCCTGGTAAAGGAGTAGCAGTAGAATTAGCAGTTGAATTAGACATCGTACGGTAACATATTATTATGTCCGGTGTACTGTTACCGCCATCGTGGTTTCGCGACTTCGACCTGTGCTTATGAAATGGCGCCGACGCGCCGACACGATACGCCGAGGCGCCGACACAAAACACAGAAGCGCCGAGACGATGCGCCGAAACGCCGACAGGCTATGCTGAAGCAATATAAACGTGGCAATGTCGTGTGATTTATTCATATGTGGCTATAAAATTGGGCGAAGATGCGAAGATACGAAGATTCGACGTCCAAATCGCTTCGGCGCATCGTGTCGGCGTGTCGGTGCATCGTGTCGGCGCGTCGGCGCATCTTCTTGGTGCTTTGGCATATTTGTCGGCGCGTCGGCGTCTCGTGTCGGCCCG
The DNA here is from genome assembly GCA_027627225.1 of Congeria kusceri. Taxonomy (NCBI): domain Eukaryota; kingdom Metazoa; phylum Mollusca; class Bivalvia; order Myida; family Dreissenidae; genus Congeria; species Congeria kusceri. The sequence goes on along the minus strand of CM051024.1, from coordinate 54,773,251 downwards.
TCGGCGACCTCAGAAATGATAGAGCGCCGACGCGCCGAGACGATACGCCGACGCGCCGAGACGATTCGCCGACGCGAGGAGACAATGCGCTGACACGATGCGCCGACGCAATGTGCCGAAGCGATATGAACATCGTTTCTTCGTATCTTCGCCCAATTTTATAGCCACATATGAAAAAAAACACACGAGATTGCGACGTTTATTTCGCGTCTGTATCGTACCGGCGCTTCGGCGCATCGTCTCGGCGCTTCGGCGTATCGTGTCGGGGCCTCGGCGTATCATGTCGGCGCGTCGGCGCCCTTCCATAAGCACAGGTCAAAGTCGCGAAACTACGATGGCAGTAACAAGACACCGTAGTTATGTGATAAACTGATTTTAATTGTTTATGTCGCTTTTTTAAATGACAGTTCCAGACATTCAGATATACGACTGAAACGGTTTCAAATTTGACACTGCATCAGCAGCAGATACAAAATCAGATTTAGTAGTTATAGCAGTAGAACTAGTGAAAAGGAGCGTTTGTTGTTGTTGTGGAAATGTGTTGTAGTAGTAATAGGAGGCGGATGAGGAGAAGTAGCAGCAGCACTGCCATCAGTATAATTATTATTATTATTATTTCGTAGTAGTAGTAGTAGTAGTAGTAATAGTAGTAGTAGTGGTTGTGGTAGTAGTAGTAGTAGTAGTAGTAGTAGTAGTAGTAGTAGTAGTAGTAGTGGTACTAGTAGTATCAGTAGAAGTCGTAGTAGAAGTCGCAGTAGAATAGTAGTAGTAGTAGTAGTAGTAGTGGTACTAGTAGTAGCAGTAGAAGTCGTAGTAGAAGTCGTAGTAGTAGTAGTAGTAGTGGTACTAGTAGTAGCAGTAGAAGTAGCAGTAGAAGTCGTAGTAGAAGTAGTAGTAGTACTCGTACTAGGAGGAGGAGCTGAAAAAATGAGTTGGAGGAGCAGTAGTAGTAGTAGTCGTAGTAGTGGTAGTAGTTGTACTAGTAGTAGAAGAAGAAGTAGTAGTAGTTGGAGGAGTATGAGTAGTAGTAGTAATAGTATCAGTAGTAGCTAAAGGTGTAGGTGATTTTGTTGTTAATGTTGTTATAGTAGTTGTAGAAACCGTAGTGCGTTGTTGTTGTAGTAGTAGTAGCAGATGTAGTAGTACTAGTAGCAGTGGTAGTAGTAGCAGTGGTAGTAGTAGCAGTGGTAGTAGTAGCAGTGGTAGTAGCAGCAGTGGTAGTAGTAGTAGTAGTAGTTGTAGTAGTAGTAGCAGTAGCAGTAGTAGTAGTAGTATTAGTAGTAGTAGTAGTAGTAATAGTAGTAGTAGTAGTAGTAGTAGTAGTAGTAGTAGCAGCAGCAGCAGCAGCAGGAGCAGTAGCAGTAGTAGTAGTAGTAATAGAGTAGTTTAAAACGCTAAAGCCAAACAAAACATAACATTTTGTGCTCGTACCACCGTATCAGGTTTCGTGATATTTTATTTTAATTGTGAGGTGTATATATATACGAAATTTTTTAATTTCGTTGTAAGATCGTATTTTATTTCACGAGTGCTCATGGAAAATGGTATTTTCACGAGTAGCGTAGCTACGACGTAATTTCACAAAATATGTTATACCATTAATAAAACCCAATGTTTTAAACGCTAAAGACTAACAACTCATACTCTTTTGTACTCGTACCACAATGGCATGCTTCGTGGTCTTCTATTATAATTGTGTTTGTATATATATAACACCCCGCATTTCCGGTTAATTACAGCCTCAGCATTTGTGTTCTCATTTTCAATTAGTATTATGAATATTATTATTATTATTATTATTATTATTATTATTATAAGCAGCATAAACAGCAGCAGTTGTATGAGTAATAGTAATTGCAGTTGCAGTTGTAGTATTATTAGTAATAATAGTAGAAGTTATTGTTTCCAAGTAGTAAAAGTTGTTGATGTAGCAAGTGTATAAGTAGCGGAAGTAGAAGTCCTTGTTGCACTCGTAGTAGCAATAAATAGACAGAGAATGGTTGAGGTAGTGGTGTTAGTGCGAGTAGTTCAAGTTGTATGAGTAGAAGTAGTGGTGGCTGAGGTGATGAAAGTAGTAGTTGGGAAAAGAAACAGTGGTTTTGGTAGGGTTAGTAACAGTCGAAGGAGTATTAGTAACGACCACGAAAAGAAGTACCACAATATCCCTTCCTTTAATAGAAGCCTGTGAATGAATTGTCATTTATTTATTTCAGAACACCATAATGTACAGAAAAATATGTCTTATATATACATCATTAACAGTAGGTATTGTACGATACAACTATAGATCAACATTTTAGTGAGCAGGAATGTTAAATTCAACGGGTACTACTGCTATTACTACTACAATTACTACTGCTATTACTACTACTACTTCTAATACTACAACTACTTCTTATGCTACCACTACTACTACTACTAGTACTACTACTACTACTACTACTACTACTACATCTGCTCATCTGCTACTACTACTACAACAACAATGCACTACGGTTTCTACAACTACTACATCTGGTTGGGATGTTGCATAATAAACATTATTCGGATTATTGGGATTACATATGTTATGCTATACCTTTTTACTACAATATAAATTATTAATGTTTAAGACGTGTATGATAGTTTACATCCAGTCGAGGCGTCTTTTTTTTTTTAAATCATGTATATGTTATTCGATGGAATTTTATAATAATTATTAATGTCTACATTAATAATTTATTTTGAAAACCTTTAAATGTATACATAAATGCCAACCGAAACATGCGGTCTAATGTGAACTGACGACAGTAAGTTATACCCGTATGTGTATAATTATTTATAATTATTAATACATTTATAAAATTTTCTGAAAACGGATAATGGATATTATGGTCAATACGCACGTTGTTTTTAACACGTTTACTATAATAATAATAATAACGTTAAAACCGTGAATGTGCATATCATTAAATAGTTAGAATGATACAAGAGAGTAAAAAGTTTCAAAAATCATAAAATAGTTATGAACAAATGTTTGTGTTTACGCAGAGTCTTACGTGTTTTGCATGATAGCACGCTGACATTTCAAAATCAAATCTATCCTGTTTTCAGAGGCTAATTTGAAGTTTGCTTAAATACTTTTTCATACATGTCGAGCAGTTATGGATAAAATTAATTTAAATATGTTTAAATATTATACAGTATACTGTATTGTGCCAGATAAGATCTATTTAATAAGCATTATAATGTTATCCCGAATTGCTGTAAACTTAATGTGCGTTATTTTAAAAATTGTGTAACTTCAAAACGAGTTTGGTGGCATGTACATGAACTTGTTATCACACTTTGATTATTGTGATCAATAAAACATAACATCACCAGCAGTATGAACAGTATTATTAACAACAGTATAAGCAGTAGCATTATAAGCAGTAGTGGTAATTGTTGAACTAGAAAACTCTCGAAAAGTGCAGACTTCTGCCGAGACAGATCATTTTATACTATATGTGTTGTGTAACTATACAGCATTATAAGGTGGAAAGGTGCCTTTTATCATAACTTTTATAGATTCGTTTTTGAATCTATAAAAAATATTGGATCGAGACTATGTTTTGATTTGACCATCAACAAAATTTATGCATTAGTAGCCCCTTAATAGGGCTTCGTTTCTCATAGTGATGACAATACTGATGATGACCTCAACGATGATGAATATGATGATGACGACGATGATGATGGTGATGGTGACGATGGTAATTATGATGATGATGATGATGACAACGATGATGATGATTATGATAATGATGATAATGATGATGATGATCACTATGTAATTATGCTCCAAATGATTTCATTGATTGTCGCGATCAAATTTACCATAAAATATGTGAACAATATGATACGTAGGCATACCCCCGTTTTGGCCAATCACATTCTTCACACTTATAAATGTGACAAATGATATCCTATTCTTCACAGGCGTGTGAAAAATATGATTTGTAAAAAATATTATCCTACAGAGCTTTAACATGTTAAACATTAGGTTACTATATTTGGATGACATAGTTTGCGTTATCCTTCTTTGCTACTTGCTTGACTATATTATTAAAATACGATATTTTTACGAGATATTTGTCAGTCTGTTGGATACTAAGAAGTCAAAACTACAACATATACTACTAATACTGCAGAGGGCAGCTTCTAATAATATTTCTACTATTGCTTCTACAACAATTACCGCATCAGCCCTTGCTGCTGCTACAATTACAACATAAACTATTGCGACTACTACTACTATTACTACTACTACTACTACTACTACTACTACTACTACTACTACCACTACTACACGTCTACTACTACTACTACTACTACTACTACTACTACTACTACTACTACTACTACTACTACTACTACTACTACTACTTCTACACTACTACTACTACTACTACTACTACTACTTCTACTACTACTACTACTACTACTACTACTACTACTAATACTAATACTAATACTAATACTATTAGTACTACTACTAATACTTCTACTACTACTACTACTACTTCTACTACTACTACTACCACTACTACTACTACTACTACTACTACTATTACTACTACTACTAGTACTACTAGTACTTCTACTTCTACTAATTCTACTACTGCCGCTGCTGCTACTGTTGGTAGTGGTGGTGCTTTAATTATCAGAAAAGCATGAATAAAAACAACAACAACTGCTGATGCTACTACAACGTATGCTATTACTACTTTTAATGATCATAATTATATACTTTTGAAATAGTATAAGCAACGTATATAACAGGATTATACCACAGTGGGACGCCCACAATTAAAATACAAACTATACAACCACATTACTCTACTTCATTAGCATCGTTGTTCCTACAGTAGACTATATAGCATATCGTGAACTACCATTTATATAATATAAACTTATCATTCTTATAAAACATTATAAACCTTTGCATAATACAACGTTATCTTTTTTTAAAACGCATATTTTATATGCTTATTAGAAATGTCTGAAGATATAAAATATCTTGATTATGCATTTTTAAGAGAAACTTTAACTCTTGGTGATCGCATTGCTATATTTACTCTCTTACACATTGCAGGTAGAAAGTCTTTGAAAATATATATTAAATGTATCTTATTTTTTTAGATGCGTCTACAACAGAGATAAAATAACACAACCAACACAAACGTCTGAGTTATGCATATAGGATTTTCAACATCAGCACATAGCGCCTTGTTGACAACGGACACTTCCGTGGTATATCACTTCATGACATACTAAGCTTGATGTACCAGTATACAAATATACATATCATTACTTATCTGCCAATAAACTAAATAAATAATTATTACAAACAACCATTTGTAGAATGTACAGATATTATATGGTCGCAGACAACCTTATGATTGGATATAAGTGTATATTTTCTTATAATGCATTAAACGGGTCAACGAGCACGTGCAATCAAAATACATTTTAGCAAAGTGCGTTTTATATATACATGTGTGAACACATTCCCATTATATATACACACTATACACATTACATTAAAAAAAAAGAAATATACAATAACAAATCAACATTTTAATAAAAACAAGTAACCTATTTTAGCAAGTTGATAGTAAAATATATCTACACGTATAAACCATATCAGCAAACTCTGTTCTTTAAGCAAAACATATTTTGCTAATTTTGTTACCACACACTGTTGCTTTTACAACAGCTACCACTAACGCATTTTGTGGTTCTGCCGCTATTACTACTAATTATTATATTGTGTATTTATTGCTACTACGACCAATACAACTACTACTACTACAACAACAACTACTACTGCTGCTACTGCTCGTCCTCCTTCTCCTCATCCTACTTCAATTTCTACTACTACTGCTGCTGCTATTAGTGCTTTTAATACTACTACTAGTTCTTCTTCTTCTACTTCTTCTTCTTCTACTATGACAGCTACATCATCAACAGCAACAACAACATCATCAGCAACTACAACTTCTACATATTATATTACCACTACTGCTACTACAGCTACCAATGCTGCAGATTCTGTTGTTGTTGATGATGATAATAATAATAATAATAATAATAATAATAATAATAATAATAATAATAATAACAATAATAATAATAATAATAATAATAGTAATATTAATGATAATAATAATAATAATAATAATAATAATAAAGATGATGGATGCAAAATACGGGGTGATATATGCAATTACACAATTATATTAAAAGTTCTTGAAGCATGAGATGGTGATACGAGTGTAGAAGTTTTTTGTATGAGCTTTTACGCCTTTTAAAACAAATTACAATATATATAATTTATGGCATGACATATCGTGCAATAACACAAGACGTAATTTCAAATGTACTATATTTAAAATCAACAATTGCTGCTGCTGCTACTACTAATACTGCTACTACACATTATATGACCACTACTGCTATACAGCTACAAATGCTGATGATTATATTAATAATACATGTAGTAGTAGTAGTAATAATAATAATAATAATAATAATAATAATAATAATAATAATAATAATAATAATAATAATAATAATCATCGTCATCATCATCATCATCATAATAGTAGAAGTAGAAGTTATAGTAGTAGTTGTAGTAGTAGAAGCAGCAGCAGCAGCAGCAGCAGTAGTATAAGTAGTAGTAGTTGTTGTAGTAGTAGCAGTAGTAATTGTAGTAGTAGTAGTTGTAGAATGAGTATTAGTAGTAAAAGTAGTAGTGGTAGTAGTAGTTGTAGTAAAAGTTGTTTCTGAACTTGCAATTATCGAAGAAAATAATATAACTAGTAAAAGTTATATTATTCAGTGTTCACAATAGTGAATTTAAATCAACCCATCTAATGGCAATTTTATACAGAACTCTTTTTAACATGGTGCATTTCATGGATGGTTCAGATTGAAAGAAGGCATCTGCTGTGAAAATGAAATTAGCATGCCCGTATAACGGGCATCAATTATTCTGTTTTGTTGTGTAACAGGTCAGCTGCTACGATCATGCCAAGGCTGATATATGGGGATGTGGTTGGCAGTATGGCCATTTAATTGACAGATTAATGTGTTTAACCACTGTGTGGTTAAGTTACTGTATTTAAGAATTAACTGAAATTTTTTTTGTTGTTATTTAACTAATCTTGAACACGAAATATTATAGATAAAAATAAGGATATACATTTGAACATCGTTATTTGGAACTCTGTTAATTTGAAGTCAGCGTTATTTCGAAGTATTTTTCTGGTCCCGAATTTATTTCTTCTTTATTTAACTAAATAAAATCGTTTAATTCCAACTTTTTAAATTCAAATTATCATTATTTCGAAGTCTAAAATTCGGTCCCAATTGAATATTTCACACTTATTTGCCTATTGTTAATTCGAAGTCGCAGTTTTGATTAGCAATTGATGTTTTCACACCTTCGATGAAAAGATTCGCGGTCCGAGCGTGTCAACACATTGGCCGTTATTCGCTAATGGGCACTATTTACACTCATTAAGGCAAGTGACGTGTGGCCTGTGTATGGCAAGATATATTAGGTAAAAAAGTACGCCGACGTAAGACTTTCAAATCGGTTAGCTGTCCAAGATCGGTAAAACCGTAAACCCATATAAAAAGGTAAACCAAATAACTAAAGGCTTTCATTTATATCTTTATACCATGTCAGATGGGCTTGTTAAGAATTATGATGTTATAAGTATTTTATTCATTATTTTACGAACTATACTTAACTCCTTTACCGTGGCGTATGTTCACAAAAAGAAAAATAAGACGCGACCGTTACGGGTTTGTATAAAATGGTGAACATGTTTAAACCGAACTTTCGTTATTTCGAAGTTTTTTCGCCGGTCCGGACGACTTCGAAATAACGTTGTTCGAATGTATGAATTACATTTCAATAATTTTAGCAGCAATAATGAAGACAATATCATGTACCGCTAAAAGAAAAACTACACCAAGCAAAATAAATAACAATACGTTTGCTACTACTTGTCAGATCACTTCTAAAGCTACCACCACTACTGCTTCTGTTCCTCCGAAAAATACTTAAACTACCACAACCACAACTACCATTCCTTCGAATAATACTAACACTACCACCGCCAAGCATACTTTGCCTATAAATAATACCAACACTACCACCATTACTACTACTACGATTCTGAATGATACTTACACTACCAACCTCATTTATACTACTTTTCCTACCAGAACTAATGCTACAACAACCAACACTACCGTATCTCCGACTTCTTTTAACATTACAATTACCACAACTTCTACTTACACAATGGCTAACACTAATACTTCTCGGACTATTAGTATTACTAATACTACTCGTACAACTACTGTTACTTCAACAACTGCTGCTGTTTCTAACAAAAATGCTTAGGCTGTAATGAACCGAAAAATGCTGGGTGTTATATATAAATATATACACCCCACAATTATAATATAAGACCACAAAGCATGACATGGTGGTACGAGTACAAAATATTATGATTTGTTTGGCTTTAGCGTTGAAAACATGCGGTTATAGTAATTGGTTATATATTTAGTGAAATTATATCGTGAAGAATTTATTATATTTTTTTACATGTTACAGGAACTAACAATTCAAACAATTACTACTACTACTACTACTACTACTACTACTACTACTACTACTACTACAAAAACAACAACAACAACAACAACAACAACAACAACTACTACTACTACTACTACTACTACTACTACTACTACTACTACTACTACTACTACTACTACTACTACTACTACTACTACCACTACTACTACTACTACTACTACTCCTACTACTACTGCTACTCCTACTACTTATACCGCTACTACTGCAGCTGCTGCTGCTACTACTACTATTTTTACTACTAATGCTACAACTACTACTACTACTTATACTACTGCTACTACTAATACTAATACTACTACTACCACTACTACTACCACTACTCATGCAACTAGTACAACACGTTCTAGTACTTAACCACAACAACTTGTACTATTATTACTACTAATACTATTAGTAAAACTACGGCTAGTGCTTCAACTGCTGCTGTTTCTACTTCTTATAATAATAAAATAATAATAAGATGAGAACAAAAAATGCTAAGGCTCTAATGAACCCGAAATGCGAGGTGTTATATATAAATATATACACCCCACAATTATAATATAAAACCAAGAAGCATGACATGGTGGTACGAGTACAAAATATTATGATTCGTTTGGCTTTGGCGTTAAAAACATTGGGTTATAGTAATTATATCACATATTTTAAGAAATTATATTGTGAAGTATTTATTATATTTTCCTATATGTAACCGGAAACATTACTACTACTACTACTACTACTACTACTACTACTACTACTACTACTACTACTACTACTACTACTACAACTACTACTGCTGCTGCTGCTTCTGCTGCTGTTACTACTTATACTACTGCTACTGCTGCAACTGCTGCTACTACTACTACTTTTACTACAACTACTACTTCTACTACTACTACCACTACTGCTGCTGCTGCTCCTGCTACTACTACTTATAATAATACTTCTGCTGCTGCTGCTACTGCTGCTGCTATTACTACTTTTACTACTACTACTACTACTACAACTACTGCAACTCTACTACTACTACAACAACAACAACTACTACTACTACTACTACTACTACTACTACTACTACTACTACTACTACTACTACAACTTTTACTATTATTACTTCCAATACTCTTAGTGTAACTACTGCTACTGCTTCACTGCTGCTGTTTCTACTTCTTATAAAATAATAATAATAATAATAATAATAATAACAATAATATTAATAATTGAGGATGAGAACAAAACATACAAAGGATGTAATGAGCCGGAAATTCGGGGTGTTATTTATTAAAAAATATACACAACACAATAATAATATAAGACCACGAACCATGACATGGTGGTACGAGTACAAAATATTATAATTTGTTTGACCTTAGCGTTTACAACATTGGGTTTTATTAATGGTTATATATTTTTTGTGAAATTACATTGTATAGAATTTATGAAAATTTTCCTTTATGTTACAGAAACAATAATTACTAGTACTACATTGTTGCTGCTGATGCTACTACTACTATTACTGCTACGACTTCTACTACTACTACTAATACTAATACTACTGCTACAACTATTGCTGCTTCTATATCTTCTACTTTACCACAACAAATAAAAAAGCGTATGCTACTATCACTATTACTACTGCTACAAGTACCAATTAACGCGCGTATTACTGTTTCTATTACTCCTACAACAACAATACCAAAAACACATACTACTACTGCTACTACTACTATTAATACTACTACTACTACTACTACCAACACTGCTGCTGCTACTCCTCCTGCTCCTCCTACTACTACTACTACTACTAATACAGCTGCTGCTGCTCCTCCTGCTGCTCCTGCTGTTATGCTGCTGCTACCCCTCCTGCTATTACTAGTACTACATATTTCCACAACAACAACAAAAGTTCAATTTCCACTAGTTCTACTGCTGCTGCTGCTGAAATGGATTCTGTTTCTGCTGATGTAGTATCAAATATATGACCCATATCAGCCATATACCTGAATGCCTAGTGCTGTCTTATTTTTGAACTAAAGAAACAAACGCGACATGAACAATTACAATCAGTTTGCCACATACGAGTATGTTACCGTACACTGTCTAACTCAACTACTTCTTATAAAAACTACTCCTTTATCATGACACCGATAACTTTCACTAATACTATTTTACCGCAACAACTTCTACTACTACACACAACGGCAGAACTACTACTAAAACTACCACCAACGGCACTACTTCTCTTCCGACTTCTATTAACACGAACACCACCACCACTTCTACTCCTCCGACTAATACTAACACTTACACCGCCACAACTTCTTCTTCTCTTAATACTACTACCACTACCACTACCACCACATCTACTCGTCCAACCAAAACTAATACTCCCAGCACCACTACTACTACTCATCTGACTACTGTTAACACTTACACTACCATCACTGCTACTCCACCGACTACTACAAACACTATCACTACTACTCATCTGAACATTACTTTTACTACTTAAACCACTAGTACTACTCCTTCGACTGCTATTAACACAATCACCACCAATTCTTCTACTCATTTCGCTTCTACTAACACTAACACCACCACCAGTTTTACTCCTCCGAACATTACTACTCCTATTACTCCGACTGCTACTAACACTACCATTCCACTACTGCTATTTCTCTGTAAAATACTCACACTACCACCACGACTATTGATATTCCTCTAAATAATACTAAGCCTACTACTCGTGCTATTCCTAGGAATGATACTAACACTATCACAACTGCTACCACTCCTGTGAATACTACTTACAATACCAACATCACTACTAATACTTTTTTGCACCAGAACTAATGCTACCACCACCACCAACATTATTCCTCTGACAACTATTAACTCTATCAGTACCACCACAACTACTTACACTACGGCCACCGATAATGCTCCTTTGACTATAACTATAACTATCAGAACCACTGCTACTTTCCCAACTACTACTTATACCATCACCGCCACCACTATTATTACTCCTACAACTACTACTACTAACACTACTACCCCCACCATCTTATAAACGTCTCCATTGACTACTAACACAACCATAACTATTTATTCAATTCCAACTCGTACTGCTACTAGCACAACATCTATTACTACTACCATTTCGACTACTACTACTAGCACAACATCTATTACTACTACCATTTCTACTACTACTACTAGCACAACATCAATTACTACTACCATTTCTACTACTACTACTAGAACAACATCTATTACTACTACCATTTATACTACAATTTCTAGCACAACATCTATTACTACTACCATTTCTACTACTATTACTAGCACAACAGCTATTACTACTACCATTTCTACTACTACTACTAGCACAACATCTATTACTACTACTATTTATACTACTATTTCTAGCACAACATATATTACTACTACCATTTCTACTACTACTACAAGCACAACATCTATTACTACTACCATTTCTACAACTACTACTAGCACAACATCTATTACTACTACCATTTCTACTACTACTACTAGCACAACATATATTACAACTACCATTTCTACTACTACTACTAGCACAACATATATTACTACTACCATTTCTACTACTACTATTAGAACAACATCTATTACTACTACCATTTCTACTACTACTATTAGCACAACATCTATTACTGCTATCATTTCTACTACTACTACTAGCACAACATATATTACTACTACCATTTCTACTACTACTATTAGCACAACATCTATTACTACTACCATTTCAACTACTACTACTAGCACAACATCTATTACTGCTATCATTTCTACTACTACTACTAGCGCAACATCTATTACTACTACCATTTCTACTACTACTACTAGCACAACATCTATTACTACAATTTCTACTACTACTACTAGCACAACATCTATTACTACCATTTCTACTACTACTACTGGCACAACATTTATTACTACTACCATTTCTACTACTAATACTACACAACATCTATTATTACTACCATTTCTACTACTACTACTAGCACAACATCTATTACTACTACCATTTCTACTACTGCTACTAGCACAACATCTATTACTACTACCATTTCTACTACTGCTACTAGCACAACATCTATTACTACTACCATTTCTACTACTACTACTAGCACAACATCTATTACTACAACCATTTGTACTACTACTACTAGCACAACATCTATTACTACTACCATTTCTACTACTACTACTAGCACAGCATCTATTACTACCACCATTTCTACTACTACTACTAGCACAACATATATTACAACTACCATTTCTACTACTACTACTAGCACAACATATATTACTACTACCATTTCTACTATTACTACTACTATTAATACAAACAATAACAACACGAACAGTGTTTATCCTCCGACTACATCTTACAGTAACACTGCCACTGCCACTTCTCCTGCGAACTAAAAGCGCGAACACCGCAAATATTAGTTCTCCTCCCACGACTACTTACATTATCACCACCACTACTTCTCCTCTGACTACTAATATCACTTACAGCACTACATCTACTACTCCTACGACAACTACTAACACTACCACCGCCACCACTTCTACTTCTCAGACAAAATTATTAACACTCCTTCCACCACAACAACTTACTTCTTCGACCATTACTAATACTACCGGCACAGACATTTCTACTTATCCGACTACTTATAATAATAACATCTACAACAACAACAACTACTACTACTATACCTACTACTACTACTACTACTACTACTACTACTACTACTACTACTACTACTACTACTACTACTACTACTACTACTACTACTACTACTACTACTACTACTACTACTACTACTACTACTACTACTACTACTACTACTACTACTACTACTACTACTACTACTACTACTACTACTACTACTACTACTACTACTACTGCTACTACATTCTACAATACAACATCAACAACGCACGTTCTATTTAAAATGGTTTACTGCTACTACTACTAAAACTGACACTTTTCATGCTGTCGATATAGTGTATAAAATATAAAGCCAATATCAGTTATATATTTAAATGACTGGTTCTATAAGATTAAAGAAAAAGCAAAGCGACATTAACAATTACAATCCGTTTGCCACATATGTTACAGTACTACTTCTACTACAACTTCTACCTCTACTGCTACTACTTTACCACGACAACAATGACTTCTACTAGCAATAGTGTAACGCAACAACTTCTACTACTACATCCGCTACTGCTACTATTCCATATTAAACTACTACTGCTGCTGCTGCTGCTGCTACTGCTGCTGCTGCTACTACTTCTACTACTACTACTACTACTACTACTACTACTACTACTACTACTACTACTACTACTACTCCTACTCCTACTCCTACTATTGGAATCGACTTTGCAAGGAACACAACAACACTAGTAGTAGTAGTAGGAGCAGTAGTAGTTGAGGTAGTAGTAGTAGTAGTAGTATTTGTTGTTGTTGTTGTTGTTGTAATTTTGCACTTGTTATTTTTGTTTCTAAGCTTGTAATTATCTAAGGCAATAGTAGTGCTGGAAATAGTTCTATTATGATTATCATCATCATCATCATCATCATCATCATCATCATCATCATTATTATTATTATTATTATTATTATTATTATTATTATCAATTTCAGCTTCAACAGTGTTCACAATAATGAATATCTTGGCGGCCACCACTGCTACTATTCAACTTCTACTAACACCACCACAACAACAATTAATCAGACAAGTTTAACTACTAACACTACCACCACCACCTCAAGTACTGACTACATCTAAGACAACCACAACAGCTTCTACTATTGCACCAACTACTACTTACACTATCACCACCACCACTACTGCTAATCCTCCACTACAACTGAAATTACTTCTTATACTACTTACACTAAAACCACTACTATTACTATAATTACTACTGCTACTACTACTACTGCTACTGCTACTACTACTACTACTACTACTACTACTACTACTACTACTACTACTTCTACTTTTACTACTACTACTACTAATACTAGTAGAACTTCTACTACTATTACTACTACTACTACTACTACTACTACTACTACTACTGCAACTGCTACTACTACTACTTCTACTACTACTACTACTACTACTTCTACTACTACTACTACTACTACTACTACTACTACTACTACTACTACTACTACTACTACTACTACTACTACTACTACTACTTCTACTACTACCACTACCACTATAATTACTACTACTACTACTGCTACTACTACTGCTACAACTACTACTACTACTACTACTACTACTACTACGTCTCCAACTACAAATTACACTAACACCGCCACTACTACTAATACTCCTAATACTACTTACACTAACACTGCCACTACTACTACTCCAACTACTACTTACACTAACACCGCCACTACTACTACTCTGGCTAAAACTTACACTAACACCTCCACTACTACTACTCCGACTACTACTTACACTAACACCGCCAATACTTCTACTCCGACTACTACTTACACTAACACCGCCACTACTATTACTCCGACTATTACTTACACTAACGCCGCCACTACTGCTACTCCGACTATTACTTACACTAACACCGCCACTACTACTACTCAGACTATTACTTACACTAACACCGCCACTACTACTACTTCTCCGACTAATAATATCACTACCACGACTAACACTATTTAAACGACTATTGCTAGAACTCACATCAACACCATTTCTACTCCTCCGACTACTTCAATCACCGATACTACTACTACTACACCGACTACAGCCACAACTAGTACCAATACCACTTCTGATACACTGACTACTACTAACACCACTACCATTACTACTACTCCCACTACTATCAACACTACACCCACAACCACTACTTCTCCATCTACTACTTTCACCAACACCATCACCACTTCTACTACTGTCACTTCTACTATCACTACCACAACTATCATTACTACTCAGCCGACTATTATTTATACTCTATCAACACTACTACTACTGCTAACACTTGCACCACCTACTTCTACTCCTTCGACTACTACTTACACTAACACCACCGCCACTTTTAATCATCTGACCATAAGTAACACTCCCCACTACTACTACTACCCAAACTGCTATTAAAACTACCACCGTCCCAACTACTATCCCTCCGAATAATACACTACCACCACATAACTATACCAAAATACAAAACAGAGTTATGGGGAATGTTGCACTTGGTGCTGGAGTTTATGGCAAAGGTACATTCCAAGTTTCAAGTGAATAACATGAGTAGGTTTGAAGTAACAAGACTTTTGAATATAAACTTTAACCAGATAATCTATTTGAAAATGGGCCATAACTATATCAAAATATAAAACTGTTAAGGGGAATGTTGCACCTGATTCTTGGTTTGATAACAATGGTATGTTTCAAGTTTTAGTTGCAGTTTTGAAGTTATAAGACTTTTGAATATTTTACCAAGATCAGGCTTTGAGGACGATGCCGATGCCGACGCCGGGGCGAGCAAGAAAGCTCACCTATTATTCGAATAATCGAGCTAAAATGTAAACATATTTGTTATTTGTTTGTACACTATAGTTTCAGTTTTGGGCAATATCTTGTCTTACGAAAACGGTAATATGAACTATACGAAACAGTTTATTATAATTATATCCTATTCGCATAAGTTATGGTGCATTGATGACTTCATGGCTGCGGAAAACACGATGGCAATAACAACACGATACTAACTGACAGAGTGCAAACTTAAATAAAACATGTCAAAGGTATGACATTTTTAAAAAAAATACTTATAATGGCGAAATAATGCAAACGTGTATCGAATAAAAAATATATGAGATCACAACTGTTTCAATGCTATACTGCTATACATGTGCATTGCATAATCCGTTTTATTATACCTCAACTCGTTTTCCCATTGTAAAATCCCGTATATACCCATCCCTGCATAACTTTAATATGCCATGAAGTTGGAAAGTAATATACCCACAACGGGCTATAATTTTTTTATTATTAATTAACTTCATAATATTAAACGAAAATCAGGAAATTTGTTCGCTTGATACAATGTAAACCACTTAAATAAATTCCAAATCTCGGCCGAAAAACACGCCAATATGGAAAAACGCTACCAATACGAGATTCGGCCAAATTGATCAGGATTCAAGATTAGCTCGGCCTTATACGAGATGGGATTTTGACAGTTTTTTTAGGCCATTTTAGAAACGCTTAGCATTTTTTGTACTTTGAATTTGTTACTAAAAGTTTCTACATATAGCATTCCCAGGTGTGTCGATACACGGTTGGGATAACAGTGCATATCGATTAGTGGTGTTAAACCTTTTGCGACTTTCATGATTAGCAGATATTATGTGCCGGAAATTGAGTTAGAAGACGTCATAGTTTTAACGCGAACATTTTACAATCCGTTGTAATTAACTAAATGCACTATGGACGCCTGCATAATATTATAAAGTTGATTTATAAAATTGTCATTACTTAGTTGAATTAA
This sequence comes from Congeria kusceri, assembly GCA_027627225.1. Taxonomy (NCBI): domain Eukaryota; kingdom Metazoa; phylum Mollusca; class Bivalvia; order Myida; family Dreissenidae; genus Congeria; species Congeria kusceri. The sequence continues at coordinate 54,755,961 of CM051024.1, read as the reverse complement.
TTCTGGCCTTGTTATTGGGCTTCAGACAGCCGTATTGGTCTTCGGCCTACGGCCTCAGGCCAATGTCTTCAGCCCAATAACAACGCAAGTATGAATTCAACTAATTAATAACATTATAATATTGAAATGTATTTTAAAAATCGATGTCGATTTTACGCCTGATTTTCCAACAATAAATTGTGTATTAGTATGTAGTACTAGTTTGTTCCTTGAATTACACTAATTTGGTTTAGTTTAATAAAATTAATATCATAGGCAGTTGAGGGGTATGGTGGACGAACCAGTTATCGAACACCTAAGGGTTTCTATGATAATTTCTTAAAATAAAAATCACCAAAATAGCATGTTGAAAACAATTAAAATAGTTTAACCATTTATTAACTTATCTGTAAAATTTTACAGCAAAATTCCATAAAATATTTGTAAAAACAGTCACCGATCATTATCACTCCTAGCAGACAACGCAATATGGCGGCCGGTAAAAACATAACTTATTACATGACAGTTAATACATACTATTACATTGAACTCAAACATACATGTAACTGAGTACTTAACATTGGAACATCAACAGTGACGATATAACAACAAGATACAGCCATGACAGTCAGGAAAAAGTATATTCCTATGTGATATTGTGGCAAGGACAATTGAACATGTCATTTCTCCTGACAGCAGATGTGGCAGAGCAGAACTTCGGGTAAACCCAGTGGCTACAGTTTTTAAAGTCACACTTGGCCCACTTCACAAATATCAAGGAGACGCAGTGTTCAATTTCTTTTGGCGGAAAGCGGTTGCGCACACAACAATTTTCAGTGTCATCATCCTCGGAAGATTCAATGTCAGACTCAGCGATAGCATAGTGGGAAGAAAAGAAAAAAAAACTAATAAGTTATGACATAAAACATTGAAATACTTTTTCTGAACTGCACTGGAGCTACATGTGAAATAATAATGTCAAAATAAACTCACGTTACTTGTCACATGACTATCACGTGATTTAGACGCGGCGGACAAAATCTGTGTCTGCGACGAACATTTTTCAACTAGAAAAACACTTTTTCTATATAAAAAAATGCAGGTAATTATGTTTGCATTCAAAAAGTAGTTGTAAATTGCACCTAAAAACGAATACACAACAAACATGCAATCCTTTAACCTGTTTTCTGCGCATTTGTTTCAAAGTAGAAATCAAAATAGGTCAGCGACTTTGTGTACAAGAGTGACTTCATGCTCACTTGCGCGCATGCGCATTTCGAACGAAAACAACCTGTCCGGTAATAGGTGCTGTTCGATAACAGGTTCGAAGACGATATAGTAAATATCCCCCCCCCCGCCGAAGAGTAACTCCCCCTTGGGGTGCAATATTTACTATACTCCTCAACTGCCCATGATATGCATATATTATACACTTAGTGAAACGACAAAGTAACAGGTAACGGTTTGTCGTCTGCATACCAATATTAACATTCATTTACGTATTTTTATAAACCATAAACATTACACATTTCCCTTAACTGCTAAATAAAGACAAAAACATTGCAAAAAAATGGAAAATTACACTGATGACACATATTTCAACTCTGGCAACTAGTTCTTTAATAACAATAAAACAAATGTTTTTATCTGGGGTTGAGATTTTCTTTTTTTCTTATTGTATTGCTCTTAATAATATATCACATAGGTTCCAAATGATACGGAAAAAGCAAGGTCGCTCGACCGCGGTTTCTCCGCCTATAGATGCGTATGTGTAAAATACAACACAGTTATTCAAATACCTAAGGAGTTCAATAATCTGTGTTCCAACAATTGTTTATCGTGATCGGTTCCTTCCGGTTCTGGGATTTTATGCATAGGTTCTGTGTCTCAGTAGCGATAAATAACTCTAAGTGAACTTGCTAACAGGGAACCAAATTCTTACATTCGGTGATAGTGGTTTAATGCAGTTTTTAAAGATTAGTTATGACCCTTGTAAATAACCGGATATTAACCTAACTAGGGAAAATTTAAAATACATGGGTTCAACATTTAACCAACCTTACAAATATAGAATCCACCAACAGTTTGGCTGCTGGTATTCCATTTTACCCACTAATCACACTGCATTGCAGTACGGCATTCCATCCGGTTTAAGTCACTCGCCAATTTCAAAAATATCCACGAAAAGATTACATAATCTGTATAATAATAAGCCGGTCCATCGGGGGCCAGGTCATGTCCGCGGATTATTCAATCAGAATGCAGCGTTTACGTGAAAATGCAAAAAGTTGCAATTTTATGTATATATGTGAATATGTGTATGTGTGAGAGTGCGTGCTTGCGTGCGTGTGCTTGTGTGTTTGTTACATTTTCCTGCGTTGTGTTTGTGGGTAGCACACTAGTTTATTTGTGTGGACGATATACAGCAATGCATAATATACGTGTACATGTATTTCGTTAGTTTTTAGCCGTGTTAAACACGAATAAAAGACAAGCGGATCACCTCCTAAAGAACTACGTTTTTGTCTTTTATAGTTGTATATGTATTGTACTTCTTGTATGTAAGGACATAATTTATGTACTTTCTGAAGAACGTTGTAATGGAGGAAATAATCACTGAGATTTTGTTATGCATAAAAAGTAGATGTGAATATAAAAAAAATGTAAATGAGATTAATGTACTGAACTTCTAATCATGGTACAATGTGTATTCAAACCATGCATTTGCAACATACCTGAAGTAATTTTTAAAAGTTAAAAAATATATGTTTGGTAAATCTCGTTTTTGCATTCGTATTATTACTTTTATGATTAATATAATTATATATTGAATTAAAGTAGAATAAACATTCTCATAATAATAGTATAAACAGAACTAATCATGGCGTTCCAAAGTTTCATATTTCCCTTTTGACGGCTGTTCTAGTGGGCTATTGGAAATCACAGTATTACTTGACGCAGTTGAATACACATATTTAAATCGATACCTGACAATATATAAGTGTGTTCGGATTAGAATGTACGAAGCTTTGTTTATCAGGAATAATTTAGTTCGACAGGTATGTTTTGTTTAAAACTGATTTTGTTTTATTAATTTATATTGCAATCATACAGTGATCGGCAAATTACAATTAAAATTAAATTCAAAATATATATTAAATTAACGAAAGTGAATGGTGAAATTTGTACTGAATTCTTGTCGTCGCGATATTCTTGAAGGACAAAATCCAGAAAAAAAGTCAACCATGTTTATCATGTTCATATTGAATATGTCAATAACTAGTTTTCTATTTTGCTCCTTTAGTTAATATATATACACGTATGCAAAGGAGTTAATTAACAAAATGTTGTCGTTTTTTCTGTTTCTGCTCTTAAATTGTTGCTATCATGTCCGTTACATGTATTGATTAAAATGTGTACAGTAAGTAGTTTTATTATATATACATATATTATTTGAAGGCCTTATTGTAAATAAGATTTTTTCTTACTATCACTTTGTATCAATGTGTTGTCTTAATGAGATACATTCGGAAAATAAGCTTATTATTATTATTATTAGTAGTAGTAGTAGTAGTAGTAGTAGTAATAGTAGTAGTAGTATTAGTAGTAGTATTAGTATTATTTTTATTATTAAACCATTGACACATCATATTCGTACCGAGTATTTTTAAAATATAACAGCATAATGAAATTGTATGTTTGTGTTATCATAAAGGAAGTCATCATTATTTCAAATGCGCTGAATGTTGCTTTTCATTTCATTGGGATACACAGTATTAATGCTTATTTGATCTCGTAAAGATAACCTGAACGTATGGTATAGTACATAAATTATTCTTGAATTTATCTCAAATTAATTTTGGGGTCCTAGAAGTTGTCTTATGGTATCCGAAAAATCTGGGGTCCGAGAAGTTTCCTTATATGGGTAAAGACCGACAAATCTGGGGTCCGAGAAGTCACGTAGCCAATCATCTTGGTTCTCTTGTATTATTCGAGTTAAAATGACATTTCTTCTTCTTCTTCTTCTTCTTCTTCCTATTATTATTATTATTCTTATTATTAAATATTGAACATGAAGTATGTTTCAAGTAATCATGAAAACCCATATAAATGGCGTAAATGGCGTAAATACGACCTTTGATTATTTGTTAATAAACAAATGAATTATGTATAAAATCAATGCGGACATATTTTCAAGAAATCATTCGGGAAAACATTGTTTTGCGTATAATAAAGTGTTTCAAGTATGAAACAATTAAATAGTTGATAATGGCGTTAGTTGTTTTTATTGTGGAATGAAATTAAATCGCTTCGAGATGGGTACAAATTCGTCCCTACGACGTGTTATAGGTAATCATTGGTGTGATTCGTCTGAGACATTTCCTCATTCTAGAGATTTTTTTAATCGCCCTTTTTTTATTCTTACGTAGTTAGACGTTCTTTCGATATATTTCTTTCTGGGCAGTAAACCGTGACTGGTTGTACATTTAACGCAAACGATCTTAAACATTTTGGGAAAACAATCTTAAGAGCTTTATTATCCGATTTTCAGTGTGTCGAGTTGTTTAAATTGTTGTATACTGCAGACATGTCTACATGTAAGAAAAGGTTATCCAAGACATCGTTAACTAAACCTAGCAATTGTTGAAAACCATGTTATTCTCAAAATACTAAATATATATTGTGCGTATATGAAACAGGGACATCATGATAGGAAAGGTTCTATCACACTAACATTGTGTAATCATGTTCGCGCTTGCGCGCGTCCAATTAAAGTGATTATTCAATATCCGACAATCAATTTCACGAACGATGATGTACCAAAAATCTGAATATAAACGACATGTTCTGTCACTAGTTTGTCTAGCTCAGACTAAAGAAAAAGACTTATAAACAATGCATTTAACGATGCCGTAAAAGTCTCTTAGCAATTCATTGTTTTAGCACCACGAGCATAATTATTTTGATCCTCAGTCATGATGAACAATATAACCATGGTACAAAATCTAAATTCAAACGTTCCGTTCCGGTGTGGAATATACACGGTGTTAAAACGAATCTGTAACATCGCCGTTAAAAAAAGCTAAAAAATGCACACTCTCCATTAAATTAAGACGTTTTTGGTTTATGCAATTATACAAAACTTGTAGATATAGCAATTATGAATAAAACTTACTGAAAATACATAGTGCACGGAACATTAGCATGTTTCTGGTATGTAACGGCGTTGAAGATATTTAAACAAACGCAAACGTGAACTAGAATGAAAGGAAACAATTTCAGACCGCCTTAAAACAGACATATTTTACATCTGAAATAAGTACTTCATTTGGTTGAGTGTATTGTCAGTCCATATCTTTTAACGTAAATATACCCCAAAATGATAAATATTGTTTTGCAATGCATGAAAACAGCATAAAATGAGTAAAACACAGACACAAACACTGAGAGGTTACAGCTACCAGTCAATTCTGACCGCCGTCGAAAATAATGATATTTACATCAGTTGTTCGGTTATAAATTCATAGATAACAATACACACATCTCGGGGAATCATTTTAAGTTGAGCCAAACTTCAAGCATGTTATGTTTTAATGAAACAAACAAATTAAGGAAGGAAAAATATTACTGAAATTTGCAAACGGCAACCAAAGTTAACAACAGTTTTCACTATTTCTAGGAAACATATCATGTAATTGCGTGAATTCCTTTCTGAAATAGCAGTAGATCTACTATGTCCACAAAGATCCGTGAAACCAAAATATCTCAGATTTTTGGAGACAGTAAGCTAAGACAGTGACTTACTCGTAGTTCTTTATAATAGGGCGAGACAATTATTTTATGTTTTGGTTACCAATATACTTTAACTCTTAAACGCATAATTGAATTTGTTTGGCCTTTTCATCAAAATATTACGCACTAGGAAATAGGGAGTTATATATACAATACTTACTGTGAACATGGGATTTATACGGCTCTTTTTCGTGCCGCTGATTAAGCGGCTGGCGACAGATGTGGTCTAAGTAACTGTTTATGCATTTGAATACAACACATTGTGCACGTGGTTTCCGAATCGGAGAGTTAAGCATGGGTTAATACTAAATATTTACATTGCATAGGCATTTTAATAGGGAAGGGGTATGCATTCATAATCGTATGAACGCAATGCCTCGTCATCGGCGTATCCGTGTGTCCTATTTTTATGCAGATTATATTTCGACATGTTATTTTTATTTACATGAACTAAGATGACTTATCTTATACTGTTAAATGTAATTTTTTTTTGCATTTATAGTTAACGTTGGATTAAAGGTTTTTATAATTAATATTAATTAATGTCTTTCCAGTTTTACTTCTACAATAATCAAATCGACATTTTTTTCCACTTTTTCTGGATCCTAGATTCTATCATGCAAAGTATACAAGGGTTATTATAAAAATCCATTTCGCTAGCATGTATTATGTACATGTTATGGTATTTTAAGTACGCAATACATTTCTTAGAAATGACCACATAAAATCTTCTTAACGTACGTAGCTTTAAATTGGATTTGATTTCACATTCATGTATGGTACAGGATCTATTTTCTCTGCATGTTGATCGTGGAATGTGTAATGCATTTAGACGCTATATCACAGTTTATAATGATGCATGGTTTTAGATGTGCTGTACAATAAGAAAAAATGCATTATACGATTTATATTAAAATTTTATCCTTTCTAAGAGAAGTTATGCCCAGGCAAAACAAAAAAGCTGGGATACGCCTGTGTGGATGCTATATCAGTGACATAGCTTACACGTCATCACTTGTTTAGTGATGTCATTTGTGGAATGTTTTGCATCTTTCGCGACGAGTTAAAATTTGAATACAATACTACAGTAAAGTATGCCTACAATGGTATGGATTTATTATACGATTTCATATTACATAACATAATAATTCAATTATATCACGGACACTGTGCGAGGCCTCACAATTGCGCATGCGCAGTATCCCCCTTGCAGTTTGTTAATATTTAGGGATCATTGACAAAACAATTATATTAAATATTGAATTTCTCACCAGATTAAGAAGAACATTTGTCAGCGTTGAAAGCGCCTGTAGTGATCGAGATCAACAAAACAGTAATCGCCCGCATTATACATATAGAATATCATGTTAGTATGGTCTTCTGAGACCATGTATCAGTCGAGTTGGTTGTGTCAAGTCGTATCGCACGAGAGGCACAGCCTCGAGTGCGATGCTACTTGACACAGCCAACGAGACATTTGTAACGATACAATATTCTGTGAGTAACTTGCTTTAGGTATTTTAAAACATAACAAAACATTATCGCGCACCACGTTTGCTAATACGCTTGAAAAGCTCGTAACACAGTCTTGCATTCATATAATGTTTAATATTTTATTAATCAGTATTTTGTTTGTTTTCTTAAGGTTTAAATTGAGATATTTTCAAGTCCAAAGCATTTTCTCTTCGACATAATTATTAATCAAGTGTCTTCCACAGATCGTTGTTACTATATATGTATGCCCGGAGAATGAGTGGTGGTTATGAAAATTCAATTTTTTGTCTATAATGTCGTGTAGGAATGTCATTAAAACAATATCTGTTTGTAGCCTAAAGAAAGACCACGACATTGAACATATGACAAACAATTTGGCTTATAAGGTTCCTTGCTCGACATAATATTTTTCATTTTTAATTGAAAGTTGTTTTGACAGGCATTAAATCTTTTACAATTACGAGTATTAAGCTGTAAGTGACTTTGTCTAGTTTTCACACCTGTTAATGTTTTGATAACTGGCGTACGTTTACCAGTGGACCTCAATTCATCAGCTACACAGTAAGGAACAGATACAAAACGGCATGATTGAGATACAAAAGCTAACCTAACTACACAATGGCAATACATATTTTAAAATCTGATTTTTTACGAGACAATATATATTTAAACGTCTCATTTTGAAGATTATAAATGCCAGTTAATTTCTCTGTGATTAAGTTATATTTATAATGTCAACACAATTTTATAGTAAACCACTGAATGCAGGATTCATACAAAGTTATTTGAATATTTTCGTGTTAATGTTCGACATTTTGGGAATAAAATGTTATTTTGAATAGCATGTTGTGTTTGATGTTTCTCGCTAGTTAACCAGAATTTAATTCAGTGAGTTTTATTTTTTCACATAATTAAATAAATAAAATCATACGCATTTATCACCACTATATTTAAGATATAATCTCTCTCTAATGCCCCAGATTGTCTATGATAACGGGTCGAAAGTTATTATATGGTCATTACGGTGACCGAATACAATGAGGGTAGTGATGATGAGTCCTTGGCAGCTAATACAGTTTCTTCGATATCTTTTATGTGTAAATATAAAACCTAGTGTTAAGAGCAAATGCATTGGAACTTAAGTGCCAATTGGGATAAGTTATTTAAACGAATGTATAAATTTCATCGAACGTTCAGTAAATAAACTATGTTGAAATATAAGTGCACAGTGCACTAACATTTTCAGTAACTACTGATGAATGTAATACAAACCTTAAATTTGATTATATATTCATAATAATCAAAACTGTATACAGATTTTCTTTTAGACATAATCTAAACAATATCTTTAGAAATTTCTCTTTTTATTTAATTTTGAATTGCTATAAACATTATAAAATACTGAGTTGTACCCAGTGTTACGCAATAGCGAACAACTGCAGTGCCTTCAGAGCTCTTATTGGTGTGGCAACGAGTAACATTTTTTTTATTATTGTAGCTTTGTACAAATTATAAAATATGCCCAAACGCATATTAAATTTGATGCTGTAAGGGAAAACAAAGAAAGGGGTATGAAATGAGTTATTTTAATTTGAATTAAATAAAGTTCTTTTCGATTTAATCCAATCGATTTAATCCAATCGAATTTGTCCGAAGCAGTAAAACGCGTTGTTCAACAAATGTATACCGAAGGTAGTATTAACACAAGCATGTATTAGTTTGTTGCCTCTCTATGTTTTATCAAAAATAGTAGTAGTAATTCAACGTTAAAAAGGAGTTATGTGTTCGTATGTATTTATTCTGAAAATGTAACTTCGCAAAGCATCGGTTATTATCACGACGAGATCGTTTTCGTCTTTTTCCATGTTTATTATCATTACAATATTTCATATCTCGTAAGTTGCTCTAAAATGGAATAACAATGTTAGTACATTTCTCAGAAATAACGTGAGTTCAAAATATTAATTGACATATATATGTTTATTCTTGCAACCGCGCTGGCGTTTGTCGGTACTTATTCACGTGTAACATTTTGAAATAAGGTTGACTATAAAGAATACAAATGGAATGTTGCTCAACAATAGTCATACATCTGCTACACAGCAAGTTATTACAAACAAATATGTCAGATTTGGCACTAGGTAGCAGCAGTAATGGCAGATTTATTGTGGCGAACGGCGCACGTAAAAATGATATACTGGATCGTGTTTCTCTTGAGTCATACAAACGTTCAAACACGTGCAATTTTTATATTCAATATTCAATATTTCAAGAGTTTATTTGCAGCAAATCCAGAAGGCCAAAGCCCATGTGGACAAATGATGGCACATGGGTATAACACAAACATTCAAATGAACATCAACATACATAAGGTTGTAAAGAAATGAATAAACAAATACATGTGCGTATATATTTGAAAGAAATTAGCTAGTAGCAAATGAGCCCGTAATTAAAATTGTAATATTTAGAAATCACAGCTGCACGACAAATTACACAAATTGTAATTCATACAGTAATATTATAACTGTGGATAATTCGATAAAATCCATCTTTATCATGAACTTTTCCAAACAACACATTGTATTGTACGGACCCTGGTCATCGCATTACAATCACATGACTATTATTCATCAGCTATATATATATATATATACAATATTATAATTCCCAGGGGCATTTTTTCGATATGTACCAGTATATCAACACCAAGATATTTCGTATTAAATAAGTTGTTTAAATATACATTAACTTTGAAAAGTTGTAAAAGCAATCAAACAAAGATGTTCCTCCAAACATTCTTTGTTTGCAGGAATCTGTAAGTACGGCGGTTGAAGCATTGCATTCTCGTTCAAACGCGTCTTGTAACCCTGTATGGAGACTTCTTTGATATACACAGCTGCCATTGGAAATATATGTATCTTAAACAAATTGTATTGAAATAACATGGTGGTTTATTTATTACTACACGTGCCTTTTTTATTTAATTTTTATGCACAGATCGATTGGAATATGTTTTAAATGCTTGATTAGCCGTAATTTATGAATATCGAAACACGTGTATAATTTGAATGTGTAAATTAAACAGTACATAGTTTTTGATATATGCATATGAATACAGTTTGTCGAATTATATACATAGTGTAAATACAAATGACGACAACCTCATATATATATTTAATAAGGCTTTATGTCATTAGTATTTCACCCCGAACCCCAAGCGACGAGAATAAGCATAACTGTTTTACCTCAAACAACAAAATCTGTCAACCTGAGTAGTGTCGCAAAAATATATCCATAATTACGCATCTTGGAATATGTTATAATGCTCAATAGCTTTCAATTTAGCGAGTACTTCCATTGTCTTATTAAAAATACATTTTTTGTGTAAAATTAAACGGCATATATTCTAGAACACTACAATGAGTGCAGCTCGAGGAAAAACATTGCTACCTTACCAAATCCTCCATTGGTTGAGTCACCTCGAGCTGTCCTAACGTTTGTGAATACCAATTGATTAAAGAAGCTGACCGTACACGAATATAGCCAAGATCTGAAGTCTTTAAGATAACCATAACTAAAACAATAGAACATATTATTAAAATCTGTTTGCTAATACGTATTTTTGTACACTAAACAAAATATGTCCTCCAGTGACGAACTGTTAAAAACAATACGTTTCTGAAATATAAATAGTACTAATAAGCTAATTACGTACTCGACACCATGACGTACTGCAGATACGTACATACTAATTTCGAGAAGAAAAAATACACCAAGCCAGTATTTTCATATAAATACTATCAGTTCCAAATTTATGTTTCTACATTGCCTCATTTGTGTTTTACTGTTGACAACATCTGTGTGTATGCACATGATTTATTTTGTAGTTTTTATACATGCGTGAACATACACCAGCTGTAGCTTAGGCGTACTATATGACATTTAAATAAAAACTTTAATAGGAAAATATATGTATAAAGGGGCATAACTCTGTCAAAATTAAAACCTGAGTTATGTGGAATGTTGCACATGATGTTGGAGTTGATGACATAGTAACGTTCTAAGTTTCAAGTAAATAACCTGCGTAGTTTTGAAGTTATAAGACTTTAAAATATAAATTGTAACAGTAAAATATATGTGAAAAAGGGTCATAACTCTGCCAAAATACTTAAGATAGATATGGGAATGTTGCACTTGATTTTGGAGTTGATGAGAAAAGTACATTCTTAGTTTTAAGTTATAAGACTTTTTAATATAATCTTTAACCAGAAAATCTATTTGAAACAGAGGCATAACTCTGTCACAATACGAACCAGAGTTTTGAGGAAATGTTGCAACTGATGCTGGAGTTTAAATGACTAAGGTACATTTCACGTTTCAAGTAAATAACTTTTTGTAACTTTCAAGTTATAAATTTTTTTAATATAAACTTTAACCAGAAAACTTATGCGAAAAAGATGCATAACTCTGTTAAAATACAAAACAGAGTGATAGGGAATGTTGTGTCTGATCATACAGTTTAAATGACAAAGGTATATTTTAAGTTTTAAGTGAATAACCTAGGTAGTTTTGAAGTAAACAAGACTTTTGAATACAAGAAAATCTATGTGAAAAAAGGGGAAAAACTCTGTAAAAAAAAGAAAACTGAGTTATTGAGAACGTTTCTCCAGGTGATGGAGTTGATGACAAAGGTATATTGCAGGTTTGAAGCGAAAAACTTATGCAATTTTAAAGCTACAAGACTCCTGAGTATAATATTTAACCAAGATCGGACGCCGACGCCCGGGAAATAGAAAAGCTTACATATTCTTTGCATAGTCGAGCTAAAAATAAAACAAATAGCCCATCAAGTTATTTCAACGGTAAACCAGTTTTTAGCATTGTAGATGATTTTCCATTTATTCTCTTACATGTACACGCCTTACGTAATATAATGAAAACAAAATCAAAGTATTGCTGTTTAAAACGCAGTGTTTGTGAATCACATACATGTACTATATAACTGAAACACTATTCACCGTTTTCTTTATTTTGTTCGTAAATACGTTCTACCATCAATTGAAATGTCCCATTGCGTACAAGGGACGGAAAAGTTTTACAATGTTCATAAATTAAGATAGTCAATGCAGTATCTTCACATTAAAACAATAAGCAAGTGCCATGCATGACAACTATTTATTATAGTTTCATACATAGATAAGATAGCAATAGGATTTACTACTGAGAAAATGCGATGAGTATATGGTATATTTGGATTAACGTTCTCTCTCTTTAGTATGTACACGTATATGTTCTAGTTGTCTAGTCGAACCATTGCCTGTTATTTGTTAAATAATGATTGCTAATAACTTTTTAGCTATGGCGAATGCTCTCATGGTGACGTGTCTGATTATAACCGGCATATCGGCATATGAAGGCACAATACTCCCGACATCAACGTCGTCTGTAGACGCGGAACACGTCAGCCCAAACTCTACAGCAGAATTGGTTACCTTGACATATTTTTCAAAAATAGAATCATTGATAACAAGAAAATACCGATGTGAACTACTTGAAAACAGTTCACTGGATACATCGTACGCTTGCAACGACACAGCGTTAATGTCTACAACAACCCAATCGTCAGCAGGGTCTCCATTTGATACTATTGTTGAGGCCAAAATATATTTCATTTTGCTGAGATATTATTATTATATTACGAACATTCCAGGATTTGTAACAAATCCATTGACAATATCAATGATATTTCAAATGAAACCGTTCAATACAACTTCATTGTATATTTTTGTTTTAAGCGCGAGTGACTTTATTATATGTGTAATACGATTTGCATATTTACGTCTCCAGGCTATGTTTTACAATTGGACGACTCATTATTGTCGAGCGTTCCAGTACGTGGCCAGTTCATTTTTAGTATTTTCAAATTATATTTTGGTGTGCTGGACCATAGAACGATTCTGTGCAGTTTGGTTTCCGTTGAAATTATCTTCCTGGTTTGTCGTTTCTCGAGTTAAGAAAACACTAGCAGTGATTTTTATATTTTCATTTGCATGTTCAGCTCCATATACAATAGGCTTTTATGCTGACAAATCTCCAGCAGGACCGGAAATACTGTGTTATACAAGCCACTTCATTTCTACTGTTTGGGTTTATGTTGAGATATTTTATTATGTATTGATCCCTCTGTTAACTGTTGTTGTTGTTAATATTGCCATTATAGTAAGACTGAAAAGCACATCAAAAACTCGAAAGATGATGGCAAATAACAAAAAAATGATTTGCAGAAAAAAAGACGAACAACGATTGCTTACGATAACTCTGATATCAGTTGCTTTTGTCTTTGTAATTCTTCACGTACCGTATGTACTGGCAGTTTTATGGCATGCACTTTATCCAGATGCAACCACGATTTTGATGAATAATCCAACCGACTTCGTTAGGTTTCACCTGTATACTTATTTGGGTATGTCAATAACTGAATTTCAAAACTGGATTAACTTCTTTGTGTACATTTTGTCAGGAAAACGATTTCGAAACGCTTTATTAACAATGCTGTGCAGATTCAAACGTCAAACCAATTTATATTCGACAAAATCAGATGCTGACCAAACGCGCAGCACAATGTTAGCTACCACTCACATCTGAATTACTGTACACTACGTTCGGACATTGTACATTTAACATATATCTTTCCAGTTAATATAACATTGACAAAAATGTTACAATATTGTACAGACAACGATATTATTTAACAAAATACTTACGTAAAGTTTGTTTTGTTTATGACAGCACATCAGCATCTGTTTCAATACGCATACAATGCTAACATACATATATTTTTTACTTCATTTAAAAGTTTGTTTTTTTAATAGCTTGAAAATCTTCTTATAGCTCTGCCAATTAGTTCTCGTTATTCATACAGATAATTAAGTTGCTACCACATCAAAAATATGTGACCACTCGCAATACGTTTTAAATGTGCTTACCACCGCGTACACTTGAAGAAATTTAAACATTGTTGTGAAGCATATTGTTGTCATTTTATCCTTTGGTAAACACATTACTCATAGTTTAAGTGCTATTACGACTATTTTGTATATGACCATACTATATCAATAAGTATCGTTATCATGTATTACTCGAAATGTTAAATGCTGTCCAATCCATGTTAATCTGTTGTAAGTTGTCGATGCATTTTGTGTCTGAATTAAATATGTGTTTGTTATTAAACTTCCTTCTGATACTCAAACTCGCAATCTCTGTTTTCATTTGTATTTATTGTTTCTGCTTCAAATTGTAACGCTTTTCATCGGTATTTTGGAAAACACGTGTATCAGTTACATAGCGTTAAAATGGCAGTCAGTATAGCCGAGTAGTAAGAACATCTGATGATTTATTCTTGCGGATATGGTTCGAGTCCCGGCGGAGGCAATTTGTTTAAATTAATATTATATTTTTGGTCAGCCCAACTTCGTTAGTTGTTTGCAGTTAAGTCATTTAATGACATTTAAAAAAAAATACGAATATCTGTGAACAAGTCTCTTTAACACATAATAGCAAACGTGCGTAAATAATAGGACTGAGTATGAATAAGACATACGATTATTACTGTCAAACGTCTATTTTAATATCATTAACTTAACAAACCTGCAATCAATTCCAGTTCTGAAAAAAAAAAACACTTCTTTTAATTTGTGTGCTTAAGCCACCCAATACTATTAGGCTATTCAACAGCGTTCTGTACAATACGGTGAAATATGTGTACGAGTACAGAGCTGACATGCCATATTTGACGTGCTGATAGGCGAGTCCAATGTATGTCAGCCGTGTACAAGTCCAAATATGTAACGGTATTGTACCGAACGCTGTAAGATAATCTGTTTATTATTTATATTTTTTTAATTATATGCATAATGTGTAAACACATTGAGTGTGTAGTTTAGACGTGTTATGTTTAAAAGATGGCGTGATTAATAGGAAGTTTCATCAGCGCGTTAGTTTAAGTTACACACTGATGCAATTGTGGAATGGAATATCATGAAGTAAAGCGATAAACGAGTTATGTAATCTGTTAACAAAATGGATAGTAACGACAATAGTGACGACATAAACCAGTTTCTGCTGGACTCTAGGATTAACGTGTGTCATGTTGCAACGTGCAGACATTATATCTTTACCGGTAACGTTTTAAACATTTAAATAAACCAAGTTTCGTTGAATTATAAAATTATTTTGGAAAGTGATATTCATCATCGGATACAGGTGCGGAGACAAATTTACGTTTACACAAGGCATACGTTCTGACCAGACATTGCGATTTCGAAAACGAATCACGTTTCTGGTTAGCACGGTGTTTACAAGAAAGATACAGCTTCGTGTATATATGAAAAGGATTTGAAATGATTGTTTGTGGATTTTTCTAAGCAGTGGATCAGATCGCAGTCCGCATTAAGGTAGGCTTAAATAAAAATTGTCAACGAAAAATTGGCTTCCTATTGCACTACACATTATAGTATTTGATAGAAATTCGCTTTACTAAGATTGTGCATTAAATAAATAAAACTATTATAATACACTTGATAAAAACAACTTAGCAAAGAAGCCTGAAAAAAATAAAACTCCAAACATGTATCGAACTCACGACTTAGACGCCATACGAAGTAATGATAGTAGACAGCGCTTTAACCAACTGCACTATCATGCTTGGTAAGGAGTCGTTGGTTAACTACGGTTATACAAAATGCTCACAATTCTGACGTCAAAATGTCAACAGGAAAAGATCCAAACAAACACAACCCATATTATAAATTGATTTTTATCTCAGACTGTGAACACTATTTTTCCAATATACAGTACTTGCCACGCGAAACCCGCGAAGTTCGCGAAATGCGACGAGCCGATTTGATCGCGAAGCGCAGATCGCTCGCTCGCGAAGTCACGAAATTTCGCTTATTCTCGCGACGAAAACTCGCGCTTGTTCGCGAACTTTCGTGGCGAATAATTTTGTCCCGCCACGAATCGTGACGAGAAATTAATTAGTAAAATGCACACCTGTACGCAATATTTTCACTCAGCGGTGAATAAATCAT
This sequence comes from Congeria kusceri, assembly GCA_027627225.1. Lineage (NCBI taxonomy): Eukaryota > Metazoa > Mollusca > Bivalvia > Myida > Dreissenidae > Congeria > Congeria kusceri. The sequence goes on along the minus strand of CM051024.1, from coordinate 54,739,606 downwards.
TCGTGTCAGAAAACTTTGTGGACTTGATATTTGAATGTATTCCTTTGAATTATATTAGCTACAAAATAATTCAAAGTAAGATGTGACATTTGTTGCAGAAGATTAAAAATATAAAAGAAATACACTTTCTAGTGTATACATGAAAAAAAAAGCATTCAAAATTAACGTAATATTGTTCGTTTGAAATTTTACTTCGTGCTCATTATGTTATACGTGCTTCGTTTATTTATATGTGGTTTCTATTTGAAACCCTTACTGTTTTATTACTTCAAGTACACGATCAGTCTTGGATTTTGTCTTGTATTTTTTTCTGGTTCAAAATGTATATGTATAAAACATTCAACATGTGATATGTGTTGTGTTTGTATATGAATATGACCTATATGTACATGTATGTACATCTCCATGTATGTCGAATATTATTGCTCTTGCATTGGTTGTCCCATCTTCGTTGATAACAACATAAATGCACACATTGATGAAAAAGAAAGAACAATTATACATTAAAATCGAAGGCAATACAATTTAATGCAAATATCACAATATAGACAAATATTCCACGGATTAAAATGACACATTGTATAATGTGCATGTATATTCACACAATTACCATGATAAATGTCTACAATGTGCAAATGAATATTTTTAAATATTATTAATTTCATTACTGAAAAGGAACATTAATCATTGATTGACCTTTGTAACATTCATTATAAATGTACTAACTGTAATACATGTACGACTTAATTAGTGCGACTTTTTATGGAAAGTTATTAGTAAGAATAATTAAGTTGTATCTCAATGTATCGGGTCATAATTTACAAATATTATAAAACGATTCAGTAATAACAAGTAAAACAATACTGCAATATATATTTTAGTTCTTCTCGGACCAAAGATTTTTCGGTCCCTACTAAGGAGACGTCTCGGACACTAGATTTTTCCGACACCATAACAAAACGTATCGACCCCAAATTTAATTTGAAATAAACTCAATCATTATATATATCTGTACCGTGAATAAACCGATCATATAACGCCCCATGTTTTCACCAGTGATACATGAATAACCTTAATACTAGTAATTACGTAAACATAATTGATACATGAATTTGTCAGGCAAATTTAACAACTTACCATTGTCATAAAATAATAGCTGGAACGAATGAACATTAGTGTATATATCAGACATGTGTACATAGTTATGTGAAATGATAGACTATATTAATCATTTAATTTAGTATTGCACAGGGGTATTCATGCTACGCAAATGGATTTAAAGTAACACGAATAACATTTCGACGTATTTACGATACTTCTTTCACAACATTTTACTTATATAAAGATGTTGAAAAATTTTATAACTTGAATAAAATCTACTTCATAAGTTGATAGAAAGGTGCAATTATAAATAAGTCTTAATAAAACGCAACAAAAATTGAAATAAATATCTACATGCAACCTAAGTTTATAAATATAAATTCCCTATTTATTGAATTCTCGGGTTTAGGATTCTCCGGACGCTAATTGATGCGTGTTTATTAACCCCGCGCTATTTTCAGAATGATTCACTCTCCCGCTGGGGTGTGTTGTACTCGCTAGAATTAAATCACGGGCACGACAGTCGGTCACAACGTACAAATAATATTTTTACACAATGATACAATAATAGGAAACATAATCTCCATCAAGTTTGCTAATATTATTTGCTTATTTATCAGAAAAATACCAGAAATTAACCACTTTATATTGTGTGCTTGTCACAAGAAACCATAACACTATTGACAGGCAGACGTGACGTGAGCTCAACAAGTAACATTGTACGTTGTAACCGACTGTCGTGCTCGTGAATTGTAGCATTGTAACTTATTTTCCCGTTTGTCGTATTATATAAGTCGAATACAGCGTTATATGTAGAAGCAATTTATTTTATTTAAAGATCGGTAAAACCAAGGTTATAACCGTTGTCATCTAATTACAACACTTGTTCGCAACGCAACGATGTGACAATTAATGCATACTTTCGATAATCATTGCAATATAACGTATCCAAATTGATTTTCTAGTGCTTACAAAGAGATACAAACTGTAACAAAATGCGGTAAAGTGTCTTGCAAATATCAATGTCCTGCTGTAGGCAGCAACTTTCTATTTTAACAATACCAACTAAAAATGTAACTCACATCCCAGTAATCATTTTGTTTCGGTTATCTGTTGCCTCGACATCAAACCCCAACACTGGATCAACGTTGGAATAAGGTTGGTTTTGCAAATCGGTTAGACGTCCGAATCAGACAACAATACACCGTTCAGATCTAACGTAAATCTAATCCTGATCCGACGAATACCAACATTACTACAATCATTTTATAAGCGTTACCATGTTCATTCATTAGTGCATAAACATGCTAAAGAAGAAGGTAACGCTTTTAAAATGGTAACATAATGGTAGATACCTAGAAAATTTTATCAATGTGAGTCAGAGAGACAATTATATGGAAGAATACGTAATACAAACAAGTCCGCATGCAACACATTACGCTTAGTCACACGGAAATTAATCTACACATGTATTTAAATTACAATTAAACATTTAGGGAAACAAAACAATTATCTACATCTCACTTTTGTTTATAAAATTAACTCATTATTATAGATACAAAGCCTCAGGTTCAACGTCTTTGAAGTTCTACAATATATTATGTTTGAAAGTTTAAACAATAATGTTTGCAATTAACTAAGATATAAACAGCTACATAATCTATAAATACACCGTTTACAAGTGTTGCATGAATCGTTTTCTGAATGTCCATATTTTGCAATATCGACCGATGTGACTGTATTATTAACCTGTCAATAAATATAGAAAGGAATTTCTTAGATTTCAAGCACATATTTTCATGTCAATAAATAACTGACAATTATTGTGTCCGCAGTAGTTCTTGAAACAAAAATGTTTTTTCTATACCTAATATAAATGGTTTATACAGATTAAATACATGTGTATATTATTTAAGTTAAAGTGCTCCACATTCAAAATAGAAACAAAAAACATTTCACATAGAAGAACAAATAAAGCCTAACATGACCCGTGAGAACAGCATAATTGCATTTATCATTTCTAATAATTTGTGAGCATATTGTATTTTCATATGAAATATATGTAACTAGGTTAAACAAATATACATTAAATGATGATAATGATGTAAAAAAGCTCATGGAATTTCTTTATAAGTTTTACATTTGGCGTCTAATCAATTCCAAACTGTCACTAAACGCATTCCAACATATAACACGCAAATAACTAAGAAACCTGAAACAGTGGATAAGTGCATCAAATTTTGTAACACTTTATTATAGATACATTTACCCACCGTGGAATAGTCCGAAAATTGTATAAGAAAGATTATACATTTTTTACCAAAATATTTCATTTTTTGGTCACAGAAACAACGCGAAAAAATATCATTTGCTTATGGTATTCAACCCATAATACTCAATGTCTAGAACACCACAAGTCATATTATTTTCTTGAAGGGCATTCATATCTGGACTCTTCTGAAAAATTGTAGGAGATTTTACCGTTTGGTTTGTCAGATATAGTTTTTTAATTACCATACCCCTCTATTGCTAAACACATCAAAAACTGAAAAGCTATAGGCATCTTTACATGTGAAATACTTTATTAATATTTCATAAACTTCATATAAATATACATTTATTAATGGTATATTGAACATATATTATGAAAATAATCAACAATTATTCTTGAATGAATTTATATGGAAGTAATATGTACTCATATTGCTAATTATATTTATGATCGATGAGAATTTTCCTGTTCTATTTTTTGAAAGCCATGAAAAAACGTGATAAACTTGCTTAATTTATGCATGTTCTGAATCTAAACCATAATATATTTTATTCTTGGACTATAAGCCACACAATGAAGGCAAAACAAATAAACTTTACCGTGCAAATGTGAAAAATTAAAACAGTTATTAAAACTACCCCCATAAAAAATTAAGCCGTTTTTTTTTCAGAAATACCGTTTTTTAATATTTGTAAATAATTATTGAGAACCTAAGAAAGATACTCCCATAAAACTTTAAAAAGTTCTTAGGTACAAAAAAAAACAAGCAATATATAAAATTAGTTCCATAACTTTTGAATAGGAAACATTTACAATTAAACTTACTTTCATGATTGTATATTCTTTATAAACAATATTTATTCAAAAAGTCTAAAACACATAATCTAGAATATGAACAAAAGAGTTGTATTAACTAAATTAACAATTACTACATTTTATAAATGAAATAAATATAAACATAATAGACAGAGCCAATATGTGCTGCATTAACACATTTTCATCTAAAATAATGTAACGTTCCAGGCCATGTCCATCATGAACATACTGGGTTTAAAAAATGGCTGTTTTTTAAAAAAATCCGCTCATTTGTGTTATAAAAGTTTCTAACGTCCTTTTTGCAACTGTAATACAGGGCTTCCCATCCATTATATTTACATGTTAAAAATAAACTGTCCGCGCCTTCACAGTTGAATGTTTCGATGGTACATAAACCGGAGCCAGCGATGTCCTCTGCCGTAGTATTTTTATCACGTCAGTATAGGCAAGAAGTCCCAGAGAATCAATATTTCTGGCCTTCTCATTTTTGAACATCAGCTGGTTGCGCCCTGCTGTTGATGAATATGGGAATGCGACCGCTACTAGCGATGCCTCTGGTTGAACAGTATACAGCCTGGTCGCCATCTAACATGTCGCCCATCGTACTGGATGTGTGTTTGCTTTTCTGGACAGCAGCATCACTAAAAATAAGTTTTCAGTACACAGTTTTACATTAGATTCTACTTACAGACGGATATTAATTTACACAACAATAATTGCTTTAATAATTGTCTGATATGGTACCGATGTAAGTTGAGCAAAATGTAATGCCAAATGTTTAATTTTTAGACATGTTTTAGTAACCGACTTGAAACGTTATGTTATAACACTTAACAGAATGACAGAGAAGAATTGATGGCATTTTCAATATGGAAATTGTAACATAATTATATCATAATGTCAAAACATAGAACTTTGTTAAATAAGCTTGGAAACTAATACTTCATCTTATTATATTTCCAAACTTTATGTTCCGTGTATAAATAAAAATCAAACATTTTTACGACCATTCACGAGTTGTCAATACCTTAGTAACTATTACCATACAAACAAATGGCTTTATAATTAGATAATAAACTGATACTTACCCGTACACAGCTTGGTATATAAGGCTTGCCGTTTGACTTGGTTTCTTTGTCAGTTTTTCAATAGAGAACATTATTGACATCTCATTAGTCAATGTTACAATATTTCACGTAGACATAAACAGTCAAAATAATATGCTTCTCGGTAATTTTCCAACCACACTGTCACAGATCATGGCAGCTGATCATAGACGACAAAATTAACATTGTTACCGTGTCTGTTTCTCTTGATAATCTACCTCTTTTACTACGTTTTCGTCAGTCAGAATGATTTATATGAAGGTAAATGAACGCTGTCATATGCACATAAAATTTAATAAGCGTTCAAATGATCATGATTTCCAAAGGGAACATACTCCGATTCTACTTTTGTTTTAATTATACTCGTTACATTTTAATAGTTATTTTATACTTAATTTGCTTTTAAAAGCGACGATATTAAAATCTGAAACAAATACTACGGTGTAGCTACAGAAATATATAATTTTTAAAGAAGTTTTGTATGTATTCCGAATGCGAACGGTAAAGTACGGACGGGTACGGCTTTCGTCGAAATTACACGGAAATTAACGAGCTAATTATGGGTTGAATACCTTAAATAACGTCAGTGCAACAAGTTACTGTGTTTTCTGATGTAACTTTCTTTATACGGTTACGGCAACGGCATATTTTGTAAGCTACTCTGTTAGTGACTACGTTAAAATACAGGACATCCGGAACAACAAGAAATGCGCATAGCTGTGCAATTTTGAGTATAAATGTGTTGTTCGGCAGCGCCTTCTTATACAAATCTGCAACAAACAACTGAAGATGGTGTAATGAAAAAATCAAACGTGCACACATGGCACCGATGATTTCGATATGGAACATTAAGCATCGAAGATGATGAACACAATGACCGACCGAGAATTACGACTGCGACGTGAAGGCTGTTAACGACGTCGAGAATTAAGGTCGTGCTTGGTTTGCAAAAGCGCTCGGAACAGTTGGACTCTATTACATGAGATACTAGGAATGAAAGGTTTTTGTGCGGGGATAGCTTAAACAATTAAAAATAATTCTGGTTCGCTTACTTTTAAAATATTACTATTATTATCGGTGGAACAAATTTCCAATAGGATTCTCGGGCATTGTACATTTTTATTACCAAATGATTCAGTCGCGAATCATTTAATGAACACTTTATTACTAACACTGGAGAATAATATGCCATCAGCTAACATTATTATATAGTTTTAAATGTAAATGTTTGTGTTTACAGTGTTTCAAACAAGTTAACTTTGAATTGTGAGGTCAGCGATTTAACGGACGAACTGATACCGATTCTTGCGAGCTGAATGAAATCTGGTACTGGAAGATGTTTAACAGTTAGATACGACGGCACTATAAATGTGCACAACGCAATGTGGAAACTTAAATAACAAAACAATAAAAATATAACGCAGACATTATTTAAGAAACGCGCAACATATATATTATTAAAGATCTGAGCGAATTTTTACGTAGTTGACATCATCGCTTTCTGACGTGCTCCTGATCTTGTTGAATGTGTTTGTGTTTTCGACTTTTACTTCATTATACGTAGATATTTATTGCTGAAACTTTACATGCATAGAGGCAATATATAAAGACATACGTAGATTAAATTTGACAAGTGTCCGACTACTTATTTGCTATTTATAAATAAATTCCACGAACTTTTTTTCACATCTTAACAGATAACTACCCAGAAAACATGCACATATGGGTCCCATATGGGCTGTTTCTGGGCAAGCCCATATGGGCTGGCCCATATTGTACCCATATGGGACCTATATGGGCCAGCCCGTATGGCCTCGCCCATAAGAGTCCCAGATCGGTCCCAAATTACAGCATTGTTGGAAAAAATACTTTAAAATGTATTTATTTATTATAAACTTATATGTTTGTGCTAGTATGTGACTGCATTGATCTAAGCTACTATTATTTTATCAACAAATAGTAATTAAACGCATAAGCACATAATTTACAACCCATATGGGCCCCATATGGGCCCCATTTGGGCTCACAATAAACGACAAAAGCCCTGAACAGGTGCCCGACATTTATTTGTATTGTTTTTTTTTATTTAAATAGGTTTTATTTTTATGAATAAAACATTTAATGTATCATTTAGATGAAGTTTTATCAAGAAAGTGCATCGAAGTTTTTAATCATCGCATAATTGAAAAAAAAATTATTTCAAGCTTGAGCATACAAAATTTCCGGTAGCGCCAAGTATGTTCAAAACGAACGATAAGTCGTACATTTGTACAGGTAAATAACATTACTTTTGAATTATGTTCGATGATATCTCACATTATCAGTCTGCAAATAAAATGCAGTATTAACATCATCAAAACAGAATAAAAACTATGTATTTGGTTTAAACCGATAGCGTGTTCAAGTAGTCGGAAAGATACACTAGAATCTCTGAATCACATTGATCCAATAATAATAACTTTTGTTTTCTGTAAAGTATATGTATTTTAACATGTTTATGTTTCAGTTCACAATCAACGTTTTAAATGAATAAATTATGATTTTTTCCTTAATAGCGCGAGACCTAAGAATCTTCACCACGATGGAGGTCATGCAAGATGACTTCAAGGCTTAGCACTCAACTCCTGGGGCTGCAACTACAAGGCTATGGAACATTCAATAACCAAATAACAGACTAAAGCAAGGGATTGTGGTGGCGGACGGAAACAAAGAAGGTATAAAGTCCATCGTTACATAAAACAATGTTATCGGTAGTGATTTACAATTGAACACAAGCATTCTAGTCATGAGCATTGAAAGTGTTTTGCACTGACGTTGAGTTATGAAAGTGGCCACATTCACGATTTGGTGACCGTGGTGATCGACAGCAAAACACTTAATATGTGACATTTTGTGTTAACCATTTACATTAATAGTTTATCTTCTTTTGTGAAATAACTTGGCTGCTTTATCAATTACAATAACAATAAAGTATTTCAATTATGTGGCGATGTAATGTTTGTATGTCTTTTTAGTCTCAAGCATTCAGTTGAAAGTGTTTCTCTATGTTCGTGAGATTTTATTTACTGCTTATGCTAACCATCTGCATTGCATGTAATTGTTTGTCTTTTATGTGAATATAGTCTAAAATAACAAGATATGCATGCATATATAATAAGTGAGTACATACAATAATTGATTGTGATAACTCTATATAAAGAGAAACACCATTAACACCATTGGATATTTTATCATTTGTTTTGCATTTTAACGTAATGTGTTTCATATTGTTTAATATTGTTCATGTTATAATTGACTTTTATGTGATTTCTAATGCATTTTGTTCAAATTTGTATGCCTGATAAAATTATATACCTGGTAGATAAGCACATTTCCGGTATTGATATTGAAGGGTTTTTTAAGCATCAGATGTATGATCTATATATCATATATGTGTGTCTCTTTAGCTAATTTAAATATCTAAAAACAAAATACCGGTATTCATTTTGTGTTTAAAATAACGAAATATTTGTTTAAGAATAACATATTTTTATATTGAAATTTCCCTGGTTTCTTTGTTGTACTTACTAGTTTTGTACGCTTTTGTTACATGTACAACTATTTTAATATGCTGACCATGATATGACTGTCAGATTCAACAGTTAATGTTTTAAATGATTAAAACTGTATCTTATCGATAACGTACGTGTTTTGTTTTCCTCTGACAGGTATGACTTACAGAATGTTGCAGTATACCTACCATACAGTATAAAAAAGGATCATATATAGACCCAAATACTGCCCGTATGCAGTCCATATTGAACCCATATAGGACCCATATGCAGCCAATATGGGACCCATATGGGCTGTCCATATGGGTTTTGCAACCAGGAACTATGAGGGTCCCATATGGGCAGCCCATATGGGACCCATATAGGACCCATAATTAGCCCATATGGGCTGCCAATATGGGTCCCACATGGTTCCCGATTGCAAAACCCATGCGGAACCCATATGGGCAGCCCATATGTGTCCCACATGGGTACCCATAATGGATCTATATGGGTCCAATATATTTGGCTTGCTGGGTAGCATACTGTCTTTATAAATGCCGTACCATTCAAGACATGTACAAGCATAATTTATTTCAAGTTAATATTACAGTATGACAGGCTATTGCGTGTTGAATTTCAAACAACTTTTAGCATAAAACAATAGTATAAGTATGTGTTTTTATAAAAAAATTTAAAGTCCACATTTGTGTAGCTTTCTCCACCAAAACCAGTCAGTTGTATTATTCAGTCGCCGAATTCATCAACTGGCTTATCCTGGCATCGGCTAAAAAACTAAATATTAAGAAAACAGTTAATCTCAACGATTTGTCGAATTGGCTTGACATGTAATATATATCCCCGACAAAATACAAAATAAAACAGAAACGCAGTTTGATACAATTATAATCACAGTCGAATCGCGAGTATACGAATGTCACCTGACCGCCGCGTCGCATTATCGCATTTTCCATAGAATCGCATCTTTCCTAAATAATACGAAACATCTGTAATTTAAATAGTGACGTATAATGTGACCCACAATCATAAAATACAACTACATGTCTAAACACGTAATATATTTGTAAATATAAAACAGATTACATTTAAATATGTACTCGACAATGATTCAAATATTCCTTCAGCAATGAATATTTATATACAATACAAAATCGGTACAGTTGGAATTCTTCTAATTTAAAAACAACAACACACCAATGAACGGGCATCTATATGAATGAACACTACCCACCGGAGTGCTCTTGACCGTTAATAACGACCTACACAGTGATCATATCATTTATACATGTTCAAGGCATATCGGCATTAAGTATAGGATAGACCCCAGGTAGTGAGTTATGAGATTTATCGCGAGCGCAGCGAGTCGATAGGGTAAACACAAAGATTATTGTTCCCAACGCGTAAACCAGCTCGCAATGCACGAGGAAGGTGCTCATTTTCATGTTATTGAACAAACAGACATAGATTCCCACCCAAACACCCGCCCGCCCTCCCACCCACCAATCCATCCATCCATCCATCCATCCATCCATCCATCCATCCATCCATCCATCCATCCATCAAATCGATCGATCCATCAATCGCCAGAACAGAATTTCGATAATCAAGTCACGCAGCGGCCATAGGAGTACTGCAGTTCGTAAATATAAATGCCCGTCAATAAAACTGCAGAGAAGTGAACATTACTCGTTGCACCCCCACCCAGCAGCGGCGGCCGAGCATCTGAGACTCCACCCACTCCATCTGAAGAACACTAAGTTTTCACCAGTTGTAAATCAGGTTTCAAACAATCAAGGTGTCATCGATTAAGATAGATATATAGATTTATTTCGGTAAAGGAGTACATAAAACATGGATAAATAAAACATCATGTGAAGTAATTAGAATAATTACAACATGAAAATTAAATAGATATGACATGTACACCAGCACCAAGGATGACACAATAAAGAACAAATCCTTATTTCCATTGTGGTCCATGTGTTGATGACATGACATAGACAGGCAAATGACAAATGATAGTTCTAACGTTAAATAAATTACATTGAGATAAATATATTGCAACATAAATAGAACAGCACGTGTGAAGCAAGATGCAGTAACATAATTATCATGAATTGTTATTACGATATTAATTTGAAAAAACAAACAAACCCTAAATAATAATAATAATAATAATAATAATAATAGTAATCATAATACTACGACTAATAATAATTTCAAATCAAACCACATTTGAAGACAACTATTGAATGCATTTATATAATTATATAAAATACTCAAAAATTAATTTAATTCTCAAGATGGCGTCTAATAGCAATTTTAAAATTTGATAACTTCTCGATCTGTTTAATACTTTTTGGCAACTCATTCCGTAATGTATATCCTGCATAGAAAAATGATTAAGATCCAAAACTCTTGACATTCGGGACCGAGAAAGCTCCCCTGTGGCTCAACCTTGTCTTGTGATTATGAACAGAGTCTTGTGAGATAAAATTCTCTCCCATGTAATCTGAAGCTAGACCATTTGTTATCCTAAAAACATGGGACTGGGTGATATGTTCGACCCTATTGTCCACCGGTAACCAGTTTAGAGACCTGAAATGTTCTTTGCCAATATGATTTCCACTATCGTAATTCAATATAAATCTTACAAGATTGTTCTGAGATGTTGTAACTTAGGTTTTAAGGATTTTGACACAGAACAAGCATAGTCACAGTGACATTGAATTAAAGACTTGACAAGTAAGTTTTTGCTTTGTTGTGTGAGGACATCTTTCTTCCGATATAAACATTTAAGTCTTTTATTCACTTTCTGGATAATTGATTGAGCCATGGCAATAAATGAAAATTCCGATACATAAATGATCCTAGATACTTTAGAATTTGTTGGTTCTATAGTGGAATCATTGCAAGTGACCTCAACATTTGCATTGGACCTTAGTTTATGCTTTGAACCAAATAGAATTGATTCGATTTCACTTAAGTGGAGGGACAATGTGTTGTCAATTAGCCACTGACTCACATTAATTATATATTTTGTTCATAAAACTTATCTTGTCCAGATACTAGTATACCCGAGTCATCATCATAAAGAAGAAGTTTATTTCTGACCATAGCGGACATGTCATTAACGTATATTAAAACAATAGCGGTCCAAGTTTTTATCCCTTGGGGACTACGCATGTTATGGAAGCACTTGAATAATGTTTGCCAGATACATCAACAAGCTGTTGTATGTCCGAGAGGTATGACTTAAACCATCTAAGGATATCCTTACCGAGACCTGCAGCTTCAAGTTTCATAAGAAGAATACAGTGATCAACGGTATCGAACGCCTTTTGCAAATCTAATAAAATCATGCCAACAACATAACTCTTAACCATTTCCAGTCTTATAAAATCTGTCAAGTGGATCAAACATGTGTCAGTTGAGAAACCACGTCTAAAGCAAGATTGAAATTCGTAAAGTAACCTTTTTCCTTACAATAGGATTCAACTTGATCATAGACAACTTTTTAAAATACTTTTAACACAATACTAAAAACAGAAACAGGACGATTATTTCCATCAGAAGTTTTATCGTTTTTCTTATACAGAGGAACAACACGGGCAATTTTAGGTCGTAAGGAACAACACTCTGTATAAGGGACAAGTTAATTATATGAACTAGTGGATTTGCAATAATGGAAGCACCATCATTTACAAACAGTGCAGGAATGTCATCCCGACCTGTTGATACCAAAGTTTTTGTAATAGTTTAACACTATTTTTCTGAAAACAAAGTAAAAGAGTAACTGTCTAAGGTGACACCCTTATTAGCATAAAACTTTGAGACACACTGCTTGCTAAATTTATGGTTAGCTGCCGGTAACTTTTCAACAAGGTTTGAGGCAAGTATAAAACATATTAAACGTTTCAGCAATAGTTGTCTTATCAAAACAAGTATTCTCGTTAATTTTAGGATTAATATTTCATGGCGATGAAGATGACACTTTCTTAGATGGCAACGCAAGACCCTTGAGAGTTGTCCACAGACACGTAATAAGAATTATTCTTATTGTGTTCAAGTGCATTACAAAAAAGTTTTTCTTATCCGTATTGGTAACAAACTGTTCCTTACATCTCAACAGTTTAGGCCACAGCAAATTGATCATATGTTCTACGAATTTAGGCCAAACAAATTTGGAGCGAGCTAGCTAAATAATTTTGTTGTCTTTATTTTTGAGAAGTGCAGAGGCGAACGAAAAGCACAAAATAAGAATAACAAAAAAATAATACCTTGTCCATGTTGATTGAAAATTTCTGCTAAGTAAATACCATTGTGAGTTGATATCTTGCCAATAACTTCCACGTCATCAAATCTTGTGCATTGTTTAATCAAAATAAACATAGACATCTATACGTAATAAATAAACAACCAATTTCTCAAATTCTTTTTCAAACATGTCCTGCAAAGGGTTTTGCTCAGCAAGTCTTCACTAACGCTTCTGCTAATTAACACATGTCAGTATATACTAAATATTCATATATTAACTTTATGAAAGTAGACTTTACACAAGGTAATTGTCATTATCAAGATTAATATTAGATACACAAAGTCTTTTACAGTAACAGTAAAAAAAAAATGTCATACGATAAACACAAAACAATTATGAACAACTAGTATCAGTTCTGTATCTTTGGACAACAGAACAAAACAACTGAACGCAAGCATTTTTTTAATTGTCAACCAGGGCTAACACTGGCTCTTAATTTTTTTAAGCAATTGTTTTTAATTGACTCGCGACATTGTTGAGTGTTTCCATGTCAGAGAATGTATATCTACAAATATCTTATTGTTTTCATTGTAAAATTATATTTCACTGTTTATTTTAATTGCATTAATTGCATTAAATGGCATTAACAAGACTCAAAAGCACTTACAAGTATATTTAGATTATTATACTACTATCTAGTATATACCTATATCTATTTAATGCTCATGTTGTTGATTGTTTATTGCAGTAACTTAGATGATTATTTTATATATTTACCATCCACTGTAAAAATATCTACAAGATGTTAACAAAATATACCCATAAATAATAAATTGTGTCCGCTGATATTACAAGAGATTGCTAGCAATCGTCTTCAATAAGACAATGAATGCTGACAAACAGCTTTTGGCGTTTTCACAATTTAAAAAAACAACATGATAACAAATTGCAGAGTCGAAACTCACATGTCCACGGCCTGTACCCGGATAATCCTAACGCAGTGCAGCGACCCTAACGAAGTGCCAAAATGGCGGACACAGGGACAGAATGTGCTATTATTTGTCATGTTTTTATCATGTTATATTTGTGTTAAGTATGAATTAAAATCTTTTAATAGTTACAGTGTCCAGTGGTTTATGTACTTAATATTTTGTGTGACAATCACTCTTATGATGCTTGAGGTCATTAAAATGTACATCTCTACGACAATGTGTAATCATATCAAAGTTTAAAGACGATGTTTACTGCTAAAACATTGTCTTTATTGTGAAGTAGTTATGTGCGTGCGGATAACTCCTGACTGATGTAGGAAACTGTGATGGATAAGAGCGAACGTAAAAATTGATAATAACCTAAACAAATGAAAAATAAGATATCGGTTCGTCCTGTATAATATGAAATAATTTCTGTTAGTGTTATTAATGTGCTGGTTCGATCATTTTCGATCATTTTCCTCTAAACTGTCAGAAGATGTATCACAATATACACACTTACATTTTGGACGTGCAAATATATTCATAAGAGGGTCACTATGAATGCGTTCTATGCTTTTATATTGTTAAGGGTGTTCCACTTTCATTATTTTGAACTATATATACTACATGGTCTTTAATAATAATATATTTTTTTCTGTCTTTGCAAATCGTTTGGCACTCTGTCAGGATAGAATTTTGAGCGATGCCCATAAAATGTATTCGTCCAGCAAAAGCTCGTTATTTTCAACACATGTTGTTATGGTTAAGTTTTATTTGTAAATACACGTTAAAAAGTGTCACTGGTGAACGAACAAATTATACAACACGACTGAATGAAAATAGAAATATATAGAGGTCCATTATTGTCGTTCAGCATACATGTATCTTCATTCATTTATATATTTTCTCACAGTCTGCACATTTGAACGAGTATTGTGTCTATATCCGATGGGATAACAACACAGTGTAAATGGGGTTTTGAAACAGTATATGTTTGCTTCCAAACATGGCAATTTAAAGCATCTAGGTATTTTTTAAATATGTTTTATAAATATTTTAATCGGACACAAATACTCTATCTGCCAAAGCGCTTCGGGCGATGAACTCGTTTTTAGCGTTACGAAATCTTTGAATGTACCGATACAAATAATATTTAATCTGTTTGATTCCTATGTTGCTTCTATTCTTAATTATGGAAGCGAGGCTTGGGGATTTACTCGTGCGGAAAATATCGAACGAGTGCAACGTAAATTTGTAAATGGTTACTAAATGTGAAAGCGTCTACCCATTCAAATGTATTGTATTCCGAAGTAGGTAGATACCCAATGTATATATGTCGTTATCTGAGAATAGTAAAATATTTTCTTAAATTGTTCAACGAAAAATCTTCCAATTGTATTATAAGCAATATTATTCGTAAACAATGTAAAGAAGCATGTGACAACCCTAACTCCAAATCATGGGCTTCTAAAGTTCGGCATCTTTTGCAAGAATCAGGTTTTAACGATGTTTGGTTATATCCAGAATATGTTAACATTGCTTGTTTAAATTTTATTTTGCGAAATAGGTTACACGACGTTTTTATTTCAAATTGGCGAGTTGATGTTAATGAAAGTTCCTCATTGTCGCTTTATAAAGAACTGAAACACACTTTTGTAAGATCAGGTTATATAGATATAATCGAGAATTCGAAATTCAGAAATATTATTGCAAAATTGAGATTGTCATCACACGTACTTTTTATTGAAACTGGTAGACATCAACATATCCCAAGAAATGAGCGAATACGCAGACTGTGTTCATTAAATGAAATAGAAGACGAATATCATTTTGTACTAATATGTCCGTTATATGAAAATTTGAGAAGTTCACTTATTCCTAACTTTTATAAAAGAAGACCAAGTATGTTTAAATTTTTACAATTATTGAATGAAACCCGAAAATCTGTATTAATACGACTTGCGAATTTTTGTATTAAAGCTTTTAAACTTAGAGCTGATAATGTATAATTCAATTCAGTTTATGTTTTGTTTCACTAAATTGGTATTATCTATTCTATATTTTAACTATATAAAATCATTTCAATTAAGTTCTGTTATTAATACAATAATCAATATAGTGTAACGTTTGTTGTTCCACTAAATTTCACAAATTGAAAACTGTTATTAATTATCCCATAATATAAACGAGCCTTCTCATACAATCCAGACATTCTCACGCGAAGTCATATAATTATTATTGTTATATGCATTTACACTCGACATTCATGTATGTATTGTTACCATTATTATGACGCATGTGTTTGTTATTTTGCCTGTTTGCATAAGACGATAAGCTGTGTAGGCTTAAGTCGCAAATACACTTTCTGTTCTGTTCTTGACAGTACAGCACAACACTAAATCCGAATTGTTCTCTGTACACGCACTAATTAGTAGTGGGCATATATAACATTTTAAAATCTGCTGCGTAAAGTTAACAATACCCCACAAGCAGTGTAAAATACGCGAAAATAAACAATGACAATGAAAATAAACAATGACAAAGTTGTTTATATATATGATATCTCTGATGTCAGAAGGTGTCGCCGTCTGTGACCGCGTTCTGCGTGAGGCTCAACAATTGGAAACATAAGTATAAAAGTAAGCTTTCATCACTTACCTGTAAATCGCACTTGCGAAGAAACAGCAAGAACTTCAAGAATTTTCCCTGAAAACAAATGTTGATCTTTTGAGAACTAAAAGAAGAAAACTTAGAATTCTAAGAACTCGGAAATTGAGCACCCATAGGGAACGTCTACTTCCGGTTTAAAAGGATGGAAACTGCTTCTTCCGTTGCATTGCGTCAGATATATTCGTTGATTCCGCCAAACACGAACTTGTGAGAACATTTGTCACTAGTCATATGATGGACAATGCATCGATCTACCAGAATTATATCGATGGTGATTACGATGAGCATGTTAGATGTATGAAACAAAGTAATGGTGATACTCGCTCTTGGGCTACTGAGGCAGAAATATTAGCGGCTTCAACCATATACGACGAAGACATCTTAGTCAAGCAAAACAGCAATGGACGCTTCAGTTGGTTGAAGTTTCCTGTTGAACAAGATTCATCTAACCGGAGGAAAATGAGCACTTTGATGTAATTCGGCAGAATGAAAGACCACAGTTCAAGGGACCGGAAGAACCACGTATTCCTTCAGAAGATAAGGAACCCTTAAGGAGTGAAGCTGATACAACGTCAAACAAAAGTTCTCCGCTTCAACCGGATGATGTGACCAACTTGTCTAAGAAGTCATTGACGGAAGCCCAGATGTCTATTTTGTCTAAGGAACAAAAGTTTGTGCCGACAAGGCGGACCATAGACAAAGGCAAATTGCTGACGGACCTCGCGACATGGGAACGCCGCATGCGCCTCCGCGAGCATTTCTACTCAGAAGGAGAGGAAGAGGAAACCGAGGAAGAAGAGTATCGGAAGAAAAACAAGCCATCAACATGGACTCCGAGAGCGGGGCGCGACAAATGGTTAGACACGTATCTCAAAGCAGTGAAAGACGACATCATTTGCGGGTTGAAAAGAAAATGTAAGTTAAATATTAGCAAGTCTGAAGAAAGCGCGATAAAAGAACCTCTCTGACGACGACATAGTGATTCGGCCTGAAGACAAGGGTTCAGGAATAGTAATTATGGACAGGGAAGAATATGTAAGTAAGTTAAAACGTGAAATGTCGGGCAGTGCAACATACGCCGAGGTGCAGAATGACAAAACAAGAACATTTCCTTTAGTGGGGGCCATTTCATACAAACAGAGAGAACGGCCATTGGTTCACACCTAGGCATGAATTACGCGTCAACATACATGGAAGCCTTGCAGAAAGAGCTGTTTCGGCGGTCCAAAAAACAACCCCTTGCCTACTTCTGGATCGTTGATGATATCTGGGGTTTGTCTGGAGGCACTGAAGGAGTCTCATGCAACGGGAAACGATATCCACCCACGGATAAAGCTCGAGCTCCGCTTCTCAACAGAGCAACTCGAGTTCCTGGACACTGTGACGTCAATCCGGACCGGAAGCCTGAGATCCGACCTTTACACCAAGCCAACGGATATGCACCTATACCTGCACAAGGAGTCGTCGTACCCCGAAGCTACGAAGAAGGCTATACCATATGGCCTAGGTGTCAGGGTTAAACGCATCTGCTCGGAGGAGGCGGACTACAAGAGGCACAGGCTGGGAATCAAGAAGCAACTGGTGAAGAGAGGGTACAATGACAGATTTGTGGAGACAGAACTAGAGAAAGTTGATTTTACGAAACGAGAAGACCTTTTACGTAGCAAGGCGCATGCAGAACGCACTTCTAGAGTACCGCTTGTGACCACTTTCTCTAGAGCGCTACCAAATGTCGGCCACATTCTCCGGAAGCATCTGAAGACACTCCACACATCTGACCGCATGAACAGTGTGTTCCCTGAACCCCCATTGGCAGCATTCAAACAAGAGCGGACCGTGCGGTGCGAAGAGGTTAGCAATCTGTCCGTATATGATGGAGGCCGGAGAGTTCACCGATGCAGTTGGCAACACGTACAATGTGAGGAACGAAGTAACCTGCAAATCTACCAATGTAGTGTACGCGGTGAACTGTGAACGCTGCAAGAGCTTCATATACGTGGGAGAGACGGGGGACAGTCTGTACCAGCGACACCTTCTAAATCTATCGCGTATACGAACACGGCTCAATGACCCGGTGGCCGAACAACTTTATGGGACTCGAGAAGCTATGGAGTCAATAGCAAGGACTGATCGATCGGAAAATGGCGCTGATTCGAACGTTGGCGTTCAGCGTCACAACATCACTTTCGTTTACTTGTATCATCACGAAATAAATGCCGCTGAAGAAGACCGAAAGGTCGAAAGCTACGGATAATGATAGTTTAGCGTTTTTATTATATAAGGCTTAAAGCGACTTTGTTTATATATATATTTTTTTAATGTATTTATTTACCTATTTATATAGTGTATATTTGAACGTTTAACCGATTATATATTTATCATTGAAACAGATTGATCACACCTCAATCAATTATAAATAAAATATTTAACGTTTAACACATCTATTTTCAGTCTACAAAGTTTATGCAAATTAACACGTACATCTCAGTTTTCTTGTTAACGGACACGTTAAGACGGTACTCAATCCAGTGTGTTACAACTGCTCTACCTGACCAGCTATCATAGTGTAGGTATCAGTCAAACAGTGTGATGAAATGTTAGTATTCATGCAGGGGCAGCTTAATATCCTAATATTAGTGCAGTGAACTACAATCATGTGTATTCTCAAAAATCATAATCAAAATGTTAATACAAAATGTAAATAACAATAATGAAATGCATATGTGAAGGCATTTATATTTGTGATCATCGTCAGTCGTAACATACTTCATAATAGGTTGTAGTAAGAACTCAGACGGGTAAGCATGTCAGTACATAGAGAATCATAGATATATTCGTTCAATGACTTCAACTTATAAAAATCCAACAGCCTTTATTTTTGTACATTATTTAACGAAACTACGAATGAGTGTTCTTTTATCATTCCTGCTGGTAATGACATTGGCCGATTTCTTAAAAAACACCTTTATCGTAAGAAAATAATACAAAATGGGAAAGTCGTATGTACTGTTTACAATATATTTGTGCAACCGGACCACCTCGGAAGTCACCAACGGACATTTTCTTAACACCTCGAAATGAGGTGGTCCGGTAAGTCCCCTAACCGTGTTGAAAGTCGCGGAAAGGATTAATTTTCACGTGCTCGTGCATTCAACCGGTGTTAGAATAGTTTACAATAAGGGTTACATACTACTAACAATGACTAATCAAATACTACTACCACTAGACTAAACTAGATGACTACTTGGTATTTTGAAGGTTTATTTAACCATCATAATTATTAATGATATAAAATTGCACTTTTCACCCGATGACACGTAGGTTATATACTAACATAAAAATATGCAAAGACAGACAATAAGTTTACCATTTTATTGCAGAGTCTGAATTTGGCCATGTTCACCTTTTGTGTGGCTTTAAATATAAATACTCCGCTGATAAGTATTCAGTAAGGACCACGTAATCAGGGGGAGGTATTATCTTCCCACTATCGGCCTATAATTGGCTTAATAATGTGCAGATAACCAAGACAGGCCTTGTCAGCGCTTTTCCCCGCTACGCATGCGCACTGCGGTAGCAACGCTAACAATCACTAGCAATTGGATTTCAACAGATAAAACGGTTGAAATAAATTGCATTCAAACTCTAAATTGCGGAACACAATTGCAGACCCCACTGTAACTGCCTGAAACAACAAAACAAAAAGTTCTAGGAAGAGAAAAATTATCTCCCCTGACCTAGCAAAATCTGAGAAAGTAAGCAAACTTCGGAGTCGGATACCGATAGAACTGATAGTTTAACAAGTGTCGGAAATGATCACTGTATAGCTACAAAGATCTATTACGCTCCACTTCTTGAACCTCTCATGTCTAGCCTCAACAAAACTAGTTCCAACGATACAGTGATCAATGCTGACACAGTCAATATGATTTCACCTGATCGAGCATCAAAGGGACAGCCACACTATCAAGCTAACGAGTCGGGTCATAATTACATACTCACATCATTTCCTCAGACCCCGGAAAGTATGACAACCACACCCATCCTCCAGTCAATCCCTATTCAAGGGATTTCTAACAGATTTTGAGATACACAGGACAGTTTAAATACTCAACGTTTCATTGAGAGAAGAAATCCATTACCTTTTTTCAGCAGCAGTTGCTGATAAGGTAGTTTCACTGACTAATGAACTCACAGATTGAAGAATACAGTATCTGATATGAATATATAAGTTAACAGGTCTTGAGTTGGAACTAGACAATGCATACCAATACTGGAGACGCCTCTGTGTACTCGTAAGCAATGTGAACGAGCAACCTGAAGAATCCACTGATAAAATTGTTTTACAGATTGTCAAAGACAGCGGTTCCACTTTCAAAATCCAAGACATGATATATGGCTCACAAGAATGGACCCTCAAACATAGACTTAAGAAAAGCAAAATCGTCCTCAATGAGAAATTGACAACCATTAAGAGAACGTGTGCCTTCCAATGCAGACAGCTGTAAAATAACTCTCAGTCTCCTGTGACAGACACATGGTCATATGGAAACATTTATATCGAAGTCTTCAGACCGAAGTCACGTATCAGAATTAACAGTCTCAATTATATGTTGAAGGCTTGGTGCAAACCCAAATAGACAACCTCTTTTGAATTTTCACACAAACAGAATCTGCATACTGTAATGATCAGGAATGACGAGGGATTACAACCAAGGACGATAAGTCCCTAAGAACCAGTATACGAACAAGAATAATATTTACACACTTTTCTATAATATGATATACTAATAATATAGATTAAATTACTATGAAAGAGAGTTAGTGGCCATGTATCAATAACAGTCCGGTGTCACCAACGTTGATAATCGGTAGATGTTGACGTGTAGAGTAGTAAAAGTAGTAGTAGTCACGACCCGGACCAGATGTCGAGCCGTCAATGACTGTAGTATTCCGAGCCGTATCACAGTGAGCTAAACCGGTAGTTGGTGATCTGTACGCCGATGATCAGTTAGTTGCAAACAGCAGAAAACGCAGTAAGTGACACATTTTTATAGTATTATCTTTCACGTTGAAGCAGATTATAAATAAAATTCAGTTCCTCGAAAGCATATATTGACATTAAGTAAATATATCCTGTCGGTTATGCCTAGTATGAGTAATTGTTTTAACAGACATTATCACTGAACGGTGCGCTTTTTGAAATGAAAATAAGAATATCATTGTCCTATATTTCATTCTAATGATTGCTGATGGTGTATTTGTGTATCAATACATCACTTACTAGTCTAGCAGTATTCATTTAATTTAAGAGAATATGTTTCAGGCGGAGAAATCAAACCTTTTATCCAACGATCGCATGTGACTACTGTACGACAAGTTGCAAAATGTTAAAAGTAGACTGTACTATTAATTGCTAATAAAAACGATCTGAGCGGTTATGTTCAAAAGTAATAATAGCTTGATTTAATGTGTTAAGTCATTTTACCTGTGTATTCATTTTCTCTGTCCGCATTTTCAAGACGACAATTTTATATGTAAATACGTAATAATTTTAAATTGAAAATTTGACGTTAATTTAAGTTTGTTTTATTGAAAAATAAAAATAAAGTGTATAGTTATAATTATATTTGTTATATATTATATTTTGTATGAATGCATTTTAATTTGATCATGTTGTATTACTTTGCAAATGCAATGACTGACTAAATGTAAATATACATTTATTTTCTATAAGATAACATATTTGTTTCAATCTAAAATACCCCTTTTTGCCCGAGAATGTGTTTATAGCAAGAAAATGTATGTTGTTATAACTTCATGTAAACATTTTGTTACAGTGGGTTTATTTCACTTGGTAAAACGTTTCCGGGAAATGAAATAAACGCACCCCCTACTGGACATCGTACGGATTATGGTATTTTGTGGTATTTTTCTTCGGTTACATCAGCCACAATGGTAAGAATATTTTTTATCGAATGCTATGTTGTAGACAAGTTCAGAATTGTAACTAATGCGTTTTAACTGTGGCTTGTATAAAGAAATAGGGGATATTTTGGCTTCAGTGTAAAGTAGTATTTTATTTCCTCATTGGTAATACAATACATGTTGTGGGTGAAGGTCCACAGATGCAAAAATCAGTTTCATTAGTCGCAAATGAAATTAATTTTGATCCTGTAGCAAAATCAACACTTACTTTTGAGTTCATGCTATACAAAATGCGCAAAATACGCCGAAATGTCACACGTTTGTGTACATATATCGTCGTAAATGAAATTTCACTTATTTTTATTGTGGTAAATAGTGTAATACATTCATCGTTGTTGTCGCTTACTGATATTGTATTGATTTGTGGCGCGTCGTGGGAAAACCGGACTTAATGCATGTGCGTAAAGTGTCGAACTGGATCAGCCTGTGCAGTCCGCACAGGCTAATCCGGGACGGCACTTTCCGCCTCCGGTGGATTTATGTTTTGAAGAGACTTTCTTGAAACAGAAAATACCATAAAAGCGGAAAGTGCCGTCCCGGATTAGCCTGTGCGGACTGCACAGGCTATCCAGGACGACACTTTACGCACATGCATTATGACCGGTTTTCTCGCGACGAACCACATTTGTTTTATTTTGTTTCTGCACAGTCGATGAGTAAACCCGCACATTTTTTAATAACATAAAACAACGAGAAAAGCAGTTCCATGTACACCAGAGTGAAATGGGCAATTGGCCACATTTCACACCGCCCAGATAAGAGTTATCATCCGCCTTATTTGATTGTCATGGAAAAATCTACAATTTTTATATGACCGCGCATGAAATATAATACTAGTTTAACGAGAAATTTAAACATTTTCAGTTAATGAAAAAATCATTTTGTGTAACACCGCGTTGTTATTTTTAATTGTTGTTTTTTAGTGTTTTTTTTTTTTAATCTCGATCAACTTTCTCCATGGGTGAAACATTTATTGTGGATTAAAATTCACGACGGGCCGTAGCAAAATCGTAACAAAACATTATTTCTGCATCATGTTAAAAGACTCATTTTTATTGCATAATTATTTTTTTAAGAACATTTGAAACATTGACGTTTTGTCCATATTCAGTTTTCATTTTTACGGACGTACACACGTTCGGACATGCGGACAAACCAGCGCGATTCCTATAAAGCAAAATATACAAAATATGTACAAATATAATAAATATGACTCAATTAAATGACACTTTTGAATGAAATTCCATTTTATTACGCATAAATAATGCATGTACATGTAAACTAAATAATAAAATTTGGGAGCGTGCGAGCTCCAAAAAAATAAATAAATAAAATTATTCTTTTCAATACCGGTTATTTTGGAGCGAGAGCATAATTTTCGTGAATGTATAGATCTTAGATTATTCATGGTACAAGTGTACGCAGCGGCTGGAGGATGCAACGTTTGATGTACGGATGTGTAATATACTCAACAATTAAATAAATACGTATATATCAAATAATAAACTTAAATGCTGACTGTTATTCAGTTGTTTAAATTATTCGCTCCACAACATTTTTTTACTTTGTTTACATGGAGCGAGCGCAGAGCATTTTTTCAAAAAAATGCTTTTTTAATTTGCAATAAATTCGGTGCGGAAATCCCGACGACCACGACTTCAATTTACTGTAGCCTTACATAATTATTATTAAGGAAGATCGAACATTTCTTAAATATGTGTCGATCACGAATCGCAACTAAGCGTACATAAGTTTATTTCCATCGCGCAACTAGTGATTGCGTACAGTCGCAACTAGGCGTACAGTCAATAAACAAACAGTGACTGAATCAAACGACACATATCTAGGCTATTACAAATATAATCCGCGATCAACTACTGTCTATAGTTTAATAAATGTTTATAGGAGCAAAGCAGCAGATAGGTTTACACATTTACGCGAAATCCAAAGATTTACATGGAAATTAATTCAAAAGTGTTCGATCGTTTCCACTTATTTGCAGTGACCAGCTATTGAATTACCAACAAAAACATAATTTCTACACATATCACAAAGCATATGTGTGACAAATAAGACAATAATTAACAAACAACTTTAAATTATGTTATATTCAGCCCTAAAGTAAAAGATAATATCAAACATTGTGCCTCTTACTGCATTTTCTGCTGTTAGCAACTAACTGATCGTCTGCGTACAGATAACCAACTTATACCCGGAAACGAAGTCTCTCAAGCAAAGTAGTGACCCGAGCTGAACAAAGCCCAGAAATGAAGTATCGTTCCGAGTTGAACCAAGGCCGGAAATGTAGTATCAACCGGAGGCAAACAAAGCCAGTAAATGTAGTATCAACCCGTGCTGAACACAGCCCGCAAATGTAGAAACGCATGCCAAACACCGAGCAAAAGCCTGAAAGAGTCGGCGTATAATTACGTGACCGGCCGTGTACCGGTGCTTAGAGGCTAGACCACAGATACACGAGGTAACGTAAGCTGAGTATGACGCCATGTAAAGACCTACTGTTGCTCTTCTAGCACTTGCGTAATACTAGGTTCCCACTGCCGATCAGATCAACCCGATATACCCCGATCACGGCATCAGGGTCTGATCTTGTTCGGTCTACACTGGAGCTCTATTTAGGTCTAATTAGATTATTATTGGTCGGTGTTCCTACCCAATAATTTTAAACCGTCCAAAATATTCGAGTGGTGCTCGAGAATCTTGACGCTCGAGAAACGATCGCGAATCGATCTGGTGTCTGTCGAGTAAAGATCGTGTAGAAATCTAGCTTGGTCGTGAATAATAAAGTATACCGATCATGTAGACATATTCTCAATCAACATTCGACCGTTTCCCGATCGATCTGATCTGTGTTCGATTTCCTGTCACGATCAACTCGACCGCTATCCGAGTACACCTGATCACCTCTCGATCGCTACTCGACTTTTTATAGACCTTAAACGATTTCACAATTTCGACGTCATAAAAAGAGCGTGCTTCCCTTTTATTCTATTTTAGCACTTACACGCTGAACATTCTCATCACAAAAATGCAACGCGTGAAAAAGCAAAACGAGTTAATCAAGTAAAGTGTCAATTTGTGTTTTATTGAGGTTTTCATTTTATTTGTGGACTATGTTTCAAAATAAAGTCATTTTCATGTTATATCCTTATTAAATCACACTGCAAAATGTTAATCAGAAAAATGTACATTTTGGATGGTTACATTGTTGTCTTTAGTAACTGATTTTGTAATTTAAAGTTGATCTGCCTCACAGCAGCTGTTCCACAACGTTATGTAGCATCGGTAGCGCAACCGGTCGATTCAACGTTGATTAGTTTGATTCAATTGCCTTTCGTGATACTTCGGAGCTGGTTTTGTTTCTGAAATGTCGTGTTTTTTTTTTAATTGTTTCTTGTTTGTTTTTGATTTTTTTAAAGACAATTTAATTTGTAGAGGAGCTTTATATTGTCCATTTATGTAGATTTAAAATGTTCGTGATCAAAATGTTTATTAAATCATAAGTTGTACAAATAATGGCATCCCAGATATGTTACGGAGACGAATGATTTAATTTATTACAACGCACTGGAAACTACACAATTATTTATGTTTATTATACAGTTTAGTCAGAAACATTTTAACAACTATTGAAAGGAAAAAGAAATTAAAATCTATATTTCAAAACGCACACATAAATTTTAATGCAATATTGAAAATAGTAATTGCTACTGCAACCATGTTTTACATAATGTTTGCGACATCATCAAGAACTTCAACATGCAGTATTTATGTCACAAAAAATTGCTTTCCGCCTTGATTATTATTAAGTAGTTTGTATGGTAAATCATATTCGCTTGCCAGTATACTGAACCAGCTTCAGGGTTGAGATAGTGCTTGAGGTAGTTATTCTGACGAACCCCAGCGTTAGTCATCAACTTGTTTCTCAGGACGCGCTGGCCATCCGAAAGCCTGCTATCCTGACGCCATTCACCAGGTGGAAGCTGGTTGTCATCATTCCTATGGTCGACGGCCTGGCGTGCAATAGCAGGATATCGGATTCTATGAAGTTTGTGCAGGGTAACACGTGCCAGGATGATTCAGTCGACTGTCTTTGGAGTTTGGATCAAGCAGCCAGCAAGCATTAGGTACGCAGTGAAAGAATTCCAAAGGCGTTTTCTACCACTCGTCTCGCACAGTACAGTCTGTATGATAAGCAAATTACACGCGCAGTAACGTTAAACACACATGAATTAAGTAAAGCATCTTAATATTTCCTTTTCTATAATACAATAGCAGCTTGCAAATGCACACATGATATATGTCGTTCTTTAACTGTAGTTACCAGAAGTTTGAATCTTGCTTCTTAGTAGGGGTGATACTCTGTTAAGAAGCTTCGCAAACAATTCTGAATAAACTGTTTGAAAGTGTTTTTATCCATTAAGGTCCTTTTTGTTTAACTCATTCAGGAGTTGTTCTTACTGGCCTACATGCATGTATACAGAGGGTGCCGTGCTAGTCATGTCTCACCAAGATTTGCATTCGCCGTTTTTGTCTACGACGTTTTCATTGCTTTTTGTAGGCCCATGCACATTATCTCCCGGTAACTTCACATATAACAATGCTGTACTTAAGCTCTAACCATATGGCCCATAAGTTCAACCACTCAACTTTCACAATTTAAAGAGTGATGCAATCGTGAATTCTCCTAAATAGTGAAGGCTGATTTAAATTCACTGGCGTTTTTATACAGAATTTTCTAAAACGTGCATCTTTTACGACCCCAGTACGATCAAGTCGATTACGTCGATATCATCGGAAACAGATCGATAGACGTCTAGGTGACTTGGTGTTAGTCGAACTTATCGTGTAGGAATCGTGTATAAATCGTGTACGAGTCGGCGTAGTCGGGAAGAGTTCGGATTTACTGTCGGGACGAAGTCGTGTTGAGTCCGGTCGGGTCGTGTAGAAATCGTGAATTGGTCGTGTACTATCGAGTAGCGGTCGAGAGGAAATCACGCTTTAGTTAGCTTTTGATCGTCGGAGGCTTTAGATGATTGCGGTACATCGAGTTGATCTGATCGGCAGTGGGAACTTAGCATAAGGCTATCGGTGCGTTCACGAACTGTAGTCTATAATGCTCTACGTGTCACCAGGTTGGAATGGCCACAAGTATAGACCAACTAGTCCCAGTTAATACACTATCCACAGTAGTCAAGGCAAGGAGTATAGTTGCACTAAAATGTAGCGTCAAGCGGGCTAAAGCGATAGGTCATCCGCAGTACAGTCGCTCTGAAATGAAGACATTTTCAGAACCGCTTGACTTGTAGTGTTTTAATCCGACCAAACAGCAAAGTAGACGCCTTTATTTACGTTTACCCACAATGATTAGCGCTGTTGCCCGACCCGGCGGCGTAGCAGACGACGTTTTTTTTTACATGTTTCTAATAACCCGCCTTGTTGAGCGGGGTTGTTTGAAATGTTGAATCGGCTGTCATTAACAGTTCCGTAGCAGACGACGGGCTATTCATTTATGGACAAAAAGTCATTGTCCGAAACATGCATTTTTAAAAATGTCCATTGCCCTCTTTAAAAAATTTTTTCCCCAATAATGAGTATCAGTTATTATACAGACAGCGAGTAGGACGCATTATTAAGATTCTCCAGTCAGCCTGACACAATTTAAGATAAGTGCGCAATATTGTAGAAATGGTTTCTAATTTGCTACTCCTGATTGTGTTCACCCATCAAAGTCCAGCATTTCTTTATCACCTGTCATTGATAGTCATTCAACCTGTTACCGTTTACCTGTAATTTAAAGCAGAAACCAGTTTAGGTAGTATAATTGGGACGAGGTTTAATACGTTATTGACAGCAACACTTCGTTGCGATTAAATGCATACAGATTTTTGTCAGCAGTATTAGGCGCTAAATTTAAATAAGAAAAAAATAACAAAGATTGCAGAGTTTTTATACAAATTTATTTACAACACTACACACATATAAAATATGATCACTACCAGTATACTACAATGCTTACAACATGTATATCATATGATTCAAAAGACAAAAGTTTCAACCAGAGAACAGTGTTAAATTAAATCACTGGCTTTTATCCAGCTATTAAACTTCTTAGGATAATATTTTCATTTTACAAATAATCACTTTTTTGTGTCCTTTGCCCCTTGTTTTTAACACTTTTTCTACTTTCCATGTCTGGCTCGGATTAAAGTCAATTTTTGTAGTTCGCTTTGAAAAAATGTTCCATTAATATGTTCTTGTTGCAAATCACGGAGTCTGTATATTTGTAAGTCTGAATATCGGTAATGTTTCTCTTGGTTTATGTACTTTGAACACATCGCCGGAGTAGGTTTCATCGTACGCTCGAGTGAACGCGCTTTTCAGATGACTGATGCGCACATTGTCCCCAATAATGAATTTGAATGGTTTACGTTTAACATCCGAGATGTTAGATTTGGGATTTCGAGCAAAGTATGTAGACAGATGCACTTCCTCCTGGTTATTGTCCTTGACTTAGGCCGGAGTTGTGTCGATCGTCCGGTGATAGTTGTGATTATAGCTTTTCGCTATACCTTTCAAGAAAGGTATATAGGTGTACTCCTCTGTATACGTAAAATAACGATATAGTTTTGTTTTGATCGGTTTGATCGCTCTTTCCGACAGCGAAGCTTGTGTTTCATTTTGCGTTAGAAAAATCAGAATGTCTCGCTCTTTCATCAGTCGTTGAACCACGTTTGCATTAAATTCCTGGCCTTTATCCGATATAAGTCTTGCCGGATTACGTTTTGAGGTCTCGAAAATGTCGCGGAACGCCTCTGCCACGGTAGATCCAGTTTCGTCTTCCAATGGCTGCAACCAAAAGTACTTTCAGAATACATCAATGACTAATAAGATGTATTTGTAGCCCTGGTTCCAGTCGGCATATTTCACCATCTCGATCAAATCGCACATCCATAAATCGCCTGACCCCGAGGAGTTGTAATGGTTTCTTTGGAACCTGCGTCTGACTGGCTAGTGGAGGCTGTTACTTTCCTGATTGTGATGGAATTTCTGTACATCATGCATGTTGATTTTGTATTTTTCTTCTTTTTTCTTCGCAAACTGGAAACTCACAGCGCAAATGAATATATATTTTGTAGGAGTTGTATTTATTCCCTTCAATTTACTTCTTCTTCTGCTTCACTCTCTTCTTCGTCCTCATCTGAAAAACTCAACCTCAATCAAGTCTTTGAATTCGGCCTTGTACTTAATAAATACCCGCTTTATGGCAGAAGTAGCGCTTATGTCTTTATTTATCAGCGACTGCACATCACGCAATATTGTATTGTGTACGTCGCTTTTCTGCAACGGCGGGATATATGATTTTAACAGGTATTCGTATTTTTGAAAGAATGATTGCTCATTGTAATGCTGAATACGTTCATCTGCCAACTATTTTTTCTCATTTTTGCTGGAACTTGTTCGTAGTTTTTGGAACACCACCCTCTCCTAATGTGCCTGTGCACATCATGTGGACTGTCAAACAAGAGTCCACAATCATCGCAAGAATGTGCTTTATCCATCTTTTGTTTTTCTTCTTCGATGTGAACAACTTGAATTCCAACTGAAGAATGATTGATTTCTGGAACGAAGCTCACTTAAAATAAGTTTAACTGGGTCACGTGACCCGTTGTACTGTATATATTTTTGTCGGATGTTAAAATATTGTATTTAACCGTTGATCTTCTGGTGTTTAAAGTTTCAAATCTACTAAAATATATCAATATGGCACTTGTGTTGTTTTACTAAATTTTTTTGTAAACGTGTCTGTGCAACCAGGGTACATTTGTCGTGCCAATGTCATCACTAATTGGCGATTCATGGGATTATTTAACAACACAATATAATGGCAGTTACTTCTTTGTTTGGGGTCCTTATTACCAAATAAATTATGGTTGATGAAAATTACTGATAGAGATCTGTGCTGGGATCCCTCGGTAAACAAGTCGGTAATGCGTTTATCCTCTCCTGCTTCACAAAATAAGTCGTCCATACCCAGTAATTTTTAATTCTAGAATCGAAGAAATCGTCATCTTCTAAATCTACACGAATGCCCTGAATAAACTCTACTCTTGGTACTACAGAGCTCTGAATGGTGGTATACAATGGTTGCCATCTCATGTACAGCCACACGATTCTGTTTATGTTTGGCTGAATTCTATTGGTATGGTCATGCAGCATGTCCTTTGCAAAAGATGTTTTGCCTTCAGCTGAGTTGATAAAACTATTTGATTAGCGTTTGCAAATAATTTGACATAATAAAAGGCAAATACATTTAAATGAAATGTGTTAAAATCTTGAGAAGTATGTTAAAATAAAAATTGTAAATGCGTTTAAAATTGTAACGCGAGATATATCAAAACAATGCTTAATAGTTTGTTATTATTTGTATTTATTTGAGCAAAAGGTTAAGAGAAACGTTTATTCCTGTTGGTCCCGAAATCATATTGGTAAACGTGTGAAGATATCCCTCGCTCTTGCTTATTAACCCCTCCCTCTTGAGGAGTAGGAGAAGGAGGAGGAAGAAGCACCCCTCCCTATTTATGAGGAGGAGCAGGCATTCCTCCATCCTGAGAAGGAAAAGGATGAGGCATCCCTCCCTCTTAAATGGCTAGCGTTCAGATAATGATAATGTTCACAAATGAATGTTTATATATTACCCCAAATCATTTTGTTAAATGAATGCTTTTTAATCATTCGTAAAATGTAAACATATCCCGCTTCATTTTCAACATATTACTGCTCACAAAAGAAACAAAAGCAACACGATTTTACTGAAATATCGAATGAAAATCAACAATTTTATACACATTTATGTACACAAAACTAACAAAAACAATACGTGTTTACTGGAATATTGAATGAAAATCAACAATTTTATACCCATTTTTGTACACAAAAGTAACAAAAAACAACACGATTTTACTGAAATATTGATTGAAAATCAACAATTTTATACATAGTTTAGCACTTAAAGTAATGAAAAGAACACGATTTTAAAACTGAATTAAATTTAACGATTGTATTCAAAAGTCTGAGCATAGAGTTAACATAAACAACACAATTTTACCGAACAAATTAATGGAAACTAACCACTTTGTACCTAGTTTTACACATAAAACAAAGAACAACAATTTAATGAAAAAAAATAATGAATTAAAATCAACATTTCTATAGAACATTTCAGCAAATTATAGCTAACGTGATTTTCCTACAGAATTAAATACATATCAACAAATTCATTCATATGTTTTACATTATTCCTAAGACTACTATTGTTTGGACAATTTTTTTTCTACATTTTCACTGTCAAAAAAACTGATATCGTATATAACTATTTTGAAAGCTTTTTAATTTGCAAACTAATCGTGACCTTGTCATTATCATTGCAGAATTCAGACAGTCAACATGCCGTACCAATGCGAACACTGCAGGGCTTTAAAAAAAAAAAATAAGCCAGCTGAAGCAACATCAACGCACGGAAAACCATTGGAAGCAATACACGTGTCCCAGCTGTAAGAAGGTGCTCACTCGCAAGGGCAATCTGGATAGGCATATGAAAATAACACGATAATGATACTAATCATCATTACACAGAGTGCTTGAAATTGTTCACTAGACAGGATGCCTCAAACAACATTTACACAGTCAACACGAGTGAGTTGCTGTAAAACGCGCCGCTGATGATCAATATGGCGATGGTTCAAGAAAACGACTGAAGCTGGAAAGAGAGCTTGATAATCAATTCAACATGGAAAAAAAATAAGCGAGAGAAGAATAGAAAAGTTTAACGCAAAATCAGCTTATTACCGGATAAGCATAAAGATGTGGAGATTAGAGATTTGTCAAACATACTAAAATATTAGAAACAAGTTTTTCAAGAAATTTTCTACAGAATTACCAAAGATATACAAACTTACCATTAAGTCCGACTTTCAATTAATAACCCTGAAAAATGTTTCAATATATGTTCTACCACAGTACCAAATCTTGGTGCTGTCCAATGAACATTTTAATGGCATCATCTACGAAGGTCCTGAAGGCGCTATACCTATTTATTATACCCCACACTTTTGTTTTCCTTCTATGTTCATATAAAAACGAATGTTTCAATATTTTTAAATATCACACTGCAATATCAATCGCTATGGGGTCGTAGCGATAGACAGGTTTATCTGAGTTAAATGCGCTTATGGAACGGTTTTACAAAAGCGCATTATTTATTGAGAAGCCATGTTTCGGGATAACAATATTTCCTCGGGTTGACAAAATGCACTATCGCCCGCAAAGAAAGCAATATTTATATACTATTTGTACTCTCATGATGCTCATTTTGACATCATCACGTCTATAAATAGATTTTTTAAATCCAAATTACTTCTGCCTTGATTGCAAATAAGGATATCAACACAAAGTACGACACTCCTGTAATAATCCGTGCAGATTTTGTCGCCAGCTGCACAATAACACAGAGGAAGAATGGAAATATTGGGGCACATGTAACTGTAACTTTGTCAGTAGTTATTTACATTTGAAGAAAACTGAGAAAAGGAAATCTACATGCGAGTCAATATTCAAGTGAAATGACTGTGTCCAGCTTTTTAATCGTTCAAAACTAAGCAAAACCATAGGTGTGGTGAAACATATTGTAAAACGTGCAAAGATGATTTCACCGACAATCATCAATGTTAAATGCAACCTGCAAAGAAACCGATAGTAACAGCTTTACTGATAAGAAGAAGAAACCCAGAGAAAAAAAAGAATATTTATTATATATTCTTTGATTTTGAATGCACTCAAGATAAGCGCATAGAGTGCTAATCTGGTTACGTCATAGGAGAGGGCAATAGACATTGCAGAAAGTCGTGGTGTGGGGCTATGGAACACAAACCTAATCTCTGTGTTATGCACAAGGTGTGCAATTATGATATGACTGGGGGGCATCAATCCAACATCTCAATGTTTAAAATGTGGTTACATTGTTACTTTGTGCAAGATAATGTTTATTGATTCCATTAACATCCTGCCGATGGCTTTGTCGGAAATGCCGGATTTTTTTGAGAAAAAAGAAATAGCCAAAGGATATTTTTCACGTGTGTTCAACCTCAAATAAAATCAAAATGTATTTCTTTATCAACTGCCTGACATCGAATATTACTGTCCTGATGGGATGAAAGCGGATAAAAGGCAGACATTTCTTAAATGGTATGAGCGAAACAAGAATAAATCTTTTGACTTCCAGGAGGAGCTTTTGCGTTACTGTCGTTCCGATGTAGATATTTTTAGAAAGTGTTGTCTGAAGTTTAGACACTTGTTCATGGAAGTAACAAAACGGGAAGGAAACCAAGGAATCGATCTGTTCAAGAATTGCATCACGATAGCATCAGCATGCATCCTAGTGTTTAGAACCTTATTCTTAGCACCTGTGACCATTGGTATCATACCTGCCCACAGCTATAAACCAGAAGAGAAACATTCGTTAATGGCGTATCAATGGCTTTTTGACTTAGCTAAAGATCAGCAAATACACATTCAACATGGCAGAAATATCGCAGAAAAACAACTAGGCCTTTACAAGGTTGACGGATATTACGAAACGGCCATTGGAGATAAATGTGTTCTGGAATTCCATGGATGTTTCTGGCACGATCGTCCTGAATGCTACTCGCAATCCACCATCAATCCTGTCTGTGAAAAGAGCATGATTGAATTGTATGACAAAACTAAAACAAAAACAGAAATATATAGGACTGAAGGGCATTCGTATACGGCTATATGGGAATGTGATTTCAAGAGACAACTGTGTGCAAAAAACGACATGAGATGTTAAATTGATAGTCTTGAATTGGTGACCTCCTTAGAACGAAGAGAGGCCTTCCATGGAGGTCGTACAGAAGCGTAAAAACTCTTTGAAGAAGCAACTCTGGAAAATAAACGAAATTACTATGATTTGACATCGTTATACCCATTTATAAACAAAACAGGGAAAATTTCGATCGGACACACTGTAAAACTTTTGTTCAGCCTATGACGTACTTGCGGAGAAACCTACCAGCAATCAACATTTCAACATAGAACGCACAAGAGCTTTCACCGGGACATGGCTGACGGACGAACTGAAAGCAGCAATTGATGCAGGCTATACACTTATACACATATATGATGTATGGCATTTTTTGGAAATATCACAATACGACCCCATATCACAAAGTGGTGGTATTTTTACTGACTATTTCAATACAATTTATAAGAGTCAAACAGGAAGCCATGGGTTGGACAGATTGGTACGTCGATGAAGACACAAACAATACATTCATACAACAGAATTTTAAAAGATAGCGCATTTTACTTGATTATGGCAAAATACAAGAAAACCCTGGTCTTCGTTCTTTGGCTAAATTGAGGCTTTACTCATTTTGGGGGAAATGTGGACAACGTTTTAATGTGAACCAAACAACGTATACTGATGACCCTGCCATATTCATGGATATGATGACCTCTGATCAACAAGAAGCAAAGAATGTCAAATTCGTAAGCCACCAGGCAGTACAATTAGATTGGGTGAACAGCAGCGAATTCGTTGAAGCGTAATCAAGAACTAACGTAGATATTGCCGCTTACACGACTGCACAAGCACGTCTTAAGTTGGTTATTTACACAGTTGGTTATTAAACAGTTATTTACCACCCCTGGACAGTCTTGTACAGTAACTGCGACACCGATTCAGTCGTGTTTACCACAGCTCTAGGACAAACAAATGTAACCTACATTAGGTGAATTTTTAGGCGACCTCACAGACAAGGCTGCGTACAATGATATAACCCATTGTGTGACTAGTGGTCTAAAGAATTATGCATACACAATATCCAAACCGGGCAAACATCAATTTGAAAAGTTCGAGAGATCACCTTAAATTTCAAAAATGCTTTGGCTATTAATTTTGAAACTGAACTGGAAATGGTAACCAGTTAGAGAGCATTGATCCCCATTATAGTTATGTATGAAAACAAGATCGCACGTAATGCCGAGAAGTGTTGTATTATACCAAAGACTGAATATAAAGACTATCGAACTGTGTTCGATAAACGCGTTATAAGAGACGACTTTCAGACAATACCCTATGGTATGTGACTGATGATATCTAGTTGTTGCTTTTTTACTTTAAACGTGTTTTATAATTGTATTGTTACTATATGTTATTAAAACAATATACAAAAATGCAGTATTGCAGTAATGCGTGTGTGTGTAATTTAATTTATGTATTTGTGTTCTTGTATAAATAGCAAAGAAACCGTCTTCACGTATAATGTATTGTATGTGTATAAGGATTTGTAAATACAATTTTAAAAAGAATGAAATGTGTTATTCACTTTTGTAATTGAAACGTATACCAAATATATACCAACATTTATGTCACAAATCAAATTCTAGCCGTACTGCTGAACAATGCAAAACCTAGTGCGTTGGCATTAATGACTTATTGTGAGACATATGTGCCGAACAAAAAACTGCCGGATAATTATACGTGTATAATTAATACCTATAATGATCGAATACGTCGTTTGGTAAGGTACTGTTAATGACAGTAATTCAAAAGTTAAAACAACCGCGCTTAACATGGCGGGTTATCGGAAACACGTAAATAACGGCGTCTGCTACGCTGTTTGGTCGGTTTAAAACACTACACGTCAAGCGGTTCTGAAATTCCCTCATTTCAGAGCGACTGTACTGCGGATAACCTATCGGTTTAGCCCACCCGACAATACGCTTGAACGTGCTCGGAATTTACCTCATTTTAGAGCGACTATACTCCTAGCCTTGACTACTGTCCTCTAATAGCTGTCCGATTTAAACGTCTAGATAGCTACATATATATTGTCCGCAGAGCGCACTAACAGGTTAGCGCCACAGCCTGACACGGGATAAAAATTGAGCACACCTTAAATTATCCAATGAAAGTTTTACATGTACGAATCACCTGATAGAACATAGATGCAAAATAAGAGGTCCGTCAGCTAACTATTATTAACCTTTACAACAATTAACACAATACCACAATACTAACTTTCTTATTACTGAGCGTACACAAACTTAAATTTCAAAACCTGTTTTAACACAATAACTAGTATGCATACCAATAACTTATAAAAATAGAACAATTTAACCATGAACACGGTCCATGACAAAACAATTCATACCTTCGTCATGAAAAATATGTACAAACGAGGCCCTGCATAATGAATACATGTGAAGAGAC
This sequence comes from Congeria kusceri, assembly GCA_027627225.1. Lineage (NCBI taxonomy): Eukaryota > Metazoa > Mollusca > Bivalvia > Myida > Dreissenidae > Congeria > Congeria kusceri. The sequence goes on along the minus strand of CM051024.1, from coordinate 54,702,556 downwards.
ATATTTAAGCAAAAATCAATCCACAATAGGGGTGTCATTTGGGCCGGGGCCCTGGCAAGGGGAATTTTCCTGTCGATTTTGAATTTTATGGGATGTTTCTAATATTGATATGTTTTGCATAATAATATAACAAGATAATTTTTGTCTTAAAAATAATTGTAAAAATAGTAGAAATTTACACTTAATTGTGACAGTTTAACAATTCCATAATAAATACTGCTTTTTTTTTTTACAGGAAATTCTTATTTGAAAAAGATGTTTTACACGGGAATTTTTATCTAAAAAGTATACTTATGAGGAAGGGGAATGGGGCCGCATTTCGGCTGCAGATTCAGTAATGACAGTCCTGACATGTAACTGTCGACCGTGCATTTCACAATGGAATACATTTTGAAGTCAAATCACATAGGAAGTGCTAAGTATTCAAGGGATAGTTTCACAGTTCTTGAAAAACATTAAATATTTCTCTAAAAATGGAATTTTAAAACAGAAATGTGTAGAATCTAACAACCTTTATGTCCGCTATGTCTGTTATTATATTCTGTTATGCCTTTTTGTGTAAACAATACTAGGGTATCTACAGTGTATGTTAACGCTACCAGTAGCCAAAATAGCAATTGGTTACTAAAATGTCTAATTGGCTACTAATATTTCTGAAAATATTTGAAAGTAAAGCATATGTTCACACTTCTGGAACAAAATAAATATATTGTTCGTTGCAAACTCACAAATTGTGGCAATTAATTAAGGTTTCTTAGCGCCAATCTATTGTATTTTTACTACTTTTGTTTCTAAAGGAAATAACAGATATTTGTCAAACATTTAACTATTTACAAGCAGTTCTTTCCAAACCTTTAAATATTAACAATACAAAAAATAATTGTATTATATAACAGAAAAAGTCAGTTTTAGAAAATCATTGTTCACAGCCAAAAACGACGAAACTGTACCTTTAAAGACTACGTCCATGTTAGTGATTTTTTCAGTTGTTTTTTTTCCGGTTCTTGGTGAATGGGACCGGGGCCCTTTGAGTTGTGAAAGTTAGCGTCGTAATAACATATTTTGTGAAAACAACATTTCAACCTATCATACATAAAATTATTTTATCAAGGTTAAATTAGACCATTTAATTGACTTAGAATATATTATATGTATTTTGATATACACATCTTAATCAGAATAGAAGAAAAACCTTGCATGGAATAAAAATAAAGTAGGCGAGAAGTCAAACGTAAACTTGCTAGCAATTGTGAATTTTGGATTAAAATATGTGGAAAAAGGGTCCTTTTTTTTTTTGCTGTGATAAACACCTCAGTTTATACCTGACAATAAATTATAGGGTTATGGGACCGCGAAGATACGACGATGCGACAACGCGAGATTTGGGCGATAATTATCGCTTTGTGCAATTTCACGTAGTCCACGTTTTTCAAAGTGCGAAATCTGCACAAAATATACAGTAACATGTCGCGTTGCCGTATCGTCGCCGTCTTGTACGCAGCGAAATTTTAACTGGCGGAAACAGAATTTCGTACATTTCCTTGATAAGTTATACGGCTAGAGTTTGCTATTGACGCCGGTTACATGTGACATCTTTCCGCCGTAGCAAATGAAAGAATATAAATGGCAGTTTCTTTTTCGATGACTATGACCTTTTTTACCCTGACACAATCTTACGTTGCGCAAATATAAAACAATGACTGTGCCGAATACAACAATATCTCGTGCATATAGTCCGTGGGCGAAGACGCGACGAAGCGAGATTTGGGCGATAAGCATCGCTGTGTGCTCTACCGCGACGAAGCGACGAAGCGAAATTTGGACGATAATTATCGCTGTGTGCCAGACCGCTAGGTAATGTAAAAATAGTTCTTGCGAACGTTTATGGTGTTTATTATTCTGAGATCTGTTTCTTATTTACGAAAGGCATTTTATACTTTCTTTGTTCAAAAGCACTTGCTACGATCTGAATATAAAATCATAATGAACATGCCGGACTACTTCAGAGCCATCACCAGTTATCGCATACAGAAAATACACATCATCTGGTGTGGTAGTTGCGCCATCCGGTACGTTAGATGCACCATCAGGGACGACAGTTGCATCATCAGCTACGGTATTTGCACCATCCGGTACGGTAGTTGCACCCATCAAGTGCGGTAGATGCACCATCCGGTACGGTAGTTGCATCATCAGGTCCATCATCAGGTCCGGTAGTAGCATCATCCGGAACGAAAACTGCACCATCAGGTATGTAGATGCACCATCAGGTACGGTAGTTGCACCATAAGGTACGGTAGTTGCATTATAACGTACGGTAGTTGCATCATCAGGTCCGGTAGTTGCATCATCAGGTACGGTAGATGCACCATCAGGTACGGCAGATGCACCATCCAGTACGGTTGCATCATCAGATAGTTATATTATCATATGCGCTTGATGCAACATCACATATTGTAGGCACTATGTAATAAACTAAAGATACACAACCAGAAGTGATACATTTATTGTAGAAGAAATATCTTTGGCAATGCGAAAAAAAGAACGATTTGTTTTCGTGATTATTTTATTAACAAATTGTTTTTATAATTATTCATAATTTTGTGTCGTAATTTTGTGTTTTCAAAAACAATACTTGTGTCAATTACTACATCATGTTCGTGTTTTGTTGTACACAGTATGCTTTCTAACAAAATAGACAATTATTTATTACTTATAATAGGAATAGTTTAAACAAACACGAAATAAACCCTTCAAATTGGACTGGGGTCAAATTGACCCCAGCATGACTTACTGTTGTAATATCGTATTTTATGTCTTAATTGTTGTTAATTTATGTTCTCATTGAAATCGATTTAAATAATACAAGGATAATCATGAAAACGTTACTTATTTGTTGCCATGGTAACCACTGCATCAGTATTAAAATATTAAACAAATAACAATAACGGTTTGCAAAACAGGTTTGGCCCCACCCTTAAGGTCTAGATAAATCTATACAAAATTGCAAGGATGGTAAAGAAAGAATACGTTTGACATAGATCTTTTATCCTATAACCCAATAATACGAGGGATGATCAAAATTAATATAGATTATTTTTCATATTTTTAGACATATTTATTTCATAGATAAAAAGTACAGTAAAATAAACTGGAATATATATTGCATCAATTTACAAAATTTCAGCGATTTTACTCTTCTCTGTTAAAAATGGCAGGCATTTAAAATAAGTAATTTTAGGCAACCCGGAGCACGTCAATTGGAATTCAATGACGTCGTAAACGTCATTTGCTTCAGGGAAGAAGATTTGGCACGAAGGAAATGATCTTGTTTCAATATTATTATTTCACTATTATTCAATACTTTCGGATATTTCAATCACACTATCTTATCAATGAATCTTTTGTTGGGATCTCCGTAAAGAGGCCTTTTTCATCATGGTCTTGAAACAATATGATAACCAGTCGCATATACTTGTACAAAGCGCTTTATTGCGTTTTGAATACCAATATATAAAATATATTTTAAAACATTCTGCATTTTAAGTATGTCTGATTACATTATATATTTAGCATATAAACGTGTATAATGTTAACATATGCATACATTATTTTACTGAAACAAGAAACGAAATACCTGTTAGAAATATTTACAATAAAGTAATATTTACGTCTTATTTTAAATCAGCATGTACTCTGAAAATTAAAATAATGATGTAATTTGTCAATGGCATTTTCTACTTATTTCTTACTTATCAACATGCATTTATAATGGAGAAGTAAACCAAGCGAGACTTTTCGTATAGCTACCTGACCATTGACTGTCCGTGGTGATCAAGCTAATTTAAGCTGATTGACGTCGTCATTGTCGCACTTTTTTTTCCTTATCCATTCATGTCTCAATGCTTACAATCCAATCTCAAAATTAGATTGCACTATGTGAAAACACGTGCCCTACTCAAAAACTGTATTTTATGCGGCTTGTTGATAAACTGAATGCCTGCATATATGATTTACAAATAGCTTTACTCGATTTCGTTACCACTCGAATTTAGAGTTGACATTTTTTCTCAATTGACGTTATGCATCACCGTCAAATCAATATTGTTTTTATTAATAGGCAATCTAAAAAATGAAGCCAACTTTTGGTACGATGTCAATGTATGTTTTCTTACATTATACCAAAATTGTTTGAAGTAAGTATACTTATTTCGTACAGAATTTACGATCTATTTACTTTTAATAATGCAAATAAATGGCGTGCTCCGCTTAACGGTTACCATGGTTATATTATAAAAAAGATCAGGTGCGTAACAAATTAATTTCACAATATTACTTATTCAATATGTTCCATTTGAATCCAGATTCATTTTGATCTAGGTTTTGTTCAATTTAGTTTATTTAGTTGTAAACAATATAAAAAGTCTACGTTATTTTTGAACAACCCTCGTAAGTACTTAAACTTTTAACCAAACTACCTGCCATGCATATTTAACGATTCTAGAAATAAGGGTTCTATAGTTATTGACCAGACCAGGTTTTATCACTATTTGTCAGTTTGCCATTGACCTTTGACCCAAGATTCCAAAATCAATAGAGGTCCTGTATATATACACGTCATGGCCAAACTATCTACCAAAAGTGACAAACCTTGACCCAATGGTTGCGAAGTTATTGCCCGGACAAGATGTTACAATTATTGGTGTTTTGTTTATTGTTTTGGTCAGTTTGACCTTGAATTTTGGTCCCAGGAAGCCAAAATTGATGCAGATCCTCTAAGTCTCATAATAAACCTAGTTACTAAGTTTGAAGAACCTTGGTCTTAAGGTTATTTTGTTATTGCCCGGAGAAGATCTTAAAATTATTTCATATAAGGTGATTTTTTAATTAACTTTTGTCGGTTTGACCTTGACCTAATGACCCAAGTATCAATAGAAATTCTCTATTAGTCATGGAAAACCTACCTTTCAAGGATCTAGACATAATGGTTGCGTAGTCATTGATTAAACACAGTTTTACAAGTATAGACTCACAAAATAGACACAGGAACATACGTCGGCAATGACTAATCCAGGGCAAATTTAAAGCCAAAGGGGGACAACTCATACAATGTCAAGTACACCACTGAAAGAATTATTTTGGCAATTATTACATGAATTTGTTTTTATCTGAACACTAGCAAATTCTATATTTAAATATGTTTTAATGTTGAAATACAAGCTCTCTTAATTCGAGAAACTACATCCGAAGTCATGGGGTCATTTTGACCCCAGACTTTTTTCTTATTAAAAAGTATAATAAATGACAAAAACAGCTCAAAATGATATATTTTACAAAACATGCGTACAAACAATGTCTAAAAAGTAATTTATCAAATTCTAATGATATACAAATAATCGCAACTTGTCCGGCCTGGTGTCAAAATGACCCAAAAGGATAGGGATACAGGTTACAAAACACGCTTTTTTACTATTTTGTACACCATTGATATGGAAACAAGCTTCATGGTTGCTCTTCAAAACTACATTTTCGAACGCCCATTATTGTTCAATTTATTACAAATTAACATTAGGCATATAAGACCTAAATTATATGATAATTATTCAAAAATCGAATATGGGGTCTAATTGACCCCAAAAGTCGTTTTTACAAAGGAGTGGATGAGGGTTAAATCAAATATATAATATACATGCAAAACTGCTTTTTAATTTAATCCGTTTCTCAAGATACACCACAAATTCTACGTGCTACCTCTTTGATAAATTGCCCTGTGTTTTTATAAGACAACGATCCGAAGAGTATGTTTTCCTTGTCTGTTTATTATTATTTAGTGTATATACGCACTTTTCTGGAAGATGGGCCGTTATCATTTAATGCGATAAAACATGCAATGCAAAAACAAATATGTGTTAATCGCGGTACAACTACAAATTGCAAAACCAGAAAGAATAGTGCTGATACTGAATAAAACAACTATGGAACTTAATGTCTCAGACATACGGTCAGCGTTTGTAAGTATGAGATATGGTATGGTGAGTCCCGGATGGAAATGCAATGCGGAAGTTAAGCCTTTTTGTAGTGTGTTAATAGAGTGATTTTTCTTTGTGCTTCGACGTCATCCAGATGCGAACCATTTGAATTTTCAATTTATTTTGTTAATGATTTATATAGGCACTTTAAACCAACAAATAATTTGAATACAAGCACCACGGGCGGCACAGAATGTTGTTAATGTAAAGTATTGTAACTCACAAGCTGAAACATCTTTTTTCCAGTGTGAATTGTTTCCAATTGGATTCAGTGTACTGTGTACGCCGTTTTTATTATTATATTTACTTCTAAAAAACGACTAAGGTGACCGACAATTAACGAGTGATATATAGATAGACATACCCTGTGCGTAGATGACATGCTCTGTACATTTTGTCTGTGCAAGATATTGTGTTCTTCTTTGGCTGAAGTATATTATAAAGATTATACAGGAGTCACTGACGTAAGTGGACATAATTTATTGTAATTCTCTCAGAGAGCGAGGAGATCATAGTTTTGAAATTTACATATATACATAATGCAATTATTATGATTGGGTCGAACTTAAGTCATATTTCGAAATGGCACGATATGTGTTATGCAGTACACAATCTGTTCTACATTACAAATTTCGGTCTCCATATATTCAAGACATAATTATAACGAACTGTCCATGTTTCGCATGGACGAGGAAGAAAAGGTAGAGCTCTGTACGATGCGCAATATAGGACGCCATGCTCAAGATTTCTTAAAGCATGCGATATATTCATGTCGACTAATATTCACGTCAATGTTTCCTTGGTTATAAGTATATGGTCAAAGCATAACATGTATTCACTCTATCGTGACTATGATGTGTATAGAATTAAATAATTAATTGCCAATTTAGAAATAGCATTGTCCCTGTGCTACCACCTCAGTGACCACACTCTGTATCACTGATGCCCGTTTTTCATGCCCTATATTGGTATGATCTGACAAGAGAGATACAGGAACACATTTAAACAATCCAACACAATAAATTCCCACATACTACGAATTCAAATCAAAAGAAAATATAAGAAGAACAGTTGTTGTAAAACTCATATGATTGGCTAGTTATTTTTTATCACAGAATAGTTTCCGACTGTATATGATGAAAACTCCTATATATAGAGGATATTTTTTTGTTTCCTGTGTGATATCATCACCGGAAAGGGAGACAATTAATATTTCACGAGCGCTTGCGCGAGTGAAAATATGCAAATTGTCTCCCTTTCCGGTGATGATATCACGCGTTGTCACACCGAAAACAAACACATTTTCTTTTTATTTTAATGCTATTGAGTATTATTTACATTTGAATGAATTTTAAGAGATTTTTAACACGATGTTTACAGTTTTATGTCAGTACTATTTTCTCTATAATGCGTAGTAATCGGTGTTAGTAATAAACATTCCTGCGACATGTTCGATTACGATAAAATATGCCGTGGATTAGTGAAGCAATTTAAACCGCAATTTGTTGGACTCTACTGGCATTATCATGGCAGCGTGTTTACAGTACAACAGTCTACTATGCTCTACAGTATATTCATCGGCAACGCAGAATCCGGGTTTCTTTTTTTTTAAGTTTAAATACATGCAATTGGATACACGTAGTCGTTGAATAATGTTCAGCTTTAAAATCAGTTAACACTCAATTAAAATCAGTTAACACTCAATGCTAGGTTTGAATATATTTATACTGAAAGTATGTATTGAAAGTGAAAGTGCGTTCAGTTCTTCGAAATTCACATTTTCTAAAAATAGCGTGAACATACGTGTTATGATGTAAACAATAGTTAACACAGTCACGACATTCAAACGCACTATGTGTTTTCAAAAGCAATTCAAGATGATTAAACTCGGTGATGCGCGTTAAAATGTGAAATAGTGTTATGCAATGGATTACTTATACGTATAAAGTGTTTTCTATATTAGTGATTCGAAATTAAGAACACAATTGGGTTAAAAGTCGGTCGAGAATTTGAAGACAACATGATGGCGGATGATAGAACGCTGAGCACTTCTTATACCAGCACATTGAATACTTAAATACTAAAGCGTGATTACTGGATATACAGACTTAATACATATAAACTAATATATAAATATGTGCGTGCTTAATGAACACAAGTTATTACTTAAGGCAAGTTATTACTAAAGGCAACGTTGGATTCTTGTTGGATTTTGGAGAACTGCCCATACAGCAATTATGTAAACAAAGGAAGACTACTATTCACAGCAACAGTAAACAACACAATCAACTGAAAGTGTAGTATGCGGGAATTAATAACGTGCAAAGGATAAAATTAATACGTTGGATTCTAAAATTAAGTTTGGACCAAGGTGACCAGCTCCAATGCCTTGTGGGTTAAACTTGTACCCGCAAGACATTGTCTGTACTAGTCTCCTTGGCTCAATACGACTGAGGAAAATCCAAGAGAAAAAAAGAGGAAATACAGTTCAATATATCGGACAGGTATTCTTAACTTTTGCTGTTATTAATCTTTACTTCTTTTCTTTTTGGTAATTTGTATGATAAATGGTGACAATACCTACAATTAAAGATTGTCAAAATCAAATGAAATTTTAAAAAGTAGTCCTTCACTGTGAGTGATATAGGGATATATCTCACTGATTCTATTTTATATTTCACTACTTAGCATTAAATAAAAGTATATACGGAATTTAGTCACACATTCAATAATATTAATTACACGTCCATAAAAAATTTACCAAACTAAAACGGAATCTATCTACTATACATAAAAATAAAATATGCTGCAATCAAACAATACATCACTGGCACACACGTCTTCCAACAAACATAGTAAAGCGCGTAAGTAATGACGGCGTCATTTATTTTGATGTCAGAAAACACTCAGAGTTTCTCAAAGTATTCGGCGCCGCAATCGTACGCTTACTCAACAATTGCTTTAGGTTACATAACACTAATAAATGAAGCATATATCGAGTCGTGTTTTTGTTATTATTTTATCACTTTCATTTGCATATTTTGAATTTAATTGACAACAAGAGCTGTCGGAGAACAGCGCGCTCGACCTTTCTTGTGCTTGTCAGATAATTTTTTCTGAAACAAACTGTATGGATAGTAGGGGCATATTAAACAAAGTTAATTGCGTTATCGCGTTACTGAATGGAAAGCATTTTTCGAGTTTTTAGAAATGTGACCTTGACCCCCACCCACCCAATATGCGATCTCATGCAATGTCTATCTATGCGGTATCTATAAATTAAGTTATTGTTATTTCATTATTATTAATATTTCAATTTGTTCTCGAGTAATTGAGCAGGATCTGTTATTTATATTTTTAGCAACCCAACCAACTCTACCCCAAATGCAATCCCAAGTAAAGTATTACTGTAGGCTATCTATGTATGAAGATTCATTATCGAGTTAGAGAATGAAAATCAAAAGTTGACGCCGCCACCCCACGGGCGGGACTGTAAAATTTCTAAGCGTAAAAAGGCGCATAATTTTGACAAATTTTAAACTAGAATTATCAAAATTGGCATATGGATTCATGTTAAAATGGGGAATAAGTGGTTTAAGTTTGAATGAAACCCCTTAAGCCATTTTTAAGAAACTGACCAACAAACTTTAACTTATCCAAATAGCTTGTATGTAAAATGTCTAAGTGTAAAAAGGCCTATAATTTTGACAAATGTCAAACAAGAGTTATCAAAATTCACCTATAGGTTTATTTCAATATATGGAATAAGTGTTTAAGTTTGAATGAAATCCCTCAAGCCATTTCTAAGCAAATAGCTTACCGAAAAAGTTTAACTTATCTAAATAGCTGACATGAAAAAGTGTAAGTGTAAAAAGGCCCATAACTTTTACAAATATCAAACTAGAGCTATTTAAAATTAACCTATAGGTTTATTTTAATATGGGAAATACATGTTTCAAGTTTGATTGAAATCCCTCAAGCCATTCCTGAGAAACTAGCTAACACAAAACTTTAACCTATCCAAAAAACTTATATGTCAAATTTCAAAGTGTTCAAAGGTCCATCATTACCGAAAAACTTTAACTTATCCAAATAGCTTATATGCAAATTGTCTAAGTGTAAAAAAAAAACCATAATGTTGACAAATGTCAAACTAGAGTTATCAAATTTGGCCTACGAGTTCATTTTAATAAAGGGAATAAGTGTTTTAAGTTTGAATGAAATCCCTTGAGCCATTTCTGAAACAATTATCGAAACACTTTAGCTCGTCCAAATAGCTTATATGTAAAATGTCCAAGTAGAGTTATCAAAATTCGCGTATGGGTTTATTTTAATATAGGGAATAAGTGTTTTAAGTTTGAATGAAATCCCTCATTGAACTAAACAAGTAATTCATGAGAAACTAGCTTACCGAAAAACTTCAACTTATCCAAATAGCTTATATGTAAAAATTTTAAGCTTAAAAAGGCCCATAACTTTGATAAATATCAAACTAGAGTTATCAAAATTGGCCTATTGGTTCATTTTAATATAAAGAATAAGTGTTTTAACTTTTAAAGAAATCCCTCAAGCCACTCCTGAGAAACAAGCTTACCGCAAAACTTTAACATACACCGGACGCCGACGCCAACGCCGACGTTAACGCCGAGGTCGGGGTGTGTATAATAGCTAGACAAGAGGGCCAAGATGGCCCTAGGTATCTTGGCCCTAGGTCGCTCACCTGAGTTTTAGGCATCATAATGGCTTATAACAAGAGGGCCGAATGGCACTAAACCACTAACCTGAGTATAAAGATCTGGGCCTTGCAGTTTCAGGAGAAGAATTGTATAGTCTAAATAAACCATGTGACCCACAGGGGGTGGCCACTTTCTATCCCAGTGCCGTCATTTGAACAATATTTGTAGTAAACAATGTTTCAAGCCAAATATATACCCTCTGGGCCTTGCGGTTTCAGAGGAGGAGATTTTTAAAGCACACTTTCCATTTCAGTCTAAGTCTATATAAACCATCTGACCCCCCGGGGCGTGGTCAGTTTTGACCCAGGGGCATCATTTGAATGATCTTTGTAGAGGACAACTCTACAATGTTACATACCAAATATGAAAGCTCTGCGCCTTGCGGTTTCAGGAGAAGATTTTTAAAGTAATTTTGCTATTTAAGTCTATATAAACCATGTGACCCCTGGAGCTTGGCCAGTTTTGGCACAAGGGGAATCATTTGAACAATCTTTGTAGAGGACCACTATACAATGTTACATACCAAATATGGAACTTTAAAGACATTTTGCTATTTAAGTCCAAATAAACCATGTTACTTCCGGGATGTGGCCAGTTTTGACCCCAGGGGCATCATTTGAACAATCTTTGTAGAGGACAACTATACAATGTTACAAACCAAATAATACACCTCTGGGCCATGCGGTTTCAGAGGAGAAGGTTTTAAAAGTTATTTTGCTTATTAAGTCTATCAACCATGTGATCCCCGGAGCGTTGCAAGTTTTGACCGCAGGGGCATCATTTGAACAATCCTTGTAGAGGACTACTATACAATGTTACATATCAAATATGAAACCTCTGGGCCTGGCGGTATCAGAGGAGAAGATTTCTAAAGTCATTTTGCTATTTAAGTCTATACAAAACATGTGACCCTGGGGCCTGGCCAGCTTTGACCACAGTGGCATAATTTGAACAATCTTTGTCATATAAACCATGTTACCTCTAGAGCGTAGTTAGTTTTGACCCCAGGGACATCATTTGAACAATCTTGTATTGGACAACTATACAATGTTACATACCAAATATAAAACTTCTGGGCCTTGCGGTTTCAGAGGAGAAGATTTTGAAGTCATTTTGCAATATATTCGAAATAAACCATGTGACCCTCAGGGCGTGGCCAGTTTTGACCACAGGGGCATAAATTTAAAAGCATTTTTAGAGAACCACTAGATAATGTCACATTTTAAATTCGTTTTGCTATATATTCTATATAAACCATGTGACCCCCGGGGCGTGGCCCGTGTTGACCCCGGGGCATAATTTGAACAATCTTCGTAGAGGACCACTTTAGAAATAATTGACGGGTAACTGTTGGTTATTGTGGTAATAACCAACGGTTTGGAGTTCCGATGCGTAGAAATTTTCCGAGAAGCTCATTCACACGTGCGTTTTTGTGACGTCAATAAATGATAAACATTGAGCGAATAACGTCATACTTATCTATATAATACAGTGAAAATATCATGCCAAAAAGCGCAAATTAAAAAACGTTTTTGTGAACTTTAATATAAAATATGTAGTACAAATGTTGTTTTATTGCGCTACATTATGCAAACATGATTTGTTTGTCACAGTTTGCTATCGCGCGTTTAAGCACGTGCATTTTACGGATTAATTTTTTCGAATTTCCGGAACTATTTTCAAAACATTAAGCTCCGCCCATAATTTGTTGCAGAATAACCCACAGTTATTTTCTTTCTTTGTCTATGGACCTCTAGCCGCGTGCCGTGGTAGAATATACAATATTATATACCAAATATGAAACCTCTGGCCCTTGCGGTTTCAGAGGAGATTTTTAATGTCATTTTGCTATTGAGGTCTATATAAATCATCTGACACCTCCCCCCGGCCATAATTTGAACAATCTTCGTAGTGGACCACTATACAGTATTACATACCAATTATGAAACCTCTGGGCCTTGCGGTTTCAGAGGAAAGATTTTTGCAATATATTCCATATGAACCATGTGGCACGTTTTGACCCCAGGAGTATAACTTTTTCAACCTTTGTAGATAACCCCTATAGGATGATACATACCAAATACGAAATCTCTGGGCCTTACCGATTCAGAGGAGAAGATTTTATAAGTCATTTTGCTATATATTCTATATAAACCATGTGACCTCTGGGGCGTTGCCCGTTTTGACCCCAGGGGCATAATTTTAAATTTTTGTGTAGAGGACCACCAGAGGATGTCTCATATCAAATATGAAAGCTCTGCGTCTTGCGGTTTCATAGAAGAATATTGTTTAAGTGTTCGTTTTTTATATCTAATTTTAGCTCTGGTGACCTACATATGCAGTGGACTGGAAAGATTTGATCAACTCTGAAAGAGGTTCACCAGAGGATCATTGCTGTGAAGTCTGGTGTAAATCTGCCAAGTGGTTTAGGAGGAGATGCTGTTTGACGGATGGACGCACGGACGCACGGACGACGGACAACGAGCGATCACAAAAACTCACCATGAGCACTTTATGCTCAGGTGAGCTAAAAATCGTACATAAACATATTAAATTGTGTAGAATTTCTACGGTTTTATTGTAAATATAACTTAAAGACGTTCGCAACAAAAAGAAAAAATAATTGGGTTAATTTCTCATTTTGCTTCATTTTTTCTTTATTGTATAAAGGTTACAATATACTACTTTCATCTGTACTGTCAATTCAAAATAAATATTTTTAATAGTAGAATTTCATAAAGCATATATAATAATAAAAAACACACTCATGCAATGTATTTCCAAACAAATTAGTTCAGAAATAATCCATTAAATACCTCCATTCTATTGATACGTTGTTTATGTATGTTAAAACGAAACAGGAAAAAAGGCTACACAGGTACCTTATATGAAATCCAATATTTCCCAAACAAGCTCGGTGAGCCATTCATTTTATTTTTATTATAAAAATGTCATTTGATGTTTTATAGCATTTATGGTAGAAATTCTACAGTACTTGGATTGACTAGACCATGGTATAAAAAAGAGAGATTTAGTCAAGAAGTCTCTAATAGAACTCTCACACCTTGCATTATTATTAATATTGTCAAGGAATACTCTGATCAGTATTATCTAATATTCATTTAATTTTTTTTCGTATAAATGTAGACCAAAATATTATCTCATGAAAAGTCGAGGTCATATTATGGTCAAAATAGCTTACAAAATGGGTTATTAACCGCAAATTGTTTATTATTTTGCAAACACATATGAAAAGAAGTGCACCAAATGTATATTTCTACAAGGGAGCATCAATTTTCATCATAAAAATGTCATTTGGGGTTCTGTAAATTTCATGGTAGAAATTCTGCAGTACTAGGATTGGCAAGACCATTGTTTGAAAAACAAGTGATTAGGTAAATGAGTCTCCGATAGAACAATTGCACATGACATTATTCTCGTTATAAAGAAACAAATTGTTCAGTGTCCAATATAAATTGAATATATATTTTCTTACAAATCTAACCTCAGGATCATCAGTGTCACTGTCATTAAAGTTCAATGTCATTTTAAGGTCTAATTCCAAAAAAAAAATGCTTTAAAATAGCTAATTTCCATGAATTTGAGGCATAATTTCTACAACTCGAATGATCAGATCATTGTTTAACACATGCCACCTTTAAGCAAGGAGTCGGGTTAAACTTAATATACATAATTTAACTTAACACTGTTTCTGTTTCAGGTCATAACACTGTCTGATATATCCAAATATATAATTAATATATTATTTGATAAAATTCAATCTGGAGTTTAATTGTCAATGTTAAAGACATTGTAAGATAAGATTATGAAAAGGTTCAACATTGACTAATTACTATGACAGTAACAACTACAGTACACAACATTATGATAATAAGTGTAATAATAATAATACAGGTAAGTTAGTAAACATCAATGATGTCCAGTTCCATCATCTGTTTAGACCATGTATCTGTTAGGAAAACAGTTGACTGAATGTTGTGATGCACCTAACACTACCTGTGTAAACAGAATACTATCTGGTATTGTTTTTTTTATATAAACAATACTGTAACTTTTCAATAGCGATGTCAGTATTGCTTAAACTTTAAAGGTAACATGCATGAAAGTGTTGTGACAATGATTTAATTAATATAGGTGTACTTTCAGACTTTAAATAAAATGAAGTGTAAAGACTACTTAAAATAAACAACTAAATAAAATATATTTGTTAGTGTAATTGTCATTCTCAAAAGTCACTCTCATGGTTTTCATTTGTATCACCAATTTAGACCATAAAATCATTAGGAAAGATGCATCATGTATTTTAAGATAATGGAAAGATAAATTTTTAAAAGGAAAACACACTTTACAACACATTACATATTCGGCTTTAAGGTAGTACAACTGTAATCATTCCCCGCGTTTTTTTTTAAATAAGATCGGCCGAAATCGATGACTGGCGGAAAGTTTCGTTACCCAGTTCGTAATATGCCCGTTTGATTCCTATTCTTGTCGAACACATGATATGTTTAATATAAGTACATTATTTTATATAATCACATTATTCTATACATGTTAGTATCATATATATACTTCTGACGAAATGCAAACAGATAAATATTTTGACATAATGAAAACTTGATAGAAATCGAAACCGAAAGTCACATATTTTTCGTGGTATAAACAAAAACAACTGTCAAACGAAAATTATAAATACGAGCACAAAGGGAATGCTTACTGGAAGAAAATCGGAACCATATAAATAACCGTCACCAGATAGTACATATGATGAACCAGCTTGAATCCTGATAATAAGGAGATGAAACACATGTAAATAAATCAAGAAAATGACAGAATTGTGTTTTTATTCTGAAGTTTCTGAATATATTTATATTTGTCTATAAAATCAGAACGTAATTCATCAAAGGATAATGTGATGCTTTTCATTTCAATGCTTGGACTGCGAAATTGTATTGCTTAAATGTCCAATTAATATACAGTTGTAACGCGCTATTGCGAATCGCGATACAACGAAATGACGGGATACTACGAATACGGCTGCCAGTCCCATCCGTTTTCCTCATATTTTTAACTACAAAAAGATGCGATACTTCGAATTCGCGATGCTACGAAAGATGCGTTACTGCGAACTAATTTTCCGGTCCCATCGTATTGTTTGTATTGAAATGTTAACGCGATACTACGAATAATATTGTCAAGGAGACATTTTACACCTTCTCAACGAAGTTTTCACACCTCTGTCCAGTCAGACACCTAGTTTGTACCGTGGACAAATGTAGCTGTTAAAACATTTTTTAAACATTTTAAGCAACTTTACATAATGCCGTGTGAGATTTTTGCGTTTGACTAAATGACTTTCGTATACGTCACTGTGAATTCGATTACTGTGCGTGGATTGATTTTATTCTCTCTCTGTTTTTTATAATGCAATACATACACAATTGTAATGTCGAATGCAATTACATTAATAAGTATGATAATTTTCATAAACGCTACGACATTACGCAAAAAAATACGTAACGTAAGAACAATTACGTAAATACAGTAATTTCCGAAAGATGCCATCCTACGAAAAACGCGATACTACGAACAAATCACTGTCTCCCGTGACTATTCGTAGTATCGCGTTTCGAATGTATTAATATAAGTAATATTATTTACATGTATTTGTGTTTGTCCATATTTCTGTATATACTTACAGTATACATGTAAGTAAATGAACATACAAGTCATATAAGTTTGCTTATGAATGTGTGCACCAGTGTTTCTACATGATCAGCATACTAATAAGGATCCATTCAGTAATTACACAGTTTTGACATTAATTTTACCTAACACTGTAAAGTATGGCTTACTAGGTTGGGTTGCACATATACTGGAAAGTTGTGTATGTATATTGTTAAATATGTAGTGGAAAACAATCAGTTATTGGATTGTTTTAAAATATGTATGCAGCTAAAGGAAGATAATTGCCACAAATCACTCGGAATGCTTTCCTGGGAGTTAAACCTGGTGCTCAAAACTGTACACATGTTTTTCCGACTGTGCCAGTTGGTGAAGATGCAGCCTAAATTACCAGCATATACAGCCTCAATTACCAGCGTAAACATTATTGACATGAAGATGATTGGAAACGAAGATAATAAATAAGACACTTATTGTTGATGTACGATGTGTTGTCCCAGAGCTGAAAACGTTGCAGGGTGTGGGTGGCATTTACCTCTATGGAACTGAATTTTGAAAAAAAGTTAGTTTAACTGAAATAATAACATTTAATTCTTAATATATTTAGTTTGACTGGTATAAATGGTGTATTAAACTTAAAATGCATAATTTATGTCACATTTGATAATTATTGTTGTGGAATTGCCTAAATATAGCTGTCTATTTTGTTAAGGGGTATGAAAGTTTTTCTTCACTTTTACAAAAAGTACACGGTAAATGTGTTTCTTACTTTTTATTTTAGTCAAATATGTGTCATAGACGAAACATAAATAATAAAAAACATTTAAGTGAAACAACATACTAGTCCAGGAAAACCTAAATCTTTAAGACAACATATTATTTTGTCTGTTCTGTCAGCTTCAAGTTTATGCTGAACTTCCATAGAAAATTGATAAATATCAGTACTTCTATCTTCTTTAACGCCTTATGTTGCCTTATTTTATAATCTTCAATCATTACTTGTATAAAAGACACCAACATTTTGGATATATTTGCAAAATATAATTGAGTTATATTTTTTTTTTCATCCATAGGGTAAATAAATTTTGATGGAAAAATGGAAAAGGGGTTGTCCTGAACATTTGGAAAAAAAAAATTTGTTGCATGTAAAGCCACCCTCCAAATTTGTAATAAGATCAGTGATGTAATACAGATAATGGAAATAATATTTAAAATTAGGTTTGGAATATTGCCCGTTACAGTTGTACTACGTTAAGACATAGAACAATGGTATAACTTGTAGTTGATAAAACTCCTCTCAAAAACAAATAAAGTGCTACTAAAATACAATTTTATATGCTACAGAAACAACTATTTAAGAATATAATATTTGCTTAAAACGAATCAATTTAAGGTGAAGTGAACGTCTGTAGTAACCTAGGATGGCCCACGAATTCCCGAAATCTATTTCCGATCGGGCCATTGTAAGCATAAACATACTGTTATAGTAAAGACATGTCTCTATTGTTGAAATATATAAAGTGTCAATATAAGACAAATAACTTATAATTGAACATTGCAATATGTTTAACATTGAAACAGTTATTTGAACAGTGTTTGCAAAAGAAATGGTGAAACACGTTGGTGGTCTTCAGCGCATATTGTTCATATAAATGCCTCCGAAAATGACCCATCGACACAGACAGTGTTCTGCATATGTTTGTGGAACGAGCTGATCGAAGCTAGCAATTGTTTTTAAAGGCGGCCTGAAAAGTCCACTAAGACTGGCCGCGTCGAAATACTGTGCCATGTCTATAAAGGGCAAACCCCATAGGAGCATCTAATTCATATTTCTCCAGATGCAGGGAGAAAATCACATCTATAAACATTGGTCATGTTCAGCAGCCCTTGGGTCTCTTGGTAAACACTTGATCCTTTATTTTAATGCATGATAGATATGCCTTCACAATTATACTGAGTAAGTTGTGGGTAGTCGTAGCCTGTTTCTTTTCTAAGGTATCTATATTGACATCAAATTCTGTAGATTAATACCCTGATCCTATCGCTTTAAATTATTCTGATTGTATTCAATTACTACTTGAAGACTTCCTAAAAGCTGAGCAGTCAAATGCTTTGCTGAGCTCTACTGTAACAGTTGTATACTAGTATAGTCTGCACATCTAAGCTATGGTGGGCAAGTCTGGTACGGCATCTAGGGCGGCATGGGTATGGCATCTAGGGCGGTATGGGTATGGCATCTAGGGCGGCATGTGTATGGCATCTAGGGCGGCATGGGTAACACTATTTTGCGTTACAACTAAATGTAATACCCAACTCTGTATTTCAGCGGCATCTCTCCTAGGTTATGATGATGACAACATATTTTTGTATTTCAGAGGGCATAGTTTCTATGTGGCAAGTCGACTTTTGAACCCAAGCCCATCATTTTATTGTATCTAATGTGTCAGGAGCTATCTGTACACTGGTGCAAAGGTTTAACCAGTCTGAGTCTGTCCGGTATTTCTACTGTTAGTGTGTTGGGTTTGGTTTGTGTGCATTAGGCATTGTGGGCGAAAAGAGTTTTCCCTTTGTCTTGGATATATGCAAGACTGGGCCTCACGCCATTCAGTGTAGTTTCTCCTGTTTCCAGTAGCAACTTTGAGGCCTCTTCTCAGTGACTTCTCTGGTTTGTTTGTGAACCGCTCTGTATTAATTGGAAAGCTTGTGCAGCAACTGTTTAACAATGCGGTAGAGACTTTGGATGTGTTTTGTCATGCATAAGCCATGGTGACAGTGAATTGCTACTAAACGCTGATCCATCTCATTTTATACCTCTCTTGTAAAGAGTGACGACAACCAGGACACGCCTCATGGTCAAGTTGTGTAGCTATTTTAATACCTCTTCTATACAGTTCCTTTCATTTCACAATGATATTACACTGACCTGCATGCGTAACCAAAATTCTGGTCAATTATTTGTAAGGTCAGGGTTATTTTAGGATCCTTATTAATCACCAAAGTGTACCATTTTAGAAATTACTTCAATAAAATTATAATTATTTATATACAAAACTAAATGTAATAAAAATATTACACAGTAGTTTATACAAGATCCAGTAAAACTGACATAGGCAATGTACTTGTTAGACAGTATTTCCATGCACATTGTGATTGCCTTTTTAATTTCATAAAAGTTTTACGAATACATTACTATGTATAATGTCAGAAAAATAGTGCCTACCCAGCACATTTGTCAAACAATAGCACATCCCAGGTTAATATATAGAGGATATGTGTTTGTTTTCGGTGTGATAACGTGTTATATCATCACTGGAAAGGGAGACAATTAATATTTTCACGAGCGCTTGCGCGAGTGAAAACATGTTAATTGTATCCCTTCCCAGTGATGATATAAAGTTTATGACACCGAAAACATCCTATATTTCACTACTTAGCATAAAACAAACGAGATCACTCTCCTTTTTAATAAACACTGTTATCCACTTTGCATAGTTCTCAATACAGTATACGTATAATATCAATGTGACCATGCCAATACTTCAATCATTGTTGTGCAAAAATTTGCGTACAATATTTTCTAATATTTATACTATTTTCTTCTAGTAACTAAATAAATCAAATTTGACTATGAAACTAAATGTAAAAGCAATTTAGTTAACAAATGAACTCCAGATCCTTACATTATTTAAACTTGTTGCATATTAAAGCAAAACTGCATATTGGCTGATTTCTTGGACCTTCGTATATGGTAAGCTTTGATTTCTCTTTGATAAACATCGCTTGCTGATGACTAAATTAATTTTATTAGGGCTGTAAACAATAAACGTTTATTGAACTGGAATGGCTATTTTTTCACGATTCTAATCAATAATATTTTATAGGTTCATGCCTTTTTGTATGGTTTTGTTCATTTTTACCATTTTTAAAGACAACATCAAAACCAAATAATGAACTTTGCCATTTCAAAACATTGTGTGGTAATGGTGCTTGAAATAAATATGACCTTTGGTGATGCTGACATGGATAGTTAACACATCTTTTTTACTGAAATATATTTTTAAAATAGTTATAATACTTCTCAGCTATTCCTTCAAGATGAGAACATTTGTTTGGTGTAATTATTTTATCAATTACCTACTACTTGTTCATATTACTTAATTGCCTAACAACGGCCATGTAAATTATATTCCGGTATATATTTATTCATCAAATGTGATTGTAGGTCGCAGTGGTGTAATGGGTATGGTGTCTGCCTTGCGATCTGGAGGTCGGAAGTTAGATCCCTACTCGAGGAGCATTCCAATGATCTCTCTCAAAATACACCAAGTACTGGTTCTACCCAAGAAACGAGAGTATCTTAATCAGCCTTAAAATAAATATTTTTTAAACTTAGTGCAACCAAGTGAAAATATGTCATAGGACTATGTCTATGGGAACAAATATGCCACAATTTAATGTCAATGAGCTGTTTAAAGCATTTATTAGAATTCGACCTTGAAATGTACCTTTATATTTGAGGATATTTATAAGAAAACTCCATGTTCAATGAATATGAGACAATGCTGATCAGTTTATTCCTTGACAATGATAATAATACAAGGTGTAATTGTTCTATCGGAGACTCACTGACCTAATCGCTTGTTTTTCAAACAATGGCCTGGTCAATCCTAATACTGCAGAATTTCTACCATAATTTGTTTGAACCCCAAATGACATTTTAATGATGAAAACTAATGCTCCCTTTTAGAAATATACATTAAGTGTACTTCTTTTGATATGTTTTTGAAAAATAATAAACAATTTGCTATAAAACATCAAATGACACTTTTAAAATGGAAATTGATGCCAAATTGCAGAAATATGCATTTGGTGCATTTTCATTCATATGTCTTCGTAAAATAATAAACGATTTGAGGTAAATAACCAATTTTAAAGCAATTTTCAGAATTTGACCTTGGGGAAATGACATTGACATTTACCTTTGGTGACCTTGAGCATAGCCTTGTTTGAAAGCCCGTTAAGTGTACATTTGCTTTCAGTAACAATTAAAAATAAAAATAATGTTAAATATTTACAACAGTATCAATAAGACTAGGTGTTTCTTATAAAAACTAGCACTTCTTTTGGACGCCATCTTGGTTTCCATGGTAATTTTGGGCACTCCCCTACATGAATATGAAAAGAAACTGCATGAACAGAAAATGCACACAAATTCCTCCAGGGACTAGAATAAACACACATCTTTAGAAACGGAAGTGTCTCCCAAATGTGTATTTTGTTCTCCAGGTTTAAGTGCGAAATCTGCCGAAAATGAAAACTAAAAGCCACAAATATCAACCCCGTACACCCCAAAAAATCAAGTATTTAAAACATTATTCAATAGAAAATTTCCTACAGGTTAGTTGATAACATTTAGTAGCATTAATTGATTTTTATTTTTCTTGTCGTGAAAACTTCAACTTAGAATTTTTCCATATTAAATGCTGGTGTATTAATCAAACAATATATACTGAAAAGAAAAAGAAACGCTTATAGTGTAAGTACAATGAAAGTTACTCACGTGAAATGCTTAATCCATTCACATACATTTATAATGTGTCAAAAAATATTACAAATTGAGCACAAAATTAACAAAATGAAATCTCCCGTGCTTAATTTTAAAACGAATATTTGACATCACGGTCGCAAAAAACGCTAAATAAGTCAGAACGGGTATGTTCACCTCTTGCAGCAAGGCCTTCTCTCACTCTAGATGTCAAGTTTGTTAACACTAGCTAGTGGAATATCGTCACACTCCTCTAGAAGCGCTAATCGCAAATCCGGAAGGGTATCAGGAACGTTAACGCGACGGCGAACTCGACGGTCCAGTTCGTCCCACAAGTACTCAATCGTCGACAAATCAGGGCTGTATGGCGGCCAGCCCATAACATGAACATTGTTTTGTTGCAGAAAAAGCCGTGCATACTCTCACAACGTGTGGTCTAGAGTTATTCTGCTGAAACTTAACCCCATTTTGCTGCTTAATGGGGACAACGTAAGCCTGGAGAATGTCATCGCGGTACTTAACAGCGTTGAGATTCCTACCAATGACTACACGTGTTGACTAAATGTTGTAGCAATATCTCCCCATACCATTACGGATCCACAGCCAAAACGGTCACACAATACAATACATTCATTGGCACAACGCTCTTGGCGACGTCTATACACGCGAGGCGACCCACCGCGGGGAAGCACGTGAACCGTGATTCGTGGATCATGAAAATAAGGTGCTGTTCCAGTTCCGTCTAGGGAAGGCTACAGACGAAGGCAAAGCGTACGGCACGTCGAGAGGTGTTAACGGTAGTCCGACGTTTGGGCAGTATAGTTAATGCCATTATCGCGGAGCCTATTTATAACTGTTCCCAGGTGAATGCGATTGTTATGAGTCCCTTGTGTTTCCCTGGCAGTCTGCTCAGCTGTTCTAAATCGATCACGGAGATGTAACAAACGTATGTGATGGTCTTGCATGGGCGTTTGATACCCGTGGTCGGCTGCTACGTGGTCGGTCTACCGAGGTGCCTGTTTCCCTCAAACATGGAAACAGACGGCTTATCGTTGTTTGGTGAACGTTGAACGCTGACCACATTATGTGACACACCTTGGAGAAGTAACCTTACCGCTTGATGGCGTTGTATCGTTGTAGCTCTGGCATCATTAAAACTCAAATTCTACTACGTCATACTATTTGCGGAATCAAATGAGATGTGCAGTGACGGTTTCAAAATTTGTCAGTGCGCTGTTGTAACTCATACAGTGTAGACCAATATTTGGTTTGTCACCGAGTACAACTCGACCATGACGAGTTGTTTTTTCGTCAGTTGAGAGACTATATTAAGTATTCCTCGGAATACTAAATCTTAAACAATAGCTATCTCGGTAGCTCAAACGTATTTAATCTATTGGTTTCGACCGAAAATACATAATACAGCTCTATTGTTGAATTTAATCTGTTCGTAGATTTCATTATTAACATTTTACGACATCGAATTTTTACAACATTTGTCGTAAAGTTTTCATGTGCACGTGTGTTATGGCAGACACGGAGGTGCAAATCTCCAAAAATGCAACGGTTTCGGCCGTTTCAAGAGGTAAAGAACAAAAGTCGCCAACCGCAAGTGCGGCTAGTGTATCGCAGTCGTCATCATTTTCCTCTGGAAAGTCATGTAGGTCATCCAAAGTGCCCGCTACAAATGCAAACATGCATGAAGTTTTGGAAATCTGTTAAATTCTAACGACAATGCCGAAAATGAACGCATTGAAAAAAAAACAAATAAAACGTCTAAATGACTTCATGTCAGGTTGTGAAAACGGACCCATAGAGGAAGAGGGTACGTATGACGATTCGTATGACTGTGAAATTGAGAATGACGAACTTCTGTTGAACATGCACCTAAGTCAAAATGAAAAAAGTTGTCCGAAACATTTCAACAAAATGAGTAGGTTAATGCTAATATTCGTCCTGATTTGGCTAGTTTAGTCAACAGTTCTTTTAGAAATGGTTTGACCGATGATAATCTTGATGAAATTTGTAAACAAATCCATCGACTAGAAAATTGTGACTCTTTAGTAAAAAACTATAAAATACCAGGGCATTTGGCGCCTTTTGAAAAGTGACACTCAAGCCAAAGATTCTATGCATAGTGCACTTCAAGGAGTCACGTTGAAGGCTTCGATAAATTTTGATGAAACTTGTTGAAAAGCTCGGAGCTTCTGACTCAGCACACATTGAAGTAGGAACCACTGCTATGGCCCTCCTAGGCCATGCCAACAAAATGATAAATAAAAAACGTAAAGAACTTCACTACCTTGCTTCGGCATCACTTCCATACACTGATTTGTTATATATAAATGACACAGATGTGAACAATAATGTGAGAGAAATAAATAACATGAATCGCATTGGCAAATCGGTAGGGAGAGGTGGCGGTCCTATGAGAGGTTTTTGCCGAGGACGCAGGGGTTTCAACCCATATGGCCTTCGTGGATGTGGTTTCCGCGGTAGAGGTAGAGGAAATGTCCACTATCGAGTTAAAAACATGACAAAAACCAGAAACAAGTAGCCCATAAAAAGTAGAAGAGTATAGAACACTTGTTGCTGGTAAATTGAAAAAATCATATAAAAAATTGGAGAACAATTACGAATGATGAAAATGTTTTAGATATTGTTGAACATTGCCATTCGCAATGCATCGAAGGTTAAAACACTATTAATTCAAACTGTTACAGAAATAAATTTTCAGAAAGTGCTGAGTAAATTGTTCATACACAAATACAGAATATATTGGTAATGCAAGTAATAGAAGAAGTTGAATATCACCCTAACTAATATATTTCTCCAATTTCATTATTCAAAAACGTACATCTGGCGAATATAGAATGATTTTAAACTTGAAATTGTTAAATAATCATATTCAATACCATCATTTTAAGATGGACACTTTTGAAGCTGCGCTGAAGTTGGTAAACCCTGGTATTTATGTTTCAAGTATTGATATTCGCCATGGGTATTACAGTTAACCTGTTACAGAGGAAGAACAAGTGAAGCTTAGATTTACTCATTTTGGAAAAATCTACCAGTTTAAAGTACTGCCAAATTGTATATCATCCGCACCAAACTGTTCACGAAGCTTATGAAGCCCGTTTATGCATCTCCGCGCATGCTTGGACATAAAAATTTTGGATACATAGATGATTCTTTACTTTTGGGTGACACATTATTAGAGTATAAACTTAATGTTCAAGACACTGTAAACCTTATGACTGAGTTAGGATTTAGGATTCATGAAAATAAATTAGTTTTAGTGCCAACTCGAATAATCACATTTCCTGGAAATGTAATAGATTCTGAAAAAAATGTTAGTAACTCTACATGAAGAGAAGATTATAAAGAATTTACAAGCATGCACAGATTTGTATTCAGTTTATATATAAACAGAAAAAAGCAAAAATTCGAGATTTTGCTAGAATTGTGGGTTTGCTAATTTCATACTTTTCGGCTGTTGAGTATTGTCATATTACTATTAAAGGGATCAAATGCCCACCTCATGATGGCCTTTTTGGCCCACCCATACTTAATGATGAAAAATGATTTGATCCTTCAATTTTTGGGGGGAATAAAGTTTCCTTGCTTTACAGCTTTTAATACTGAGAATTTCGATACGGTCACTGAACATCTCATTTGATCCCTTCAATAGTAATATGACTATATAGAATTCCAACCCAACATCAACTTACAAGTAAGTATTGTTTGTTTGGGCGAATCATCAATGCCAAATGTGTTTGTATATGTAAGGTGATAGGGAGAGAATGCTTTAAAACCAGTTTTGCAGTAACACTGAATACATGGATTATATGGCACGAGGAAATCGGGTTTCGCAACCAGCGAACAAAGCGGAACATTTGTCGATTACATTGCTGCTAAAAGGTTAGAATTAGTTTGCATTCCATAGTGGTATTACTCTTAAAAATATTACTCAATGCGTTTTAAGGTGAAATTGAGCCGTAAAACAATAATTTCATACTAGTAGCACATATGAATACAGAGAGACACCATTTCGGAGTACAATAAATTCTGTCTTTTCATTTATCGACAAGCCAGTATTTTCGCTGTTTATTTGATTTTATAAACAATTCGCTATTTCTCCGTAGTTTGTAATGCCATCCACGAAAATGTAAATATTACAGCTGATATGTGTTCGTTTAGAAATATACCCTTGTGTCATTCCTTTCGTAAAAAGCTGGGTAACTAATTAATATGTAGATTTTATTCAATCGTACTAGTTACGTCCCCTCGACGCGTTCAACAATGCATCAACATGCTTCGGTTGCTAATGGTTACACTATACTAATTCCAATCCTTACGAAATTCAGTGTAAAAGCGATAACTTTAATCAACAATTAACGCAACATTTTGCACATAGGGACCCTCAAACCCTCACACCCATATATTTTCTTAAATAACATTCTAACATGAATTGATTAAACAAATAAAAAGGTATGTCATGTAATATGTAAGAAAGATCTCGTGACTAAACAAAGTTGACTGTTTCATCACAATGATTTTTGCGGCTACTATCTAGTTGAATGTAACCCGCATCCGCGAAAATGACATACTGTAGTCTCCAATCTTAAAACATAACAGTGATTTGTTAGTGCACACCAATGCTTACCTTACCACCATGTCAAAAAAATAATATCATAGCAAGTGTTTAAACCTCAAAACAGGTCTTCGATTTAAACTGATTTATAAAGAGAATAAACACCTCCATAATGCATGGTATTAGTGTAGTGTGACCTTTAATTTTTAATGTAGGAATCCGCTACTAATTGCCTAAGGAGCTTTCTTATATTAGCTATAATAATCAGTTTAGGGGTACCACCTGGGGCTGTGATTCACAGTGGAAACATGTACGTGTATGCGATTTGGGATCAGCTGGAAGCACATGTGAATCATCAAAAACTGTGCCTTAGGCGTTGATATTGGATTAGCGACATTGATCTGTTTAAAGGCAGCACATATTTTCACAATCCGCTTTGTCCTATTGTAGTTCAAGTTAAAGGGATGTACAATACCCAAAGTGTTGGGGCAAGCTGGGAGGGTGGGGAGTACGTGCCCCTGTGCCCCCCCCCCCACCCCCCACCGGTAAAACCGGGCCTGTCCATAGCTCATTTTATTAGTGTAGTGTGACCTTAACTACTAGCATGCGTAGTTCGATCCGTATGCATACATTATGCGTTTGTCTTGAACAGGAATTATGCTTTTAAGATGTGAGTACATAGAAACTAAGACATTAAATACAATTCTCTTTACCCTAATATTGTTCAATTTAAAAATAGTGATGTGCCAGCCTGTTTCCTCTCGGGTATGTGAAATATGTCTGTGTGACAGGGTGTATTTCCCGTCATTATTGTATATTAGTAGTGTGTAACCTATTAAATAGGGTATAGTTTTTTGATGTAAGGTAGGGAATCGTTTCACGAGCTCACGCGACAGAACTAAATTTCCTGTCAAAGAAGAAGCACATCATTTATATGTTTTACTCTATTCAATTTAATAATTGGTATTTTAGGTATGTATTATAATTATGTCTATTTATGTAAGTCATGGTTTAATATTATTGCACATGCTTGACCGTCAGGATTATTTATTAAAGTGATTATATGCTACATTTGTTAGATTTATAATTCTTATGTGGTTCAAGACGAAGACGGTTGTTATGTAATTTCACAAGTTCATAGATATATCACTGTGCACTTTTAACAATTTGCAGTTTAACAACACCTGCATTCACGAAGACCTGGATGAAGCGTTGAACGCCTGATTCCATAAATTAGAAAGTATCTGAATGTGTAAATGTGTGATGTATTGTTTTATATGTTTTGTGTATGTTGTTCACATGCAAATCTATGTGTTCATATGTAATTTGTGCGGTGTAATAGGAATTTCTAATTTAATGAGTCGGTCGCCACGATGTCAATCGTTTGGCTCATAGAAAAAATAGTTTATCCAATTCATGTAATTGATATAGTGTTATCATTGAAAATGATGTGTACTGTTATTTTGATATCATTTTTAATGACGTATATTGTTAAAATGTTCCTGTAACCAACGACCATGTATTCAATGTATTATTGTACAGCATAACGCATTCTGGTAATTATATGTATTATTTGTACGTAATTGTTTAATTGCAGGTCGTGGTTACGCTTGGACCAGATTGAATTATATAATTATTCTATATATTGGTTATTCACTAAACAATACCACCATTGACAATAACATTTTATATTTAAAGTATAATGAATTATAACGTAACAAACGAACCCAAGACTTGGTGTTTCTTTTCTACCAAATATGTTATATTCCAAGGTAGAAAAGTACCAGAGTTACATCTGAACAATGATTTGTAATATAAACCTCTTATCCGCTAGAGTATCCTGCAAAATATTATTCAATTTTGTCAACGCACTGTGCTCATTTATTTTTTTTAACGAACGCTGTTGCCTTTGTTGCAATGCATTAGATGGGAAGATGAGTATCGCTTTGTCTGTAAATTTTCTTCATACTCTGTTCTTAGGCGAAACTATTTAAATGTTATTACAATAGACCTTCTGTTTACAAATTCCACCAATTATTAAATACAATTAATAGATGCAAACATATTAAGTTAGTTAAATTTGTAAAAGAAGCACTAATTATAAGAAAAAAATGTCTTAATGCTGTGACCTAACTATAAGTAGTTATCCTCCATGGAAATTACGAATGTGCATGATACTTATTTAAATTAAGCTTTTACCAAACATTCTATGTACACGACTGTTAATATGATTGTATTTGTTATTACTGTATTCATTATAATGGGACCAACTGTATGTAAAACATTTTAGTGTTTTGACGATGTACCATAAATATTTGCCTTGTATTGACTCTCTTGTTTCTAGAAAAAAACACAAATATTAAAAAGTGAAATAACCATATAGTTAGAAGGATTCAATTAATACCCCGGATTTTGATTTTGAACTGTTGCGCTTTTACACCAGTTTCCAAGAAAGTGTGTGTCTTATACTGAATTAAATAGAACACATGGAACATATAAGGACACATAATATAAAATGTACTATTATAGAGCTCCGTAATTACCGCTTGATTCCCAATCTTTAGTTGTTTAACACTCTGTCCAAAACACAGATTTGTTTTTATTATGCAACCTACTAATTGATATTCTATAATGCCTACTTCATATTTAACCCGGCGAACGATCGATGTTCCCGATTTATAGGCATCTTTCGGCGTGAACAGGTCGGAGTCAAATCCCTCGATACTGGTCACAGTCTGTATCAAGCCAGGCAATGAACAGCCGGCGATCTTCAGATTGTTCAGGAAATCTAGTTAATATTTAGCCCGATATTGACCTTACTGTATTGTTTGAATTATATTGAATAAATTAAGATCCTTATTAGTTTTTTCCATAAACAATATATGAAGAGCAACATTGTATAGGCGTGCCTCGTTTACTATTAATATTATTTCCATTATAAACTGTATGCTAAAATCAAGTGCATGTATCTTGTACATGTTAACATTCACGTAGTGGCGTGGCTAGTTGCGATTTGTAAAGACCTTTCGTAAAGTTGCCATTAGCATATGAGAGATTGTGCAGAGTAATGTAGTAGAAACCGTTTTATGATAAGAAGGTTTTGCCAATTTTCTCTCCAAGTGGGAATGTCAGTGTTCGAACATTATAATTACATAGTTCAATACTTCAGACATTAAACCTTGGTACGGAGGTTTGCTTTTGTTTATATTATGGTTTTCTAGCGACCCGGGCTATTGAGGGATACGAATCCTGCTAACATGGCCCATACGTCGCAAGAAGAGGATTGCCAGCCTCAGAGCACCAAATGTCCCTAGTGTATCTCCAATAATATACTATAATTACTTTTCTATTATAATCAAATGTTAACACTTCCAAGACAGGAGCTGAACTGACTAATATCACCAACACTCGCCCTTTTATATACTACCCACACATCCGGGCAACTTAACTAAATATATACTCATGCATAAACACACAGGGCTTTCACTCATCTACGGATACGATTATCCAACCAAATATTAAGCAAATATAATATTTCAGAAGTATATGCCCCTGCGAAATCAAGCTGCGTTAAATATACAGATTATGAAAGGGTAAGTTCGTCACAGGTGGAAGAAACCTATGGAAAGCTCAATTGTTAAGTATGTTACCTGTCTTTTCGGTGGTCAGCTCATATATAGCATATTCATTTATTTTAGTTTTAAAACTGTTGGCGGTAGCCAACGGTCTTTAGTAGGGAGAGATTGAATCGCCTGACTTACGTTTTACTTTGCAGGCTACGAAGCACCTACAATCGATACCCCCAAATTTATACGCTCCATCGGATTAGTTCAGGATTAGTTGATACGTTGACTGTTATGCATATTGTGGCGTTTCCATTTATGAGATTGCATTCAAACCTATATATCTACAAAGATGTTGAACGTACGCAGTATAACGATGTGTAAAATGGCATTGCAGAAATTCAATTTCATTCAAACAAATGTGTTCTTTCTGTTAGAAAATCGTTGCACTCTATTTCCCTTGTCTTTCGACGCTGTGATTCATTTGTTAAATTTCTCCATAATACTGAATGTACCATTGTCAATGTTTGTTAAACTCTACGCTATCAATACATCTGATTACCCACGAATATAACGAGTATTGTAATAAATACCAATATATAGTAATATTTAGTGATGACATACTTAGATATAATACTACTATGTACTATGAATTATATAAAGTCTACATGGAACAAATAGTGTAAGTTTTTCATTTGAGGAAGTTGATTATATCTCAGGAAATACACATTTCTGTAATCGTGCTACGCATCTCATGAGCGCTAATAATTAGAGTGTGCGGTAAACATTTCGTTTGACGTAAGTCGTGTTATACTTCAAAACGAAGGAATGTATCAGAGTTAAAACAACTTCAAAATAAAATGAATCATAGAGGAATATGACATCTGAGTTTTCCCGCTTTAAAATAATGTGATTTATTGACAGTCAAATATAAAGTATTTCATACAGAAAACGATCATTTTACTGTTAAAATAAAGTTTTATCAGAGCAACAGATAAGGATTTTGTCAGGACTGAGTATTACCACATCATATTTAAAATAATTGAGTACCTGGTGATTTAATTGAGTACTTGAGTATTTTCAATTAGGTAACACCATATGACTAACATTAACTAATTGTTGAAAATATTAACATGATTAAAACAACCGTACGTAACTCACACTTTTCATCAATATGACTATATGTACCATTGTACAACCATGCACGAATGTTGCGATCCAAAATACTACATGTCACGTGTCATATTAAGCTTGCATTGAACACTCATATTTTCATTTTATGATAACCAGTTAAACATTGACCACTGTGCATCAAATCTGTTTGGCGTTTTTTAAGTATGCCAGTATAAGAATTAAGTGTTGTCACCCATACAATTTTAAATCAATTGAGTAAACGATGCTTCAGAATTTGGTATTTACGCAAATACGCGCCATATAATTTGCTCTGAGTTGTATGCGTCTAGATTATGTAGTAATACTAGTTTAGAAAAATACCATGGGATTTTTACCGACCAAACAAGTGGAAAACAAATCCCTTGGAAAACGAAACATATAATAACAAATTACTTTTGCATTTCTATGTTTGTGAGATTCGATTCGTCTGCAGATTGCACAGTAGCCACAATGTGTAATGCTTTTGGCTATCGTCTTGGTTTATCAATCAGCATGAAACGGCAGACTAACAATAAACCAATGCTATATAAATGTGACAAAGAATGCTAAAATTGTAGATTAAACCGTTTCGTAAAACGACTAGAATTTTGTTTCATTGGAAGAAAACATCGATGCATAGGAGTTCGAGGATTTCCTTCAATAAAAACATCCAATGAATTTGTTCAGAGGTAGGTCTTCGGCACATACACGAACGGTATATGTTATCTCCGCTATATTATTTTGAGCTGTGAGTAGTAGAAGGTATGTGTGACACTAAAGTCTATATTTAAAGGCTCATTATGTACTATAGAAGCTAAATCTTGTTTGACGTTTAAAATGATAAATGTATTATGTTAAACATTCTCATGGAAAGTATTGTTATTTAGATTCAGCAACACATCACTAACGCGTCGAGGGAGACGTTCTACATTACGATATTTGTGTTCATGTTATAAAACGGTAACTGAATATAAAGACTTATTGAGGTTTTTGTTAACTATGTATGCTAAAATAAAATGATTTTTTTATTGATTTTCGTTTTTTTTTCAATTTAACACAGGTTGGACTTATTTGGGGGGGAGTAACATTACATTGTTAAAATTTTGATTATAAAATAAATGTGACCATATTATGTAGAGCGTTTTCATCATACATGTTTTATGTTGCAACATATACAAATATCTGCTATGATATGAGTTTTTTTTGTTTTTGTACTATTAAATAAAGTTGTGTGTTTTGGTTATAAAATACAAAGTGAGAATGCCCATAAACAAACCTATTTACAGATTAAAACATTTAGAATCTCCATTTCTGTCATGGATTCATACTTATTAAGGTACTACATATATATACTTAATTATATTGGATGTAATGTGTCATTATTAAATAGTCACCAAAAGGATAAACGTTGGAGCATAGTGTGTGTATTAAATACATACAAGTAAACACACGGAACATGTCTGTGTTATTCGTTTAGAATTGTTTTGTAGCGTGAAAAACGTAACTGCACGCAGTAAATTCAGTTGGCCTTTTGGTAAGGCGGACCTTTGATTTGAAAGTCATTGGCCCTTTCCCCTTCGCATACATCTTTTTAGGTATTTTTTCCACGAGTAATTAATTAATCCAGAAGCAATATAAGCAGTTAACATATTTTGAGTCATTTTCAACAACAAAAACAAATCTCTAATCACATCCGTTTTGGATAGTAAACGCCTTCGGTTTATTATGCACACATGCAATAATAAAATAGGACAATATTACTACAGTCGCAACGCGGTACTACGAATAGTCACGGGAGACAAGAGTTTGTTCGTAGTATCGCGTTTTTCGTAGTATCGCATCTTTAAAAAATTCCGATAGCAACGTAACATTTTTGTTAATTTGCAGCATGTCGAGGCGTTTACGTTAATTAACGCACTTACACTAATTGCAAATGGCAATACATTTGTGTATGTATCTGCATTTTTAAGAAGCAAAAATAGAGTATAAAATCCGCAAAAAAATCAAATTCGCAAAAATTATATTGGTAATCACGAAAATCAGTCCTTTAGTCAAAACTAAACACTGCACACCATTGAAGTAGATTAATATGGTAATTATACCCGTAAACAATTATGTTTGTCCATGGTGCAAACAAACTGGCTTGGTATCCGAATGGGCAGAGGTGTGAATCCTTTGTCGTGAAGGTGTGAAAAGTCTCAACGACAAACTTATTCGTAGTATCGCATTAACATTTCATTGCAAACGCTATGATGGGACCGAGACATTTGTTCGCAGTAAGGCATCTTTCGTTCAATAGCGAATTCGTTGTATCGCATTTTTCTGTAGTTAAATATATAAGGAAAACGGACGGGACCGGCAGCCTTATTCGTAGTATCCCGTAATTTCGTAGTTTCGCGATTCGCAGTATCGAGTTTCGACTGTATAACAATTTTGACAGGTTCTTGCTTAGCGCTATTATGATAAAACAATACAATGATTCTAGAACGTAACGCAGATTTTTATATGTAATGTATATTTTGCATATTCGTTTTTATTAGGTATGACATTTGAAGACATATACATCCTGATTGTTATACTAGAACTATGCCACACACACTCAGAATCGGAGACGTCGGGTTACTCAGATCTGTACCCTTCCACTGCAATACATGAACTACGAAGACGGTGCCAAAAATGTATCTGAAATCTCGGTAGAAGACAAACACATATCTTTAAGCGAGAATGTCTCTGAAAGTATGGTCGAAGTACATTGCCACTGTCAGTCAAATACAACAGAGTATGAAATCATTCAATGTGGACATGAATGTTTGTCTACTTTTAACACCACTGAACTAACAGGGTTTCAGCATCTGTTCGAGTATAATGTGTATGCATTTGTCGCAGGATACGCTCGGTACTTTAAAATATTCTAGGGATTATAACTTATCCACTGACATTATTTCTTCTGCTATAAATGAAAGATTTCCGAAATACTGAAATGTACAATTTTTTTCTTGAGCGCCACTGATTTATCAGTAAACATAGTGCGTTTCGTTGTTATAAATTTACAGCTGTACATGTCTTAGTGGACACATTTAAGTTGCGTAATACAGTGTATTGTTTCTTTTCTCCCTGTTTACTCAAACTATATATTGGTATGTTGGAAACTGGAGAGGTTGTGTGCTGCACTATTTCCCTTAAAACTGGCAACGTTGTTTATATTACCATGAGTTAAAGTTATTGTTATTTAGTATTTGTTTTGAGCTTTGCTTTATCGAGTCCTTATCTGATATTCAACCAAACCATATTAGATAAAAGCAAATCAGAGCTATTTAAATTTACCGAAACACTGCTTTGTACGGCGTTCGTATTTACTGTTTTTCACATACTAGCTTTAGTTCAGTATATTTTATATCCAGACACAATGGTTATCTTACAATTTCTTAAAATAGATTTCATAAATTTTCACTTGTACTCACAACTTGGATTTGCTTTAACAGAACTGTAAAACAGTGTTAACTTGTTTGTTTATATAATATCTGGTCGTAAATTTCGCCGCACCATTATGTCAAAGGAGAACGAAGAAACAAACCAACAATAACAGTGAAATTTAACTCGTATCCAATTTCAGATAGAGTCGCACATTATGATACTGGGAGTATACTCTAATATTGTGGAACAGAAGCGCTTACTCTGCTGACAGAAACTGGATCGTTATATTAATAAATATAAATTAGAGTCATTGCACAAAGTACTAATCATAAGGATGTTATCATATACTTAATAGTATACAGTTTCGCTAAACGCAAATATTACGCAAGTACTGAATGTTTGAATAGTAATGGGCTATTTCTGTTTGATTGGCTATTTTGAACTCCTTCTCAGAATCTGTAGTAAGCAGTATCGTATATGGCCACCTACTATTTACATTTGCAAGTGATGTGCATGCGCAAGCCCAATAGCTTCACTCATTCGAAACCTTCATACCCAATAAGATTTAACTTAATAATTATGTTCTAAGTACTACTCTCGCTCGCGATGTCACTAAAACTCATGGCGAGAGCACGCACGTGTTCGCGAACATTCGTGGAGAATAATTGCTTTCACGCACTTAATTAATTAAAAAGTAATGGCCACATGTTTTCGAATAGTAGTTTAATTAATATACATTTCTAAAATCAGTGTTGCTTTGCTGTGTATGTGTGTAATAATTACTTAAAGCTACTACACTATTTACATGCTTAGTTTGAGTTTAAACCTATTTATTCGGGCTCGATTGCATCGAAAGCCTTAGGCTTATGGAGACACTCTCGAGTCCGCTTCCAGGAAAGATCCAGTACTTGGCGTCTTTGGAAATATATTGATAACGCTCCCCAAGTGGTGTTTAAACCTGGGACCTCCCGGTGGCGAGGAGGCCAAATTATCTACACCATTACGACCTTTAAATACAGAATGCTTTAGTTAAAATCAGGTTGAAAGTGAAATTGATGTTAAGAAGATCATGTATCTGTATAGTACGCATGAATCATACATCTAAATAAAGAAAATAAATATAACACTTAATAATTTGTTTGTATTGACACATTTACCCTATAATGTATATATTGTATTATATGGATGGCCTTTTTGTTGATTGTTGTAAAAAATATATAATTTTAAATATTTTATGGTATGTTTACAGCGTTCTGTTTCGTCTAAGAGAATATCAGTTGTTATGAAGTGTTGTTTTTGCTTCCAAGTTTATAAGCATGTTAACCAAAACGTATGTCACAACTACATCAAAAGAGCATATCATATGTAAATACAAATTCTAATATATAATTACGATGTATTGGAATCGGCGATACATTTATTAATATAAATTGTTAGTTTGGGTGTATGTTGTATAATCATATATATGAATTGAAACATAATGTTTTGCTTTGTTGCTGGTATGGGTTATATGTACATGAAAAACAGGGGATCCAATTCATAGTTGAATGTCAGAGACTGCGAGATAGTGATTGCTGCATAACCCAACTGTTAAATACCATCGCCACAGTCTTATTGTTACTGTTGTTCTAGTAATGGGTACATAAGTGAAGTCAAAATTCCTGCGCACGAATAATATATGATCACCACAAGTACCTCGTATTCTTAACTCAACATATTTATTCAAATTCACTTAAAGTCGCGTGCCTTTCAGAGACGTGTGCCGTATAACCCAAGCATTTATGGAAGCGTGAGTTTAATGTAATGAACAACATCAATAAATAAACAAAAAGAATAAACAAAATATTTGATAAAAACACATTGTTTGCGACTATTATCTGTAACGTTTTCTTTTATGCACGTATTGACGTCAGTTTATGATTGAATTTTGAATTATTGTTTACAGTTCCAATCAATCGGAATAACATATTAGTCTAGCAGAACCTGCAGTGGACCGTGCAATGACAAATATATTTACAAAACGTTTTTGGTTATTATTGTTGTCAGGACGAAACCATAACAGAATCTGGATGGAGACACCTTGTCATCATTGAGCAATTCTCACAATTCAAGATGGCGTCCAATATGGCCGCCAAAAGTCATGTTTGGTCTAAAATTTGGTTTTGTAATTGATTTGATCAATGGTTTTCTTGATGAACACAATTGTTATAATTGTCTCAATACAATAAATCAACATCAAACAAATCCATTCAAAGTAAACAGATGGTATCACTTTTAGAATTTTAGTTATTTTGCAATAATATAGGTACGCGGAAAATTTCACAAAAATAATAAATTTTTATGAAAAAGTCATTATGTTATGTCTTTCAAACAATTTTGGAAATATAAATATGTATTTCACATATTTATCTTTAAGCTCATTTGAGCACTTCGTACTCGGTGAGCTTTTGGCAAAGAAGGGCACTCCAGTTACTGCCCCTTTGTTTCCGAAAAAAACTGCAAAATGGACTTTGTGCAACATACAGAGTTCATTTTTCATCTGATCTTGACCAAACTTGCGCAGCGTGTGTATGTCCAGATGATTTCACAATAATCCAAATATTGCCTGGATTAGGATACACATACTAGAGTTATTGCCTCTTGTTTGTGCGAAAATGTGGAAAAACGACAATGTAGTAGACTTTATTTTTTGTTAGCTCACCTGCGACTTCGTGCTCGTTGAACTCAAGTTTTAGGGGTAATGTCCTGCATCATCCGTAATGCGTTAACAATAATAATATTGTGCGCCTGGATGCGATAGAGCTTTCACTTTTCTTTCAATTGTTACCAAACTTGCAGTTTGTGTATGACCATACATCTCGGTCGATAATGGGCCAGATCGGAGCAGAAACACTAGAGTTATTTCCCCTTCCCTGAGAAAAACTGGAAAATTGACATTTTCATTCCTTGTTAACTACACTACCACAGTTTGTGTATTACGATAAAATCTCATCTGTGTGCAATGATGGGCCAGATGTAACCAGGAACACTATATTTATTTCCCCTTTGTTATGGGAACAAAAGGCAGAGCTAAAATGGACGTTGTCTAACATAGAAACATCTTTTTTCATCTTATCTTGATCAAACTTGCTTCTGTATGGCCATAAAATGCCATAATACAGCAAAGAATTGCCCTGATTGGGCTATACAGAACAGAGCTATTGGCACTTGTTTTTGGATAACAGAACATAGTTATTTGCACTTGTTTCATGATAATACCTCCATGCATGAACATATTACGTTCTGAATATATATTTGACCTTTGACATTGAATATGACCTTGACCTTGGACAAACTGACATGGTTTTTGTGTATTACACATATGTCTCATCAAGCTCATCACTTCTGGAATTTTGTTTTTGAAAATCCTTCTGGGATGGACAAAGATATGATCCAATCAGTGTAAAAAATTCATTTCTTATATCAACCTTTGACTTTGATCTTTGACATAGGGACCTTGTTTTGCAAGGAGACAGTGCTTATCACGGCTGCCAAGTTGTTTGAAAATCCATATATGCTGGACAAAGATATTCTCTGGGATTGATTTCTTATATATGACCTTTGACCTTGAATTACAATGTATGACCTTTACATTGGACCTAGGGACCTGGTTCTTGTGCGCAACACTCCGTCTCACCATGCAATTTGCTTTTGCCAAGTTATTTGAAAATTCGTTCATGCTGGACAACGATATGCTAAAGATAGTGTGCTACGGATTGATTTCTTATATTTGACATTTGAATTTCAATTATGACCTTGACCTAACACCTAGGGACCTGTGCCGGTATTCACCAACCTATTCTTAGACTAAAGACTAAGAATAAATAATATTCTTGAAACTGTTATTTTCTAGAGCGCTGTAAATCTGAATCTTGTTTGGCATTCACCCACTCGAATTACTGCATTCTTTATTTAGAACAATTTGTTAATGACATTAGCAACATTGGTACCCTGCATATTTGCGAACGCAGAAGTAGTTTTTCTTGAGTCTTAGTCTATTCTTTATTCTTAAGTCTAATAATGGGTTGGTGAATACGGGCCCTGGTTCTTGAGCGAGACATTCCGTCTTACCATACATGTTTCTTCTGCCATGTATTTGAAAATCCATTCAAGCTACACAAAGATATGCCCATGAAACCGTGTTAAGGATGGATTTCTTATATTTGACTTTTGACCTTAAATTTTGACCTTGACCTTGGACCTAGTGACCTAGGTTTTGTGCGCGATACTCCATCTTACCATGCTTGTCACTTCTACAAAGTTATTTGAAAATCCATTTATGCTGGACAATGTTATGTTCCGGACAATGTGTTAAGGGTTTATTTCTTATATTTGACCTTTCACCTTGAACTGTGATCTTGACCTTGGACCTATGGGCCTTGTTCTTGCGCGTGACACTTCGTCTTACCATGCTTTTTACTTCTGCTATGTCATGTGAAAATCCATCTTTGCTAGACAATGTTATGCTCTAGAAAAGCATTTCTAGCCCAGAATTTGCAGTTTTCGTCTTTGTGGTGGTCATCTTGTCCAAAAACATTTTGTATATAAGCTATTGCACGGTTATCGGGAAATTTGCTGTTTATTTGCTGGACTATAAATATAATTGTTATAGGCGACTGACCAATAGAAATGACGCAATGCGTATAGCGTAGCAGGTTATCAATGAAATTGACCACAGAGGCGGTTATCGAGATTCATATAAAAATGCAATGGTGTGTAGGTTTAATAGTGTCATCACACAAATATATGTGGAGCATTTCTGAGGAATAGTTTCCTATCCAGTTATGCAAACTTTATTGCATTTCGTTCACAATAACTACATGTATGTCATTTCGGGAGGTGAAAGTCGCGATTAAAATCCCATCGGAACAATATAGAATAAGAAGGAAAGCTTTACACGACATAAATTCCCTTTCCGCGGTAGAGCCCGTCAAGTAAACATTCCCCATATAAAACGTTTCTCAATGTTTGCCCAGGGATAACAAGTATAGCAAATACATACAAGAAACTTAAGATTGTCATTCAATGCAGATGGTCTATAAACAACGGACTCGTCAAAACGCATTAAAGGAATATATTATCAAAATAACATTAAAATCAATTTAAAAGAAAATAATCGCTTGTTTGTCCATTTAAATGAGTATTATTTTTGATGTCGGAACGACTTGCTGACAAGCAATCGACATAATAGTTGAGCATTTCAGAAAATATTCTGCTTTAGGAAGTGCATTATCAAAGTGTTTTGTTTGAAATTGTCTTTAATTTAAATTCTTCTCGGCAAAATAAATGCCCATTTATTCGAATGGATTAAGAAACTTTTAAAATGAAGATATGTTAAATCATACAAATATTAATAATTTAGTTTAAACTAGTACAGAGATTTGTGTAGTGCTTTTAAATGATTAGTATAATGGTGAAGAGTAACACGTTGTTGCATGATTGTGGAGTTTATGATTGTAATGACGATCTCGTTTTCTTCACAATTTGTTCACTTCATTGTTTATGAAGATATTAAAATTAGTTTCAAAATGTGTTAGACAAATCGATAGTATATTCTGAAATTCTAGTTTTCAAACAGGGTGCACAGACATTTCTTATCAGTATTCGGCATTAAAATCAACACTGTTTCCACAGTAAAGATAGCACTTAGGGTAATAAACCTCTTAGGGTGACAATTTGAATGATTAGTTATACTTTACCAAACAAATATTTTCATTTTAGGATTAAATAATAAACTTTTGTACATCGGATAGCTATATTAAGTTAAGTATAAATGAAATTTTGGGCACGACTTTTTAATATTAAGTTATACACTGGGCAGCAAAAAGATATTCATTTTACAGAGTATCATTAATAGTATTGTTATTATTATTAGTAGTAGTATATTTCTGATCATGATGATGATGCTGATGACGATGATAATGATGATAATTATGATGATTATGATGATTATGATGATCATGATAATACAATCACAAAAATATTGCTACACAAATGAATATGCCATGTATTCTGTTAATATTAGTTTTATGTGTTTCTGGAGTGCTTAATGCGTACACGTAGGACGCGTACATACCAGTAAACGCATTTGTGTAGTGTTAATAAAAAATTTCATGAACATATCGGTGATGATGCAGACGATGATGATGATGATGATGATGATGATGATGATGATGATGATGATGATGATGATGATGATGATGATGATGATGATGATGATGATGATGATGATGATGATGATTGTGAAGTTACTTATTGGAAAGATGCTATCGTTTATATCAAATAGTATTTCCTTGTGTTGCATGAAGATATTAAAAGCTCTTATAAGTTTTAAAATATTTTAGACAATAACATATTTTTAACTTCTATTTTTCAAACAGGCTACACGGACATCCTTCTTATCAGTATTCGACAACAAAATCGACACTGT
Organism: Congeria kusceri; assembly: GCA_027627225.1. Taxonomy (NCBI): domain Eukaryota; kingdom Metazoa; phylum Mollusca; class Bivalvia; order Myida; family Dreissenidae; genus Congeria; species Congeria kusceri. Next base: position 54,661,348 of record CM051024.1, on the reverse strand, counting down.
TTCCATAGTAACCGATAACACTTATATCTATTTTAAGCTAAATATGAATGTAATTTTAGGCAGGTCTTTTAAATATTCCGTTAGACACTGAGCAGCAAAAAATATCATAATATACAGTTAATTTATTTCCATTAATATGTGTAGACAACTGATTTGTTGTTTATTTAAATAATATCAGCGCACATTATTATAATAATAATACTTATTATTATTATTATTATTATTATTATTATTATTATTATTATATAATGTCTCTGATGGCTATGATGATGATGATGATGGCTATGATCATGATGATGATGATAATGATGATGATGATAATGATAATGGTGGTGGTGGTGGTGATGATGATGATGATGATGATGATGATTGTGGTGATTGTGGTGATGATGATGATGGTGATGATGATGATGATGATGATGATGATGATGATGATGATGATGATGATGATGATAACGATGATGATGATAATGACTTTTCTTCAAGAATAATTATCTGATTTGTTGATAAATATTAATAAGAAAGTGTTGAGCAATTAGTGTGTGTATGTTATGCTCAACACTTTCGTATTACAATGCTTGGTAACTGTGTATAATCGCTACGTCAATATTATTGATAAGCTATAATAGTGATATGCTATAACATTGTATAATGTTTAAGCAATACATTTTGAAATTGGACTTAGCAATGCATGCATAAGCTTATTTGCAGATATTTGAAGAAATATGTTATGAAGGTATAATATAAAATATAATATAAATAATATAATCGAAAAAATAAATAAAACAGTCGCTTGAGCCAATGAATGAATTGCTTGTTTCTTCTCGGGGCTTCGGTTTAAAACCATTGCCCGAGCACACTGTGTTATTAAAACATCGTTAATATTCACAGTGCGGGCGTGGCAGCCCTTTCAATACTTCACATCAAAACTTTTAATTATATGGTATAAGATACATTGCGTATTTACTTTCATTGCTTTTATCGTGTATATGGATGCGCTAATAATAGGTTTGTGTATAATATAGCTTTATATAACCATTGCACATTGTATTAACTGTATAATATATGTAAAATACTAAATAAAATGTTCTGCATCCCTAGTGGATATTTGCTCCTTTACAGTAACACATGGGAGAAGACTGGAAGGACCACCTAGAACCGCTCCTTTCACTAAGATCCCGGAGCAGTTGGTTGGATGGTTATAGTTCACATTCAACCTATCTATATTTTAGGTTATGTTATTATAAAAAAAAAAAATAACCCGGTGTTTGAAAGGCTATCCTACTCCCCGGCGGAATCATAGATAAATAACCCGAAAAATACAGTGTTAGAGAATATAGAAAAAGCCGTTAATTATATGGTTTCGTTCAAACTTACTACACAATGGTGATAAGACTATTAGTTTAGTGTTTCCGTGATGCCATTGCTGTGAGACTGATCGATATATAGGTTCAGGGAATGTAGCATGCTGCTCCAACCATTAGACCCTGACCTTTCATATAATACAGTGAATTTCTAGGTGTGCCTATATATAGAGATATCTCATAAGAAAATTAACTCGGGACATACGCTATTTATCAGAAATAAAAGGATTTAAACTACTGTCGAGACCACCTTATAGGGCCACGTAATAAAAGCAAATTAAATATAATAATTAGTCACGTATGTACACAAATATGTACATCGATTAAATAGAAGCGCAGTCCAGGTTTAACTTTAAAATAATCGATTACAGTGCTCGCTCTTTGCGTAATAAAATTGACCTACATACCTCGTGTTGGCGTCATTGTTAAAATATAATCGATGTTAGATTAGAAATTACAGCTATGCAGGCAGCGTTTTGCATGAAATTATTCTCGTTTCGAAAAAGTACAGTATTGTACAGTATTGTACGGTATTTAGTTATATTTAGAGTGATTGCAGCAAAGTTCGGCGGGTCATGCACGGAAGTCTCGTGCAAGGGTATATGAGCCGTGTATAGGAAATGTATCGTCATTCGAGGTCTGTGTTTGACAGCAACAAGGTGGATAAAGAAAGAGGCAGTATTTTACAAGTGCGGCGCTCATGTTGGAATTTCATTTGTTGGACAGAACGTTTGCTGGTGTTGATTCTATCGACGAAGATAAATATATGATTTTTGAGTGTAGTTTATTTAGATATTTTCAGTCATTATGCTTGTGTTTTTAAAAAGGTGAGTTGCAGTATAATGACTAGTATCTTAACGTTTGGTTTGTAGAAGGTAGTCTTGCATATATACTTTCTAAACTTCTGTTAAGAGAAATGCGATGCTATTTTGTGACTGAAAAAGACAGCGGTTATGTTATATCTTTTTTATTGTTAAGCCTCGGTTTAAACTAGATAATTCGGAATGGTTGAGTTTGTCATACAAGGTTGTATGTTACAGACACATGTCTATGCAATCCTAGGGTGCACTTAATGCACATGTATGTAAATCTATTCACCACAAACAAATGTTTACAAACATGTTAGTTTTATTTTGTGTCCGACGTATTCATTTAAGCTGAATAATTCCATCTAAGTAGAATAGAAAATAATCATGGTTGCAGTAGTATGACAGTTTATACTAAAATTATGTAGTAAGCACGTGGTCCCGCGTGATACATAAGGAATATAAATTCTTAGCTTGTTTCGTTTTAAAACGACAAAATAGCATGTGTATAGCGAAGTTTTGTAGGATATATAAACGGCAGACGGCGTATGTTTTCATTAAAGGTGTGATTTGCGTAATTATAGTGTCACTAATTTATATTGCAGTCCAGTTTGTGGAGCTATCTGTGTCTGTATGCGATCGACTGTATACATATTTTATGTTTATTGTTGTTTATTAAGTGCATACAGGATGTTATTTATTAAAATATTTTCTTCAGCCAGCGCATCGGTATGCTCAATTTCGCTCCATGTATATGTTAGTGTAATATTCAATTTTTCAGACTGTAAGTTGAGAAAGCCAGTTGGATAGTTTGTCAGTTGACATGTGTAGGCCAGTTGGCCATTTGGAAAGCCATTTGGCAAGTGTGTCAGTTGACATTTGTAGGCCAGTTGGCCATTTGGAAAGCCAGTGGGCTAGTTTGACGTGTAGGCCAGTTAGCCAGAATGAGAAGCCAGTTGGCTAAACTGTCAGTGGACAGTTTGTATATTTTTCCAGTTTGAAGATTTTGACAGGCAGTATGTTACAAGCGCGTTGCTCATGTTGGAATTCCATTTGTTTGACACCACGGTTGCTGGTGTTGATTCTATCAATGATGATAAGTATATATTTGTTAAGTGTGGTTTATTTAGTTATTTTCATTCATTATGCTTGGGGTTTTAACACATTGAGTAGCAGTGTAATTATCTGAACCTTTGGTTGGTAGAAGGTAGTCTTGCATATACACTTAATAAAATTCTGTTAGGAGATATTCGATATTTTTTCTTCTGATTTTGTGACTGAAATAGACCGCGGTTATGTTATATATATTTTATTGCTTCGTTTTAAATTCGATAATTCAGAATTGTGGAGTTTATGATACAAGGTCGTATGTTACAGACAAATAATCATGGTTACAGTATGTCAGTTCATAATGAAATAATGTACATGTAGTAAGCACGTAGTCCCGTGTGACACCTAAGGAATATAAATTCTTAGCCTGCGGGGAAATTGCTCGTGCAATGCAAGGTTTTGAAGGATACATTAATGGCAAACGGCGTGGTTTTGTCAATGTAGCCTAGTTGACACGTATATGTATTTTTCGGTGTGTGTGTAATTAGGTTCTTCTTTCCTATGATTAGTTAACCACTGAAACGAATGTTAATTCTTTATTTCTAATCTTTACAGCTGTACAATAAGTTTGATAAAAGTACAATGATCAATTAATTATATATAAAATAATAAGATATAATTATATATAAGCATGCATTATAATTGATGATAACTGGTATTACATTAGTATTTTAAGACATACAAAATATAAACATTTAATTTTTAATAATATATTAATTATGTAAAATTATATAAATATAAGTATGTATAATTATTAATTATATAAATTCAAACAGTTTTTAATAAAACTATTCTTAGTTATATTAATAAAAATAAAAAACCTCAATATAACCTGAAACGTAATGTAAATTCTTTATTTCTAATCTTTACATCTTTACACAAAGTGTGATAAAAGAGTAATGATCGAAATATGATCAGCAGATGCTATGCTTGACAGGTTAGTAACAAAGATGATTAGCATTGGTGAATGGTGATTTGATTTGAATACAATTTATTGACAGTTGTCATTCAAGATGTGTTATGCGTATGTTATAGTGTTGTAATTCTAAATATTCTCTATTTTAGTCCAATTTTGGGAGCTATCGGTGTGCGTGTAATTGCTTATATTTAATTTCTCTGGTTATTGATGCTTTATTAAGGACTCAATGTGTTACATGCGTTTTATAGTTTTGTAATACTGAATAATTTATTTTTCATTCTACTGTTAAGAAATCGGTGTATATATGTAAAAGCCTATATATAATATTTTCATGTTTATTGTTGCTTTATTAAGTGCATACCGGATGTTATTTATTATAATATTTTATTTTCATCATGCATATAGGAATGCACCTAATTTTCGTTTCATGTAATAGGTTAGTGTAATACTCAGGTGTTTTCACTTTGTTAATAGCTGAATATTTGCTGATTTCTCTAGAATTAGAGGGTTCGGGAGGTGATGAAGGCGCCTTAACACTGATCTAGAGCCATGGGTCCTCATACGTCCCCATGGCATTACAAGAAAAAGAAAAAAAAAGAGAAAATAAACAAATATAATGACCAGTAGGGTTGCGTATCCCGCTCGCAGTTACCTGAATCGTTCATTATCACGGATTCGTTGTCGTGGTAGCAGTATTAGTAGTATTAGTAGTAGTAGTAGTAGTAGTATTAGTAGTAGTAGTAGTAGTAGTAGTGGTAGTGGTAGTGGTAGTGGTAGTAGTAGTAGTAGTAGTAGTAGTAGTAGTAGTAGTAGTAGTAGTAGTAGGAGGAGGAGGAGGAGGAGGGGGAGCAGCAGCAGTAGCAGCAGCAGCAGCAGCAGCAGTAGTAGTAGTAAATGACAATGAAAAATCTGACAAATTGTTTCTATGCTCAACCTATTGTATTATCTTCCAAAAAGATTACAAACTGCATATCTTTCCAATCACAGACTGAGGAGCACCCTATTGTCTAAACAGCTGACAATCTATAGCCCCGGGGCATCTGTTTTTGTACATTTATGCTCCCACATGGGAGGGAACAGAAAGCAAGTGTTGCTGTTGTAAAAACCCGGCTGTTACAATACGTTACCGTAATTAATTATTTTTGTATTTATTACGTCACTTAATATGATAATATTTGTTGTAATGAGTTTAAAAGAATCATATGTTTTGTACCAATAAATGCAGTTTTATAGGCGCCAAACAAGATTACGTAATGAAAATTCAAAGTTCAACTGCCTTTATTTCATTTATCATACATCCTTTATTTGGCTGTCATAATTAAATATAGAATTCTCATTTTCCATGATTTTGCAGCAATTAATGCAGAATTAAATTTGCTTGAATTCACACATTGACAAGGCCAAGCTAAATGTATCAGTTATACCTGAAAATAAACAATAATGGTGGAGCATTTCAGAAAATACAATGTGTTTTGTTTGAAATTGTCTTTAATTTGTATTCTTCTCGGCAAAATAAATGCCCATTTATTCGAATGGATTAAGAATCCTTTAAAATGAACATATGGTATATCATACAAATACTGATAATTTAGTTTAAACTTGTACATAGGTTTGTGTAGTGCTTTTAAATAATTAGTATGATGGTGAAGAATAACATGCTGTTGCATGATTGTGGAGATTATGATTGTAAGTACGATCTCGTTTTCTTAACATTGTTTTCACTTCATTGTTTATAAAGATATTAAAATTAGTTTCAAAATGTGTTAGACAAATCAATTGAATATTATGAAATTCTATTTTTCTAACAGGGTGCACATACATTTTTTTTATCAGTATTCGACAATAAAATCAACACGGTTTCCACAGTAACCGATAGCACTTAGGGCCATAAACCTCTTAGGGTGACAATTTTAATGATAAGTTATACTTTACCAAACAAATATTTTCAATTTAAAGGTTCACTATTAAACTATTGTACATCGGAGCTATATTAAGTTAAATATAAATGAAATTGTGGGCACGACTTTTTAATATAAAATGATACACTGGGCAGCAAAAAGATAATCATATTACAGTTTATTATGAATAGAAGTGTTATTAGTATTATTATTTTATTATTATTATTATTAGTAGTAGTAGTAGTACTAGTAGTAGTAGTAGTAGAAGTAGTAGTAGTAGAAGTAGAAGTAGTAGTAGTAGTAGTAGTAGTAGTAGTAGTAGTAGTAGTAGTAGTAGTAGCAGCAGTAGTAGTAGTAGTAGTAGTAGTAGTAGTAGTAGTAGTAGTAGTAGTAGTAGTAGTAGTAGTAGTAGCAGCAGTAGTAGTAGTATATTTCTCAAGATAATGATGATGATGATGATGATGATGATGACGAATCTGATGATGATGATAATGATGATGATGATGATGCTTATGATGATGATGATGATGATGGTGATGATGATGATGATCATGATGATGATCATGATGATGATGATCATGATGATGATGATCATGATGATGATCATCATGATGATTATGATGATGATGATGAATATGATGATTACGATCAAGATGATCACGATGATCATGAGAAAGATGATCATGACGATCATTGGAAAGATCATGATGATGATTATCATGATGATGCAATCACAAAAATATTGCTACAAAAATGAATATGCCATGTATTCTTTTCATATTTCGAGATTAGTTTCATATGTTTTTGTAGTGCCTAATGCGTGTACATAAAACTAGGACGCATACACACTAGTTAACACATTTATGTAGCGCTAATAAAACATTTCATGAATATATCGTGATGATGCAGAAGAACATGGGATGATGATGATGATGATGATGATGATGATGATGATGATGATGATAATTGTGATCATGATGATTGTGATGATGATTGATGATTGTGAAGTTAATTATTGGAAAGATGGTATCGTTTATATCAAATTGTCTTCACTTGTGTTCTATGAAGATATTAAAAGCTCTTAAAAGTTTCAAAATATGTTTGACAATAACATATTCTTAACTTCTATTTTTCTAACAGGCTACACAGACATCCTTCTTATCCGTCTTCGGCAATAACATCGACACTGCTTCCGTAGTAACCGATAACACTTAGGGTCATCAACCTCTGCGGGTGACAATTTGAATGTGAAGTTATACTTGACAAAACCAGAACCAACACTAAACAATAAATATTTTCCGTTTAAAGGTTTTCCACAAGATCGCGCAAATTAGATGTCGTTTTTAAGCTAAATATGAATGTAATATTGGGCAGGTCCTTAAATATTAAGTTAGACACTGAGCAGCAAACAATATTATTAAATACAGTTAATTAATTTCCATGAGTATGTGTAGACAATTGACTTGTTGTTTATTTAAAATAATATACGCACAAATTATTATAATCATTATTATTATTATTATCATTATTATATTTATTATTATTATTATTATTATTATTATTATTATTATTATTATTATTATTAGATAATGTTTGTGATGGCTATGATGATGATGATGATGATAATGATGATGATGATGATGATGATTATGATGATGGTGATGATGGTGATGTTGGTGGTGAATGTGGTGGTGGTTGTGGTGGTGATGGTGATGATGATGATGGTGATGGTGATGATGATGATGATGGTAATGATGATGATGATGTCAGACATTAAAACTTTAAATCATTGTATTTCTTCATTGTGTAATACACAGAAACAAGTTTAATAATTACGCTTTCATAAATATTAATAAACAATGGTGACAAATTCCTACAGTAACACTACAATATACTACACTACAATATAGTAAGTAAAACTCACGCAAGTTGCGATTGCAAGGTTTAGAACGTAATCAAAAACACGTAGATGCACACACATTTTCCTGAACAAACGAATTTGTCACTCATGTCACATGAATCAAATAGAAACAGAATAACGGTTTTTTACTAGTTTGTCGAATGTTTAGTATAGGGAGTCGCTATTACAATCCACATTCGGTTCTTCTTCGTATAATCTCTCAATATTTCGCCGAGAAGTTAAAAATCGATATTTAATTTACATTTGTACATGTATGTGTTTACACTTGTACAATTTCCATTGTTATTTGCACAAATTATCTGATTTGTTATGGTATGTATGTGATGCTCAACACTTTCGTATTACAATGCTTGAAAACTGTGTATAATCGCTACGTCAATATTATTGATTTGCTATAATATTGATGTGCTATAACATTGTATAATGTTTAAGCAATACATTTTGAAATTAGACATAGCAGTGCATGCATAAGCTTATTTGTAGATATTTCAAGAAATATGTTATGAAGATATAATATAAAATATAACATAAATAATATTATTGAAATAAATAATAAAACAGTCACCAGGGGACCTATGGGCGAGTCTCAATGCATGGGGGCTGCCATTTTGTGCATGAATACATGGGCCAAAATTTATGAAGCTGGGAACCATTTAAGATAAAGTAGTGCCTAAAACTGTCTTTTTTTTATTTCTTACATATATACCTTTAACTTTATACTAAAACATATCATTTAAACTGTACTTTAAAAATCATATGCATTATACACTGAACCCTATGTGTTTATTATCTAACTGACAGCCTGAGGATGTGACTTCCGTTTTGGTGTAATTTGAAATTTAAGAGAACACAACCCTTTCAAATTTGAATAAAAACCACATTTTTCATCAGTCTGATCTATTTCGAGAACGAACATGAAGTTCTATCACACTGGTATAAGGATTTATTGGAAAAAAATTAAGTTGAAAATACCGCTTATAAAGTGTTGCGAGACAATAATTTTGACAGAAAACATGTACTTAGGTACATCTTGGAAAACATTTGTTCAACTCAGAATAAAGCACAACTTTGAGTTTTAATAGGCATGGCAGACATAACATATAATATCAGAAGTGAAAACAATCTCCATAGGCATTCTTAATGTTATAGAATAGGTTTTTAATCCCTTTTGAACAATTTTTTTTTTAAGTTTCTGCATTTTTGGGGGTAAAATCCATATAAATGTAGCATTTCAGATGCTATTTGACCCCAGAAAAGGGTTTGTTTATATAACAATCAACAGATTTGACCGCCTGTCACACAATAAAAAAATAATTTGACCCCAAAATGTAAATGCCAGATATTAATTAACAGTTTTCTGTCACACCTGAGCCTGTGGGTGAGGTCAGCCGCCTGCAGTCGTCAATCTGTTTCAGGTACTCTCTGCTGTGTAATCTGTGAAAATAAAAAGGTTTTCTGTGCATGTTTACTGAATATTGTGATTACTAGTTTAACTTAGATACAATAAATGTACATATACAATAGTTTACACGGTTTTTTGTATTGCGATAAGGCTTGTCGCTATGCCGGCTTCACATTGTTGAGCTCACGTGCGAACAGTCCAGTTCTAAAACGGGTTTGAGAGTCCCAACAAGGGCTAAACTCTTGCTTTTCCTACTGGTGTTGATGAGAAGTATGCCAGGCTAGAAAAGAAGTCATTAGATAGTAGAATACACTGACACGACTGTGTCAGCTTTGCGGCCCCGCCCCAACGCTCCAGTGTAGTTGACAAGTTCAGTAGCTTTGATGACTCGTCACTTCACCCAGACTTGTATACCAATGAGTTGATGGTTCCGGCTGAGGTCCTGGTTCTTTTCAACACTGCATTTAAAACACATACTCATATTAAACCAAATTGTGATGGTGATTTAAATTTTGATGCCGCTAACCCCATTATGTGGGGTTTGGGTTTGCGTTGGCCCCTAAAGTGTTTTATGCATGTATTTCATGTATTTTTCAGCTGAAAGCCTGATCTAAGTACAATTACAAAATAAAATATGAACTAAATAGGATCTGTCAACTTTGCAAATTAGGAAAATTTGTATTATTCAAAGTAGGCAGGTCGGACGGTCATCATGGCCAATGCATCGGCCAGTGCGGACACGAACTTTGCGGTCATTATTAACAGTCACAGGTTCTAAAACTAAATGATAAGGATTGCAACACAAAGTATTATGACATAAATAAGATAATTGTTGAGACTCGTGCAAATAATTGTCAAAATGAAACTGAAAAACAACACGGTGAACACAATGGGTCTTGGATGGTGACTCTGGTGGACATTTTGCTTTAACTTTCCCATATCTACTCCCCTCATGTCCGCTATAGCAACCATCCCATAAAATACAGCCTTTAATGGGGTCAAGTTGGTATCTGGCAGTGATTCTCTTCATTACAGTGCGTTTGTAGGCATCCATTTTCAAAATTGTTGCAGACGACACATCTTACCGGAAGTTCTTAAAGGTTACGCATGCGCAAATAAATTCCTTCATTGTTACATATAAAATATTCAATGTTTGATCTCAAGTTTCACCATGACCAAGCGACTTCCCAATATGTCACCATACATTGTTGGGCAGATAAGGCCAGAACCTTTTGAAAAACCAGCATGTCAAAAGATTTACCTTATAATAAACACACCGGTTTTGACAGGCATGGGGGCTGCCATTTTGTGCATGAATACATGGGCCAAAAGTTAATGAAGCTGGGAACCATTTAACTAAAACTGTCTTTTTTCTTATTTCTTACATATATACCTTTAAAAATTTAGATACCAAAACATATCATTTAAACTGTACTTTAAAAATCATATGCATTATACACTGAACCCTATGCGTTTATTATCTAACTGTAACCCTGAGGATGCGACTTCCGTTTTGGTGTAATTTGACCTTTAATATTCAGGCGGTGCGGGCGCTCGTGAACAGCCAACTCGAGCACTGCCGTTTCATTATAGAAATATATTTCTTGTCAAAAATGAGTAATTGCACAGCACTATGGCTGCATTCGTCCAGGACTGCCAGCCCCTGTAATACATATATATCTTACCTGTTAGACTAAATTATATTATTCGCCAGGAGACGTTTTGACTGTGTAAACTATATTTATGCGTTTATCGGGAGCAGTGCGGCCGAGAGGCGTCGGACCCCTTCCGGTAGGAGCGCTTTAGGTTCTCGTGGCTGCCTGTTTAGGTCAAAGCATCGATGCTCTAACCGTATGGCGTAGAGAAATTGTGCGCCAGGAGACATTTTCCATATATATCAATACTAATATACATGGTTAGTAAGGTAGCGTTGCGCCATTGCTAGCTTAGCATCTTTTTCGTAAACAGACGTGTCGGGCTACATCTAGTATGAGCGTTTAAGGTTCCCGCGGCTGTCTACTCAGGTCCGGTTATCGAGGCTCGAAACGTTGGCAGTGAACAAATTGTAAGAGACGTTTTCACTGTATCAAATGTCCCCGCAGTTCCAGTAATAAATTGCGCTATACATGGTTTTACGTACCGAGTTAAAATGCGGTATCACAGCCATTGAATTTAAAAGTGCTGATGGTTTCTGATATACGCGTGAAATTAAACATGTAGTATTTAATTCTATGGCGATTAGAAGGAAATTGTAGGGATGTATGGTTTCAAAACGGGTCAGCTTTGTTGCGTATGTTCGACTAATCAAATTATAGCTATATGAAATATGTTGTAACTTATGATCAAGAAATTGATATTATGTACACTGTTTAAAGTTTAAAATTTTCTTTACAATTCTATTTTAGCAGCAATGGATTTAAAACAATCCAACTCTAGTTTCGGTATTCACATACATGTATTTCGTAAATACTTATTCAAACTTGCGAAATGTTACAAGAGATCTCAAGTTATTTGTATTATTTTTATTTATAAATTATTAAATATATAATAGAATAGCAATAAGTACATGACATACGGTAACTTAATTACTCGTAAATTTCATTATTTGAGTGTCGTCATCATCTGACTCCTTCATTACTGTCAATGGGGGCGATCGGTGACTGCTCCTAGTTAATATATATTAATCGGGAGTATCGACAGCTGATTTTAACTTTAATGTGGCAAAAACAATGTAGATGTGATAATCTTTCAAGTGGTTCGCTTACAAATTGAGCAAATCACGAAAACCTTAACAATTACCAATAACAATTGGATATAAATGCTCCAACAGCTGCGGCGATCATGGAAATGCCAAAGCATGAGGAGTTATCTATCATATTTCATGTGGTTTACTTATAAATGGAGCAAATCACCAAATACTTAATAATAATATTTAAAAGGTTGCATCTAAATGCTCCAACAGCCGCGGCAGTAAGGGAAATGTCAAAGAAAAAGAGGGAATTTAACCTGTTCACATTATTAAGTTCATAAATCAGTATATCTTGTCCAGGAAAGTTCAATGTATTAATATTGAGATTATAATTTGTCCCTACGCGGACAAATTCCCATAAAGTTTCAGCGTCTTTGTCTTTAATGTTAATTATTAAAAAAAAAAAATCTAAGTTACTCAAACCTTGGAGACAACAATTTACTTCTTATCGTTAATCCCTTAATTGGTCCCTATGTGTCAAAGAGAAGCAGTAATGATAACCCAAGCAAACGGTGTATTGTCACGGTTTCGCGGGATGGTGGTCATATAATCCGCGGTCGCTAATTGCTGTTAGTCATCACGTGCGTGGAGGGTGTATACAATAACCTATGTCACAGATCAATACCACGTATCTGAACAACAATTACGTTATTGATTCGGTTGTTTTGTTTTTTAATGTTCAAGAGGAAATGTTAACTGCAGATGTTCGCCATACAGATACCTAATTTTGATGTTATGCGCTACGAAACTTGTATTCAAAAGTAAAGATCTCACCGTTATATGCACTAAAAAGTAAAGATCTCACTGTTCTCTGCACTACACAGTTTTTATATGGCAATCAATAAATCCACGCTTTCCATGCGGATGACGTGACGTTGTACATGCCAGCGTAATTTTGCGTGCTTTTCTTACAGAACAAAGGATTTTCACGAAGTACAAAATGTATATGTGCATTTTAACTCTATTTACCTCACATGAACAGTAAAATTCGGATAGGCGTTTTGGATTCGAAATTCAAGATTCAAGATTCAACATATTTATTTCGTTACTTAAACATATACATGTTTTTCGTAACATGATCCAATGAATAATAATAATAGTCACATGACACCTTATAACATATGTACATATATACACAGTTTATAATACTAATATGTATATCAAACAAATAACATTTATTATTTCTAGTTCGCATAGCAAAAAAAAACAAAATCCAGAGAAAGTTACGACAAGTGTGTTTTAATAAATAAAGTACTTGCCCAGAGGAGGGACTTGTAGATTTCATACGAAAACATAAGACAAAAATACGAGACAGCTTAATCAATGTATGTACAATATGTACATTAATATATGCTACTGTAGAGAACACAAATTATTGCAACTATTGTGCAGTATTAATCATACCTTTTCGTCTGTTAAAAGCATGGTATGTATATTTACACAAATTCAATACTGTTTTAATTTTTTTTGATTTAAATAGGCTAATAAATTTGACCACACTAGGTTTAGTATAGTAATATTTACTTAAATATGTCTTCCGAATGTCACTATACTGGGGACAAATGCATATAAAATGATATTCGTCTTCCAAATCAATTTTATTGCAAAAAGTGCAATATCTGTTACAATGTTCGATTCTGTTATTGCCGTGTCGGCCTGTTTCTATTTTTAATTGGTGAGATGACACTCTCAGTTTAGATAATGCAATACGATATCTGAAAGGTATTTTATCAAGATAATATTCAAAGTCAAAATCAATTTTAAACAGCTTATAAGTGCACAAACTTCGACTGTTATTAACAGCAGTATACCACGACTGTTTAAATTGATCTAGCAGTCTTTGTTTAAAATCTAGATGGAAACAATTCGCATTAACTAGATAGGGGGTAACCCAAACATATGAGAAACCACTACTATCTAAAAGAGATTTAACATTGGTTAACCAGTTAGATTTACCTTTAATGCAATCGTCTAACAATGCTTGGTATAACTTCTTAATAATAATATTGTCGCTATTTAATATTTTTACCAATATTTAATAATGCGTGTGTGTCTAGTGATATACAGTGGATATCGGCCAAGTTCTCCGTAAACAGCAATTGAACATGTAGATTGTTTTACTTTAAGAAGGTTTTTACAAAATTTTAAATGAATTCTCTCTACTTTTGCAGATGTGCCAAAACCCCATACTTCACAACCGTAGCTAAATACTGATCCTACAAATGCGTCAAATAATTGACATATGGTACTAGGTTTTAGAAGGGCTGTTTTGATATTGTTCGTAAGGGAATTTAGAGCCTTTAGTCCTTTGCCAGAAATGGTTTCACAATTAAGTATGTAGCTACCTGTATAGTTAAAAACAGTTCCTAAATAGTTGAAATTGTCTACAGTTTCTAATGGGATGTTACTGTAAAACCACTTTTCATCAAGCTTTAAAGGACCCCGTTTTCTGAACACTACAACTTTACTTTTGTCCGGGTTTACTTCAAGTCCCCACGTATGACAGTAATTTTGTAAAAGATTTATACTATGTTGGAGATCTGTTGGGGTTTTCCCAAGGATAACCATATCATCTGCAAACAGCATTAAAACAAATGTAAGATCATCTATGGATATGCCACTATTAACATCGTCGCAAAGGAATAATTCTAGGTCTTCTAAAAAAAGAGAAAACTATATTGGGGACATTACCACACCTTGTTTTAAACCTATAGAGCATTCAAAGAATTCTGAATACGATTTATATCCTTTTATGCATGCGCGCACTTTCGAGTACATATCCCGTATTACCCGTAATGTTTTACCTCTCATTCCAAGTTTAAATAATTTATACCATAAACCATTCCTATATATACTATCGAATGCCTTTTTAAAATCAATGAACGCACATTCTAGTCTCCCATTTTCATTTAATATTTTACTAATTATTGCATTTAACACGAATATAGCATCTACTGTGGAACTCCCTTTTTTAAAACCAAATTGTGCATCACTTACTATATTATTATCTGCAGCCCATTTTGAGACACGTTTATTAATGATACCAGTGAATATTTTGGAAAAGCAACTATTCAACGTAATGCCTCTGTAATTGTTAACATCCATGGGGTCATTTTTCTTAAAAATAGGTACAATAAGTCCATTCATCCATGAGTCTGGATAAATGCCCGAATTAAGGATACCGTTAAAAATATCGACTAAATGCGAAGCTAAAATATCACATGATTCAATAAAGTATTCATTTAAGAATTGATCCTCTGCAAATGATTTATTCCTTTTCAGGTTATGTATAACGGATTCTACTTCTCGGATTGTAACTGGTACATCCAATTCATCAAAAATACAATCATCGTCATTGTTATTATTATTATTATTATTATTATTATTATTAGTAGTAGTAGTAGTAGTATTTGCCTTATTATTAGTATTATTAGTATTGGTATTATTAGTATTGCTACAGAAATGTTCTGCGTCTTCATTAAAAACATTTGGAAAGTTTTGGCTTAAATTTGAAAAATATTCCAAAAAGTCTTCATTGCTTATATTATTATTACAATTATTTTTATTCTTTCTAAAATGTTTCCAAAAATCTTTAGGTTTGGAATGTCGTAAGCTTTCAATGTTTTTCATCTTATTAACATCACATTTCCGCTTTTTTCGTTTCACTAATTTTTTATAACGCCCCTTACATTCAATCATATCATTTCTATTAATATCACTTTTATTAAAATTATATCTATTTAAAGCTGTGATATATGTTTGTTTAGCTTCAAAGCATTCTGCGTCGAACCATTCAGATTTTTTGGAAACACTTTTACAATTATATACACTATAATGAACTGTCTTTATCTTACAAAAAAGAGGATCAGCAACATCGCGGATCTCTTTGGTAAAATTGTTTATACAGCTGTTAACAGAATCTCTATCAACAAAATCTGTGCCTAGTGTTAAAGAATTAAATAAAGGCAATTTTGAGATTATACCACGCCTAAATTCATTTCTCAGACTTTCATCCCATTTAATACTAGTTCGTGTATAATTATTTTCATTACTATAATACACATTGTCACAATTAATTTGAAAAGAGAGCGATGCATGATCCGACCATTCATTAAAAGAGTTTACACAAAAATTGCTCAATTTACCAAAGTCACGTTCACTCAACAATAGATAATCAATAACACTCGATCCCGATGCACACACTTAAGTAACATTTCCAATATTATAATCGTTTCCAAGCCTTCCATTAGCAATTCTAACGCAGTTTGACTTACATACGTCTAGCAATTTAACTCCGAAATTATTATGGATTTTGTCCATTGAAACTCGACTGATTGGCCTGTCAGGTGAATATTCATCGTTATCAAATTCTGTAATTGGTTTGTCACAAATAATATAATCTGTTTTATCCCCGCTTCCGACCCTGGCATTAAAATCACCCGTTAAAAATACATTTCCTCGAGTTTCAAATAAACAAATATCACTTTGTAGACGGTCAAACAAATCGTCGTTAATAAAATTATACATAGTCGACCCTTCAGGCCATATATAAACTCCTGCTAAATAAATATCATCAGACAGATTAAAAATAAGTTTATCTAGTTTCAACCAGATTTTCGTATCAAAATGATTTTTAACAATTGCAATACCTTTGCAAAATTCGTTTCTAACATACAAAACTACACCTCCACTACAACGCTTAGCTTTTTTATTTTGTATTTTTCTGAAGAGGTTGTAACATTTATATTGGTTTAAATCAAAATTTGATCTTTTATTACCCCAAGATTCAAATAAGAAAATTATATCATATTTACAAATTAAGTCAGTAAAAGCACTGTCCTCTGGTTTCGCTCTACTTAGCCCATGAATGTTCCATGCCAATACAGATAGTCCGACCTCGTCGCGAAATTATTATAGGCATCGTTATAACGCAATTTGAACTTTATATAACCTGTCACGTTTCCTTCTACTGTAAACTTAACATCTTTGTGTGTATTATTCACACCTCCTTGGTAACTATACAACATTAAACAATTACCACAGAAAATAATGCTCTGTGCAGAAGGTCTTTAACATTTTACGCACGTAGGCACGACATGCACGAGGAAAATTGCCCGCCAGTTTGCAAGAACAAAGCATATATAATATACATGTTTTTAAATCAAGATTTTTATACTTCATTAATTATCAAATAAGTACTACGAGTTCAACAGTGATATACATGTATTATGTTCATGAATGATATGATAAGTAATATTGCGATTGCGATCCATCGACCCTGCGACAAAATAACAATATTAAGGTATCCCGCTTAAATGTCAAATGTCCCGCCGATTTTTTGTCAATGTACAAATTATGGCATGTATGCCAAACATATTCGCCAGCTATGTAAATGTCAAGGTGTTTGGTTTTAGTAGTAATTCATTAAATACATTCATAAATGTCAATTTCAGAAAATGAACAGTAATTTAACCGAGAATCTAGGATAATTGTTAAAAAAGAAACAGTATTGAGCGGTGTTCTTTCATATACATGTATCTCCAATGTAAAGCCGACTGAATGCTTAAGTTCAGTTCTTTGCAGTTACTTCCGAGACATAATGCTGCATTTTTTTCTTTTCTTTTCAATTTTTCCCGGCTAAACACTCGGGCGTTTTTTTCTTCATCTTTAAATGTCTTACATTTGTATTTACATTTGTTTATTTCAATAGTTCATACCTTACGGTGTTAAATTCCGCCTGTAACTTCGTTTACTCACTCATTTCCTGAGTAAATTTATTATTCTCTATTCTTAAAATACTGAGAAATAGAACTATCAAAACTAACTTGCAAAGACATCACCATCATCAGCATCATCATCACATAATAATTATGATAATCACATCAACATCACCATTATTATCACCATCACGGTCACCATAATCATCACTATAATTATCATCACCATCATCATTATTACCATCATCAATCTTCATTCATATCAATGCAAAAACACAACACAAATAGCAATGGTATTTTTATTTGATAGCATTTTCGAATAAACAAAGAGAGAATAAATTAACGTTATAATTTAAAATGTATAACCTTTCCTTAAATCGCCCACACTCGTCTTAACGCCTGTAAAGTATTCAACTGAAAAATAGCAAACTGTCCACTGGCGGTTTAACCATCTGGCCTACACATCAAACTAGCCAA
This sequence comes from Congeria kusceri, assembly GCA_027627225.1. Lineage (NCBI taxonomy): Eukaryota > Metazoa > Mollusca > Bivalvia > Myida > Dreissenidae > Congeria > Congeria kusceri. The sequence continues at coordinate 54,642,985 of CM051024.1, read as the reverse complement.
CTAGCTTTCCAAATGGCCAACTGGTCAACTGGCCTATACATGTCATTAACAAACTAGCCAACTGGCTTTCCAAATGGCCAACTGGTCAACTGGCCTACACATGTCAACTGACAAACCAGCCAACTGGCTTCTCATTCTGGCCAACTGGCATACACATCAAACTATCCAACTGACTTTTCAAATTGCCAACTGGCCTACACATGTCAACTTACAGTCTGATAATTTTACCCAACTGCTGTCCGATGAAGACTGCCGCATAGCCATCTTCGTACGAAAACTGTTGGAATAACTGCTGTCGTCTTAAGCACACACTCTCAGGTACTAAAATTATACTAACACAATTATATAGAACATGTCGTGATTATCTCATACATACTCATGTATACATACTCATGTATCATACTTTATGCCTAGCAAAAACCTCCACCATCCACTGCAACACTATTAATGAAAAACAAATGACAGAGCAATATATTAAAATCGCATAAAAGTGCACATAGTGATGCATTAAGTTGGTTCAACGCAGCTGCAATATTTGTCATATTTATCCATTACCACAGATACGGAGAAGGGCGCATATTACTTCACGGGCACTCCATACATGAATCCGTGATAATGAACGATTCAGGTAACAGCGAGCGGGATACGCAACCCTACTGGTCATTATATTTGTTTATTTTCTCTTTTTTTTTTCTTTTTCTTTTAATGCCAGGGGGACGTATGAGGACCCATGGCTCTAGATCAGTGTTAAGGCCCCTTCATCACCTCCCGAACCCTCTAATTCTAGAGAAATCAGCAAATATTCAGCTATTAACAAAGTGAAAACACCTGAGTATTACACTAACCTATTACATGAAACGAAAATTAGGTGCATTCCTATACGCATGATGAAAATAAAATATTATAATAAATAACATCCGGTATGCACTTAATAAAGCAACAATAAACATGAAATTATTATATATAGGCTTTTACATATATACACCGATTTCTTAACAGTAGAATGAAAAATAAATTATTCAGTATTACAAAACTATAAAACGCATGTAACACATTGAGTCCTTAATAAAGCATCAATAACCAGAGAAATTAAATATAAGCAATTACACGCACACCGATAGCTCCCAAAATTGGACTAAAATAGAGAATATTTAGAATTACAACACTATAACATACGCATAACACATCTTGAATGACAACTGTCAATAAATTGTATTCAAATCAAATCACCATTCACCAATGCTAATCATCTTTGTTACTAACCTGTCAAGCATAGCATCTGCTGATCATATTTCGATCATTACTCTTTTATCACACTTTGTGTACAGATGTAAAGATTAGAAATAAAGAATTTACATTACGTTTCAGGTTATATTGAGGTTTTTTATTTTTATTAATATAACTAAGAATAGTTTTATTAAAAACTGTTTGAATTTATATAATTAATAATTATACATACTTATATTTATATAATTTTACATAATTAATATATTATTAAAAATTAAATGTTTATATTTTGTATGTCTTAAAATACTAATGTAATACCAGTTATCATCAATTATAATGCATGCTTATATATAATTATATCTTATTATTTTATATATAATTAATTGATCATTGTACTTTTATCAAACTTATTGTACAGCTGTAAAGATTAGAAATAAAGAATTGACATTCGTTTCAGTGGTTAACTAATCATCGGAAAGAAGAACCTAATTACACACACACCGAAAAATACATATACGTGTCAACTAGGCTACATTGACAAAACCACGCCGTTTGCCATTAATGTATCCTTCAAAACCTTGCATTGCACGAGCAATTTCCCCGCAGGCTAAGAATTTATATTCCTTAGGTGTCACACGGGACTACGTGCTTACTACATGCACATTATTTCATTATGAACTGACATACTGTAACCATGATTATTTGTCTGTAACATACGACCTTGTATCATACACTCCACAATTCTGAATTATCGAATTTAAAACGAAGCAATAAAATATATATAACATAACCGCGGTCTATTTCAGTCACAAAATCAGAAGAAAAAATATCGAATATCTCCTAACAGAATTTTATTAAGTGTATATGCAAGACTACCTTCTACCAACCAAACGTTCAGATAATTACACTGCTACTCAATGTGTTAAAACCCCAAGCATAATGAATGAAAATAACTAAATAAACCACACTTAACAAATATATACTTATCAAGTCAAGTCAAGTCAAGTCAAGTCAACTTTATTGGTATATACCATTGTACATAACCAAAACAATCAAGAAAGAACATGATGAACATAATAACAGTGTAAATCAAGATGAAAAGTATGTTACAAAGCGGATATGAGAAACTCATAAATAATATTCCAAACAAATTAGGTAGGTAATACACTCGTGTCACTCAGTTGTCAATAATCGGTGTTCTGTATGGCAAAGTCAGTTTTTCAGAAGTAATCATATGTTATTCTAAAATGTTAAAAAGTAATTGTTCAATGTTTTTAATGGAAACTCTATACTGAAACTACTTACACGCTAAACTACATTTAAAAATCGTACTGACAACAACAACAACAAAAAAGTTTATGTATATTATTTTTATGTTTTTTATTATTTAATTTTTTTTTTTTTTTTTTTTAAATTAATTTAGGGTACATATCCCTCTGGTAGATTACCTAAATTAATGGATAGATAATCTTGAAGGATAGGTACTTAGAATTGATAATAAATTAATAATTTACTAATGAAATAAAAAGTAAGACTTAGTTCGAAAATCCCTCCCTGAGGATCATCTATACGAAACGAAATTATAGGTGATCTGGAAGGAAATATATTTTCACAACTTACCCAAAGTTTAGTAATAATAATGTAATAACTTTTTAATACTGTAATCTAAAGAGAACAAATATTAAAATGTCCAAAATCACAATATATATGTAATATTTTTCAAATCTGACAATTCAATTAGAAGAATGGCAGTAAAGTATAGACCTTATGATTCAGCTATAAAACACAATATTATGGACAAAATAACGGTACAAATTCGTGATCCTATTAAACAATTTATAATTTTCACAACAATCACAATGTATAACTATTTACTGGAATAATAAGTGTTACTATTAGACGCATTATATTACGCATTATTATTTCGTGACTCAAATGCTAGGCGGATAAATTTTCCGAGGTTAATGATAGTCTTTGAATTCTTGGTTGATAATAAAATTTTAAATTTTGACAAGGAGGGCCACCTTTGATAATATTTAGGCAAGTATTGATTTCTTAGATCTCTATAATATGGACATACTAATAAAAAGTGATATTCGTTTTCAATGACATTCATATTACACTTAGTACAAATTCTTTCATTTCTAGATATATTTCTAAATCTGCCTTCTTCAATTAATAGTTTATGCGCTGAACAACGAAACCTTGACATTGACACTCTATCCTTATCATTAACAACAACATCTAAATACTTCTCAAACTCTAAGTTATCTTTAAATATGCGATAGCTTTCAAGCTTAGGAAGACGGCTAATATCACTAGCCCAATGTTGTAAACTTATATCTTTTATACGTTGGCAAATACAGTTAACATCACTTATAGTTAAATCTAATTTGTAGTACATATATGGTAATCCTAATTCATGGAGCATTTGCTTAAGTTTGTTTGCCCAATTAGTTACATATGACTCAGTGTCATTAAATTGCATAAGTAATTTATAAGGAATCGAGTCTGGGTTCTGTTTTAATTTAAACCAATATTTGATGATACGTATCTTTTTCGTAACTTCTATAGGAAATCGACCCAATTCGCCATATACTGCTGCTGTAGTAGTTTGTGGACGGACAGATAATAGCTGTTTTAAGAATTTAAGATGAACTTTTTCGACATCAGGACTAGGATGAAACCCCCATACCTCCGTGCCGTATGTCAAAATAGGCAAAATCATTGAGTCAAAAGTAGAAAGTTTATCAGCTAAACTAAATGATATTTTGGAAAAGAGATTATTAAGAGAAAACAAAGCTCTCGACGCCTGCTGCGACAAAGCTTCTTGAGCTCTAGAGAAACTACCATTTGACGAGAACGTAACACCGAGATAAGTAAACTTATTTACTACTTCTAACTTATTATGATTATATCTAACATCAATGTTTTTGACCCTATTGCCTTTATTAAAAACCATTGCCACTGTTTTGCTAATATTTACGGATATACCCCATTCATTACAATATTCATGCAGTCGGTCTAACAGACGCTGAAGCCCTGTAGCCGAGTAAGACATAAGTACAGTATCGTCTGCAAACAACAGAATAAACAGTTTCATATTATCAATGATTACACAGTCTATGTCATCATGGTATAAGTAATCATATATATCATTCACAAACATAATAAATAACAATGGAGACAGGGGCTCACCCTGTTTTACTCCAGTATAACTATCAAACAAGCTAGATAGGTTATATGCAGTATTGATATTATTGTTATTGTTCATATTTAAATTAATATTATCTACATTATTCTGGGTTTCATTACTTCTATTCAATACTCTGTTCGCCTTTACGCATGCTTTAACACTACTGTATATAGACTGTATCATTTTTACAAATTTGGATGATACATTATGTTGCAAAAGTTTGTAAAGAATTCCATTTCTATATACAAGATCAAATGCCTTTTTAAAATCCACAAAGGCACAATAAAGTTGACGCTTGTCTTGATACACTACTTTATTTATTAAAGCATTTAGCACAAAAATACAATCTATTGTAAATTTTTGCATTCGGAATCCAAACTGAAAATCATTAAGGACGTCATTTGTTTCTAACCACTTACGTAGTCTGTTGTCTAATATAATGGAAAATATTTTTGAAAATATACTAGTAAGGGTTATTCCTCGATAGTTATTGACGTCGTTTTTGTCACCTTTTTTAAGCACAGGTACGATGACACCTATAGACCACGCATCTGGATAAGTACTAGTTGAATAAATATGATTAAATAACGTGCACAGTAGTGGAGCTAATAGTTCTTTACAATCAATGAAGATTTCAGGTATAAGCTGATCAATTCCACCACTCTTTCCCCTTTTCATGTCTCCAATAGCCTTTAAGACTTCTTCCACTACAAACTCCTTATCTAAGCTATCTACAGAAACATCATTATTAAATAAATTTAATAATTCCTGTTCAATATTGTTATTCGAGAATACATCATTATTGGAAAATAAATTCTTAAAATGTTCAAAAAATATATCGGGAGTTATTTCACTATTGACTTTTCGGCTATTTAACTTTTTAATTTCATTCCAAAATTTTGGAGGCTGAGACTTGGCAAACATATGTAAGTTTTCCCTCTGATGCCTGTTATAAAACGCTTAGCTCGCCTTTTTGTATCGTTGTATTGTTTTCTGCTCGACAAAAATATTTCGCGATTTTCGAGAGAACGGTTTGCGTAAAATAACTTCTTATCCCGCCGATAGTTCCTTCTCGCTAACTCGCAATCGCTGTTGAACCAAGAACTTTTGTATTTTATATTCGGTTTATTTATAGAAGGAAACACTGTTTTAAGCTTCCCATAAGTATCAAATGCAGATTCGTACAGTAAGTCCGCAAAATTATCTATACCCTGATTTATGTTTGCATTATTGCACGTGATATTATGAACAATGCTTTCGAATTTATGTAACTTACTTCTGATGCTGCTTATAAACGAATTGTGCTTTAATTCATCGTTGGACCACCTTAGTTGTTTGATTGTAACTTTCTCGTTCGAACACACTGGCTTATTAATGTTGAAGTTAAAAGATATCTGGATAGGCGCATGTGGTGAAAACGAAAAATATTCATGTACTACAAAGTTACTAATAAAGGGAAACAACTCTTGGTGCGCTAATACATAATCAATAGTGCTGCTACCGTTAGCTGATATAAACGTATAGTCACCTATACCGGCGTCTGACCCGCAGCGACCGTTAACTATTCTCAAATCGGATTTGAGACATAAATCAATTAATTTATTACCCGATGAATTCAAAAAGGTGTCTTTACAGAAACGTTCAGGCATACAACTAGAATACAAGTCATTCTTATCTATAGTATCAATAAATACAGTTAACTTTTCATCCATCAGTAAGCAATCAGATTTGTGCCCACATCGAGCGTTCAAATCGCCAATAATCGACGTTAAGCCTAGTGACGAATATTTACACACTGTGCGTTCAAGATATTCGAAAAATCCCTCAGGGTGCAGATTAAAATACACCGAGTTTTGTGGTGGGATATAAATAAAGCAAATATATACATCAAATGTTGTATATGTAAACGATTTATCAACTTTTATCCATAAAGCTCCTTGTTGATCAATTTCGATAACAGAAATAGCCTCTTTTAAACAGCTTCTGTAAAATAAACAAATTCCACCATGACCGCGTTTGCTATAATGATTATTATCTAGCGGTCGAGAGACAATAATACATTCATACCCTTCTATCTCAGGTTCATAATCATATTTTATCCAAGTTTCACAGCAGAAAACAATATCATACAAATTTAAAAAATTTACAAAATCTTCATCGTTAAGACAGTCAAACCGTTAACATTCCATGATACAACAGTCAGATCATACTTTTCATCGGATACCTAAGTAGAATTCGTTGTGGATGGAGAGTTAAACGGACGGCCATCGATAAAGATAGAATCAACACCAGCAACCGTGGTGTCAAACAAATGGAATTCCAACATGAGCAACGCGCTTGTAACATACTGCCTGTCAAAATCTTCAAACTGGAAAAATATACAAACTGTCCACTGACAGTTTAGCCAACTGGCTTCTCATTCTGGCTAACTGGCCTACACGTCAAACTAGCCCACTGGCTTTCCAAATGGCCAACTGGCCTACAAATGTCAACTGACACACTTGCCAAATGGCTTTCCAAATGGCCAACTGGCCTACACATGTCAACTGACAAACTATCCAACTGGCTTTCTCAACTTACAGTCTGAAAAATTGAATATTACACTAACATATACATGGAGCGAAATTGAGCATACCGATGCGCTGGCTGAAGAAAATATTTTAATAAATAACATCCTGTATGCACTTAATAAACAACAATAAACATAAAATATGTATACAGTCGATCGCATACAGACACAGATAGCTCCACAAACTGGACTGCAATATAAATTAGTGACACTATAATTACGCAAATCACACCTTTAATGAAAACATACGCCGTCTGCCGTTTATATATCCTACAAAACTTCGCTATACACATGCTATTTTGTCGTTTTAAAACGAAACAAGCTAAGAATTTATATTCCTTATGTATCACGCGGGACCACGTGCTTACTACATAATTTTAGTATAAACTGTCATACTACTGCAACCATGATTATTTTCTATTCTACTTAGATGGAATTATTCAGCTTAAATGAATACGTCGGACACAAAATAAAACTAACATGTTTGTAAACATTTGTTTGTGGTGAATAGATTTACATACATGTGCATTAAGTGCACCCTAGGATTGCATAGACATGTGTCTGTAACATACAACCTTGTATGACAAACTCAACCATTCCGAATTATCTAGTTTAAACCGAGGCTTAACAATAAAAAAGATATAACATAACCGCTGTCTTTTTCAGTCACAAAATAGCATCGCATTTCTCTTAACAGAAGTTTAGAAAGTATATATGCAAGACTACCTTCTACAAACCAAACGTTAAGATACTAGTCATTATACTGCAACTCACCTTTTTAAAAACACAAGCATAATGACTGAAAATATCTAAATAAACTACACTCAAAAATCATATATTTATCTTCGTCGATAGAATCAACACCAGCAAACGTTCTGTCCAACAAATGAAATTCCAACATGAGCGCCGCACTTGTAAAATACTGCCTCTTTCTTTATCCACCTTGTTGCTGTCAAACACAGACCTCGAATGACGATACATTTCCTATACACGGCTCATATACCCTTGCACGAGACTTCCGTGCATGACCCGCCGAACTTTGCTGCAATCACTCTAAATATAACTAAATACCGTACAATACTGTACAATACTGTACTTTTTCGAAACGAGAATAATTTCATGCAAAACGCTGCCTGCATAGCTGTAATTTCTAATCTAACATCGATTATATTTTAACAATGACGCCAACACGAGGTATGTAGGTCAATTTTATTACGCAAAGAGCGAGCACTGTAATCGATTATTTTAAAGTTAAACCTGGACTGCGCTTCTATTTAATCGATGTACATATTTGTGTACATACGTGACTAATTATTATATTTAATTTGCTTTTATTACGTGGCCCTATAAGGTGGTCTCGACAGTAGTTTAAATCCTTTTATTTCTGATAAATAGCGTATGTCCCGAGTTAATTTTCTTATGAGATATCTCTATATATAGGCACACCTAGAAATTCACTGTATTATATGAAAGGTCAGGGTCTAATGGTTGGAGCAGCATGCTACATTCCCTGAACCTATATATCGATCAGTCTCACAGCAATGGCATCACGGAAACACTAAACTAATAGTCTTATCACCATTGTGTAGTAAGTTTGAACGAAACCATATAATTAACGGCTTTTTCTATATTCTCTAACACTGTATTTTTCGGGTTATTTATCTATGATTCCGCCGGGGAGTAGGATAGCCTTTCAAACACCGGGTTATTTTTTTTTTTTATAATAACATAACCTAAAATATAGATAGGTTGAATGTGAACTATAACCATCCAACCAACTGCTCCGGGATCTTAGTGAAAGGAGCGGTTCTAGGTGGTCCTTCCAGTCTTCTCCCATGTGTTACTGTAAAGGAGCAAATATCCACTAGGGATGCAGAACATTTTATTTAGTATTTTACATATATTATACAGTTAATACAATGTGCAATGGTTATATAAAGCTATATTATACACAAACCTATTATTAGCGCATCCATATACACGATAAAAGCAATGAAAGTAAATACGCAATGTATCTTATACCATATAATTAAAAGTTTTGATGTGAAGTATTGAAAAAAGGGCTGCCACGCCCGCACTGTGAATATTAACGATGTTTTAATAACACAGTGTGCTCGGGCAATGGTTTTAAACCGAAGCCCCGAGAAGAAACAAGCAATTCATTCATTGGCTCAAGCGACTGTTTTATTTATTTTTTCGATTATATTATTTATATTATATTTTATATTATACCTTCATAACATATTTCTTCAAATATCTGCCAATAAGCTTATGCATGCATTGCTAAGTCCAATTTCAAAATGTATTGCTTAAACATTATACAATGTTATAGCATATCACTATTATAGCTTATCAATAATATTGACGTAGCGATTATACACAGTTACCAAGCATTGTAATACGAAAGTGTTGAGCATAACATACACACACTAATTGCTCAACACTTTCTTATTAATATTTATCAACAAATCAGATAATTATTCTTGAAGAAAAGTCATTATCATCATCATCGTTATCATCATCATCATCATCATCATCATCATCATCATCATCATCATCACCACAATCACCACAATCATCATCATCATCATCATCATCATCATCACCACCACCACCACCATTATCATTATCATCATCATCATTATCATCATCATCATGATCATAGCCATCATCATCATCATCATAGCCATCAGAGAGATTATATAATAATAATAATAATAATAATAATAATAATAATAATAATAATAATAATGATAATAATAATAATAATTATTATTATAATAATGTGCGCTGATATTATTTAAATAAACAACAAATCAGTTGTCTAAATATATTAATGGAAATAAATTAACTGTATATTATGATATTTTTTGCTGCTCAGTGTCTAACGGAATATTTAAAAGACCTGCCTAAAATTACATTCATATTTAGCTTAAAATAGATATAAGTGTTATCGGTTACTATGGAAACAGTGTCGATTTTGTTGTCGAATACTGATAAGAAGGATGTTCGTGTAGCCTGTTTGAAAAATAGAAGTTAAAAATATGTTATTGTCTAAAATATTTTTAAACTTATAAGAGCTTTTAATATCTTCATACAACACAAGGAAATACTATTTGATATAAACGATAGCATCTTTCCAATAAGTAACTTCACAATCATAAATATCAAAGGCATGTTGAGGAGTAATGTAAATATTGCCCCCGTCGAAGAGTAATGTCAACCTAGGCATTCGGCCTCGGTTGACATCACTCTCCTCGGGGTGCAATATTTACTATATCCCTCAATTGCCTATGATATTTATATACTATACATTGCTGTTCTCTGATAGCATCTATTGTTTTCGTTTTCTGAAATAGGTGCTATTGTAAAGGGAAAAATTATTATTTGTTTTAACTGTGTACAGTGTGCTGTTGTTGTTCCTTGATGGCACCTATTTGTTCGTGTTCACTAATGGGCGCTAGGCGAACACATGTATACTTCAAATGTCTTTATTTTGCAACTGCTTGTATATTTATACCTCCACATGCATATTTATACCTCCACAATCATTTTTGTTCATAATAGCGCAACACGATTTGTAGTATGCTAATAAAATTATGAAAAGACAGTATCATTTATGTTGACATAATATAATTTCTTTAAACATACATTTATTTACACGTGAAGTGAACATTTTCATCATATATGTATATCGTATATTTTCTGTGAAAAAGATTGATTTATAACAGTATATTGCTTAATTTCTTTACTATTGTATTGCATTTGGTTGTCCCGAATCCTGTTCCATATATGTACATTTATATTTATACTCTTAGTCTTCCCATTAGGGCATACATGCCATTTTATTATTTATTATCTATTGATATAATTACTATTACTAGTATCATCATCATCATCATCATCATCATCATCATCTTAATCAACATCCTTCTTATTATTATTATCCATATCATTACCATAATAATTATTGCCACAAAAGTATTATGTTGTGTTAGTACGCACTCTTATCACTCTTATCACCTACTGCACATGTGTATATTTGTTGTACATTTTGTGTATAGGCCGGTTGCCTTGTATACCACAAACATTTTATAGATTGAACAAATAAACATGTATGTGCTTACTTTAATATTTTAAACTATAAATTCGTCAACTACTACTGTGTTGTTTTGAGAATGTATATCAATCATTGTGAGTGTGTTAATAGTCGTGAGACCATGTCGAGAAGTACTTATATGTATTTAAAACAAATGCAATAGATTTTTTAAATATAAACATATACAAAGTAAACAACACACGCAAACCAAAATGTATTGTATGACTGACAGAACACAACAAAACTCAGTGTTGATTATTACAAGCGTATTTTACAGTTCATTTTTATATATCATGTACAATTTATAAAATCGTGTATGCATATAGAAAACACACAGCAAATCACAATAACTTACAAAATACATTGTACAACTAGTAGTTGTAGAAAAAAGTAGCGAGTGCTTGGAGTTTGTGCATACAATACACAGAGAAACAAAGTTACATATACGATTATAGTTTTGCTCATGTCCTAAAAATATGGATTAAAATAAATATATTTCTTTTTTATGCATAAAACGACATGTGCAATGTGTTTGTAAGTAAAGAAAGAAGTTGCCGTCAATGACGGCATGAAAGTCTATTCTTTAGAAAGGTACACAGAGGTATGCAATAATTAATAAAACATGAGTCTCTTACTTACGTAAAAGGGAAAGACAATTCTGCATGATTTATACAGTGAAAAGAAAGGTTTCAAATGTACCATTACGCAAACTTGGTTTAATAAAATCCCATACTATGACGATACTAATAGAAACTTAATAAACATTAATAATAAACAGAACATATGTGCTAATACTAGTTTGAACACGTTTGTGTTGTAACTACCCAGTCCTTTGTTAACATCTACAACTTCAATTAAAGTACACTTGCACAGGAGCCACAGTCTGTACAGTGACGTCTGCCAGTGAAACAACTTTATTGTGGCGTCATGTATGTTGAAGAACAAAATAACAAAAATGAATTAAACTGAACCAATAATAATGTATTTGTATACAATCGACGCATGTTAAATATTTTTTGACAAAAAAACGAGTGTATGCCGCATTTGCAATTAAGCAGATGTCACATGTCAGGGACTTCGACATCTACCTGTCCTGTTCGTGATTCCATATATGTTTCCGCGGAATATTTTAAATTCGGATGTTTCCTGACAAATAACATTTTGCACAAAATGTTTCAAAACGTTTTCCCTGACAATATATACACAAAGAAGTTAATCCAATTTTGAATTTCTGGTATTGACATTCCAATGAATGTATACAAGTGGAAGCTGACAAAGTCGACAGGATTGTTTTTTAATATTTGAGTTGGATCCGGATAAAATGTTAACCATAGTATGGCAAATGGAGAACAATAAAAACAACCGCAACAGAAATCAATGTCAATGTTAATTGCTGTTGTTCGTCTCTCCTCTTGTCGATGATATTCGTATTGTTTGTCATCTTAAAACGGCTTTTAGCTGAGATACCTAAGCGTATTATTATGGCTATATTGAAAACTACGACGATAAGGAGAGGTATCAATACATAATAAAATATGTCCACGTAAAACCAAACTGTAGACATAAAACGGCTGCAATAACAAATAGTAACAGGTTGTGTTGGTGACACGCCGGCGTTGAAGCCAATATGTATGGGGTAGTGACTGTAAATGACAACAAACATATTATTGTAAGCACAAACTTAACCTGATGTAAAACGAACCACGAAGCTCATTTTAGAGGAAAACAAACGGCACACAGTCGTTCACAGAATATAATTAGAGAAAATGACCACCGAGCTGATTAAGTATTGTAAAAAGCTACAGGAAAAACTCGTCCAGGTGGAGATACTGAGACGTAAAACGAATAACAATTAACATCAAATCACTTATGCTTAATACTAAGATGTGAAGCGACGTTGTATTGAATGGTTTTATTTGAAGAATCAGTGTCATTGTTAATGGATTTCTGACAAGACCTTGTATGTTTGTAAAATAATAGTAATATTTTAAAATGATTAAATATACTTTAGCTTCAAAAATATTTTCAAGTCGAATAGCTATAGTTGAAACGTCTGTGCTGTTGCAAGCACCAACTGAAGACGTAGATGCATTGTGAAGAACGTCACATTTATATTTGGTCTCGAAAGCTGATTTGGTTGATGTATTAACCGTTCCCTCTGTTGTAGATTCCACAGCCGTATGGGTGGCGTTTTCAACTCGAGGTACTTCTACTAATGGTTCTATGAAATCCAATGAGGGAGTCACACCGGTACATGCAGTCATTCCTGTGACAACCACGAAGGTAACTGTCCAAAAATAAGTACTCATATCTGTAAGTGTATATAATATATTACACAATGTTGAATTACGATTGAATCCTGAGTATCTAGTAAACGCTTAACGCTTAAGGTTATAACTACTATATGGTTGCATTTACATTTACTGTTTAATAAATTTTAAGTTTCAAACAAAACCTTTACGAGCATTCGTATGTGAACTCATACCGCTATTCCCAATAAAATCCTTTGCTTTAGTTTGCAGTCAGTCGAGGCCGCAGATCGTGTATTGCTGGAGGCAGACAGTGACAGTCATTAAATACTCCGGTACAGTATTACCGATATCGAGATGCGCTGGAGCGGTATAAAAGCTCGCTTAAGATTGTGCATAGCATGGGTTCTATAACAAAATTGCCACACTTTGCAGTGGCAACATTCTCCATAATAGTTCGTTTTATACAATCAACAAGTTCTATATGGTTCATTCTCATCAACATTATGCAATCAACATGTCATATATAGTTCATTCTCGTCAACAAATACTTATGTAGAATCTTATTCAGAATATAGTTTTTACTTTTAGTAATACGTCATTGTTCTGTGTGATATGGAAGAAGACAATAATAAGGAATGACACGAGTTTGCTTTAGTGCTTATAATTTTCTGACAGAGTTTACCATACACAAATACTTTGCACGCACATAGTCCTATAGTTACCTATTAAATTATGTTAATACATATGTTTCTATATAGAGTAACATTTTTGTACGTAAAACATCCCCATTATTATTCCTCAAATGTTATTATCGAAAAGTGCCTATAATGATAATTGCCCCGTCGATCTTTCGCACACGCGCCATTGACGTCACTTCACGAAAAAGATGGCTGACAACGTGAAACTCAAAATTTTGAGACAGCCTTTAAGCAGTCTCAAACACCTCTACGAAGCTTAAAATGTCGGACACTGCTGTACACAAAACTAAAATAGAATGTAAAGAGAGGCAAAAATACACGTGTCATCAAGAAGTTCTATTATTTCGGCCTGTAGAGCCAACAAGCACCAAACACTATCAATGCTTTTTCATTAGAGGTGCTTTGCTAGTAAAACTAAATACACATCATGAATGCTCCTGACCGAGTCTACATTCCTACCACTTTTGCATTACAATTCCTGGGCTGGAAGTTTAACAGGTCATGTAGACTCCTCTTGATTTATTAACACGCTTTCAAGCCGACCCTGGACACATCAGCTTTTTTTAACACAAATCTTATAATAAATCCACACCAATGCATTATAGATTATGATACATCCATATTTAAACTCCAAAAGAGAAAAATAAAAGCAATATAACGTTCTAGAGCTGTTGAAACAAATGACATCACTAGTGATGACGTGAACAATCTACATGTCCTTGATAGCACCCACACGGGCTTATCCAAGCCATTTTGCATTGTTTGGGCATTACTTGACCTACACAGGAATAACATTGAATACAGATCTACAAATGTATTTTTCCTATTGTAAACTGAGATATAGATTTATCGAAATGCACCATAAATTAGATCTACAGTGTAGCAAATGTAGATATGTCAAGGTAAAATTAAATACATTTTAAACCTACGTTCACCCATGTTGCGTCATGAAAATTGCCTGTGGTCGCTTCCAATAATAAGAAAAATGCTTACTTAAAATACCATAAAATATACTGGTTATAAGTTAAGATTTAAATAAACATGATACAGTGTGAAAGATGCATTTACATTTTTGTTGACAAGAAATTTAATAAGTTATTAATTGGATAGAAATAAAGAAAACAGGAATGTCATATGAAACAAATATGAATTATAAAATGAAACTATATGTTTTAAACAGGTCAATAAATGGCGGCGCGGGGTTATGGCTCGATAATAGCCCGGACAAGTCGCAAATGGCCCTCAGGCTAAAGCCCAAGTCACACTGAGTCGTACGACGTTTGAGTCGCAGGAATCTTTAGTTTTTTTGCAGTGTTTTCCAAAATCGCAAGACCTCACAAGATAAACACAAAATAATAACAAGTCCTACGTCGGTCCTTCGATAATCGTGCGTGGTCGCATGTCGTATGAAAAGACAACGCAGGTAAATGCAAAGAAATAAGGACTTTATAAGTCGTAGATAGACGTTGGTTATCGCACGTTCAGAACATACGACCACGCAGGATGACGCTCGCCAACGTACGTTTACGTACGTAGTTGTATGTTGCGCTCCTACGACTACGTACGTCAACGTAGTTACAACCTGCGCCGACGTACGTAGTCCTGTAATTAGACGCATGACTTTTACACGACTTATACATGTACAGAACACGTGTTCAGGAATACGTCATGCACATTTAGCAATTCTGTATGCACACAATATTGCCTATTTGTCACATGAAAGACTGCGACTTGTATTGGTTGCTCAGGAAATACCGCTGCAACAGCAGGTTGAAGATGTTGCAATACTTTGGTTGCTTAAACGCCGTATTTTAAGGTGACAGAAGAAGACGGCGCTGACGGATCCGACCTTGGATTGAAAGGAGGCTACTGTTTGGATCATACGATAACTTGATCTTGGGACTGGAAATAGAGTGCCATGGATATTTTGAGAACTTTCTGGGAATGCAGCCCGAAATGTTTTATGAACTGTTGCAATCTATAAAGTTGACATAAAAACAAACACATTTCCGACGACCCATTGAGCCTGGAATGAAGCTTGCTATTGCGTTGGGCTATGTGGCATCTAGGGACAGTTATCACAGTTTGCAGTACTCTTTTCGAGTGCCACACAACACCATCAGTGTATTAGTGAGGGAGGTGTGTGAGGCCATCATCTGTGAGCACGAGGAAGATATGTTTCAACTACCATCCACCCCGAAGAAATGGAGGGAGGTGTCTTTTGTTCTAGATATTTCACTACTCAAGCTGGTGCTTATATTACAATCGTGATTTAATTATTTACAGATTTATATTTCTTTGCATATTGCTGAAGCGCTCGGTACAAGGTGGAAGTTCTTTCATACCTGTGGAGCCATCGATGGTAAGCATATAGCTATAAAAAAGCCGAAGAATGGTGGTTCACGATTGTACAACTATAAAGGCTTCTATTCAGTTATACTGCTGGCCGTGGTTGACGCAGACTATCGCTGCCTGTGGGCGGACGTTGGTGCTAATGGAAGTGCGTCGGAATGCGATTTTGTTTCAACAAATCGCCGCTCCGCACAGCTTTGGAAAACGCCAGCATTGGTTTTCCAGAACCGGAGCCTCTTCCAAACGACGACAGACCTATTCCATACTTCTTTGTTGGAGATGACACATTTCCATTGCGCACATGGATGATGGAGCCAGAACAATTTAATGCGCAAACGTTATCCTGTTCTACAAACTGCCGACTTGGATAATAAAGGCAGCGACCATGATATGATTCCAGGTGCATGGCGCGGCAATTCAGAATACAAGATGTGCAGACCTATCAGGGCGGCAATAATTCAACCAGAGAAGCGAAACAGATGAGGGTATATTTGAAACAGTATTATGACCATATCAGTGCAGTTCCAGGGCAAGAGAAAATGCTATAAAAACAACAAACGGATCTACAACAGGAACAATTAATGTACATGATTATTAGTATTAGAAACCGTATATACAGTCGTTAGACGTTCTTACTTATGACTTTGTTACTTTGTCATTGATAAATCAAGACAACACAACGATTTAAAGTTTTGAAAATTTAATATTAACAACTGGACGGCATGTAGAACGAAATTACTTTATTGTCTGCTTGGACAAACGTCACGTCACAGCTAAAGTATATTGCGTAACTAAAGTTTGCATTGTAAATCCTGTTACAATATCCTATAAGTTCAATATCAATATTAATACTACTTAAAAATAAACACGCATAACCCACATTTTACATTTTGAAATATCCTGTTAATTATGTATTTTACGATAGTGAAAAAATGTCATATCCCATATAACGTGTTCCCAAGTAACATAAATAGAAGCATTTAACTTAATGCAATGAACATGAACAAAACACATGAAAAATGTAAGCATTTGTCATTTTCCAAACATTATTCGGAACAGTCACTGTCCTTATCTGAAATTAAACGAGATGGACACGTTCGAGGAAGACTGACATTGGTGGTTTGCAGGAGATCTGACACCGCGTGTACATGTACTGGTGTCAGTGAAAGGACTGACTTTGATCCAATGAACCGCGCTGAAGTCCTTGGCTTGGCGCGGAGGTTAATTTTGTAGTGTTGTTTAGAATGGTTGTAGCGAATGTTTGTGTAGACGATCGCATTTGATTGGTACCATCGAGCAGCGGTACCGCAGCAAATCCTTGTGACGCCTGATAAGTTTGATTCACCGGATACCACGGTGGCTTCTGAAATCCCTGATGGGGTGTGAAGGCTTAGGCTGGCTGAGAAGGATATGGGGAATGCATATTCTGAGGCCGGTATCGGTCCATTATAAACATAACTTCACGTCTAAACTGCAACCATTGGTCTTGTGATAGGTCTGCCATTTCTGCTACCATAAAGTTGGCGGACGCTTTCCTGGCATCTACGGGTGTGTCAATGACGTCACGGACGGCCTTAATGACTTCAGATTAACCCTGTGATCGCTCCAATATTTTGAGTATAACCTTATCTAATACTTGGGATTGGGCTGCCCTTTTCCTGGACTGCCTGCTTTTGCCGCTTGAAGGGTCGGTCTGCATTGAACATTCAACAGCGTCTTCCGAGGGAGGCGGTGTACACGAGTACTATGTATGCTCCTCTGTCCCAATGTCTGACACAACAGGTGAAGAAGTCGCAGCTACCTTCCCCAGCTGTCTGGTTTCTGTGCGATGGGAAATGTGATCTGTCATGAAATTGAAGTTCGCCTTTATCCATGCATGACGGGCAGTTAGGACTGGCGCCGCCTGGCCACTTTTAGTGCGCTTCAATCTGCCAAACATTGATATCTGTGAATAAAACCACACCGCCTACTGGTCGCCTGAAAAGTCATGAACTGACAATTATAATTTAAATTAAAGTGACACGTTTAAGTTTGGTAGAAATAAAATAAAAATAAAAAGTTAAAACAATAGCAGAACAACATCATATTAACAGTCCTGAAATATAGTAGGGACGTAAACGTATACTAGTATTCGAATATTTGAATGCATCACCGAAAAGAAACTACTAGCCATTATAGGAAAAATTGATTTCTGTTTAATAATCTGCCAACACATTTGATGTTTAAACAGTGTGCTATTTTGGTAAGTCAGTTGTAAGTTGTATGCACGAGAACATATATTAAAATTATGCTGTACGAATCGTAAATTAAATAGGTACAAATATGTTCATCGACTGTAGACAAGATCATTTTTATTAAACGAACACAACCAAGCTAAAATGAATGGATGATTTTACAGCAGTAATTTCTAAGATTTCAATAGTGTCGTAATAAAACATAACATTCAACTATTCAGAAAAAAACACACAATATTCTTCTTCATTATGATGATGATGATGATGATCATGACGATGATGAATTTGATAATAATGATGCTAATTGTGATGAATAAACCGATTAAAATGATGCAGTTATTGATTAATAGTGTGCTGGTTACAATGATGATTGTGATGATGATGATGATGATGATTATGATGATTATGATGATGATAATGGTGGTGGTGATGATGACGACGCTTTATAACCACTTGATCTACAACCATTTGGGCTTTATTTATTGTATTTATTATGATAAAATGTATTAATATAAAATTTCAAAGCGTAAAAAATGTAGTAACATAGTTTGTAAGTGAATATATTTACTCACAGCTCAAATTCAGCTCCTTTGTTTTTTCATTCAAAAGATGTTCCTTATTATGCCTGTCACGATAGTCTTTGTGGCTCTGGTCATAGAAAAGGGTGTGTTCGAAATACCAATCAGCCAGTTTCTGTTCCGTCTCAGTACTGAATTTGGGAACATTCTTCACTTTAAATGTGACGGGCGGCTCTTCGTCTTCTTCATTTTCGTTTTCATTGACATATTCCTATGTTTGCAGTTCGATATTAAAGCATCTGCAGTAGCAAACCCTTATATTCTGTGAAAAACAAAAATAAATTAAATAAAAATGAGAAAAAAATCCTGCCTCTCATATGGATTGAACCCTATTGCTAGTACCTGTTCTGCGTAATTACCGACAAACTGTGAATTCCATTTCGTTCTACATAATAATAATAATAATAATAGTAATAATAATAATAATATTAATAATAATAATAATTATTATTATTATTATTATTATTATTATTACAAAGATAAAAATTATTATTATTATTATAGAAAGTGAATAATACAATAAGTAATAAAATAATTGTAATAAAATGATTTATCATGCCCCAATCAACAAATAATCTTAACATGAGTCGGCGATAACGAGTCGAAAAGGTTAGGATAGAATGGCTATGTTTCCTCTCGGCTCGCTTCGTGACCTGTTTGGTTGGTTTTGATTGAAAGTAAAATGATAGTTATACATTTTTAAACACCACACATAAACACCTTAACTTGCATATACAATAAGTGAGTTTAATATGCTAGGATTGTAATATGATTATACTTGGCTCGTGACCCACTTAAACCATTTATCAGTGATTTCGAACGCTGCATAGTGGACTCCTTTTTTTCCGCGATTTTTAGTTTCAAAATTTGATCCTACACTGAAGGAAGTGAATTATCCGTATTGTTTAGTTTGTTTTAAACATATTATGTTCTAATCACATTCTTTATCAAAACCACGGTGATTTCTACCGTCGAATTTCAGATACATTGACCGACACGTAGAGTTGCACTGACCGCTCACAAAATCAGTCATGCTTGGAGTGCAATGACAGGGCAACTATGTGTAGCTTTTTGTTGCTGCTTCATTCACAACTGTATATACCTAATACACAAACCCATGTGAATTATTACCGTTAGTGTTATCTATTAATATACTAACGAAAGTTTATAATTTAATGCTTGCATGGTTATCAATTTGAAAGCGGTTATGACGACAGTAGCGAAAAAGGGCATTCCTGAAAAAAGGTATGACAACACTATTTATAGAATATACAATATCATAAATATATACAATAATCTCAAAGCAATATTGTTGGTTGTGCATAATGCGTTCCTGTGTAACAGGAACGATTAATTGTGAGATGCAAATTACAACAAAAGTGGAGCTGCTATGCTTAATATAATTGATTAGTTTAGTTTAAACCTATTTATGTTAGCTCGATTGCATCGAAGGCCTAAGACTTATTGAGACACTAATTGATTGGTAGATGTTTTATGAAAATAATAATTGTATATCGGATACATATAGTTTACCATTCATGTGTATCACTCCGCGATGTTGATATTGAATGTGTTCCGTGGTTTCTTGTATAGTACATTGTATATTAAGTACGGTACTTTATTCCATTAATATACAATACGTTCGCCTGAAATAGTTGGAATGGAGCTTAACGAATAATACGGATATGTACTAGACTATGGATGCATACATTTCTTTAAACAATGCATGTTTGATAACGCTAACAACTTTATAGTGGCTTTTTATATAGCTATAACACGGTTTTTTACCTAAATTGCTTGGACACTGTTTCTTCAACGATTAAATGCCAGTTCCTTAATGCAAAATGCGTATATTTTACAGTATCCAGCCATGCAACTGGGTCATATAATAACCACATTACATTTAAATGCACTTAGCCTGCGATGTCTTACGTTAAAAGCCAGGCAAACAGACAGTATATAATGTACATAAAGACAAATTTAATTACACGACATGCAACATAGGCCCTTCGTTTTTGCTGATGGTAGTTTTTTGAGATGGCAGTTTTATTTTGATGGTTCGTTTGTTATTATAATACAGGACCGAACAGATTACATGATTACGTTTACATACACAAACTTTCTACATGTATATTTCTTATTTGAACAAGTCACTCTATTTATCACAATAGCAATTAATACTTTACACCCTTACTGTTGCTGCTGTGGTTGCAAATAACGCAATACGAGTTTCTACAAAAAACGCACATTTGTTTCGTGCATTTAGTTGCGGTCGTCGGTGACAATTCGAATCATAGAATCATTTTAAAGTATATTGGTGAACAAATACTGGTATGATTTCAATTTTCATTGGTCATTTTTACAAATATTCCATGTGCGTTTTATAATTAGTATTTGATGCGTGATATGGCAAAAGTGCGTATTTAGTTCGTACTGATCTGTTTTTAACATATCGTGTTTCTGATCATATGTTGTTTTTTTACATTGATGATGTTGCCACGTTATTACGAAAGTAAACGACATGTACTTATTAGCTTTTTAGTGAAAATTGTTTATGATTACACTACTTATATAAATCATGCTGAAATGGTTATCATTTGCAAAGAATCACTTATTATGAAAACGATCTTTCATTCAAACGCTCCTTAAGACCATACCATACTGACATCAGCCTTCGGCTTTGGTCAGGTCAACGTTTTGGCTGACTGGTCGGTCACTATAATGCGAGGAGGCCCTCAGTGGTTTGTATTATTTCTTAAATAGTATATGATCGACAAAAGATTGCATAACAATAAATGGCTTATACGAGCAGTTTAGTTAACATATCTTATATTATGTACATTATATGTTATGTTTTACAGTTAAATAAACTAATAAAGTCGCTAATCATGTAGTCATAAAAGATTACGTGATTTTGACCTATTTCCTATAATCAATGGGCTGTTTCACTATGGTTTATGTATTTTATACTTGCAAATCAATATCTTTGTTGCGAAACAATACAGGCAAACGATTCCAGACGGATAATTAAAGCGGATAAATGTTGTAAGTAAAAATATTTGTTGGACGCTTTGCTCTAAAATTGTCTACCCACATGTGCGGACTGCACTAGCTAAGTCAGGGCGACACTTTACGAACATGCATTAAGCCCGGTTAGTTTAACCATTGCGTTCATAGTCGCATGAACGCAACCAAAATTAAATTCAATCCTTAAGTTATACATGTAATTCACACGTGATAAAGCAATCTTTTATTCAACGATGTTATTACTACAGGACATTTGTTTGTTGTCGGTTTGATCACGCGTGATATCATCATCGGAAAAGGAGACAATATTGTTAATTTTTATTTTTATTTTTTTTTAAACAATTAATATATCTAAATTGTCTCCCGTTCCGGTGATGATATCACGCGTTATAACACCGAAAACAAACACATTTTTCTTTTAATTGTATGCTTCATTAACCTTTGTTTTACATTTTATTGGAAAATATCTCTGGAATCATAACGTCATGACCTTAAAATAATGACTTCATTTCACAGTATTTAGCCCCGCCTCGATAACGGTCCGTTTCCTTTAGTGTATTAAATCTGGACCCCCAAAAAGTAGTCCCTCACTGTGAGGGATATAAGGATATATCTCACTGATATTTTTCTATATTTCACTACTAAGCATTAAATAATTAGTTTTGATTTCGGTGTGATAACGCGTGACATGTTTTAACTAAAAAGACGCATTAGTACGAAATCGAGGTTTAACACAGCATTTTACATAGCCTTTCCGGTCCCATCATAGTATTTGCATTGAAATGTGAACGCAATACAACAAAGCAGATTGTCACGGAGGTTTCCATACCTTCCCGACGGAGCTTGCACACTTCAACTAAGTCAGTCTTTGGCCTAACATAATTAATAAGACTGTTGTGTGTGAATTTTACTTGTTTGTTTAAATCAAGATAATGCAAATATATAGACAAATGATGCTGTAAATGCAGTTTGTTCAATACATGCGCATATTTACATAAATTAATTCTAATTGTAAGTCTTAGGACAAATAACATGTCTACAGTACTTCCAAAAGATGCCTTTCTACGAACAAATCCCTGTGGTCCGTGCCTATTCGAGTTATCCGGTGTCGACTGTATGTTCAACACATTAAAAACTTCTTGTCAGAAACCACTGGCTGGATTTCAAAATAGTTATGCAGATCTAGTCCATATACCATTTGTGCGGGGCAGTTTTCGTTTTATGGTTAGATCGAACAATTTAAATATCTCAGTGACTGGAACTACTGGCTGGATTCCAAAATACTTTCACATAAGTGTTCCTTTGGTAACCCTTCACCAATTTCCTTAAATATTTTTTTTCGTTTAAAAAACCCCCTGATTTTGAGGTGGACAACGGCTTTTTGTCTATGTAGTTATATTAAACACTAAAGATCTCTTAACTAGTATTTCTATGTTCAACATGTGTTTGCAGAATGTTTTAGAGTGACCCTCTACCACATTCGCGTTGGGTGTTAACAAGAAACATGGTCGCCAGTGTGATGGGTTCACATATCTGCTTATATTCTGGTAAACAACTCGCTTGAATTTATGACAGCTAATACAGCTGTCTTTCGTGAAATATTTTACACGTGTGTACATACTTGTACTAAAATCTATCAGATGGTACTTGCATTGTGTTACATTAGTTTATATCTTAGTCCGGGTTTGTGACGTTAATGTACACAAATCCACCTGCAAATACGTCAAAATTATAGTGGCATTATTGGATTGACTTGGATTGACTTGGCTTGGCTAGCACGAAGTATCCTTATATATACGGTGTGGCTTTATCTTATTTGTAAAGAAAGTGGAAGGTGGGAAAGATAATTTGTAATTCTGAAAATGATGCATCTTCTTTTTTGTCTTTCAAAGTGGGTTCCAAAAACATATTTTACAAATACAATAATATGGTTGTAACAGGAACATAAAAGAACTATAAATTATATACTTTGATAGAAATGCGTTTACTAAGACATGTGCATTAAATAAATAAAAATAATACAATGCACAATAAGATATTTAATAAAAACAAATTAGCAAAAAAGCCTGAAAACTTAAAACTACAAGCTGGCATCGAACTCACGACTTAGGAGCCATACGAAGAAATGACAGTAGACAACGCTTTAACCAACTGCGTTATCATGCTTGGTAAGGAGTCGTTTGTAAACTATGGTTATACAACTAGTGATTTGTATGAGGTCTTATACAACTAATTTCCCATTGTATATACCCTGTTTTAGCCGTTATTATATGCCAGTATTAACATCTAAATTGCAGATTTGTTAAAGAAATTGCCCTCTTGAGGAATTTTCGAGAACATAGTCCCTTAAAAGTTTCATAGCCTTCCATAATATGGGCGTCATCCTAACTTGGCGTGTACGCGCGTGTGTTTTGTCTATTAA
This sequence comes from Congeria kusceri, assembly GCA_027627225.1. Taxonomy (NCBI): domain Eukaryota; kingdom Metazoa; phylum Mollusca; class Bivalvia; order Myida; family Dreissenidae; genus Congeria; species Congeria kusceri. The sequence goes on along the minus strand of CM051024.1, from coordinate 54,618,331 downwards.
TTGGATATTTTTAAAGGTTGCTGTCAAGACAAGACGGTCCACTAGACGTCAGATAAATATAATGACATTTTTGTGAGACTTGCGCTTGTAATGCATTAACGAAATAAATCGAAATTAACAAAAATTGTTGTTAATTAGATCATATTACTAACAGGATTTAGAGTCGTATGAAATTACATTAGCTGTATATCCCTATCGCAAATTAATGGAAGACCTCTACAGATCACTAGTGCACTTACACACGCAAACACGCCAATAAGTGCAAGATGAAACTAACTGACTTATCACCTAGATTTGCAATTATTTATCCATATTAGTAAAATACAATTAGGAATAAAACGCGCAAATTGGCTATTTAGAATGGCACTGACATATACACAAATAACAATTTACAAACTTATTAAATCATCAAGATTTATATTTTAGTGAAACAACAACTCTATTTTTTTTTATTTGAACTTATATTACAGCAAATCCTGATTTCTACACACAGTTAATCTAACAAGAACCTTGGTAACCGCTAACACAGGTGATACATGTTTATTTTTGTTCTCTGCAGCATATTCCAATACAAGAGAGTGAAAGAAAACCTACAAACTATGGTCCGGTCCAGTATTTTTAGCTGGCGTAGTGGACCGACAGTCCACTTATTTCATAATTTATTGAAAACTGTCATAATCTGACATTGAAATTAAGTATAGCCAACGAACAATACATTTTTGCAATGTCCAAATTGCTGAATTATAATTATGTTAAACAGGGAGTTATCAAAGCGATACTTACAAAACATAATACAACAAGGGCAATCTTTCTCAGTGTAAACTAATTGACAGATTCAGGGGAAACGTTACCGCCCGAAACCGCTCTATTGTTTGAATACAAAGGCAGAAAGTCGCAAGAATGTGTAGAGGACAAAACTTTAAATCGGGCCAGTGAAAATCAATAGTTTGCAAATATACAAATAGCAAGCTTACTATCGCCAACAAATCGGTTATACTTAATGTTATCACATAGATATCCGTATTGTGAATAGGTTTCATTGTATGACCAAGAAACGCTGTTTATTGTTATCATACCTGGAATGTGTACAATAAAGTATTTCGTGAGAAATTTAAAGAATATTAACTCGAAGTAGTTAAGTATTGGAGTGGAGTATTATGTGTTTTGCCTGTTCTGATATAATCTTGAATGCCGTTGTCGTTCATTGAACGATAAAAATGTATGTACATTTGAATATGGCCCGTCTACATATTTTGTATATTGAGATCGCATTTATAGTATACATTATATACATTGTTAACATCATTGGTTCATAATACACATTCAAATATGCATTTTTAAAACAACCATGTTTGTTGCAATAAGGAATAATGATATCAATACAATCTGAGTTTGCATGTCATTAATTTTAAAACAATGCAATTATCTTCGTACATGTTCTAATGTAATTTAATGTGTGTAATACTTAACAAAATAATGCACTTACATGTGAATATGGTTTGAGGTCGCATATTTAAAAGTTGACCTAACCTTATGTCGTTGCATTTTTTGGAAGCGTGCAATTAAAAATACGTTACGTAGGATTTGAAATATTACCATTAAAATGCAAAGCATCTAATATATTGTTCATCATTACATGAACAATCAAGTGCGCAATTGATAGCCAGTAATAAACTATTTTATCCTGTTTCTACATGCATCAGTGACATAATACAGGGATGTCCGATAAGTTTTCTTATCTCCCGTCAACAGGAAGTGGCAAGAACCAGCAAGTAGTGTAGTCCTACGCGCCGAATAACAACATTGTCGAGAATGACACAGCATACAATGAAATTCATCTCTACTCACCCGAGTTTTTCATCGATTAAATCGTAGTGTAATCTAGTTTAACAGAGATTGTAGCTTTTCCGTAGTAACTTGTTAATCTGCACAATGCATAATCGATAAAAGTGTAAACAACATCTTCATTCTAATCCATTTCAAAACACTTTATGTAAGCGCGTTATTCTTTGTGGATAGACTTTCTTTGATCAACCAACAGAAATACGGTTTTTTCATCAAAGACATAACTCTTTACATAAATTTCCGTTGGAAAGTAATTAAAACTAAACGAAACCTTAATCCATAAATTTGCTAAAACCTGTATTTTGGCCACGCTGATTTTCCCCCACAACTTTCTTGGTTTCCGTGTACATTCTAGCAAATTAAAATTGTATTTTTAATTAATCCACCGGCTCAATTCGCTGAATCGGTGCAACTTATCTGTACAATCCTTATATACATGTATTTTGTTAAAATTTTAACTAAAAAAGGACTAAAACAGCGCGTAAACACAGGTTCCATTAGTTCTTAAAAAAATAGAATATCAAAAGATTGCGTTTATTTTGAACATTTAAACTTTTGAGGTTCCTATTATGTCAATTAATAGTCAGTTGTGCTTTGGTTAGTTGTAGCTAGTATATTTATAGATAATGCGTTTTCTGTATTTAAAAAAAAGGCTTAATAGGAAATGCAATTTGCAACTTATAATAACGATAAATACAGGGCATATATAATGAGAACAACAGTGTACGCATCTGATATAAAAATTGATTTATAATATGGGTCTTGTTTGTTTGGCCCTTTTCTTGTTTACATTTTGACGTCAGAATTATAAGTATTTTGTATAATCATAGCTTTCACTCGACTCCTTACCAAGCATGATCGCGCAGTTGGTTAAAGCGCTGTCTGCTGTCATTTCTTCGTATGACTCCCAAATCTTGAGTTCGATCCCTGCTTGGGGTTTTAATTTTTCAGACATTTTTTGCAAATCTGTTTTTTATCAAATATATTTTTGTATATGATATCATGCTTATTTATTTAATGCACCTTAGTATAGCGCATTTATATATAATTATATATATATTATCATTTTAGTACAATAGGTATCCAATTTTTATTTGACATAACAATTAAATATAAAATTACTAATTTGCTTAAAGTATACTCATTGATTTATGTGTATATTCCACATTGGGTAAACAGTGGGTCACCCGTTAGAACTAGATTCGGGTAAATCAATTGTCAATAAGTGTTTTAGATAATTCATGTGCTTAACTCTGAGACGAGCTTTAACACATGCGATTAAAAGAAACTCAGAGTTTACACATTTTAACTGTATGTATTAATGTGTCTTGGCATAATGATTTACATTCAAGTGAAATCATCTTGACATCTTCTGTGTAACAAAGTTTGGAGCACTTTTTACGTAAGATTTACTGACGCATGTACTATTTCCTTGTAGATTTTACGTAATACCGGACTCGTGTGTGTTCTTGTGTATATCATTTCAATATACCTTATGCTCCACTATGCGATGAAAGCAATAATCCGTGGTCTTGGAAAGAAGATTGCAATTTAAAACAACAGCAACAACATACACAGTAGCTGAAATTTGCAAGGTATCCATGTAACAAGCTGCATGTCGTGCAATTGGCTCGTTTTTTGTTCTCGATATACAATATATGTTTGACATGATATAATATATCACCAAATCACCGTACATTCTATGTCGTCAAAAACTGCACGTAAATAACGTACACTATGTATTTGGAACGGACACGAAAAATTGCAACATATATTAGAAATAATAATTATAGTGAAATGCATATATAGTGTGTGCAGGTAGCTTTTAAAGAATTAAAAAAATAAATCCTCATGTCTTTACGGGTTCAAAACACGGATGCTATTTACGCAGCATAAATACAAGTAGTGTCGTCTAGGTTTTAGCACGTATGTTAATGTACAGGATACGTGCAGTTTTTGACGACGTTGTGTCATGTGATTAGGTTATATACTGTCCAGAATACATAGAATGTACGGTGATTTGGTGATATATTATATCATGTCAAACATATATTGTATATCGAAAACAAAAAACGAGCCAATTGCACGACATGCATCTTGTTACATGGATACCTTGCAAATTTCAGCTACTGTGTATGTTGTTGTTGTTGTTTTAAATTGCAATCTTCTTTCCAAGACCACAGATTATTGCTTTCATCGCATAGTGGAGCATAAGGTATATTGAAATGATATACACAAGAACACACACGAGTCCGGTATTACGTAAAATCTACAAGGAAATAGTACTTGCGTCAGTAAATCTTACGTAAAAAGTGCTCCAAACTTTGTTACACAGAAGATGTCAAGATGATTGCACTTGAATGTAAATCATTATGCCAAGACACATTAATACATACAGTTAAAATGTGTAAACTCTGAGTTTCTTTTAATCGCATTTGTTAAAGCTCGTCTCAGAGTTAAGCACATTAATTATCTATAACACTTATTGATAATTGATTTACCAGAATCTAGTTCTAACGGGTGACCCACTGTTTACCCAATGTGGAATATACACATAAATCAATGAGTATACTTTAAGCATATTAGTAATTTTATATTTAATTGTTTTGTCAAAGAAAAATTGGATACCTATTGTACTAAAATGATAATATATATATAATTATATATAAATGCGCTATACATTTAATACATTAACAAGTTCAACCGGTCAGATATCATACATTAAATATGGCCACTTAGATAAATTACCTTTCATTTTTCCTCATCCATAATTAATGAAAAAAGCCAGTGATTTACCGAAGAGGTTTACAATTAATCTTGCAAAATCGTTGTGAATAAGGCGGTGATATGAAATCTCCCAGTAAAAATTACCTGCATGGAACACCGCGTCGATTTCGCATCTTCGCTCTCAGTAAGTTGACCACGCATCGTCTGACAGATATTAACATTATATTTAAACATATCGGTAAATATTAGGTTTGTTAATGATATTTAAACAAAAACTACCCTGATTTCTATATCAATATGCTTTCTTCTTTACTGTAAGGTAAAAACTCGTGTGTCAGGTGTCAGAACAGGAATTTCACCCAAGCAACCATTAATCTGGCGTTGACAATACGACGATGCGAAGTTGAGACAACACAACGAATCGACGATGCGAAAACTCGATATTAATATGAGGCGCGTCGTGGGAAAACTGGTCTTAATGCATGTGCGTAAAGTGCAGTCCGCACAGGCTAATCAAGGACGGCACTTTTCGCATTCAGTGGTTTATGTTTAGAAGATACTTTCTTGAAACAGAAAATACCATAAAAGCGGAAAGTGCCGTCCCGGATTAGCCTGCGGGACTGCACAGGCTGTTCCGGGACGACACTTTACGCACAAGCATTTAGTCCGGTTTACCTACAACGCGCCTCATATGTTTAATTGTCGTCAGACTTCGAACCCAGGTTAAACGTCGAGATAAGATGATTTAAATGTTAGGTTGTTCATTATCGTCCAAATTTCGTGTGTTTCTATGTATACTTTCTCTCGGCGAAGATGCGAAGATGCGAACTATATTTCGCGTTGTCGTATCGTTGCGGTCTTGTACAGAACGAAATTGAACTTGCGGCATAAGAATTCCATTGGTGAATATGTAGTAGTATTAATAAAAGTAGTAATTTAAGAAGTAGTAGTAGTAGAAGAAGTACTAGCAGAAGTATTAATAACAGTAGTAATATAAGTAGTAGTAGTAGTAGTAGTAGCAGCAGTAGTAGTAGTAGTTGTTGTAGTAGTAGTAGTAGTAGTAGTAGTAGTAGTAGTAGTAGTAGTAGTAGTAGTAGTAGTAGTAGTAGTAGTAGTAGTAGTAGTAGTAGTAGTAGTAGTAGTAGTAGTAGTAGTAGTAGTAGTAGTTGTTGTAGTAGTAGTAGTAGAAGTAGTAGTAGTAGTAGTAGTAGAAGTAGTAGTGGTTGTAATAGTTGAAGTAGTACTACTACTAGTAGTAGTAGTAGTAGTAGTAGTAGTAGTAGTAGTAGTAGTAGTAGTAGTAGTAGTAGTATTAGTAGTAGTAGAAGTAGTCGTAGTAGTAGTAGTAGTAGTAGTAGTAGTAGTAGTAGTAGTAGTAGTAGTAGTAGTAGTAGCAGCAGCAGCAGCAGTAGTAGTAGTAGTAGTAGTAGTAGTAGTAGTAGTAGTAGTAGTAATACAATAACTTAAAATATCTCAAAATTACCAAATCATTTGCATAATTCATACAAGAATACGGTATGTTGCAATGTATAGATTTTCAATGTACGTTTCACAAAGAGAGATGTGTTAACTGTGACACACATATGTGTATATATTCATATACAAATACATTATATATAATTGATTTTTACATAGATGCACACTAAGGAGTGAGTGGAGATAAATTTGAATCACCTATACTTGTACAAGTATTCTTTTGATATATTGTCAATATTACGGTTTGGTATTGGCATACATTTGGTATGCATTGTATCGGTAATATTTCAGTTGGCATACATTTGTTATGCATTGTATCGGTAATATTTAAGTTGGCATACATTTGGTATGCATTGTATCGGTAATATTTAGGTTGGCATACATCTGGTATGCATTGTATCTGTAATATTTAAGTTGGCATACATTTGGTATGCATTGTATCTGTAATATTTAAGTTGGCATACATTTGGTATGCATTGTATTGGTAATATTTAAATTGGCATACATTTGGTATGAATTGTATCGGTAATATTTAAGTTGGCATACATTTGGTATGCATTGTATCGGTAATATTTAAGTTGGCATACATTTGGTATGCGTTGTATCGGTAATATTTAAGTTGGCATACATTTGGTATGCATTTTATCGGTAATATTTAAGTTGGCATACATTTGGTATGCATTGTATCGGTAATATTTAAGTTGGCATACATTTGGTATGCATTGTATCGGTAATATTTAAGTTGGCATACATTTGGTATGCATTGTATCGGTAATATTTAAGTTGGCATACATTTGGTATGCATAGTATCGGTAATATTTAAGTTGGCATACATTTGGTATGCATAGTATCGGTAATATTTAAGTGAATTCAGTTGTAAATCATGTAAACAAGATAGTATTATTTGTTTTTTGTTCCTTTGATGACGCCATTACAGTAGCAAAGTGCGGTCTTATGTGAATATTTAAAGAATTGCTGGTGTGTGAGTTATGTTGATTACAAATAATAAAGTATACACGGTTGTTGGTATCAAAGCGTGTGTCACGTTTATTCAGATTCATTTTTACTTATATTTTTGACGCTCGACTTTATGCCGAGAAAAATGGCATACATCCAAATATTGACTGATATAGATGCTAGCTGCCTGGTATACACTGCAGCTACTACTACTATTACTACTACTACCACTGTTATTATTATTATTAGTATTATTATTATTATTATTATTATTATTATTATTGTTATTGTCCACATAAAATGATTGCTTACTAAGAAAAAAAATATATATATAAGAACATTGTATTCGCAATTGTAATGGCCCACAAAATACGAAATCACTTTAATGTTTATATTGCAATCGGAATCAAAGAAATATTAGTGGTTAATGTTTATACTGTCATATACTAAACTATTGATGGTGATATTCTTGTTCATTTCATTGCTTCCATCCGGGCATAATATAGCTGTGTTAGTAAAGGACCACTATCCAGACCCTACTGTATCAATTACGGTGAAACATTGTGTGCGTCTTCATACAATCTTTCTACCTATTTTTCCTTAAATGTGTATCGTTAAAATGCGTGTACGCATCGTGGTAGTGGGACGTAAATCAAACATGTGAATATTTCTATGAAATGAAGGCAGTAACTATGTTATGGTTAATTCGCCAATTTGGCGAGGGTTTCTGAGAGCCACCAAATACTATATTGCATAATATTTATGAATAGTTATACACACATCTCTTACATGCATATTTATATTACATTATTTCGTTTAATCAGCGATAGTAGTTTTTTTCTAATATATGAAAAAACGAAATCAGTGCATAGCAAGACATACGTTTCCTTCACACGTAAGCTAAACAATAAGGACGTCCTTGTTTGCAAGAGAGTTCAATGTGTATTTATTGTATATATTTATTTCAAATATTGCGTCAGATATACAATTTATTAACGGTTCATGTGATGTTGACCAATACATTAGCTATTTCGCATTATAATGGCAATATATCAATTGATTATAAAATAAGGTTAATTGAGCACTTTCCTATCATGCGGCAACTATATTGAAATGTCTTGCAATATGATCACATATTTTAAAGCACTATTGTGTTAAACATGAGTAACGTACGTAGGTAAGACATTGAATTGGTTTTCAAGTCTAAGCGAAGCATGATCATTACGTCTATCTGCGACACTGATGAACGCGACAGGGTTCTTCTGGTAGATAGAACAGTAGATGCGTTGCTTTGCGGTGCAATTTAATAATATAATGTTATTAATTAGTTGAATTCATGTTGGCTTTGTTATTGGGCTGAAGACATTCGTATTGGTCTGAGGTCGTTGGCCTCAAACCAATACGGCTGTCTGAAGCCAATAACAAGGCCAATATGAAATCAAATAATTAATGACAATTTTATTAGTTAACTTTATAATATTATGCAGGCGTCAATAGCGCATTTTTTTTAAGTAAAACATATTGTAAAATGTTTGCGTTGAAACTTTGACGTCTGCTAACTCAATCCCCGGCACATAATATCTGCTAATCGTGACAGTCGCAAATGGTTTAACACCACCAATTGATATTCACTGTTATTCCGAGCGCGTTTCGGAAAACCTGGTAGTACTACATGTCAAAATGGTGTAAAAAAACTTGCCACAATCTCATCTCGTATGAGGCCGAGCTTATCCTGAACCCTGAATGACCAAATCTTGTATTGGCCGCATTGTTCCATATTGGCCGTGTTTTTCCCGTATTGGCCGTGTTTTTCCCGTATTGGCCGAGTTTTGAAATTTATTAGCGATGTTTACATTGTATCAAGCTAGACAATCTGACCAGATTCTCGTTCAATAATATAAAGTTAATTAATAGCATGGATTATTACCTAACTCTCTATATAAATGATTATATGTGTTTCCCATAAATTGCACATTTTTAATCGAGGTGAGAAACATTTTGTCTGTTACCCGGTCCGAATAACTGTTTAATGCGCAGTATTTGCGTCGTGTAAATTATTTTAAATGTTAGAAGTATTATTTATATATGGTATTAATATAATAAAACATCAAGTTAAAAGCGAAACAAAAAATCAATCGTTGATAAGTATATTTTCGAAATTAAAATCATACGCTATGATATTTTTTTTAATGTAAGCTCTTTTAATAAAATAAGTTAGGTAGTAAAACAATTATTAGATTGGCATTTTGGCAACAGTGAAAATGGTTGTCACTCGTTCTAAGGGATAATATTTGTTAGTGTTGCCCTAACGCCTATGAAATAATTGATGTAGTGTTGGGTTTTAACATGTATACATTATATAAAATTATATATGTCACAAATTTATTTACGTAGTCCGGCGATGGAAATGATGCAAATGTGTATGTAATTTAATTTAGTGATTTCGATTTTAATAGTGAACTGATTATTATTTTTAGGAGGAAAATTACTTAAAAATGGCTATATATTTATTGAGTATTAAGGAAAATATATAAGATTAGATAATTCACCACGAAAGCAGTTGAGATCCAGTATGTGCCCAATGAGAGATAGGCAACATGACCAAAGTAATTTTGTACCCATAATAGGATTTCTTTAATAAGCCAATTATATTAACAGGCGAAGTACAATTGCTACAATCATAAACTAAAAAACAAACAAACACGCAGATTACTGCCATGTTTTTATGCAAACCATGAATAAAACAGAAAAAATCATGAAACTTTAGTTTTAAAAAGTTATTCACAAGAATACAAGGTCTTCTAATTTAAAAATCAGGATTCCACTTCCGAAGGGACATTCATGTTTTAACCAACATACGTTTATTGGGTAGAAAGCAAAACATTTATAGTTTAGAGTATTTACATATACAAACACATCTACATGTGACAGCCATATACTTAAGGAAAGTTATTATTTTAAGGAATTTACTTACGTTTTACCTAAGGAGCTTTGTGAATACGGACTGTGGTCGAAATAGAACGTTTCGCAATGTTTCTATTGATTCTTTCGATACCCGAGGAACGAATCATTCTTAGAAAGGTTGTTTATTGTAAGTGTATTATGGACAGTGATTATGCGGCTTCAGATCCTTTACAATTTATTGTATTATGCTCATAAGTAGGATTGCTATTTCAGTAAATATCAATAATAATTGATATTGCTATGGCGCCCGTTTTCTAGCACTATGAATACTACAACAATATCCATTAAAGAATATCTACATAAATAGGATAAACTATTATTTTCTTCTCGCTATATTATTACGTAAATTGAGTGTGTTAGAGATGCATAAGAAAGGTAGAATACAAATATTTTCTTTAATATAAGAACACAGATAACACGTTGAGATATTTTATATGTGTATACATTTGAGAATTTTTTGGCAAAGTATTAAGCCTTATACAACACCAAAGGTGGAGGTTGATATACTTTCGCATCACTCTTATACGGCCTTATGCACATGAAACCGAACCAAATATAAATGCCTCATGTTCATTATCTTAGAAATATATTGCTTTAACTTTTAATAATGACTTAGTATTTTAAATAATCGCCGAAAGATATCACCCTGACATATTCGCTAAAAGGCTTTCAATGCTTTACTATTAAATATAATAACATCCGCACAAACGCGGGTATGAGAATACATTGCTATTGCTTGGTACCCTCTCCCGTCATGTTCTAGTGATTTAATTATATACACACTATTCAATAATTGCATTTTGAGAAGACCATTTTTGGAATATATATCAGGATCTGATTAGAGATACCAAGTGTTAAGAGATATTTACCTTACGCACCTGCAACTTTATTAAAACGTTGTGGCAAATGATTGTGTTGGACACGTGCACATCTATGATTTTAAATGTACAGTGTAATTTATATGTCATATTGACGACATTGACTATTTTATGCTTTTTTCTTGTTCTTCTGTATTCACTATATCTACGAGTGTGCCCGGCGATCGTGTGTTGGTTATGAAATACATTTATGTAGAAAATCAAGTAGGAATTCACCATAAAATGTATGTTTTTTGTCATGAAAGCAGTGAATAAAAAAACAAGACTCTATTTATCTCAACGTAAGGCTCCGCAAAGTATTGTTTTAAAACAAAAGCGAGAGGTCTATCAAACATCACATATTCTACATCATACTCGGATATTAGTTATTGGAGAAAAAACGTGAAGCCGCATTCTTATTAGTTATATAGAAATATATACTAACATATCTGATTTGAAATGGAACAAACGCTGTACCGATAACGATATATTATTATATTAACATATTATATTTTGGTTAAAACACGTGTGATAAAACACGCGGGCTCGTGCGACACAAGCCACCGGAACACCACAGTCATAATATTTCCTATATATTGGACCCACAGGCAGGCGTCCCATATGTTCCGTATTAAACTATCCAATAATACACACGATAATGCACTAGAAATCTGAAAGTATTTCGAAGGAAAATTCACAGTATGATGTTAGCCATAAAGCCTATGTTTTATTAAACGGTTTTATATGATAATTTACAACATGTCTATTCATGTTATTTTAACTTTCTGATTAACTGTTAACGTCATATTATCAGACCCATATGGGACCCCGAAAGTAAGTAAGCCCCTATGTTTTGCCCCTATCAAACCCAGGTAGGTCCCAGTCAAGCAAAGCCATTTGGGCTATAGTTGAGAAAATATACCATATGGACCCAATGTGGGTCCCAAATGATATTTTTGCCCATATCAGTTCGATATGTGATCAAAATGTTAGTTAAATTTATTAAAGAGACAACATAACTGCAATTATCTCATCATGACATCATACAATGTATGTATACACACGTAATAAAGAACTGAGCGCAAGCGCTGTCCAGCGAACTCTGTGTTTTACTGTAATCATTGTGTATTCGCTGGCAAATAACACAACGAAATAAATATGTTTATAATGAAAATATTATTTAACATAATTGTTTACAATAAAGTAATATATTTGAACTCGTAGTACACAACTGGCATACATGTACACACCTAGGTCTCGCCTATTGGCTTTCAAATAGTGTTTGTCGGTTGGGTACTCATCCAAATTATATAACCGCATTGTTAATTAGCATATAATGAATCTTACATATCAGGGATGGCAGCGATAGCATTAGTGATATTCGATCGTCATGCATTATTTGTAGACATGATGGACGTGTTAAAATACTTTATTGCATTGTACATGGCTACAACATATAATGAGAAAATTACAACAAAGTACATGATAATACATATAAATACATTAGCATTAAGCTCTCCGTTTGACGAGTTTGCATTGAGAACTTCTGAAATCGTCAGATTAAAGCTCATCGTTAATGTTCATTTTTTTCTGCCCGCATGTGCCTACATGTTCGACTTCCAAGCATGTCTTTGGCTAACCATCAGATATATCTCGGAACTCGAAAAACGATCCGGTTTGTTAAGTGATTCATAATATAATTCCCTTGATGTATTGATTTATGTGAATTGGTGTATTTACATTCCAGTAACATGTGTAAATGTATTCACTGATCTCGAAAAACTCAGTCCAGGATCTGTATTATTTTCAGTACAGTGTCTTATTGAACAGAACATTTGTTTAAGTGCAGTTCGAAATGTGTCAGCGGATAAAACGTAAACAAAGAAGTTAATCCAGTTTTGTATATCAGTTATTGCAAGAGTCAAAGCTGTGTAAAGGTAATAGCTAATAAAGTCGCGTGGACTATTATCTAGTATAAATGCAGTGTCTGGGTGATGAATAAACCATACAATAGCTAAACAATATGGGACGAGCAGTAAGACGAACGTGGCAGATACCGCTATTAAGGTGAAAGTTAATCTCATTTGTTCTTGTTTTTTTCTTGTTTTTGTCTTGTTTATTATTTCTAGGTTGAATGTTATTCCAATTCTTCCTTTTGTCCGCTTTGCAACTCTTATTATAATGGCAGTGTTGCATGCTCTCACTAGTACAAGCGAAAGTAATACATAATAAAATGCTTCAGCTATAAATCATACGGTAGACAGAACATGGGAATACTCGCACAGGTGTGTAGGTGGATTTCCAAATGACGTTGTTGTTAGCACTTCTGTGAAGTATGATATTGTCCATGGACAAAGTACAGCACACATCCTCTCAATAGTCCAGCAAACTAAAATATAATTTAAAAATACCAGAGTTGCAGTTATCAAATAAATGAATATTTGACATCCATATGCATGCCAATTAATCTTCGAAATATCTAGCAAATTAAAAGTGAACCTCAAACTTATAATAATAAAATCGTTAAAACTTAATGCTAGTATATACAAACTTGTTGTCTGAAAAGGCTTTATCTTAAAAACTAGAACTATAGTAATCGCATTTGTTATGAAACCAGGTAAATTTGACAATCCTGACAAATATATACACTTTTGTCTCATACAGGTTATCAAACGAGGAACTATGTAATTCTTCTGTTGAATTGTTGGCATTCACGCAATCCAATTAGTTGTACTCCGTTCGCAAGAACAGTCATACAATGTATCATTCAAGTTCTCAGTTTTCTGCAGTTGTGTATGCGTAGCTGTCGTCCCAACTTTGTTTGCGTCTGATGGAGTATGATCAGCATATAGAGTTCCTACGAAGTTCGTACATATAGATGAAAGGAAGATGGTGTACTGGAAAAACATCATTTCTGAAACAAAGAGTATTATTGCTACAATGTTTGCATGTTTGTTCTGTGCATTTTAATTATACGAAAAACAAGTAGTACTTCTTTGAACACACATGGTCAAACAATATGTTATTAAGCCCAAGTATGCCCACGTGTTAACGTGGATTATAACATTTAACTGTTATACATAATAACAAACCTAAGGTAATATAAACTAAACTGGTATACACACACTGTATTTTTGTTTCATTTACCCACAGGTCACTTACTTATTATGCCTGATATCTAGGCATTGCGCTTCGTTTCGCACAAACTCTGGCTTGTATTTTGAGATGTATTTTATTATATTTCCAGTAATGTACCTCACAATGGTAAAGGTGAAAATCCAGGTTCACTTGAGAAAAAATACAATCACACATAAGATAAATTGTTCACAAATTAATCATTTGGCAATATTTTCATGATGTCGTTTTATGTCGTTTTAAAACAATATGCATGTGTATGTTACTCTAAATGAATAAATACATTTACATGTACGGCCAAATTAAGGTTTAAACTATACAACTTACTGGATAATGCGTCTTATTTAACTAATGCCGAAGATTTGCACTATATTACTCCCATACCGTCCCATGACAAACGTGCCGTCTTTGCAGGGCATCCTCGTTTAAAGCATCAGTGTCTTATCGATTTATAATAATATATATCGGCCTGTCATTTAATGTCCACAGTCCTCTTAAGAAATTAAGCAGTTGAAAGCAGTTTAAATTACCAGACGTCTTCTAGTAGCACACGTATTTTTCATCATTGAACATTATAAAACTAAACTTGTATTTACGTAATACTTGCTTTATTCCGTAATTATTTTACATTCAGAATTTTTAATAAGATAAATTAAATACCCTTGAATATGGCATTCTTGAATAGTAATAGGTCAATGTCAAAAGTTGGTAATTCACGAGTGACATCAAGCATAAGTCTCATTGAATGATTGATCTATGAATTGTTTATGCTGATTTGGCTAAATCGTCATATGATATATGACTGACATGATGGAGTGTATCGTGATACTTACACAAGGCCTTATCACATTATACAACCTCGTAAAGAACGATTTGCAATAAACGTACACAGCGTATTTGGAATGCACGCGATCAGATTCCAATCTATCGTTTAAGGAAAGTACTGAAATGCACAGTTAACACGTCATATTATACTTCGCGTGTTAATAATAATAATAACCTTATAATGTCATTAGCGGCAAATGTTCAAAATATGTATCATATACATGCTTTTATTCCAGGTATTAGCATATATTTATCTGCAGCGTTCATGCCAATACGTCATAGCAAAGGTATATGCAATTAGCGTCTCTTTGTAAACTGTCAAATGTTATCATTATTAACAACCACTTAATATTTTGAAAAAGTTCAAACATTAAGATGTGCGTGTCCACCTATCATACTTCAAATATGGCCATTAAATGTAGTGACCTTTAAATAACCCCACATACATATACACATAACTAATAAATCTCCCCATAACGTATCCCGAAGTAACTTATAGTAAAATTTGGACATATGGTTATGTGGTGCATAAGTTGGCTGGTTTGTATAACTTACTTTCTGAACCGAAAACATTTGTCATCAGTATAAGGCAGGCAATAATTTGGAAACATTCGATAGGTGTGTTTGATCCGAAGAAGAATCGCTTTCTTAAAAGTTAAGCCCATGCCGAAAACACTATTGCAAGAGAGGTACAGTTGACACGTTACTTTCAATGTAACCACAGGCTGCATAGTGCATACAAATATTTTAGAGCGTATTTTAACCAAAAAAGCAAAACTGACATTTTGGAGCTGTAGTAAAGTAAAGACTGACTGTTTGATATAGTCATTGGTAAGAATTCCACAGTTTAGGACCAACTGGACACAAACTTATATCATTAAATGTTTTTTTCGTTTATGAACTTGAACCGATTTACACACGACAGGTGTGGTAAAAGATCTTAGCCCGATCTGCGAGGAGCGTACTCTGACAACAATTCAGTCAAATTTTCAGGCGCATCGCCAACATGCCATCTATACACCAAACATAAAACATTGTAACTAATTCTCGCTTTTACTGGTAGCCAGTGTTAATCGTACAATGTTTGTTTAGAACTGGCAACTGGCATATATGCTTCTATATAGATCAAGTTTGACACACATGTTTTGAACGCGCTGCATTTTTTTTCAGTTCATTATCAGCAATACCAAAGAAAATAGCATTACAGTAATCTAAATAATAAATTACCAATGATTGAACAAGAATTTTTGCAACAACTTGAGTAAGATATTTCCGAATGAAATTTGATGTTGAAAAAGTTCAACATCGCCGAACGACATTGTCTGCTCACATGTAAGTTGAAATTTGATATCATCTATAAAAGCACCAAAGTATCGAATAGTGTTTACACGTTGGATTTTATCTCCGACAATTTCCATGTGATCAGATGAAGATTAGAACAACTGCGCCTTGCTGCCGAAACATATGAATTCAGTTTTAGGCGATTATTTACAGTTTATTGTTATTCATCCATGGTTTATTTTTTTTAAAGCACACTGATAAAAGGGAGTATGTCAATGAAAAGGGCACCAAGGGTGCGATTTCTTAATACAATCTGAAATTAAGATTTTACTATTGTTAAATGTTAATGGTTTAAATAAGTTATACATTATGGGTAAAGAGTTTAGGCATTCTCAGATAAAAATCAATGTATGATACAGATTGTGTTTTTTATTTGGCTCTTTTCATGTTTACTTTTTTTACGTCAGAATTGTGAGTATTCGTATAAACCATAGTTTGCACACGTGTTCTTACCGAGCACAATAGCGCAATTGCTTAAACCGCAGTCTACTGTCATTTCTTCATGTGATTTCAACCCACTTGGGCTTTTAATTGTTTCAAACATTTTCGTCAGCAAGCCCGTATGAGGAGATGGATGGCGGATTTCCAGCGTATGTCAGGAACAGCCAGGCAGATTCCCTGGTGCACAATGCATTCTAGGCACCTCGAAGGCGACAGTGGCGAGTCGATCATAACTCTGCAACTGTGTTGCCAAAGATTGGATTCTACCCAACTCAGCACAGTCCCACAGACTCCGTACTGGTTCTGAAGTACGTCGAGCAGTATGTTATGGTCCACGGTATCGCAGGCAGAGCTAAAGACAATAGCAATCAAGGTCGTAACAAACTGACTCCCCGTGCCGTCAATGAGGTCTATTGTTAGTCGCAAAAGATTGGACTTACAGGAATGAAATGTTCTAAATGTGGATTGATATTTTGGTAATTATTGGCATCACAGTGTTTATTCATTCGGTATAGAACTGCCTTTTCGATCAGTTTGGATAGAACCGACATCTCACTTACTGGTCTTTAGTTAACAAGGTCGATGTGTAAACATGCTTTCTTTAAAAGAGGTGTCACTATCGCCTGTTTGCATTTTTGTGGTAAAACACCGCGCTGAAGTGAAATAATAACCAGATCAGTTAGAACAGGTAACATTTCTGAAGATTTTGAATTCAGTTCTCTAATAAGTGTTTTGAATTCAGGCATCAAAGTGGTCATAAGAAGGGATATTATTTTTTAACATTGAATATAACGTTCTGATAGCCACTTAAAGACAGTTTAATATGAGATATGTTGTCCATTAAAAAAGTTGTCTGTTAATGATTTAATCGATTCTCCATTTGTAGGCAACGGGTTTTCTGATTTGGTACTTGTTAATTCAAAGACAAGACCAACAAGTTTCATAGAGTCACGCTTTGCAACTATGATCCGTTTGCTCATTTTTTTCTAGTATTTTATATCATTTGAATATGTGTTTTGCGCTGCAATATATTCTTTAAATTGATGTTTTAGGTCATATCCATCCATGTACTTTCAGCTATACGTGTCAATTGTTTAAGTTAAAGCGGCATGTCATTGAACCATGGTTTCGTTGGCCTGTTCGAGGTTTCTCGTTTAGAGGCGCATGTTATCAAGTATGGCACTAAGCTCTGCCTAAAATACATGTACAAAAGCATTGATATTATTTTCATGTATTGATATATTACCAAGATCATTTGAAAGCTAATTTGTATTAATGGTTTTGACGTTTCTGATATTAACTTTTCTTGCTGATAATGCTTCTTTTTAACGGCTAGTACCACCTTAATAACACAATGATCAGACATAAATTGTCCAGGTTCGCATTATGCAAACAAGTATACCACTCACAACTTTTGACATAACTAAATCCAGATTGTTACCGCACTTGTGAGTACTCAAATTCACACGTTGCTGCAAACCCATTGCAGAAAATTGGTATTAGCGTTATTAGCCTCGTAAAGGTGTAAATTAAAATCACCCAATACAATAAGGTTCTGAGAGTTGGGAATGACATCTTCAATAAAGTCGCTAAATATTTTGACAAATTGAGCGAGTGTGAACAATACTGGAGGTCTGTAGACACCGACAATGTGAATTGTTAGATGTTTAAAAATCAGTTTCCAGATTCCATATTCATCATCAAAAAGGCCGTAAGTGAACATAAGCATTGTGATTGTGTCTACATGGCATATCGTTTCTACCACCAATCTGACGTTGTCTGTTTAGGACTCTGACTGTATTGCCGTTTTGATTCAGATCCAATGTTTCGAACTGATGTTCTTTGTCGTCGTACTACCATGTTTTAGTTATTTGGCGCAAAATCAACTAGTTCCTCTCTTAGATATTGGCCAACAAATGGGTCTTTGTTAACAACAGATCTGCAGTTTAATGTGATGCAAAAGACACGTTGATTAGCCTTATTAAATTGATGAACCTTGTCTGGTATACTAGGTTAGCAATGTTCACGCCATTTGGTTTGGAAAATGATCGACGTTTACAACCTCTTACTTCTCTTTCGTTTCAAACACGATACTTGATGTAATGTATAATTCTACATTCCGCAGGAATTCTCTAAAGTGCGAGATAGTTATTCCGATATTCAAAAAGTGTTTACGACTATAGGTGCGTTTTTCGGTGGGCGATGAGACGAGATTATGTCCAATATACGTCTGTTTAAATATATTTCCGAAAATTCACCACTTTTTAACCATTCAAACATTGAATCTGCAGCAACATAAAAACGGAGAAATAATTACACAATGTTAATATTTATTGTATTCATTTTAAAGAATAATCATTTCACAAACAGCAGTGTTATTCTAGAAAAAAAACAAGAGCACAAAAAAGCACGCCTGCCAAGAAAATACGTTAGAAATAGGCAAACCGGTATAGTATAGGAATAACATGTATGCATTTTGTACTTGAAATACATTTACAACGGGGTTTTCTATTTTGAAAAGGGGGAAATCCGAGAAACGCTTATATAAAATGTTAATCTAATATTAGCGAACAACCTCACATGTTACTTTGACGGCTTGGTTACTTATGGTTAAGTATGCGTTCTGATCAAATTACGTGTGACTGGTTAATTTCTCTGTAATATATATTGTAAGCATTATTCGTATAAGTTTTTATAGCGATAATTCAAATCGTTGAAAATTAGTAAGACAATTTATATAATGAACATGCTTCATCCGTATGTTGTTACACACCACTGTTATATCCGTATCAGCAAGACGTAATTGTTTAATTGTTTGATTGTTTTGAAAAACATGCTTTATATACAATGTGTGCAAATTATCTTTCAATGACTGACCAGAAAATGCGATCTGTAAAAGTAAACGTGTTACAGAATAGAAAGTCCGTGCACGCGACAGGTATATTTCCGCAGTTTGGAAATACAGTTAAGTTTATCTCACGCGGTGTCATTTCGGTAATGCCGATGCGGAGATGACCTAATTATTCTTTCGTCAAGATGTTTTTTATGTTCAATGCAGTATGAACATTTATGATCCTAGCAGTAAACATGATGTGAAAAAAGATTCCATGCAATTGGAAATGATAATCATGTTCGCACTTGCGCGGGTCGTATTCTAGTATTCTATACAAGTTTGCAACCAATAATAGAAAACAAGAAGCATTACTATTACTACTACTGCAACTACTACTACTGCTGCTGTTGCAACTACTTCTGCTGCTGTTGCTGCTGCTGCTACTACTACTACTACTACTACTACTACTACTACTACTACTACTACTACTACTACTACTACTACTACTACTACTACTACTACTCTACTACTACTACTACTACTACTACTACTACTACTACTACTACTACTACTACTACTACTACTGCACCTACTTCTGCACCAACTACTGTTACTACTACAACTACTACTGCTACTACTACTACTACTACAACTACTACTAGTACTGCTACTGCTACTGCTATTACTACTACTACTACTACTACTACTACTACTACTACTACTACTACTACTACTACTACTACTACTACTACTACTGATGCAAATAATAATAATAATGCACCTACCACTGCACAATCTACTGCTACTGCTATTACTACTACTACTACTACTACAGCTACTACTACTACTACTACTACTTCTACTTCTACTACTACTGCTACTACTACTACTGCTACTACTACTACTACTACTACTACTACTACTACCACTACTACTACTAATACTACTACTACTACTACTACTACAACTACTACTACTACTACTACTACTACTACTACTACTACTACTACTATTACTACTACTACTACTACTACTACTACTACTACTACTACTACTACTACTACTACTACTTCTACTACTACTACTACTACTACTACTACTATTATTATTACTGCTACGACGACTACAACAACAACGTTTAATTTTTTTTTTCATTTAAAATAAAACGAAAATTATTTCATTAGCATTCCATGTATCCTGGCGTCTTTAGTAACTGATTTTAAAAGCACAATTTTAAACTAATGTCATACCGCATAACACCAACTGTCTACATGTAAAGCTCATTTTCGTTAAAATGTGTTGTACTATCGTCTTTGATGCTTTACTTTTAATCATTTGAAATATGTGTTAAGAAACCTAATATCGGTATGTGCTAAATTAAATACAAAAGTTTGACAAATGCATTACAATATAATTGTATAATGTTCATATAATACCAGTTGTTACAGTACAACTCATTAAGAGATATGATCTGCCAGTTTTGGTCAGTTACAACGGTATCTCTACGTAGGAGCAGGTCGGACCAAAGGTAGTGAGTCATGTTACAATATATGTTTACTTGTCCATTAAGTTTTATTTTCTAGCAATGTTCGTTGTAAATATATTTAATGTTAAACACACACGACACACACTATTCTGCATGTTTAAAATGCATTTTCCAAAATAATGAAATTTTGGAAACTAACACCACTAAAGTATATTTCACATAACACATCAGTGGGTCGCTCCTGCATGACGGTTAACCTACACTATCGTCAATGGAAATAACAATCCTTTTCAAAGTATATTACATAAAATCCAGCGCGATACAATCTAACTTATGCTATGTTCCCACTATTACGATTCGCGTCACGATTGAAATCGTGGTCTTAATCGCGGACCATTCGTGGTGATCCTATCAGATCTTATCAGATCTTGAGGTCAGTCGTGGCAATTGTGTTAATCGTAGAAAATGTTTGAACGGTTCAGAAATTGTCTTCGATTAACGCGATCAACTGGGATCAAATGTCCATCGGGATCATCGTATCAGATCTTATTGCATCGTAACAACGCGCGACAAATCGTATCTAATCGTTTATCCAAATTGTGGTGATCGGGATCGGTCGTACACAGGAACAAACACCACGCTCTGTTAAAATGTATTGCGATCTCAAGAAACAATGAAGTCAAAAGTCAGTCGAGCTGTATTTATATCATTCGGGTCCAGTCGTAGCTCAAATCGTGATCTCCTTAGACCACAATCGTGAAAAACATCGCGAACACAATCGTATCCTATCGTAACGGAGCGCATGTATTCGTGATAAGCGTATCGGAACTTATTTGTACGTACTAGAACGCCCTAATTCGGGGAACCCGATCGTGATGATTGTCTCAGATCGAGACCCAATCGTCGACTCTATCAAAATTATCCCAGCGGAACGTATGTAATCGTATCTGAACTGTAGATCACACCGTGATAGGTCGTGTCACCTGTAATTGACAAAACGTGATCAGATCGCAACAGAGTGCAACAAATCGTATCAAAACGTATAGACTCACATCACATCGTATCCAAGCCTAAGATCTCAAAGAAATACCACGTTCAGGTACGAGTGGTCAATCATGGCGTTCGTGACGGATCGCACGATAGTGGGAACCTAGCATTACGTGCGATGTTTCGTGCGGCAACACACAATGGTATACATTGCACTAGTGTACTTAACGCTTTTTTGCAACATATACATTTGTTTTAAAAACTGTTTTACTATTTGTAATTCTCACAATTCCAGATCCATTATAAATAATAATCATAATAATGTATTAAACGTCATTCGGTCGTTCGGAATGGTGGTGCTGCTGGTTACAAATCAAACACGCACACATTTAACGAATTTGCTTCACGGTGTTTAGTTTTGTTTTGTTTAAAGACCTTGGAACATACACACACAATAAGACTAAACTACACATTTAGCTTACACAAGATTTATTGTTGGTTGCGATCTAACAAAAAACGCGCATTGCTTAATGTTTAAGGTATACAGAACTGCAGAGTGTAAATAAAATATATGCATTATAAAAGCAATATACATGTATGTCAGAGCAGATGAGAAAAAAACAGAGCATACCTTTAATTACATATCCTGCTTACATTATGCAGTATGGGCAACGCTATACAATTAAAAGAGGGAACAACGTGCTTAAAGGTTAACACACATATATTATAGGATATATACAAATATGACGACAAATAGATAAAATACTTGAAAGTTTTGTTTTACACAAGCTAGACCAAATTCGTTCAATTTTATTGTGAAACACCAGGTATGTTTATGTGTATGTTCAAGTATATATACATATTGTGATTCACAATATTATTGTATAAACAATATACATGATACATGTATATATGTTTAATAAAATATATGTGCACTAGGATAATTTAGATAGTTTAACCGACTTGGGTAACATGTTGCCTTTTCTGTATTTTCAAATGTATCATGTATGTCGTTAATAAAATGCAGACACACAGACACGCTAAAAGATGATGTTCTTCGCTGTCCTTCATAATTATTTTTATTATAACAACTTACCCGATTCCTGTTTCTTTCTTGGGTGGCATTACATATACATGTACCAGTTTTCTATGAGAAAAGGATGATTTTAGCTGTATGGAGCTTAATCGTAGACCAATACTTATACTAAGGTAGAATTTAAGATAATTATCAAATTCAAGTTTGGCTTTAAATGAACAAGGGTGTCGAGATGTTCCGGTACTGGTATATTGCAGTTTTTGATTCTGCCTTGACATATCGATATTTGAATGTTCATACCACTATATTGCAATATTTTAGTGGTATTTTCAGTTGTGTATTCTTTTCTATTAATACCCCGATTTCTACAATTTTTGAATTAACTCAAACATGCTTATTGTCAGTGACAAGACATTGAAAGCCTATACCATTTGCAAAGTTGATAGTTATAGTTATGTTAGGGTGAAGGTTAATTTTTAATTTTCCATTTATGTTTGATATACATGTATCCTCTTAAAATGTTTATGCTTAATAATTCATTAAACCAGATACATTGTTTGCATTTATGGATTGAAATCAGATGATCAGTTTATAGTGATTTTATTAGTCTAAAACATATAAATACATAACTACGCAGTTATATATCGCAATAAATATCGTGACAAATATATCTTGACAACCATATAAATGAATAGCAAAATTTACTCTCGTTTGCGTGATTTATTTCGGCATTTCTGAATGTATGGCCCATTTACCCAAACTTAACTCGTCGCAATGAGACCAATGTATTTATTCTGCGATACGGATTGGTCTAGTTATGCATTTGATTAGACAGTGGTATTATATTATCTTTGTGTTCGAGAGACACTTATATATGGTAATTATTATTGGTAATTATCATTGGTAATTATTCCTTATATAATGTTCTTCGAATGTCATTTTACAGTAATTAGTTTAAGAGGATGGGTATCGCCCGAGAACACCGTATATCCTCTGGATCGGAACATGCTTAATTCAAAAACCAGTCATTGTTAAATGTGTAGTACGTGTTCTTGTTGCCTTGTATGCATCTCCTGTATACATACTTGTCAAATAATTCGCACTACACATAATTTTAATCAATGTCTTTCTGAACCTCCTACCAGATAATATATAGACAAAGGAAATTAATCCAATTTTGGATTTCACATACAGCCATGACGATAAAAGTGAAAAAAATGAAAACGAACGTAGTCACTGGGATTGTTCTTTCAAATGTCCGTAGAATCTGGATACAGAGTCATCCAAAACACAGCCAGTACATATGGGAGATGTAGAACTACAAAAGTTGCAGAAACTGATATTAGAGTCATTGTTACCAACCGCTGTTCCTTCTTTTTCCTGTCATTGACGGGGCAGCTGTTTGTCATTACCATTCGATCTTTAACTATTCCGTTTAGACGTGTTATTATGGCCGCTGGTACAATAATAAAAAGAGGTTTTAATGCATAATAGAAAATGTAAACCTAAAACCACACGCTAGATAAAACTTTGTTATTTCATATAACGATATTTGTCCCGATGGAGCAGCATACAATTCTATTAAATACGGAATAGGAAACAGTAATCCCAAAATAAACAACACTGTTAGAGCGACTTTAATGCATGCAAATACCAACAAGGCGGCTCATTTTAAAAGGAATCAAACGGCACACAATTGTTCAATAGTCCAACATACCATAATGTTATTTAGAAAATAAGGATAGAGAGCTAATCAAGCACTGAAAAGCACGACATGCGTCGGATGTCCAGACGAAATGCGTATATGTTGGTATACGAAGCGCAATGCACTCAATATTAAGTCATTAATGCTTATAACAATAATGTAGTATGACATTGTATTGAACGGTATTATTTGAACTATTAGTGATATTGCTAATGGATTTGTTAAAATCCTTGAATGTTTGTTATATAATAATACTGAATAACACACATAACATACATTTTGGCTTCAAATATGTTGTCGAACGATAATCCTCCTGCCGGAGTGGTTTTGCGAGGCAGAACTCTGTAATTACTCTTATTATAATGTGACTCCTGCAAAGTAGTCTCAACTGTGTCATGAAGAACGTACTTGTTTTTTTTTTGGTTCCAGCGTGCGACTTCTTATCATAAAGTCTTTAATTATGTCCAAAGCAATTTGGCTTGTGTTTGCCTTCTCAGTTGTCGATACAGGAACTGGAGTTACGACATTATCAAACGCGCCAATGGTGTATGACATTCCCGTCAGAACCACATATGTAATGACCAAAGAGTTTGTCATCGTATCTATAATAAATGGTGGTGTATGTTAAGCTATTTAGAGTGAAAATTTTATCTTTATTCTTAATAGTAAATATTTGAAAAGGATTAAAGAAAGTATAACTAAACAGTGTGTCTTAAAATATTGCTAAATACGAAATTAGCTGAAACACATGTTAAGAATGAAATGAAAGTGAAAGTAGTTCTGGTGTAAGTCTAACGTTTTTTTTGCCTGGAGTAATACTTAAATAAATTTAGACGCGATGCTTAATATGATAAAGTTATTTACTTTCTCTTTATATGAAAACGAGCACCAATACTATTAGCTCGTTATCCACTGTGTTATCCTAGTGTCGGTCACATTATGTGTGTTCAGGCAATGAGTGTCGGTTATTGGAACTTCGTGTAATATGGAGATTCTCAATAGGCGCGGGCTATCAACCCAATAGTGTAACACCATAAACTCTCGGCTCTGTGCATATATGCGTGGTTGATATTTAACTCAAATATAACAAACGCGGACGATTTTGTGTTGATCCAAAGTCAATCTGCCGAAGCATTTATATCATCATCATTGCATAACATTGCAGCAATGTTTATTGAGAAAATGGGACAATACACGCATGAAGATATTAATGATATTATTTCGTTCCAATGTCGAGACAAAATGTTGTACTTGGCAGTTCCATAGTAAAACATATCGCATTCGAATGGCTGTTCTCGTTACCGTTTCAACGTTGTATCACAACTGTGGTTAACGTATGTTTATGTGGTGTGTATGTTTTTTCCAAACATGAACTACGTCTATTTTGTATTAAATCTGAATCCGTGTGTGTCTATATTTTTCAAAATTGTGCTCATGTTCTGTCGAAATCTTGTCCATTATGCGATCAAATGTAAAATTAAATGACATGTTTAAATTGCAATCGGAATAAATAAAAAAACGACCAAAGCTTAATATTGGTGGTTTGTGTTCATGCTATTTTAAAACATACTTTTGTCGATGTTCATGTTAAATTGTATGCACCTGCATGCTTTAATTATTCCTTTTATAACTTTGTTATAGGTAATATCGGTAATTTTACCCTTTTTGTGCCCACGTCGTAGAAACAATTTGTCCATTTTTATATACTTCGTATATTTTGCAAAAGCTGTTTATCTTTCATTAAAATGTCTACCTTTGAAATGCATTTAAATTTAAATAAGAACATATGGCTACGTCTACCTGTGTTTCTGTGTCAATTTGAACGAAACTACAATGCATTTCATTTGTTAGTATATATCACGAAATCACGTATATGCATATTAATATAATTATATATTTTTTAAACAGGTTTGTCAACATGGATTACATTCGAATGCAAGCTACTATAATATAAACGATTTGTCAAATCAAATTTGAAATATTGTTCAGCATTTCTGCATAAAACCAACTACATGAAAATGGAAAAAAAATACAACACATAATACTGTGTTCGATTGCTTTTTTAATATTGTGTCTAGCCGTTAAAGCCTGCTGTTACTTCTAGTTTCTTGGGGTTACTTGTTCCGCCTCATTTAACACGATTATCTGGTTATTCTAGTTAGTCTGCCGCGGAACGTCGAGAGAGTAATCTCTTAAGAAAACTGACGGATTATTGATTTAAGAATGATATTTATTTATCAAGTTACTGTGGACTTCTAGTGTGTATAGACGTGTCGGACTCTCATGATTGCTGCTGTATGTACAGTACATGATTGCTGGGCTGCCGTTTGTGTTGTCCGAGTCGTCTCGTCTGCTCTTTCAATAATATAAATAATTAAGTTACATGTAACCAATGACCATACCAGCTTGATACTAGCTACAATACAAGCATAGGAATACAATTGTGGACAGGGCGGTCCATTATACAACGTTCTAGTTCTAGTGTTTAAGTAATAGATGATTTGCTAGTAATTATTATAGTTCAATATAATCATTGTTCAATCATTTGTTATAATCAATGCCAAAGGAGACTGAGGGAAATTGTATTGTTTGACCCTCATCCCAATCTCATTAAAATCAAATCCTAACATTGTTAGGATCTGAATACATCGTATAAAAGGTCACGTTCAAATGACATCCTTACATTGTTAGGATCTGAATACATCGTATTAAAGGTCACGTTTAAATGACCTTCAAAACAATAAAACATTAGCCCTGCTGCGCCCAATGAAATTGCCTTTTGCACAGCAATGTTTGGCCACTGTTTTTGAAAAGTGATTAATTTCCAGCTGATCCTCGGGTATTAATCATGTACATTTAATTTCACTAGGATAACAATGGATATAGTGGTACCTTAGGCGAATAGTTCACGTTAATTTCGTGCAGAGTATTTGTTGTTTATATATGAAGTTATACCGCAAGATTTTGAAGGCAACAGTTTGATTGGCTCCTGAAAAGGTTTTCTGAACGTGACCCCTAATGCAAAGTCATAAGATCCAGTCAGCGGATAATATAGTAGAGTAAGACTGGAGATGATTTTAATGAGATTGACCCTCATCCGCTTCTTTGGGGTCATTTTGACCGCAGACCGTGAAAAGTTGCGATTATTTTTCTTTCTTAGAATTTGATTATTTCTTTTTTAGTCATTGTTTGTACGCATGTTTTATAAAATATATATCATTTTAACCTGTGTTTTTTGTGTGTTTAGCTTTGAATAAGGGATACGTCTGGGTCATTTTTAAATAAGAAATACGTCTGAGGTCAGATATAGTTTCTCAAAATATTCAACATTAAATAACGAGTACATATAGAATTTGCTAGTTTTCTGCTAAAAACAAATACATGTAATAATTGCTAACATATTTCTTATAATACAAAGTTTTCTTCAGACGTGTACTTCACATGTTATTAGTTGCCAACCTTTGGCTTTAAATATGCCATTTATTTGTCCTTGCAGACGTATGTTTATATTGTTTATATTGTGCGAGTTTACAATTGTAAAGCCGTGTCTAGGCAATAACTACGCAACAATTTTGTCTAGGTCCTTGAAATGTAGGTTTGCTATGACTCATGATTGAGGATCCCTATTGATTATTAGGTCATTGTGTCATGTGCAATCCGACAAAAGTTAATAACAATCACCCAATATGAATAGTTTTAAAAACTTAAATGGGCAATGACTACATAACCCTTAAACCTAGGTTCTTCAAAGGTAGTAACTAGGTTGATTATGAAATATATAGAAAATGTGCATCAACTTTGGCGTCCAAGGATCAAAGGTCAAGGTTGAACGGACCAACGGGAATAAATAAAACACCAATAAATGTAACATCTAATTGCAACAACTTCGCAACCCTTGGGTCTAGGTTAGTCAATTTTGGTGGATAGATTGGCCATGACATTTATATATAGAGGATCAATATTGATTGTGGGATCAAAGTTCAAGGGCAAACTTACAAATAGTGTTAACACTTATTCTGGTCAATTTCTATAGAACCATTATGTCTAAAATCGTAAAATATGCGTGACAGGTAGGTTGGTAAAAACTTAAAGGGTCTTACGGTCAAAGGTCATTGTCAAACTTAGAAATACTAGTAATCCCATAGTAACACGTAGTACAAATAACTAACTCATTTTATTTTGTATTTACCATCCTTGCAATTTTGTACAGAATGCTCTAGAACTGCTGTACACACGGTTGGTATTATTTTGGAATATTGATGCAATGGTTGCCATGGCAACAAATTGTAAGGTTTTCATTTTTAAATTAAAGCTTGTGTTATTTAAAATTAATTACTATAGCATACGAGTCTCTTCAATTGGAACATACATAACAATAATTAAGACATATTATCCGATATTACAACAATGAGTCATACTGGGGTCAATTTTACTCCAGACCAATTTGAAGGGTTTATTTTGATTTTGTTTGAAAATATCCGTATCATAAGCAATACATAATTGCTTATTTTATCAGAAAGCAAACCTTTTAACAACAAAAAACTAAAATGATGTATTAATTGACACAGCCTTTTTTGGTAAAAACAAAATAAGAAACAAGGTTAAAAAACACGCTTTTTTTACTATGTTGGTAAAAACCTTTATGGTTGCACTTCCAAACTTCAATTAGGAACGCCCATTATTACAAATTAACATTAGGCATATAAGCCATAAATAATATGATAATTTTTCAAAAATCTAATATGTGGTCAAATTGACCCCAAAAGTTCAAAAACGTCGTTTTGCCAAAGGAGCGGTTGAGGGTTCAGTGCATAGGTTAGTTGAACATTTCTCTTGTCAAAAAATAATAGCCATACACTCTAGGCGCCGGATTCTAGTATATATAATAAGTTTTAATGATTTAAACTGGAGTTATATTGATCTATTAAACAAAATATACATTCCAATAGTATTCATAAGTATACTCAGGACAATAGCAAAATAAACTTTTGAATGTCTACATAAGTTATCACCGTCATATCAACAAACTTTTATTAAGGTAAAAAAATACACTTATACATTTAAGATATGCGTATGAAATTATAATTCCAAATGCGAAAACAAGCATGCGTGCTAAAATGTATTGTTTTTGAGGCTGCATATTTCTGGAATACCTTAGCAAACAACCTAAACCATGTTGAAAACTATAAGGTGTTTGTAAGTTTGAACCGGACATGGAGCGGCCACACATGTAAATGTATTATGTGTACATTATTATTTTACAAATCCTGCGATGTTTTATGTTTTTAAATGTTTTTACGTTTTAACTATGTAACATTTGTTTTTATTTTAGTATTTATGATCTGTGTTTGCAAGTGCGTTTTGAAATATTTCTTAGGTATTGATTCGCTCTATATTGTTATTATCACAATGTTTTCTCGTCTTCTACATTTTAATTGCTTTATGAAGTCAATGAAATGCAGTACTTAATGGTCCATTATTATAATTGACTATTCATTACTATTTTAGTGTTATAAATAGCATTGTAAATTGATGGTATGTTGCATTTCCGTATGATTTCGTGATATCTAATATTCATTTGTTATACACATGAGTTTCCTGTATCTTGTTGACGTAGAAGTGATGTGATTGCGTGTACGTTTTCTAAAACTATTAAATACCGGCATAAAGGTATTACATGTGCGACTAAGAGTTTCCCCCGAAAATGTTACAAAAGAAATGCCCAGTAGCTAACATGAGCTAGGTTTCGCCCACACGTGATATACAAATAAAGAAGCACCTGGTTGCGCGCTTTGCTAGAGAATTCATGATGAATCTATGACTAACAATAGCATCATATACTAGTATGCAAATATAACGTTCTATGTGATTTTGAACAATATATCAGCTCAATTGCATTACAACAGTAGTATATCAAGTGCTGTATAATGTTTGGTTAATTGCGCAGTTTCCTAACATGAAACGACGATATTTCCATTCCGTGTAGCACATTCGCGTATTTTTATGCTATTTGCGTTACATATATATATTAATATACTTTTAAAACTCATCTTAGAATCCTTGCTGTCAAAACATATGCACTTTAAGTCCATTTGCAACACTAATTTAACTGACAGTGTTTTCCTGTTGACAAGAACAGCAATTATGTTGATGGCGCTTTTCTTATTTTACTTGCAACAGTTTCATATTTCTGTAAACAGATATTCGTCGTTTTATTTAAACAATGTTACTGGACCTATATTGGTCATCTGTAAAAACGAATTTTGAATGTGTATTTTTTTCGTTGTCACCGGCGATTTTGATTTAAATTTACGATGTTACAGTATGCTACATGTACATGTAACGTGGTTGGCTACAATTTATTAACTATTCCTAAAAACTACAAATTTCTCGATTTCTTGTTGCGATACAATAAGACTACTGCTGTTTGCAAACATAGTATTTGGTCACACATGTTTCCATCTGGTCTGATTAATAGGAAACAAAGGAAGTGCGACTATTTTACTTGTCATTTTAGATTTACACTGATTGTCATACATAACTAAAACGTGTACAATTGTGTCTTTGCTATATGGAGTCACTTATATATGTATATGCTAGTTCCTTCAGGCTCATTCCTTATTGAAACTAGAAGCAATCGGCGCGGCAGACGCTCGTCTATTGTACAACACACGAATTGTACAGTTTGTGAGATAGTTTTCCATATATCCAAATAATCTTTTAAAATGCTGTAGCCTGTGTTATCGTAACATTTGTTCATTGGTCCATATCCATCCATTCCATAACCCTTGCAAATCCGTTCAAACACTCTTGAATTGCAGATAGATGATAGTATTCACGGTGATATACTTCACAAGACAGTAACTCCACAAAGGGTACATCTTCAACCATTTAGTCGCATCGATATTACTGACAATAGGATCTATTTTTATATTAACTATACTATGCAACTGGGTTATCAGTAATGCACCAAATAATTTTATTGACAATGAACAAACTACGAACAATTATGAAGTTCTAAACTTCATCGAGTAATATGCTTACACAAGTTTTCGTGACCGAAGCCCATTTTTTTAAACAAGCAACCATGTTACCATTTTTCTACCTTAAAATTCATAAGCTTAGTTAACGTACATACTATAAATTGAACACGAAACTGACCTTAAGTTGTAAACAGCAAAGAAACGCAACCGTATTACGCATTAGTTGATTTATTATGTTGAAAACATATCAAGCGAAATAGATAAAGCCCTTGCCTGTTTTCTATGCATTTAATGTTCGTATATGCAAAACACGCTTTTGGCTACCACAACATTAACATAAACGACAAACATGCGTAATCAAAGCCATATGTGCATTCAGATATTACGATTTATAGGTTAAATGCTATAATATATATGATATAATGGAATCATCTTTGAACCGCTCATGGTACGTTAGCTGGTAATTATATGTGATGTTAAGCATTCTATAAGTAAACGTGTTCAAGGACTGTTAATTGTTACAAACAGTTACTACGTAATGCTTCTTGTTTATTTAACAACAGTGATATTCAGTATAAATATGAAATCTTTCTGTTAGCCTCGTACACGTTTTGAGTTTTTGAACAATATAAAACGGTTTACCATTTTATTATTGAAAATTTCAATTTATAGGAACTAATTATTCTGAAACGGGTGAGTATGATGCGTATTGCTTTTGAGTAGAATATGAACAGTGAGCATGTTTTTTCTTATTAATGATAAAAGCTTTAAGTTTGGACAATATAAAACGGTTTGCCAATTTATTGTTTTATATTCCTGTTCATTGGAACTAATTTTTTTAAATAGGGTGATTACCATGCATATTGCTTTTGAGTAGATCATGGACAGTGAGCATGTTGTTCCTTGATATTAAATGATAAAAGCTTTGCTCGTGTCAAAGGTAATCAACCAAAACAGCACACAAACAAGACGTTAAATATAATGCAGTATATATAAATGGTGTAAAATTTCGTTTTCTTATAAAGTGAAGTAAATACATTTTCGTTAATTAATATTTTAAGAGCGGTGGAATGATAAATCCCAATGTTTATCATTGCCTTTGAATGCATATGAATACAAACATAATATAAAAATATTATACTAATATGAAATCGAGCATACTTTGTTCATGTATTAACGAACACGTCACAATGACTACTACAAGCGAATACTACTAACATAACTTTAATATACATATTTGAAATCCTATAAATGCATTACGTTACCACGCGGCGCATTATTTACCCTGGCATCTCAAAGACATATTCCAACAATCGTCATAGACTCGAGCTACGTGACGTAATTGGATACGAAACAATGCCGTGTTCATTGCATGACTATACCCAAGTGTGCTGAATGTTAAATACTGATAGATATTACTGTATTACTTTGAGTTATTAGACAGTATAACACTATTTGAATGCATTGCTCTTAAATCTGTTGCAGGCTCTCTGTTGTTGATTTTTTTTCACATTTCATTAAGGTGTCATAGTTCATTAAATTGCATTAAAGACAATTTCGGTAGTCGTTTCCGCGCATTCCTTCCCGCATCATTAGAGTTGATTTTACTCTTCCAAAAAAGAAGTGGCTTGGCACATAACATCTAATGATTGTTGTGTACAATGTTATTATCAACTAGTGTTACTTAACGAATCCAACACGTTAACAATCAGAATACTAGTTAAATGTAGTGTTTCTTGTGACTTGATAATTTGTTAAAACATTGAAAACGAAAGAAGACTAACCCAGCCTGAATACTCAGCTCGCATAGCAATGCACTTGTTAGCTATGCTTGGTGAATTGCTTTGGCTGTAATAAAAAAAACAATTTCTGTTACAAATATAATTAAATATATATAGTATATTCATTTTTATTGTATTGTTATCAATTAATGATTTTCATTTCACCCTGTTTTAAAGAAAACTGTCCAATACGCACACGTATCTATTTTTGCTCGAACAAAAGTACGGTCACTACTTGTGACCATGATTTCTTTTTTCCTGTATGTTAAGCATACAATTATGCGTACTATATTAAACATATAACACTTCTTTGAAAGAGATCAAAAACTTAATTTTTATTAATAAAAACGCATTTTTTCAGAGCATGTTTGGCAAAGTACATATTATTTTTTAATGGTATAACGTATTATATTTCTTGAAATAAGCCACTCTAACCAATAAAATAAAGCAATTTAACAAAAATATAATTTAGCGACATTGTTGCGAAATCACCAATATCAACATGATTTTGACATAAAATACACATGTTAACACATTGGCAAATACATAATAATGATTAGTTTTCAATATATGAATTATTGTACAATAAAATAAACATTACACTCGCAGAAATACTCTTTTGACGTGTATTTTAAACAAAATCCATATAAACATATATTCAAAAAGACATAGAATAAGTTCAAGAATTTAAGATAAATATACATACAAATGAA
The DNA here is from genome assembly GCA_027627225.1 of Congeria kusceri. NCBI lineage: Eukaryota > Metazoa > Mollusca > Bivalvia > Myida > Dreissenidae > Congeria > Congeria kusceri. Next base: position 54,584,239 of record CM051024.1, on the reverse strand, counting down.
ATAAAATTGCCACTTAATGACACTATACTCATAAACGACTGTGGCTAACGAATGAACACAAATAACACTCTAAAGTGTCGTTAGAAGTTGTTTGTCTCGACTTCAGTCTCGCGAGATGTTGTCCCAGTATCCGTCTTGTCAGTGCTGCGCGCACAACACATGTGTATTAGTAGCCTAGTGAATTACCATGCAGACATAATATATACAAAGAAATGTATCCAGTTTTAAATGTATGTAATAGATAAACAAAGTAATCCAGTTTTAAATGTCTGTTATATATAAACGAAGTAATCCAGTTTTCAATGTCTGTTATATATAAACAAAGTAATCCAGTTTTGAATGTCTGTTATATATAAACAAAGTAATCCAGTTTTGAATGTCTGTTATATATAAACAAAGTAATCCAATTTTGAGTGTCTGTTATATAAACAAAGTAATTCAAAAATTGCGAAGCTGAGAATATATTGAGGGCCTTTGTTCAATAAAACGGCTTTATCATTGTATATAACACTACGGGATGTGCAGTGTAACAAACTCTGTTGAAACTGCCACAAGAGTTCTTGATAACTTTCTTTGTTCCCGTCTCCGCTTGTCAATTATATCTTGATTGAGGCCATACACATTTGATTCTTTGTTTAACCTCCTCATGATTTTTCTAAACCTACCAACCAGGCTGGAAAAAAAACAATGACTCGATAAAACACATTTTTTCTTTCACAACTTATTCATAACAGTGGTACAAGCTAAAGCAAATGTTTACCTGCAAAGCTGTTATATATCATCTTCATATTGGAAATCTACTTTAACACATTATTTTAACTGTGTAAATTGACTCGTGGCACAATGTTTTTACAAATAATGGTAAAAACACATTACAGTCTGTTTCATATATGTTTTCTAACTCGATTTTCCACATTGTCAAAATTGTTTCTTTTTCGTCCAGGCATCCAAAAGCCTACCAGCCCGGGGACGCTAAACATATAATCAAATCGTTATGGACTGACTGTCATTCCTAGTCGTTCGTTTGTTTACTTCGTGATCCGAAGAATGGTGGCACTGTTTCAGACAATAAAAATCACTAACGCAATAATTACGTTATACAACTGTTCGGCAATAAACCAGACAGTCTTGAGAATGGGTTCGTAGTTACATATACATATATCTAGTTGATAATCAGCGAACGTACTGTTGTTGCGTGGATTAGAGAAGTTATAGAAAGAAGACAGCCTAGAGTAAGTAAAACTGCAAGTACTATTTTAACTCTGTGTAAACCATGAATGAGATAAATGAGAAGACACCTCATCCTAAACTAAACAAGTTAATTGTTGATAAGACGAGGTAAAAACGACTCGTGCGACGTTGGCGATATGGTCATTTACTCTTAATGTTAATATATATATTTATGTCGTCTGAAATGTGTTTATTTTACTGACAAATATAATTGTCAAATGATTTTTAATCAACCTCAGTATATTCGTAAGATAAAAATAATAATTTAAAACAAACAAATATATATTCTATTCATGCAATCCACCAAACAATCCTTCTGTTACGTGTAATACTGTTGTAGTTCTTACGCAATATCTATCGCAGGATACGTTGCTTTCAGTTATGGTTCCATTATACAAACATCGTATTTCGTGAAAATTAGTTGCCATATTTCAGTTTGTTGTTTGTGTGCTGGTTGAATCGCAAAACTTCAGTGCAGATGTGTAGCACCTTGACTTGGAGAGCAGTCTACAATCAAATACGTGTATCACCGCAAAAATGAAATATGGATACAACGGCATGGCCGTACCTATTACCAAATGCAACAGACATAGATTATTCAGAATATCAGGCTCTGAAAAAAAATCAAAATGATAGTATGTTGTTATTCTATACTTGTTATACTATATATATGTAAAGAAATATTCAAAATATTATAAAACAACTCGTATTGTCTCGCGGATATTACATTTGAAAGCTCATTTTCTACACGTTTAATGTAATTTTAATGTGAAAATACATAACCATCAAAATTCAAACGCAGAAATTATAAAGACCAGTCAATTGGACTCTAAGTGCGTGCAACTCATCGTTGTATGTGCCGAGATTTACTTCAACACATACCTCAGGTTATGTGATGGTGAACAGTACATCAACGCATCTCAATTTACTGTTAATTGCCCACTAAACTATCACGAAAGAAGAGTCATTAAATATATCATAAATAACTTGTCTTCAAACATAATCAAACAAGTGTGTACTTGTTACCATCATTTTACATATTCATGTTATATGGCTTGTATCATTAGTTCATTAATTATCATATTGTAACGTTGCCTGCTGGACTCTTCTGTTTGTGTATGTTCAAGAGAAGTTTGACAAGGACCTATTCACATATTGGCCTGTTTAAAACTCCACCGATTTCAAATATAAGATACGTTAAATACAAAGAAGCAAACTTCCGTTGCAGACACAAAAATATATCCGGAAAAAATGCATCGGTCGTGAATAAAAATCCATTGAAAATGCAGACAATATAAAGTGATTGAACTATTGAAATTTTACTCGAACAATGTACGAGATAAGGTATACAACTAGATAAAATGCATGCGTTGTAATACATGCAGTCGTATTTGTATTTCCATTGCACCCACCATCACACTGTGATATGGTTCGTTTTATTTGTGATTTCCTTCTTGGTAAGCTTTAATAAAGCAATTTTAACGTCCAACAGTGTTTCGGTAAAGATATTTTAATGACATAATATGTAGTGAAAGTAATTTCTTGAAGTTTTAACGTATATTCTGCTATTGTGTATTATTTTTATTTCTGGGTTTGCATACCTTAGATGTAACTGCGTCTAAACACTTTCTACAGTAAAGTTGGATATAAACTGCAATTTGCAACATTCAGCTCAGCTTGTAATATATAAATGTCAATTTTCTTAGTGTTCAGTTTGACCAACGTAAAATAGTGAAACCAATTGGATAGTATTCCTACAATTTATCGACCAATGAAAACGCCAGGAACTACTGAAAACTACATAAAGGGATTATGCATTAAAAATATGAACGTTACGTGACCGAATCCCATCGTTTCAAAAATTGCTATAATATAAACCATTAGCCTGGGATAACTCATGTTTAAAAGTTGCAAACAATTAGTAACTTACCTTTCGATATTTACATTACATGGTTTAATGTATGACTAAAAGCTGATTTATAGTGTTAGAATATATGTTATATCTGCGTGTTTTTCATAAACTGAAGGACCATTTATACGAATAACCATTTGAAAAATATCATATATCTTTGAAAAATGCATGCTAAGTTAGCTGCTTAGTATCCATTATGTTAGATTTTATATGAAAGAAACATATATAAGAAATATTACCTTAAGTATCACTAATGTCACTGATTTGACGATGTGCCTTTGACTTTACAAAAACATTATTTAGAATAAATGTGAAATCTTGTACTAAGCGATCACAAGTTTTACAATATGAGCACAAGTAAACTTTTTGGCATTGTACTCTTATAATATTTCGAATTGTAGGGAAATTAACGTTAGGGATGTTAACCCTCATCCGCTCCTTTGGAGTCTTTTTGACCCCAGGCTGTAAAAAGTTGCTATTATTTGTATTGCCCTTAAAATATGACACTTTTCTTTTGAGACATTGTTTATACGCATGTTTTATAGAATATATACCATTTTGAGCTATTTCTAATAATTTATTTCATTTTCAAATAAATTAATATGTATTGGGACTTTAGTTGTAGTTCTCGAAACAATCGTGGTTGTATTTTTAACACAAACATATGAATGTATATAGATATTGCACGTTTTCATCTAAAGAAATGAATTGAATAATTTCTGAAATAGTTTTAAAAATTAAAAATGTTAAACAAAATTCTTATACTTGTACATAATGTCCAGGCAATAAATAAGGTCTAAGTTCGTCAGTCTTGGTATATATGTTGGCCGTGCCATATAGACATAGAAGATCACTATTGATTTTGGGGCCTTGGGTCAAAGGTTAAGGACAAACTGACCAATAATGGCAAAACCTAGTCCGGTCAATAACTGTAGAACCCTTATGTATACCTTCTTTATTTATATTTTTATTTACCACCCTTGCAATGTTATACAGAGATTGCACTAGCCTAAAGGGCGGTGGCATACTGTTTTACAAACTGGTTATGTAATTTCTGAATACTGATACAGTGGTTGCCATGGCAACACATGAGTAAAGTTGTTCATTATTAAGCTTGTGTTATTTTTAATCGATAAATATAATATATATTCAATGGGAACATAAATTAATCATACTTAGGACATATAATATGTTATTACACAAGTTACTCTTACTGGGAAAACTTAATTGACACATGTACAAGTATTGTTTTGGAAAAACAAAACTATGAAAAGGTACAAAAAACAACAACATCAGCTGGCAGATTAGCTAGTGTCGACATAACATTACATGAAACACCAATAACGTTAACTAACGTTTATGGTCCAAACACTGATGAAAGTAAATTTTACCAAACATTGTACACCTTTATAAATGAGCAACCCAACTGAGTGCAAATAAACTTGGCATTCAAACACCAAACCAACTATATTTTGCAGGCTAGACTACTTTTTAATATCAGAATCATTATGTAATCTAATTGACTGCTGCAGTATAAAACCAGGTTTTATGACTGACCATTCTTTAGTTGCGCTTAAACTTAATAACAATCCATCTGAACGAGGACCAGGCTATTTTAAATTAAATAACAGCATCTTATTAGCCACACAAATACCAATCACAATTAAAACTGGAAATATCAAATACAACTGAAAAATAGCAAATATTCAAACACAAACACATTATGGGAGGTTATTAAAGGTAATATACGTAACACAACTATTAGATACACATCATTTAAACAAAAAGAAACACACACACTCGAAGTTAACACACTAAACGATATAGAAGCTCTCGAAAAACAACTAAAACACTAACAATAATGATACTATGCCGATTGAAAATATGTCCAAAAAACAAGTGTTAGAAAGAAATGTATCATGAACATCTTAATGGAGAGCAAAACAAGTAGAACACAACGAACAAAATAAAAAATACTTTGCCAACATCGAAAAACGTAAAAGTGAACAAAGAACTATTTACTTACAGAACAGATATATTGAAAGAACAACGCTTATTCTATGAAAATCTCTACAAATAAAACATGCTAACACAAATCTTATTTTCAAAACTCCGCACAATACTTAAAATAATATCGAAAAAGAATCCTGTACCGGACTACTTACAGAATATGAATGTGGATTAGCACTCAAAGCAATGCCAAATAACAAAAGTCCGGGATCAGATGGCATCACACTCGAACTTTATAAAATATTTTGGAATGGTATTGAGCAATATTGAGTTAACTCACTGAACTACCCATTCAATAACGGAAGTCTATCTGTCTTGCAAAAACAAAATATAATATCTCTCATTCCAAAACCCGGCAAAAACTTAGAGTCCTTATCAAACTGGCGCCCTATTAGTTTGCTTAACAACGACTACAGAATTGCAACAAAAAGCATAAATTTAAAAACTATTGCCATCAATTATTTCAAGCTCTCAATCTTGATTCATTAAAGGACGATATATTGGCAAAAATGTACGATTGAAACAAGAATGCTGAAACTATCTTAACCACTCCAATAACTCTGGTCTTATATTCTTTGCTGACTTCAAGAAAACACTCGACTCACTTGACCATTACTACATGTTGTCATGTTTAGAAAAATGAACTTTGGAGAAAACTTTGTAAAATGGATAAATAAATATTTTGAACAAAAATGGAATCGAATCAGATTTCCATAATGCCAGTGCATTTGTATACTATTCACCCTTTGTAACAACTCTATTTCTCTTGTTATTTTTTTCCCGTTTTTAGCGTTATCAAAATCTATATAGCGAAATACACGTCATTAATATTATTATTGTTATTACTACCCAAGTTACAAAAATCCAAAGCATATTATTGTATATCCATTTGTCTTGTAAATCAAATATTGTTTTGTATTTGGAATTATGTATGCAATATATGTCTACATTGAATAAAAAAAAATTAAATAAAAAGAAACTGTTATTTGAAAATAATAAACTATGTCAATTAGAAAATTAAACCAATTACAACTGATGAAATTTTTAATGACGTGAAGTTTCTAAAATCTGGTAAAGCATGCGGTAACGACAATTTGCTTAATGAATATTTTATGGAAAGCGTGGATGTTTAAGGATCTCATTTGTGTGATATATTTAATGCTATTTTAAACTCGGGCTATTTTCCTGATAAATGGACAGACGGGGTTATTGTCCCTATGCATAAAAAGGTGATACCGGAAATGCAAGTAATTATAGTGGTATAACACTAGTTAGTTGTTTGTCTAAGTTATTTACCCTGTAATTAATTAAAGTATTGAGCCCTTTTGTAACGAAAGTAAAAGTATTTCGGATGCTCAGTTCGGATTTCGAAAAGGAAGGTCATCTGTTGATTCCATTTTTATACTAATATCAGTTATTCAAAAATTTCTTAACCAAAATAAACGACTGTATGTGATTTTTGTTGATATGTTTAAATGCTTTGATTCAATATATAGGAATGCCCTTTGTTAAAAATGTATAAGTCCGGAATACAAGGACAATTGTTAGGAATAATACGAGACATGTATCAGAAAGTCAAATCATGTGTTAAATCATGTAACAGTTATTCCGATTTTTTTGAATATACATTTCGTTTAAGACAGGCGGAGGTAATCTCACCAATTTTATTTTCATTCTTTGTGGATGACCTTGAACTTCATTCGCAAAATGATCCTAATTCAGGTTTAGTCATTGACGATATTGTGTTAAGCTTTTACGATATGGCATTTTTTTGCGAAAGCTCCCGAAGAGTTACAAACCAATATCAAACTTTTACATTCGTATTGCAATACATGGGGACTTAAAGTCAACACATACAAAACAAAAATAATGGGTTTCTGAAAAAAGGGGTAGATTGTTATCTAACGAACACTGGAATTATAATGGCAATGATTTAATGGTTGTAGACGATTTTAATTACCTGCTTTTAACTACACTGGCAACTTTAAACTTAACCAAGAGCATTTGTCTGGTAAAGCTATAAAGGCCTTAAACGTTTTATTACAACATTGCAAGAAGTATGATCTTAAGCCAAAAATAGTGTGCCAACATTTGATTTAATGCGGGCGTCTATGGAGAATCGGGTCAATATCAACTGTACATAACAAGATATGTAAGAATTATTAAATATTGTAGTAAAGTTATTGACACTGATAATATTATTATTAAAAAGGTGTACGAAGAAGCTATGGAAGACTGCAACAATGGCTTTAAAAAGTGGGTCTATAATAAAATCATTGTTGAACAATTATGGGTTTGCTTATGTTTTTGAAAATGCTGATCATGTCGATTTAAAATCATTCCTTTGCGGAATTCAGGTATGGTCACAGAATATGCAGTCAAATAATGTTCTTACAAGCTATGCCCATTTCAAATACAAATTATTGTACGAAACATACCTTGATGTATTACCTAACAGCCTTATACTGTTTTTCTGTAGACTAAGACTACCGGTGCATCCACTCAGAATACAAACTAGTAGATATGGTAGAAATAGGATTGCAAGAGATCAACGATATTGTTTATTCTGTAATTCACATGATATAGAAGATGAATACCATTGTACACTTATTTGTCTATGTTTCGATGAGTTACGCCAAAAATATATTCCAAAATACTATTACAAAAGACACTCGATGTTTAAATGTTTGGAAATGTTGTGTATAGATAACAGGAAAAAGTTAATCAAAATTTCTCAGTTTATCAAATACGCATTAGATAAAAGAAATCTCATATTAAATGTGTAATGTTATAACAGTAGCTGAAGCATTTTACTAGCTATAAGTTCATCCTCATAAAATACAAATATCAATCAAATTTTTGGTAACGAATATATAATAAAAATCTAGAGTATTACGAATTTTTAACGCAAATAAATAAATCGCACAATATTTATATCTATAAATATATTCAATTAATATAGAATAGTGTGCTACTTTGTTTTCATGTATGTTCCACATAAAGATATATGATAATATATACCGGATCTATTCATACATTTTGTATAACGTGACTTAATTTACTATTATGTTTTGTTTGTATTGTTATATTGACGATGTACATTGGGCAAGTCATAATAAAACACATGTGCTTTTCAGTTCAGTTCTGTTCATAGTAAAGTTTTTGTTTGTTTTCTACAGTACCTGTAACGTTATCATTTGAAATTTGATAATTTCGAACCACGCAAGCTGATCAATGCTTTTTGTATTAAGCAGTTACAAAATGGTCAAGATAAGATTTTGTGAACAAATTATTTTTATTTTTTCATTTTTTACTCAAACTGACCCATTCACTCCATGTAATTGATACATGTACGTATTTATAACCTTTATATTTATGTTATGTATAGAGATTATTACACGACTGTTGCGTTCCGTTGGCTTGTACCGCTCGAGTTGATTTTGTAATGTTCTATTCCATGAACCCCCGTTTTTTCTGCGTGTAGATAACGCATAATGTGTGAAATACAACATATGACATTATATTATACTGTTTTATTTCTTCTTTATACATGTTGTATTTTCTCCTTATGCCTATTGAAAGTTTAATGTCATATAGATATAGATATAAGATGAATTTGTAGGAAACATAATTAAAACTGTTTGTCCATGTTATTATGTTGGCATTCGCCATTTACTAGGAATGGTTCTGATGCGCATATTCTAACAAGTTAAACAATTGATTAAAATTTGAACAGTCAATTGTCCAGTGGGGTTAACTTAAGAAAATAAATAAATTTCGTTACAAATATATAATACATTTTCTATCATATCACCCACTATTACACACTATGCACTGATAATGAAATAGACTCTGTTAATTTTTAGTATCTGGGGAAATTTTATTATGTACATATTTGATGGATAATTTTTTGGATTAGTGACTAATACTTAAGTCGTATGATCAATGAGTTAATTAGCCAGCCAATTTGTTTAACACTGGTGGCATATTTGTTAGTTTGGTTAAATGTTTAACCCTGGTATTTTCCCTGGCTATGTACGTAACAGCCGGTTATTATAAATACTTTACAAAGTGTATTTAACCACTACTTTAAGTGACCAGACTAAGTTGCTTTAAAGAAGCATTGAAACTTTTACAATAATGACTGAGATAAAGGTTTTCAGACACTAATAGTCATAATCGCAAATGTGTTTATTTTTCCATCATAATCTACCATCAATAAGACACTGTATATTGACATTAAAAGACCTTTTACCCTGTAATAACAAAGTTATAAGCTTTTTTGTAATGCCACCCTCATGGTCAAACAAATTGCTCGAGCGGACATGATCTCATATTAGGAAAAAACACAAAACATGTTCTTGCTTTTTACTGTCAGCATATTTTTAACTTTATAACAGTTACATAGACAAATGTAAAGTCAGTTGTCATCATATAGGTAAAGGCCATAGGTGAATTTAGCCCATTTAAATTATGTACATACATATGCAAATGAAATACCAAAACAGTATGAACTGTCACCGTCATATAACAGAAATATTTGCAGCTTAAGTATACATGGGTCGGGTTTGAATACCTAGCACAGTAACGTGCCAAATGCTGTTTTTAGTACATATATCACAACTGAACATGTCACAAAACGTCATAAATTATAATATTCTGATTTTAATACCAGCTTGGTGACTTAAACTATTATTTATGACAACTAATACAACTTAATACTAAACATTGTTACTATAATTAAGTATTAGAGTCACTCGGATAACAGTCGTCAGAGAAAACTATAGTGGACACAATTGCCAACATACAGGACTCATGACATCCAATAATTGAATGAATTATCCAACCATCTCTTAACCTAGTATTTACATAAAAACAGACTGACATGCTTGTGTTGTAAAGAATAAAATCAATCCGGTACAACAGTTGTCGAGGTTAACAAATTACTTAGTGTAAAACACAAGAAAACTTAAAAGTTTTAGTCTCTGTTGATCTAGCATATATCTTTTTATGTTGTTTAAAAATGCATTTATTTGTATTTATATGCAATTTAAAAAGACTATACATTATCATAATTATGCATAAAATACACAACTTTGTGATGTTAACCGCAATACACTAAAATTCCGCTTTACGACCACCTCGATTTTACGACCACCCCGCTAAAGCGGACACTTTTTAAGAGACCCGATTGTTTTCCTATATATTTCAATGGCCGCAAACCCCGATTATACGGGCACCCCGCTATTCCGTATTACGACCACTCATCCCAGACCGAAAGTACCAAATAATGCTGAAAATAACCCCGTTATTGCGACCAGTGTCATTTGGTCATTAACACTTAGCATCATCAATTAACAACATATGCCGTGGAGATAACAGAATGCTTTGCGGTATACAAGGATCGTGTGAAACTCAATATTACCTATGTGTTGATAAGGGATTAGCACATCGACTGTGTATCAGATTACGTTTATTGACACTAGTGGGTAACACTGATGAATACTGAACCTTAAATGGGTTTAGTTTATCAAATTTTAATTCTTTCCGAGTTTAATTTTATATCCATAACTATACGTTTCAAACTCTGCATGTAATAAAGCACTTATTGAACACAAATTGGAATTTTTGTTTTCATTTGTTATTCATTTATATTTTCATTTAAACTTTAAATTACACAGACGTTTTAATGTACTGACACTGTGATCTGCCGTACCTCGATAATACGACCACCCCGCTTTTAAGACCACTTTTATTAAGACCCCCAAGTGGTCGTATTAGCGGCGTTTTACTGTATTGACAAATAAGCAACATGTTAAAGTACCCCCACTAAAAACAAATTCTAACACTTTTAGGAAATGTGCTTTCAACTTCAAAGTGAATTCTTGACTATTGTTCAAGTGTATTTGACTCTCCAAACTTAATTTTTTTATTGTTAATACAAATAAACAATGCAAAACTATAAACTTTTACCATTCCTAACTGGAAATATATGCTGATCAATGAAGTATGGAAGGGTGGGTTTAATAATTGACAACAGTTATTTGTAAAATAATATTTATCCAACATATTTAAACTAACGTTGATACAAACTCTAGTTTATTCAAATTTCTTACTTGATTAAGTTGAAATGAATGTTTAGGAGCTTTACATGTAATTTTGGGATTAAATTAAAAACTGAAACACCTAATTTATTTGCTATTTAACTCAATAGTTACTCAAAGTGTATCAGCAAATTTAAAACAAACTGTTGTAATTGCATGTTGTAGTATTGCAAAAAATATATTTTACATTTGTATACAATATATTTAGTTAATGTTGTTGAGCTAATAATATGATTAATATTTACCCAATATTAAATAATCAATAACTATGTTATAATTTATTTTGTTCATATAATAATCAATGAAAAAAAATAGTTAAATTAAAGCAGGGTAACACGTCATTGCTGTCAAAGCAACATTTTTAAAAATTATCAAGTATTAATATAACTTAAAGATAATACTTAAAAGTGTACATCGAAACTTTTGTCAATATCGGCACAATCATGCAGATCATTAAATTAAAAGTGTTCAATCCAAGAACAGAAGCACGTTACCGGTAATCCTATGATTGTTTTTGGAAATTCTTCTCGTGCAATATAGTTTCCTGGACCCGTATGTTCCTGTGAAAACTTGAAGTGATGAATTGTTTATTTTTTCTCAAAAGTCCACGATGATTTGTCTAGAATAAGTTATAAACGTTGCCATTGATGTGACATCAGGGAACCTGAGCCAGGAAGCTGCAAATACAAATTATTAAGTCTATATTGTGTAAGTACAAGTATCTAAAACATGATCATTGTTAACGTCAAACACTGAGAACATAGCTAATTCGACTTTAGATGTCAAATTATGGATCATTGTGTTCAAATGTGAATAAGTTAACGCATTCTATTAATTCATTTAATATTGATATTAATATATTTAACTAATAAAGGAATTCCAAGTACAAACACCATTGTCAAACCTGTATGCAATGTGGTGCAAATCAAGCCAGTCTTCTCTTAAATTCAACTCATCACATGGAGTTTATGTTTTGTGGTGTGTCTTGCATACATACAACACTATTCCTGAGCCACCAGTCTCTATTCTGGCACCGAAGTAGCTAGTAACGTTCAAAGGAATAAAATGTTCCATACAATAATGATACCGATACAAGTCCACGATAGCACTGTTTGCGATGGTAGACAGTAGATATTTTCAGAAATAAAAACAACAACAAATTCCACAGTCCTTCATAAGGCTTCCACTTTGAGAGATTGTGTACCGTAGACACATCATTAATAATTACACCAGTATAGGGAACGTATCAACACGCTCACTTTGATCAGTAAATACGTTCACAAGTCTTTTTAGAAGTTCACTGTTTGTGTTAGACAATATATTTCTGTGATTATAAACTGACATAGTAAATGATCATAGGCGCCGCCATTTTGATAATCACGAAGCCAAAAATACGCAATATGTTTTTATTTATGCTTAACACATGAACTATACGTTACTTCTGTTGAATAATTGCAGATGCTTACCAAAAACTAAATGTTTCGTTTTCGTTTATGGTTTATTTACAAAATACACGATGGTTATTTATGTAACTTTTGGCGATCATGGTCGTCCGACCGTTATCCAAAATATACCGGAAGACACCGATACGTTACGAACTGAGCCGATATTACCCGATTTCATAAGTGTAAGAATACCTTAAAATCTATACACTTTTATGACGTATTCACTGTTGTGACGTATTCAGATTGCGTCATTTGTCCATTTTTTGAGTGGTTTTCCCGTATGAAATGTTTAAAATAGTCAAGATAACAGTAACAATCAACACCAAATAAACATGTCCATAACTTCTAATCCAGTCAGTGCGTTCCGACTTTCATAGATTTTATATAGCCATATAAGGAAATGTGCCGCACCTTTTGACAGCACAAGGAACTTTTCTGTTAAATTGTTTCGAAATCCATTCAGTGGTTTCTGACAGAAACATTTTCATTTTTTTCAATTAATCCATATAAGGAAAACTTTCCAGTCCCCGTGCTGAAATATTTGTTTTAAGGAACGAAAATTATTTGAATTTATTATATAGTGAAATATAGAATTGTATTTGTGAAATAAAATCTGATATTTGAATTGTTGGAACAGTGAAAATGTCAAATTTTATTGTTTCTCTGCAGTGAAAATATAACATCAAACGGACTTTTTTTTCTATAGATTTGATAGATTTACCAGAAGTGTTTTACCTACCTTGGCAAATATAGATGAACACTATTTGTATATGTTTACAGAAAACACATTAAAGAAATTATCACAAAATAATTAAATGACAACGATGCAAAAAAAAAGACATTTTATACCACCATACATTTTTCTATAACCACTCTTGAAATAAAATTCGAGTATTTATCCTCTATGTGTTTGACAGAGGGTCTCCCAAAGAACATATTTGTGAAATTATTTTTAAATTACTGCGGGCGATTTCAGACAAGAAGATTGTCAAAGATTTCATAAAGCCATCGCCTCCTTGCAGCGACGTTTTTAATTGTGTATTTGTATGAATATGGTAGAGGGCCACCCAAGGAACATTTCATGAAAACTATTTTGAAATCAAGTGACAAGTCCAAGAATACCGGTACTCCTGCAAAGTTTAGTAAAAATACCACCAAGCCGTTTTAAAAATATACTAACACATTTGTCATAAACATTTCTGGATTGCGCAAATACCCAGTTTAGAACTCGTTTGAGATATCCTTCGAACAAATGTTCTGAGCAAGTTTCATGATTGTTGGGCTATACATGTGGCCTCTAGAATGTTCACGTGTAGTTTTTGACCCCATGTTACCCAGTTTCGAACTTGTCCGAGCTATTATTTGAACAAATGTTCTGAGCAAATTTCATGATGACTGAGGTGTAAATGTAGCCTCTAGAATGTTCACAAGCTTTTTCTTCAATTTGGCCTGGTGACCTTGTTTTTGACTCTACGTGGCCTAGTTTCAAACTCGTCTAAGATATAATTAAAGCAAATGTAGAGAGCAAGTTTCAAGAATATTGGGCATAAATGTTACTTCTAGAGTGTTCACGAGCATTTTCTTCAATTTGTCCTAGTCACCCAGTTTTTGACACCACATGACCCAGTTTCAAAATCGTCTGAGATATCATTGGGACAATGTTCTGAGCAAGTTTCATTATTAGTGGGCTATTAATTTGGCCTCTAATGTGTTCACAAGCTTTCTCTCCAATTTTGACTGGTGACCTAGTTTTTGACCCCATGTGACCCTGTTTCGAATTAATCTGAGATTTCATTAAAACAAATGTTCTGAGCAAGTTTGAAGAAGATTGGGTAAAACAATGTGACTTCTAGAATGTTCAAGAGCTTTTTCTTCAATTTGCCCTAGTGACCTAGTTTTTGACACCACTTGACATAGTTGAGAACTCGTCTGATCATTTGAAGAAATGTTCTGGGTTAAGTTTCATGAAGAATGGGCAATAAATGAGGCATCTAGAGTGTTCACAAGCTTGTTAAAGTTGTTAATTTAGCCATATAAGGAAAACTGCCCCTCCACCTGGCGGCCATGTTTTTCAACGAAGCGGAACCATTTTCGAACTCCTCCAAGATATTGTTAGAACACATGTTTTGAAAAATGTGACTTCTAAAGTGTTCACAAGCGTTTCTCCAATATGACATAGCGACCTAGTTTTTGACACCACATTACCAAGTTTCGAAAATTTCCGAGATATCATTGGGGCAAATGTTCTGAGCAAGATCCATGAAGATTGGGCAATAAATGTGGCCTCTAGAGTTTTCAAAAGGTAAATGTTTATGACGCACGACGGACGACGGACCACGCACCACAGACGACGGACGACGGACAAAAGACAATCACAAAAGCTCACGTTGTGCTCAGGTGAGCTAAAAAGCAAAGCATTATGATCTAGTATTGATGTTTCCGTAAAAAGATTGTTTGACGTACTTTATCCAAAAGTCATTTTATACATAATATTTATTATTTTGTTGTTGTTGAAAAACCGTACATTGGACAGGGAAATGCAGCAATCATGCATGGTCAAATCATGCATATGACAACAAAATTTTAATACTTGTTATACTTGCTCCCAAACCAAATACAATAAAAACCGAAATGCAATTTTGGTACAATTGCATTTAAACATGCCTTTCTATGCAGTTAGAATAGACCATCAAACATAGAATACACTTTGTTCATTATACCAATGTTTTATACGCAGTTTACAATTTGAAATTTAAATGTTGTGTAAAATAATGTGTACTTTAGATATAGTGCGAAAACATTGACCTGATCCTGCTGACCACTGTTTGAATCAATTTTCCGGTTAATTAATTATCTATTATTAGGGTCGGCCCGTTTTTAAAGACGTTTGCATAATTGATTTTCAACGACAGATTTTCTTAAAATTTGCACAAACACGCATCAATGAATGCTCAAACTAAAACAGTTTTAAAAATAGGGGTCCCCGGCCTTGTTCCGGATATATTTGGTTTTGAATACCGTACCTGTCTAAGCTCTTTTTTCAGTTTGTGTGATAAGCAATGTGGAATTATATAAAGCGTTCATTTTCGAAAGAAAGGATGGAGATTTTTTTAATGCATCTTTTTTAAGTGTTTCGTTTGGAAATATACAAGTGCAGTTTAATGATAAAACGCGCTTTATCTACAGTTTCCATTTAAAAATATGACTTTTAATGGACGCTTTATAAGGTTAATTGTTCATTTTATATGCCTGTGATAACGTCAGTAAATAATCAAATATACGAATATTTTGTGTTCCAAACGACAGGTCCACACCGAATGTGCCACGGTGTTCAAGTATGTATGGCGATAAGATGTATAAACTACCTATACAGAAGTATGAAGAGGAGCAAGCAATGGTCCGCCTCTTAATATAATAAATATCGTTATTGTTCGAGGTTTTCAGTTTCTTATAACAATGACTTCTTTTCCTCAACAGAAAACTTGATTTTACCAAAAAAAAGTAAGAGCACAAAAAACTTGATGTTTTCCTTCATTTGTTTTGGTTATTGCAGAATGCATAAGAGCTTGTACATCACTTACTTCATAAACTTATTTTCAAATGTAAATAGTGGATAGGTTTGCAGATATCACCCTTGTCCTGAGGTTGGAGTTTTTCACTGCATTATAATAACCTTTTTAGAATATATGCCTTTGCATTTAGACTTAAACAACAAAACACGTTCTTATTTATATAGCACAAAATGACGATTTTACAACGTTTAATCATTTAACTTTGTTAAGGTTGTTTCTTGTGGGTTATTGGAAATCACAGTACCACTGACTCAGTTACATACACAACCGATACACGCCAACCAATATAAGTGAGGTTTCAAAATAATTAAGGTATTGCTGCCAGGATTGTCGTTGCGTGAAGGGTATGTGTTTTTAAATTATTTATTTTTGACAATAAATACTGAGTTTTATTAATAGTATATCTGTATCGCTTTATTAACTGTATCGGTATGGGTATTTGATTATGTTTGAGAAAAGTTTCGAATGACTTGTTAATAATACAAGTCGACAATACACATATACGAGCGAAACAGTTAACCATAATCTTATTGTGTTTGCCATATTAACCAATGAATATAAACGTATTTTGCACAACGGTATTTATTTTGTTATGATTTATCTAGGAAAATTCAAAAATACAAAACAATACTAATATCTGGGAATTGTTGATGCAGATATAAGCGCTCACACTGAAACGGCGTCTGTATAGTTGAAATTGCGTGTGTTGTAGGTTAATTAAAAACGTTCTGTTGCCGCGCAGAAGCGAAGACAATAATAACCCGTGCATAGTTTAAGTACAATTAATGTTATTTTGTTGCGTATAACTGTGCTTTTTATTAAGAAGATCCGTTTCTCACAACTTGAAACATAGGTTGCTGATTAACTTTATCATGACCAACTTTCATTTCGGTCTCAAAGGGAAATAACTCGCACAACCGGACCCCTTAACGAAGAACTTTAAATATGGTAATAAATACGGGACAGTTGAAAAAACAACAACAAAAACAACAACAACAACACAAACAACAACACAAACAACAACACAAACAACAACACAAACAACAACAACAACACCCCACAAAAAACACCAACAAAAATAAAAAACACACAAAAACACGATGTAATGAAAGTTAATAGAATACCTCTTTTCATTTAAACGTGTTCTTTTGGTTAATTCCCTTTTTTACCAAACCAAATACTCAAGGGCCGGATAAATATTAAAATGGGCAATTATTTGCTATTAAATTAAAAACTGATGTTGTTTACATTTAAACTACACCTGGAGTCTCTTACTACAACTCTTAACTAAACATACAGTTTCAATAATCATGTAAATAGATTACCCTATTTAAAAGGTACGTTGTATGAAAATATTAAACACAAATATCCCGAAAGCACAAACCCAGATGCTTTTACGTATTAAACAATAATTAGTTTTTTTTAAATACAGTTAGGCCAGAGTTTGTTGATTGTTTAAACAAAACAAAACCAAGAGCACCGCCTACGCTGGACGCTGGACTTTCTCATATCGTCCATTTGGCGCAAAAATACTGTAACTGAACCTTTCACCAATTTCACAGAGGAAGCAAAACACAGATTGTCTTATATTCAATGTAAAATTAAGTTTGTATTTTATATATTCATAATATATAAAAATAAGCCTATTAAGGAGCAGTTGTTGTTTGTTCTCAGTTTACTTCGAATAAAAAATTATTTGTATATAGTTGTTGAGTTACATGACTTTGTCGCTGAATTATTTTGAGCGCAACAAGTCTTGTACGTACACAAACAATAGTATTTTAGTTCATATATTTAGAACATTTACAACTTTTGATAAGGTATTTTTAATATTTGTCATCCATATTATTATAATTAACTAATATAATCAATTTAATTCACTTCAATTAATTATTTGTGAGTGTGTTCAGAACATTATTCTTAGTGCACAAATCTGGTTACTAAGTGCACTTACCATACTTTTTGCGCAATCATTTTTGGCAAAAGTCAGGATTTCCAGGTGATTTCAATCCTAGCATTCAAATATGTTATGTGATATGGTATTATTAGGTATTGACTTGAAACTCAAAGTACCTAATCACAGTGATGATTTTATTCTGTAGACAATCGGAGGCCCTTTATTCAATTAAGAAATTTCGCTTTATGATAAATTTTACAACATCTATAAGACGTATTGACTTGAAACACAACATATTTGATCACACTTATGAACCCATTATGTAGAAAAGATGTAACTAAATCAAGGATCTTGGTGGAGCTATTGACCTTTTTTTAACGTAGAATTGCTTGCTTAAGGTCAAATATATCTATATGAGGTATTGACTTGACATTCAAAATTCTTCATGACAGTGCCAAACTTAGTATATAAACAAAAGCTATCAAATATCGTCCCCTTGGCGCAAGAAGTCATGTAACTGACATTTTCGAGAAAATACACTTTTATACATAATTAGATCCTGCATTTTTATATTTATATTTACATCGTGTCTATCAATTTATGTGTATGTTTGTATGCACATGTATAAATCTAAATGCGTGTAGAAAAATGAAGCAATTGTATTAAATCAAAGTTAATTTATATGTTTCGTCCATGATATTTACTAAGCATATTTTCAGCAGTTCCACTTTCTTTATAAACGACACGTTTTTGTGTCCGTAATACGTTATATTTCCAAATTGGAGTGCTAATTTCAGATGCTATCTATTTCATTTATTACAAATGGCCCTCCGCCTGTACAACATGCTTTCATATTCGTATAAATAAGTTCGACATGCATGCCTTATATATCATGCTAGAGCACATATACATGTGCGTACCTCATGTAAACATGTTTTCGTGATCTGGGTGAAATAAAGATTTTTTACTTTGACTTTTACCAGACTTTGATATAGACCATGACATTTATAGCAAAGACAAACCAGTGCTAAAATGGTCGGTTGGCCGGGCATATCATTTTAAATATATTTTTAGCGTACTATGCGACACATATTAGTTTTAGATTAGAAAGAAAACATCACACACAGTATTTCATAAACGTTTGTGTGCAATTCATAGCATCAATATTTCAAGATCTTTAACGTTAACAAGTACATTTTAGCTCGATATTTCGTAGACATGAGCGTTAATACTCAAACCGATGTCGGTTTCCTCGTCGCAACTCAGATTAAAGTCTTTGTCCTGTAAATTTAAAACTACCAAAGGTATGTACTTGTCACTTGGAACATGAGTATATATAGCTTATTCGGCTAGTAAGGTGTGCTAGGAAGTTGTATCAATCAAATTGGTTATGTAAAGTTGTATCGCACGAGAGGCGAAGCCTCGAGAGCAATTATACATGACACTCCCAGCTGGACTGACACTAATTCTCAGAACACACTACTAGAGCAGAATTGCATTTAATATATATTACAACACAACTTTTTGCATTAATTTAATGGTAATGAGGACTACTAGTATTGTGATTAAACATTCATTTCTCAAATTTCTGATATACTTACATTGCATTACATTTTACAAGTAAACTGGCTTTGAAACATGTGCGCTTATGTACGCATGTCAAAACAACAAATGTTGTAATTCTAAGACGAAATTAATCTTTTCAGCATTACTTATGCGATTTTTGTGTATAGTAATGTATACAAATATTCATTAAAATGTAGTGGCTTTATACATTTACGAGGGCTTTGCCAAAGTTCGTAGAAAATGCTTAACTTACATTGTTTATACCAATGGTACATCACATTACACAATTACAAATATTGTACTGATTACAAACAACCATTAACAATATAGAGAATATGAAAACAGTTTATTTATAATATACACTGCTAAAAAATTACGTCACAAATATGGCGAAAATTATCCAATGTGTTTAATGCACTCGTTTTAATGGAATAGCTGTGTACAAATTCTGTGTAAATGTTATTTCAAACAAAACTATGATATATATTACGACCAGATGGGGTGTTAATAGTGTTGTGAAATGATTGTTAATGCAATTTCTGTTTTCATTACTGAAAACTGCACGTTTTCAGAATGCTCAGTTTGGTGCACTGTAAATGTTATAAATACTCAAACCCAATACAACCAATAGTCAGCAACTATGTTGGATGGTTTGTTGTTCCTCATATCAGTAACGTTCTGGAAGTCATTTCCATGCCTATTGTTGCGCTTGCTCAATTTTAAAGTTTTCAAGAAAAAAAACACACAAAATCCCTGTCCACGAAATTTAAGAACAACACTCATATTGGCTGATTGTTTTAATACAGACGTTTTTTTTATCAATTATAAAGTCACATAAATTGTACCTTATGAATAGTTTATATACCAATAACATAGTTTTATGAACAATAATTCCTGAAATCATAACTTATATTTTAAAAAGTAATCGGAAATTGTTTGTCGGAACGATCCACGATTTGTTGATATAATTAATAGAGGTATCAAGACTTTTGGGTCCCAGGACGTTTCTGCCCCAAGAGTGTTTGTGTTCTTTTTGGGCAAACAGTAGGCTCCCATGTACTTTTCTGCTCCAGGGCATTTAGTCTCCTTATTATACCAGTATATTTGCAAACATATTGAAATTACGTCTTCTTTAATTAGATGTACATAATACATAATCTATATATACTAAGGATAACCATATTTTAAATATAAAATCATGGCTAAGATGTTTTCCGTTAATATAATAATTCATATACTCTATATATACTAATGATAACCATATTTAAAATATAAAATCATGGCTAAGATGTTTTCCGTTAATATAATAAATCATTTGTCTACATAATCTAAATTGCCTGATGTCTCTTTGAATGTACATAAATACCAATAGTCCGGAAATAATATTTTATCACACCACTATTCTGATATCGGCCTGATACAATGGTGCCTGATATATGTTTTTTATATCAGGTCAGTACCGTTTATATCAGTCAATGTTTGGAGGTACGTCATATTACTCAAAATCAGTTCTAAAGTCAACATTTTCAATAAACATTAATCAGATTCAACAAAACAAACAATTTGATACCAAGAACGTATAATAGTTTATTATTTGTAATCATCATAAATCACAAAAACGCTATTTTTTAAATACTCACATAAACCCGCACTTTGGTAGTGATATGACGTCATCAATGGTATAAATCGTCCATACAAATTTATGTCAATACATTCATAATAAATGCACTAAAAGTCACTGCAAAGCAGCAGTTTATGTTGAACCAAAAACATTATTACCAAAAAGTGAAGACATTATAGTCACATACTGTCAATCTTGACACGATCTTGGAAATGTCAATTTCAATACACAACTCCAAGATGGCGTCTCCAAACAATTCAGCGTTATTTGTTCTCCGATGAAATGATCGTTGCAATCCATTTCAGTTCGCATTTTCAGTATTTTATGAATGAGCATGCGAATAATCTATGTATTCGTAGTGCAAACAGTTCACTTATCATTACGAAATGTTAATTATAAGGTATTACCCAGTCAACTTTTAGAAATCCATAACTACATGTACGTGAACGTGTAAAGCCGGATCTGCAAAATCAGCGCCGCCATTAGTTTTTCAATATATAAAAACCAGCTCGTTTGGTGATATTTTACGAAAAATGTGGTATGATAAATAGAAAACAGGTTACTGCTTGGTCTTGTGTAATATATCAGGTTCGGCACGAATAAAATAACGGCTCGGCAAGCCTCGTCGTTATATTATTCTAAGCCTCACCTGATATATTACACGAGACCAGGCAGTAACCTGTTATTCTCTATATATCAGCGCCGTCTACAAGAAAATATTATTATAAAAAAACAACGCTGTATTCAATATACTAAACGTGTCTTTTTATTTTTTTTTCAAATCTTTATTTAGAGCCATCAAAACCGAATTGGGCAGAACATATATTTCTTAAAAGTAAACAATATACAAAAACACAACAACAACAACGTAAGTCATTGCAGCGTTTTTACAAACAGCATAAGTGACAACAACGCCGCCTTAATCCGAAAAATATAATGTCTACCATGTAAACTGTGTAAGGTATCTGAGAAGTGTTAAAGACTGTCTACATATCGGATTAGTGTTACCATATGTCGAAATCGTCGGAAAACCGGTAAATACCGAGTCGTGTTTCATATAGCATGTATCTACAAATGAGTCATCAGCAATGCGTGCTGACGCTACAAAACTAGGTTTCGGACATTTTCCGTTAAATCGAGGTGTTAATTCCAAGCAGAGCACGTGAATTATAACATCCCGCGTATGTCATTGTTATGGGACTATTAGATATGTTAACGAGTTTATAACATGTAATCTAACATACTGACATCCTAATGAAGTGACAAAACACCTAATTCGCTCAAGACGTTAGTGTTTTTCGTATAAAAACACGTTGTTATTATAACGCCATTAAAGGCACACCATTGATAATTCTAATAAAATTCTTAAGGAGCAGAACGAACTTCACTGTTAATTGCATTTGTACTCTACGAACATGCAGTTCTTACATTTTGTCACTTATCGTCATCCATTCATATAGTACTAGTAATCATACATAAGTGTGTCAATTTCACTATTGGTAGCATCGTGAACATCTTGATTTTTGCCATGCGTATATGTTTTGTTAGTTGATATTTCTAGTTTAAAAAAATCAAATATTTCCGTTACGACAATCTTTGTCTTTTATTAGCGAGTTTCTGCTACGGTGTTTGTTTGTATTTATTGTTTCTATTTTACATGTATCAATCACACGGGTAAGGAAAAAACACGACGGACCTCAAGTTTTACGAAAGAGTTCCAGCTTACGTAACACACAGCCTTCCGTTACAATGACAGGTCAAGTTAACATTTCACGGTTGAGTGTCCCATATTGTGATTTTATCCCATTTTTGTTGCATACAATCTGTTCAAGCAACTGCGATTAGGAACAACACCACATGCGTTCCCAATACACGTAAAAGATGTAAACAAGAAAATGTTAACAACTGTAACAGTTTATTCTTTTATCAGATTACTCGCTAGTCAGCGAAAACTTTTGGCTACGATTGTCAACGATTAATCGTGGACGTGTTAATCGTGATGAATCGGGATGCCCAGTGTCCCGATTGCATTTTACATCATATACAAACGGTTGTTGTAGGACGAGACTACGAATATCAACGACACATGTATGATTCCGCAGCCGGTTCTACATAATCTATAATACAAAATATCAAGCGAACTTTTACTCCTGTATATCTACTTTATATAAACCCAGTTGGGTAGAAACTTGCTGTGTTTGGAAGTATTTTTTAAATCTATTTAAAAAGTATTTGGTGGCAATTTTATAGTAAATGTTTAATAAGCGAATACAATAATGTTCCCAGTTTGTAATGTACGAACCACCTGCTATACAAATTCCACAATAGAAACTGTTATAGTGACGTCATTGCAATGAAAATTGACACACCAAAGCTTGTTTATACGAAAGTTCTACAACCTGAATGGTCTGTTTAAACGACAGTATGTGCCACAGAACATTTCATGACATTTAAAAGACACATATTTTACACCGAAATTTATTATTTAAGGGACTTAAATTCAGTCTGCTGCTGTAAAAGTTAGTGTTATTACTTGTGATCATGATTGGCTATTGAGATCGTTGTGGACAGGACTACACTTTTCAGCCACTTGTCAATCACATTGTTGAAAGAGAGACCTTATCGATCGTTAATGGTCCTGCGGAATCATTAGATAAAGGGATTAAGGGTGGTAGCTTTGACAATTAAGGCATGTTGGCGTTATTTAAGCATGTCGGCAAATGACTAACTGCTTTGAAGACATGTCAGGACCGACAAGAAAAACATAAGTGCAGGAAACCCTGGGATATGTTGAAACCCGCAATAAACGTTAAATTGATTTTCATACATCGATCTTAACAAGACAATGAATGCAAATTAATTTTTTTGAATCTTGTTTTAGACATATTATTTGTTCCATGTAAATCACATTAATAACTCATTAGGCATTTGATAGTATACATTCCTCTTAATTATAACAGTGTTTAGCGAAGTCAGCTTTACACAAGAACAACAATAGGAATTTATATAATCTCTTAGTTGTGGATTACTTTGTAGATTAAAATTAATAAAGTAATTGTATTTTAAAGACACAGATCGTACATGTGTAGATATAAACAACAGTTCATGTGCGTGGAATGGTAAAACACTACAACAGAATTAAAGAAAAATCATAAGAGTGATTGTTTCAAACAGAAAGAAATTACTTATTACACAAATGCTTAAAACTAAACCAGTAAATTGAATATTGGAATCCGAAACGAAAATACATAGTTTAACAAAAATACAATAACGAAATTTTGTCCAAAATACTATTTCTATAGAAAACAGTTGATAATGCACTTACAGAGACAGCCACGAAAACAATGTCAAGCATTTATTTGAGTAGCAATACATACGATATAAAAAAAATGCAATGAAAATTACCGCAAAACTTTTAACCAAGGTCCAAGTTAACCAAAGTCAAACCAAGGGAAACAGCTCTTACAAATGTATACAGTCATTAAAGACTTAAACGAATGACAACACATATACTGTCAGATTAACATGGCCTTGAGAATTAATATAACTCATAATTTGTGTCGTTGAAAGAGGGTTAAATACTGCAAAATATGTCTTGAATCCCAAATGAATAATCATAATAAACGGTACAGCACAGTCGCAAGTCGTGTACAGATCATTTGTTGATTTCATGCAAGAGACGTACAATTTTCAAATTGTTCACCGTGCATACTTTATAAACAATTGTGTACAAATCCAATACTCAGACAGTATATGACACCGTCTTGGTAAAGTACATGTATTTTTAAGCTTCTTGATGTTTAATATTCATAAGAATAACCAATTAAATGCCAAAAATCATCAAGAAATCGGTGGGTATGAAAACGACAAAACGAAATTAGAATGATTGTAAGTGAATTCGGCAATTATTAGAACGACGACAGACATTCAATGTATTCAATATATCCCACTAGGTAAATTAAATATTCCTTGATTTGATACAAAAGCTAACTTAGCTCAATGGTTTTGAAAAATCAAACAAATACCGCAGTTCTGCTACCCATGTTTCGAATTTTGCACTGTTCTATTGACAGCCAATCGCAATATCTGGCTGGCGCACAATTCGTTTGTCCACTGCGAGTATGCTCAAGCCAAAAAAACATAAGCTAAGACAATATCACCACCAATCTGTGTCCGTATTCACCAACCATTTTAAGAATGGGTTGGTGAATAAGGGCCCAGATTGGTAATGCACAGATTAGCAAACATACCTTATTATTACATAAATATAAACAAAGCGAATCTCCAGCTGCGACAGCAGAAGAGACCTCTTATTAGCAGCCCGACCAATTGCCAAAAACAATACACAGGACATCACAAAAACACATAACAAACACAACACACACATGAATAAAACTGGGGTCACCGCATTGGAACGGTCAATAAAGCATTGGGGGTTTAAACCGGTTTATGTGCGCACGAACCTCACACTTGGCCCAGAATTATTCACAAAACATGTAAGTGTAAATAAAAATTATCACCATAGCATCGCAATTCAAATTAAACAGCAATAAAAGAGAATATTATTCAATTTAATTACCATTTAATTACTCAATGGCTAGATGCAAACCAGAGCAGCAGAATTGCAACTTTCTGAAGCACGATGAAATGAAACAGAAAACAAGTATCAACTACATCTCGTCTTTTTATAAACGCTTTAAAGACATAGCATCATATAGTTCAATGTTCAGATCATCGTCATGCAATTTCAGGAAGAAGCCGTAATGTTGGATGTAAAAAGCAGATTGCATAGCTTTGGTGTATATGTTTATTTTAAACTGAATAAAACTTAATATATTATTATACATCTTCCTGCTAACCCAAATTGATAAAAATAATTTAACTGAATGAACGTGGATGTTAAAACCAGTCTATAAATCGGAAAAGCTGTAAAATATTAAATAAAATGGTACAATATATCCGAGATAATCTAACGCTACGTCACCGAGACAGTAAAAATATTTAAATGATGACGTAATTTAGAAACGCCCAATGCACACAATGACGTCATAACTTTAAAACGCAAAGAAGTTAAAGATACTTTTCCACCATTTAGAAAAGACCAAATTTGTAACGACCAAAGAAATTTAGTATTGAAAACTAATAAGCATGTGCTTTTTAGTATAAGTGTATTATATCCTTTTGATAAAAAAGAGTGTATTAAATTATTAAGTATACGTTTAACATTCACTTTAACATATTTTCATTTGCGAACTCGTTTCAAAACATCACTACTGTAAAATGATGGGTGGAATATTCCGTTGGATAAGAACCATTTCAGAGAAACATTGTATTTACAAACTAAGACATTATATTTTCAATAGAATTTAGCAAACTTATTGCGTAAATCATGATATAGAAAACCTTGTTTTACTAATTTCTTAATCAGTGTATATAAAAACAAGGAAACATGATAAAAAGCATGAAAACAGCGTGATACAAATTATACCTTTTTAAAAGATCGATCTATTTATCAATGAAAAAACTGTCTTCTCTGTAGAAAAAGGAAGCAGATTTGGGCAATAGTTCTTGTAGGGCACTGTTTGTAAAAATAAATTCTAATTTATCACTTACAGCTAGACTATTAGGATGAATAAGCACAGCCTAATCATAGACGGTATTTCTTATGTTGTTATACAAAGGGCACTCAAATAATGCATGACTCTGATCCTCAGCTACTAGTCCTTGTTTACAAAAAGGACAACACTGTTGTTCTACAGGCAAACCTTCATAACGACCGGTCTCAATACGTAAAGGAGCAACACCACTTATAAATTACATACTATTTATCAATGACATTTAATCAAAATGACTGTACAATATTTTTCTACACAATATTCATGTTTCAAAAGACAAAAGATTCTAAGTTTGTTACCACCTATTCCAGAAGAGCCATTAACATAATTAATTTTCAGTAACTAGTCATTTTTATAATATTGAAAAATGTATTATCCTTATTATGTTAACAAGTTTATTTGTCACACTTGCCTAGAAATATCAGTATAATGCTATAAGTTGCAATGTTGTTAGTGCTTAATGACACACCTAAACCAGTTTTTACAGGTATGTGACTTGTGTTTTGCCCCGAGTGCGATGGGTTTATTAAGACGAGTTAAGTTAGTAATGGACAATATGTAGAAACAACTTTCTATTGGCGAATGGAGACAGGTATTCCCCCGTATCGCCGCCAATCGCCGAATTTGGTGTTTTTTTTTTCCTACACCAATGTAAAACTTCATTGCTTTATTGAACAGCAGCAATGTATGAGAAAGACATATGTCCCCACAGAGTAGCCCCGTAGATTATCACGAGCCAAACAACTGACTCATATAACTGTGCATACACTGTGTGTGGAACAGCACCCATTGTCTTAACTTTGGCAATCAACAGCCCTAAGGCACGGTTCGCACTCTGAGACACCATTTTGACTGTAACATTGAAGTCTAAAAGATCATTTAACATAAACCAATATATCTGTAATTTTCTGCTCATTGTATGATATGTTTACCACATTTAAATACAAAATTTGTGTGGAAATGTACAATATTTCTCTTATTTCAGTAATAAACACATCATTTCTTAAACACCAATCATCACAACCGGTGAACAATATTTGTAAATGCTATTCACTATCTGCTATTAGTACTATATTATCTTCATACATCTGCATACAAACATTTTTATTCTTATCTATTTAACACTAACATTGAATAAATATATACAGCAAGGTCATAAAAAGATATATTGAACAAGAACGGTGACAAAATACATCCTTGGCTTAAACCACAATTTACAGCAAACCAATCCGTGTAATGTAGGTTAACCCTAACACAGGTAAAGACTTGTACAAGGATTGAACGGCACATAAGTATCTTGCCTGTTAAACCAATAATCTGTAATTTCAACCACAATTTAGAGCGATTAATGCAGTCGTATGCCTTTTTTTTTTAAATCTATAAAGGCAGTATGAAAAGTTTACACAGCTTTCTAGAGTCAACAATACTAGTTAATAAAGATATTTGGTCAATAGTACTCCTTTCCGTCCTAAAACCACTTTGTTCCATCCAGTAAAACATTATTTAGCTCAACACAATGAGTTAATCTTTCATTGAGAATACTTCAATAAAATATATACAAAGAGGAAGCAATTGCAAACACAAGTACAATGTTACGTGTTTTTATGCCCCCGCCATCAATGATGGAGGGAATATAGAGTTTACCCTGTCCGCGTGTACGTACGTATGTACGTATGTATGTGTGTACGTGTGTACATATGCAGGTATGTTAGGATCCTTGTCCGGACGATAATTTTGTCCAGCATTAGAGGATTTTCAAATAACTTGGCAGAAATGTTTCGCATAATGAGACAGTGTGTCGCGCGCAGGAACCAGGCTCCTAGGTTCAAGGTCAAGGTCACACCTACAGGTCAAAGGTCAAATAAAAGAATTTAAGCCTTCTATCCCTGTCCGGAGAATAATTTTGTCCAGCATGGAAGGAATTTCAAATATCTTGGCACAAGTGTTAAGCATAGTGAGACGGTGTGTCGCGCGCAAGAACCAGGTGCCTAGGTCCAAGGCCTAGGTCAAACCTAAAGGTTAAATGTCAAAATTAAGAATTTAAGCCATAGACCCTGTCTGAAGCATAATATTGTCATGCATGGAAATAATTTCGAACAACTTGGCACAAGTGTTAAGCATGGTGAGACGTATCGCGCGCAAGAACCAGGTCCGTAGGACCAAGGTCAAGGTCACGCTTAAAGGTCAAAGGTCAAATATAAGAAATTAAGCCGTAGACACTGCCTGGAGCTTAATATTGTCCAGCATGGAAGGAATCTCAAATAACTTGGCACAAGTGTTGAGCTTGGTAAGACGGCGTGTTGTGTGCAAGAACAAGATCCCTAGATCCAAGGTTAAGGTCACACTTAAAGGCCAAAGTTCAAATATAAGAATTTAAGCCTTCTATCCCTGTCCGGATCATAATTGTGTCTAGCATAGAAGGAATTTCAAATAACTTGGCACAAGTGTTGAGCATGGGGAGACGGTTTGTCGAGCGCAAGAACCAGATCCCTATGTCCAAGGTCAAGTCACACTTAAAGGTCAAACGCCAAATATAAAATTTTAAGCCATATACACTGTATGGAGCATAATATTGTCTAGCATAGGAAGGAATTTCAAATAATGTGGCACAAGTGTTGAGCATGGTTAGACGGTGTGTCGTGCGCAAGAACCAGGTTCCTAGGCCCAAGGTCAAGGTCACACTTAAAGGTGAATGGTCATTTAAGCCATATATACTGTCTGAAGCATAATTTTGTCCAGCAGGGAAGGATTTTAAACTAACTTGGCCGAAGTTTTAAGCATGGTGTGTCGGTGTGTTGCGGACAAGAGCCAGGTCCCTTTGTATCATGTCAAGATCACACTAAAAGGTCAAAGGTCAAATAGAAGAATTCAAGCCATAGACCATGTCCGAAACATAATGTTGTCCAGCAGGGAAGGATTTTCAAACAACTTGGCATAACTGATAAGTTTTATGCGGCGGTGTCGCATGCAAGAACCAGGTACCTAGGTCCAAGGTCAAGGTCACACTTTAAGGTCAAGTATATGTATATATGTTAAGATTCTTGTCCAGGCAATAACTCTGTCCTGCATTGAAGAATTTTCAAATAACTTGACAGAAGTGATAACCTTTATAAGAGGATGTGTCGCCCGCAAAAACTAGGTCCAAGGTCAAGGTCACTTAAATGTAAAAGGTAAAGTATAAGAATTAAATCCATGGATTCTGTCTGGAGCGTAATTTTGTCTGGCATGAAAAATAATCAAATAACTTGGCAGAAGTGGTAAGCATTATGAGACGGCATGTGGCGTTCAATGACCAGGTCAATAGCTGAAAGATTAAGGTCATTAATCAAGGTCAAAGGTCAAATAATTTTCCAGAGCATAATATTGTGATGCATGCAGGGATTTTCAGATACATTGGCAGAAATGATCACAATCACCAGATGATGTGTTGCATGCACGAACCTGACTTGTGAAGTTAGCGAATTACTTCCCTTAATTCAGTGGTGTGCAAAGCATAATTAAAAAATGATGAAAGGCATTTTGTTGATTTTGCACAGAATGATTTAAGATAACAAGAGTAAGTGAAGCATACAAGAACCATAACTCATAATTGCCTTAAAGTTTAATTACTACCCTTTATTGATTTTTTGTCAGGACTAAAACTATTTTGTGATATCCAAATTGCTTCACACAATAAGAGAATACATTAGCAGACAGTAAAATGCAAAAGGACAATTCTCTTTTTGCAAACTTATTTGAATGCATACACAAAAAGCGGCGCCATGTAAAAATGGCTGTATAGGTGGTGGCATCCATATCTGTGGACACATTTCTAGTTAATAGTTAGATCTTTCTTACGCCTATATAATGAGTAAATTGTGTGTTAGCTGAGTAATCATACAACTTTTTTCGATACATTTTCGATTATGGTATCAAAATATAAAATAATAGGAACAGTACACGTCTATCATTTTAATATTTACAAAATAATTTTGACATTTCAAAAACGAGTGATAATGATCTTCATTCTCTTTTAATTAACATCTGTGAAGCTCGTATATGTAGTCTGATTTGCATATCTGATCACCGACACTTTCCTGCGTATAACATTATACTATCTGAAACACACTCATGTCTAGCACCAATTAAGTTTTGTAACATGCAAAGATCAACCATATAGATTGAAGAACAGTTTGCCACCGTTTTTAAACTGACAATAAAACGCTTTGGTTCAATACTTAAATATCATTGCAATTAAAAAACAATTCGTGAAATACATTAGGTTTACAAACATATTTCTGCCTAGCTAGTATAATTCTATCAGCTAGTAACGAATTTCTTTAAAACATGTGTAAACTCAAGAATAATGTTTATTTTTATATATGTTTATCATTTAATATTGCATATATTTGCTTTTGAAGATAACACAGGCAAATAGTTTTCGTGCAATACCTGATATTACCTGACCGTGCAGTAAAATGAAACCAATCTGAACGACATTTCAATGTTAAATATGTAAAACGATATATTATTTATTAAAAAGTATTAACAATAATTAATAATTAAAATAAAATATTTATTGAACATATTTTGATGAGCAAGTACATTCTTTTTATTAAGATGTATGAAAATCTTCTAAAATTCTCAATTTCAAAATAAATTTCAGAATATGCACTAATAACAACAATATACTGCAGAAGGATATTTTATGCCAGCACTTATTAACTATTACATTTATTATTCATTTGTTGTCAATAAGATTTTACTTGAACCGAAAACAACAGTTACAAATACACATTTACAGCCGTTTTTCCTATATAAAACAAGCCATTGTTCTATCAGCTTGTCTGTTTTTTTAACGGCGTAATCACGTGATCAGTGGGCGGAGTTATCGTCTCCCAGGCGTCATGTAGGCTATAGGGTCTTTTTTTATATCTAATGTTAAAAATTTAAGAACAGGATTGATAATGTATTTGTTTAATTAGAAAGGTATAATTCCGTTATTAAAAATATGTTTAACAGCACATAGAAAATTAATACTTAGATCATGGCCTTAAACTACAACAGGTACATACTATCGAAACCTTGGGCTTTACCAAGTTTAGCCTTCTAAATTGGTTTTATAACCTCAGCAATTCAAATAGTTTATTTTTAACTGCTGCCAATAACAATTGTATATACATGAGCCTCATTATTGTAGGTTACATCAGTATCATTTATATCAATAAAGAGAGAAGTAAAATCATGTTTACATCTACCCAACACATATTCGATGCATGTGGAGGTTGACACATTTCCCATTCGCGGTGGTGTAATGGATATGGTGTCCGTCTTGCGATAGGGAGGTCCCGGTTTCGATCCCCACTCTGGGAGCGTACTCAATATCTCCCCCAAAGACACCAAGTACTGGTTCTACCCAGAAAACGGACTCGTGAGTGTCTCAATGAGCCTTAGGCTTTCGATGCAATCGAGCTAAATAAATAGGTTTAAACTAAACTTACACACTTAGGGATTTTATTTATTTGTCTTTGACTGACCAGTGCCAATTTTACCAATCGACTTTCAAAAATTAGTTTGGTGGCCTACACATTCATCAAGAAGTTGTTTTGTACATTAAAGCAGTAAGGCGTTTAGATCTCTGCACATCACGATCAAATTGTTTGCGTAGTATAGCTTAATCAGATTTACACACATTCCTAACACTTCTACTAGAGCAATTTAACCATTTTCTTCTCGGCAAAACAAAATTGTTGCCAAAGATCTTCAAGGTTATTACACTACTTAGGTTTACCAGTTCTCTTTTTCTAAAAAAACTTAATGAGTTATCAATAACGTTTTTTTATGGACTACTATTTAACATATTATCATGTACAATGTTGCATCATTCCTGATATGCACCGTCTTTGTTATTGACAGTAACAACAGTTCTCTCCAATTTATCTATGACAACACTAATATTAAAGAAAGCATCCTGATAAGACAAAGAGTCACCAGGAACCTACTTAAAATTTAACTTAATATGTCCATTGTTTACATGTTCATCTTTACTATTATTACAAAATTCATCTGAATAAGAGATTTGATCAGACTTCACAACAGTTTCTCAACTTAATTAATAATGGTGGGGTATAAAAGGTGGACTAATATTAGCTACATTAACAGAAGTAATACGATCTGTTACAAGACTCACCATAAAAGTCTTCAAATAAAAAAGATCTTCATGTTTTGTTACACAGTAATCAACTACAGCTCTACCTTTTGTAGAAATAGATGCAAAATTGTTTTCTTATCATTTCGACCATTTAACATGCATGTCTTGAAGTTAATTAGAAAATCTATAAACATTTCACCATAGACAGACAGACAGACAGACAGACAGACAGACAGTTTATTCAGACTTATACAATAGTACATCGTCTTCATACATTAATACAAATATTCTTTTCTGTCACGTTATTAGGTAGAACGAGCAAACATGTATATAACCAAACAAGGTCAGACACACACAATCGGTCAAGTAATGCAATAATACAACAAAAAACAAGCAACACAAAACAACAAAATAAACAACAAACAAAGAAAGCAAAGGTGGTAAGGACAATTAACTACACAGTTTCATTTATGATCGAATTTCTAATATCTAATGCTTCTTTGATGTATTTACATACATTTAATAAGATGGGTTTGTCACATGAAGCTAATAACTGATGGAATTTATATACAGATGGATTAACCCGACTTATATAATTTTAACCATAGCGCATTACGATAGATACTATCATAGCATTTTAACATGTCCACGTATATTACATATAAGCGTTTATTTTGATTTAAATAATTTTGCACAATTGACATCAATATATAAATAGTATCCACTGTGGAGCAACCTTTCCTAAAACCAAACTGCGCATCCGAGATACTGTTATTTTCATTACAAAATGTTACGATGCGCTTATTCAAAATAGTGGTAAATACTTTTGAGAAACAACTGACTAGTGTAATCCCTCTGTAGTTGTTTACATCGTTAACAGGGCCCTTCTTATGCAGGGGAATAATTACCCCTTCTGTCCATTTATCCGGAAAATAACCAGATAAAAATATACCGTTAAATAAATCACACAAATGGTTAGATAGAATATCGCTGCATTCTAAAAAATATTCGTTTAAAATACAGTCGCTACCCGGTGATTTGTTTCGTTTCAAATGCTTTATTGCAAAAATAACTTCCTCGACAGATATAGGTTTATCAAGTTCAGGGAAAGTAGAATTTTCTGAGTTAAAATCGTTATAAAAACAGAAGTCCTCTGCTTCCGCATTATAATTACCTGCCGAGTTGCTACTCAACTTTTCAAAAAAATCTGTAAATTCCTCAAGTGATATTTTATTTTTTATAACGTTTTTCTTCAATTTGAAAAATTTCCAAAATTCCTTAGGCTTATGTTTTCTTAAATTTTCTATTTCCGTCATTTTTCTTCTGTAGCAACAATTTTTCTTCTTGCGAAGTAGGTCTTTATAGCACTTCTTTTGTACACACAAGTTTTCTCTATTTACATTTGTTTTGTCCAAATTAAAAACACGCAAAGCATCTTGATACAAACTCCGAGCGGTAATGCACTCATTATCGAACTATTCCGCATTTTTTATACAACTATCAATATTCAAACCAGGGTTTGTTTTGAAATTAGACGTTCTAGAGAATAACGGGTCCGCAACACTGCGAATAGTATCTGTAAACTTATTTAAGGTTTCATTAATTGAAATTCTACTCGAATTATCAATATTTTGTACAATGTTATTAAAATCAGGCAACATTGAAATAATCCCTGAGCGAAATTGTTCACGTAACGTATTATCCCATTTGTATTTGATATCTGCAAATGATTGAAAATAGGTTGAGACATTATTGCAAATTAACGAAAAATGTAACGGTGCATGATCACTCCATTCGTTAAAACCATTCACTGTAAAATCAGATATACTTGAAAAGTTGCTTTCGTGGGACAACAAATAATCAATAACAGAAGTACCGTTACTCGAAAAGAAAGTTTGTTTACAACTGTTACCGATTCTGCCATTAACAATGCGTAAACAAGTTGATTTACAAAGATCAAGTAATTTAACCCCATGACTATTTAGTGAGCAATCTACTGAGGCCCTATCAGAGGCGTTGTCAGGCGAATAATCAGTATCATCGTAAACAGTATTTATTCTGTCGTGTACAACATAATCATATTTATTGCTGACTCTACTATTAAAGTCGCCTGTTACAAAAATTTTACCAAATTCTTAAAAATAGGTAATATCATTTTCTAACATTTCAAATAAATCTATATTTATTGTATTATAAACAGGTGAATCTTGTCCCCAAATATAAGCTGAACATATATAGAAATCTTCTGAGGTATTAAAAAAGTTGTGATCAAATTTTAACCATATTATTGTATCATATTGATTTTTTACAATTATGATACCATCTGCTACTTCTTCTTTAATGTATATAGCAATACCTCCACTATTTCTACAGGCCTGTTTATGTTGAAATTTTCTGAAGAAGTTAAAAGACACATAACCACTCAAATCAATCTCACTCTTAACATTCGCCCACGATTCATACAACAAACAAATATCATGAGCGCACAAAATATTTACAAATTCAGGAGATGACTTTTTACAATCCGTTAGTCCATTTACATTCCACGAAAGAACAGATACCTCACCACCGCCGTGTTCCTAGGCTCGTACCGCGGTCCCGTCGATGTACAACGTATCGTAGGCCAGGTATGCACGTTTACCTAGCCGCCTTGCCTCCTTCATTTTTGGGACCAATTTGCGTCTTTTCTGTATCACATCCGGTGGAAACTGTTCGAAGACGCGATACACAGTTCCTTCAAGTTCCTTCCACTTTTTTCGCACCATTTCCCTGTCTTTAAAAAACGTGAACTTGGTAACAATGTTTCTTATTTTACCATGTATCGGCGACCCAGGTGACCGGTGTACCCGTTCGAACTTGATAGACGCTGCTATTTCTTGCGTGATC
This sequence comes from Congeria kusceri, assembly GCA_027627225.1. Lineage (NCBI taxonomy): Eukaryota > Metazoa > Mollusca > Bivalvia > Myida > Dreissenidae > Congeria > Congeria kusceri. Next base: position 54,548,251 of record CM051024.1, on the reverse strand, counting down.
TTGAAAGCGTTCACAAGATGCTGTCGCAGCTTTGCTTCCGTCCTTTCCGGTGCTTCATTTATATTGGTTGAAAAGTCAACCACTTTTCATTGAGGCACATCATCAACTCCAGCTATTAAATCACCAACTCATCGCATCTGCAATTCAAGTCACCACACATGTATATAGTGCTAAGATTTTGATATTGATACACACACGTTAGTTAAATGTGATCATAAATTGAATTAACATCAACATTTCTAGACGAGTTTTCCGGCATTAAATAGCAAACCCATCGAGCAATAATATAGTCTGAATATTTATTTTGAACTTTCAGCCATAGTATAACTTCATGTTCATTGTTACGTATAGAAACATCATAAAAATTTACAAGATCAGGTGTGCCATTATGGACAGATGTCACACCACCGCCATATATTAACCACTAAATATATAAAAATTTGGATGTGCATCCTTGTTGATATGTGTTATTGTTTGTATATATGCTTAATGTGTTAATAGCCAGGACCCTTTGCTTGTTGCTAATACAAAATAGTCTATTGACACATTTACTAGTGAGTAGCATGTTATAAAACCTGGTTTTTTATATTATTTGATTTATGATGTATATATTAAAAAAATAGAATTAAACCGCGCATGAGAGGACATGATGATAAATCAGTATTACAAAGCACCCTCTCCCACCAAGTTGTACTGTTTGGATCTATATATGCATTTTAAATATTTTGGAGTAACATATTTGCCAAAAACTGGTTAACGATGTCTGGGGTTACTTATTCCTTAATGTAAACATTTCTGCGGAATACAACTTTTGAAAATACCGTTTACAAAATGCGCATTTTCTCATAATGTTTGCATGAGTTTCCACAAAATGATTATATTATTTTGCCGAAAATTTACAACCATGCTTGTTATTCTGTCCAGAAAAAAAGGGACCTACGAAAGTCTATCTTCTGAAGATTAAAATGGTTAGTTTGATGCAAAATAGCTCATTCTTAGTTGCATTTTCAACCAAATATTTTTTCAGGGAAGAAATATCTCGGATGAAACATATATTAGTATATCTAAACGACTGACGCTATTTTCGTGTATTTCACCATAACTAGCAGATTGGAGGACTACCAGTCAATTATAAAACGGCTCTTTGCGAGTGTGAAATGCAACCTAACACGAACACGGACATAGTTTGTTATACATTTCTTCGGATATTTAAATTTATTAGGAACAAAATCGATGAGAAAATGATTTTATTGTAAACAGCTTACATTTATGTCAACAAATATTCGTGCATACAAATGATGCTCTGGAAAGATATTATTTCTCAAATTCTTTTGTTTGACCTTTAAACTTTGAGTGTGACCTTAACCTTAACCAGCATGTTATTTCAGGGGATTTTAACGAACTATACACATAGTGTGGTTAACTATGTAGCTCTTTGCTCTATTATAGCAATTAGTGTGATGCGCCAATATAATATAGTCCTGCTCATTCAAGATACATTAACTTTCTATACGTATAGTCTGTTTCACATTGAGATGCTTATATGCGTGTACAACTGTTTAACTGTATATTGCATGTGATGACTCAGACGTTTTTCATTGTCTTGTTTAATGCTACATCTGTAATATGCATGTGATAACTTATTTCATTGTCTTGTGTAATGCTACATCTGTAATATGCATGCATGTGATGACTTATTTCATTGTCTTGTGTAATAACGTGTCACCTAACATTGTGCTGCACAAAAGTACTGTTGTTGTTTTTAATCAGTATTATCATGTTACAATTATTATGTAAATGATTAGTTACACATCGTTTCCATCAATGTACAAGGGCTACATGATAAATTAAAACGCGCTCGAGCGGAACAATATCTCTTACACCAACGAGCACTTTTTTTACAGGAGACACATTTTTCTGAAGATCTAAATACATTTTGCCAAGATGGGCTTTCGGAGTACGGAGAACACAATAGCAAATGGGTGTCAGTTTTCATAAGAAAATCCCTGCAGTGCACATTCATTGATAGTTACACAGACAAAAATGGGAGATACTTTTTAATGAATATTGAAATACAAAACAATATATTATCATTACTTAATATTTATGCACCAAATGACAACAAGAGGGCCAAATGTCCCTGGGTCGCTCACCTGAGTTTCATTAGTCGAACAATTTTCCTTGTGTTAGATTTTTATACGAACTCTGCCGCGATATCGTTGGGAAAATGTTTTTGACCAAGTTTCATGAAGATTGGGCAACAAATGTGAGTTGTAGAGTATTAACAAGCTTTATAAAATTTTCAATATAGCCATATTAGGAAAACTGCCCCCCCCCCCCCCTGGCGGCCATGTGTTGCAACGGAGGGCAACAATTTTCGAATTCAGCTGAGATATCATTAGAAAAAATGTTCAGCGCAAGTTCCAAGAAGATTGGGCAAAATATGTGACTTTTAGAGTATGAACAAGCTTTTCCTTCAATTTGACCTAGTGACCTAGTTTTTGACCGTCACGTGACCCAGATTCGAAATTCAACCGAGATATCATTGGGTCAAATGTTCTGACCAAGTTTCATGAAGATTGGCCAGTAAATGTGGCCTGTAGAGTGTTAACGAGGTAAATGTTGACGACGCACGACGGACGACGAACGACTGACAAAAGGCCATCACAAAAGCTCACCATGAGCACGTTGTGCTTAGGTGAGCTAAAAAACAACGTAACGTTTTTTTCGAAACTATTTCAAATTTATTAAACGAGCAATCACAAGGTATACAAATTATGGTGGAGATTTTAATGATATTAACGACAAACGTGATATTGTGTCCTCTTCACGATGTGAAGTAAAAAGTAATGCTAATTTTTCTTATCTAAAACGAAAAACACAATCTTACTGATATATGGCGATAGTTAAATCCAACCAAAAATCAATATACATGGCGAAGGAAAAATCAAACTGATAAGAGCCGTATAGATTTTTTGGCTAATAGATAGTAATAGTATTCCCCTTGTCCATTCAAGTGAGATTAGACCCGCAATTATTCAATCGACCGATCATATGGCCATATCTATCAATAGTAAAGCCCCATCAAAACGTGGTCCAGATTTTTGGAAATTACATAATTAAATCTTAAACGAACCCGAATATTGTAGTAAAGTTGAAAACATTATTGCAAAATGCTTACAGTTACAAATAAATAGTAAACAAACTGTGTGGGAAATATTTAAATGTGAAGTTAAACAAATATCCATAAAACACTCAAAAAAAGAATCGCGTGAAGTAGGGATGGGACCGAATACTGAAATCAATATTCGAATATTCGTTTGAGGTATTCGAATATATTCGAATATTTGTTTTGTAAATACTACCAATTACGGGACTGTGTCCGAATATTTACCTATCCGAAATATGTATCATACGAGTACGTAGTTGTTTTACATTGGTTCAGTGGTAAATGAGCGATATAACTTATTGAGTGTTAGGCAATAAAAGAAATGTAAGATATTGTTAAATGCATTGTTTATTAATTTGTTAATCGCTCAGTACACACATTTCTCATTACACAAATTGCACGTTGCCTGGGTTTTGTCTAATGTCCGCTTAAAGTACTTCCAAGCACATGATGTTGGCATTGTTTATAAATCAAGACTCTGGTATAATATACGGTGTTGATATAATGGAGAATAATTTGCAAGTGACGTATATAAAGATTGACCAGATCATGCTAATTTTGTTCAAGAAATTGATTGGCTAATAATGGCTTCATTTTGACTGGTTTACTTAGAGAGTAATTGTAATTTACTATAAGCAAGTTAACCGTATAGATGTCACTCAAGGACAATAAACAAGAATGTACGTCTTGTGCAAACTGTGAAACTGTTATCACAACCCGCCCAGTTTTGTTATTTGTGGATACAATGCGTCATATTCGCGCCTCCTTCAAACTGTTAATTCGCGGCACTTGTAAAGACATGGCCCCCCTGCCAATTATCAATTGTCGTTAATTGGACATGTTTGGCATGTGTTGTAAAAACGTCACTATGCCCCCGCCCACCTGCTAGGCAGGAAATACGACTGGAATTCATGTTAACTTTGCAATCAAACTGGAGAAAAACATTTTGTTCTTTAAATAAATTTGAAATCGAATATTCGTATTCGTTTTTTCTTATTCGAATATTATCCGATATTCGAATATTCGAAAATTCGGTCCCATCCCTAGCCAAAAGACATTGCACCTTCTTGAAACCTTCTTGAAACCGAGTTAAATAGTATTCTTTCAAAAGATACGGAAAACACAAATGATAAAAATTTAATCAATTAGAGAACGGCATAAAAGAAATTTACAACTTTCAGGCAAATGGTGCTTTTGTTCGATCAAGACTTTAGTTTATGGAAGAAGGCGAAAACAATTCTAAATATTTTCTTAGTTAAGAAAAATCAAGACAAAGTAGAAAAACTAAAAATCTTCTCTTAACATTGATGGCAAACACTTTAGTAACATAGAAGACATTTTATATAAAGAAATAATTTTCTATGAATCATTATATAAATCAAATGCTTGTACATACTCGGAATTAGAACTTTATCTTGACTCAGTTATACTTGAAAATACTGTCACATAAGACGACGTAAAATGTTAAGGTCATATATCTTTACAAGAACTGTCAAGCACTTTAGCATCCATGAAATCAAATAAGAGTCCTGGTCTTGATGGTTTAACCGTCGAATTCTATCAGACATTTTGGGATAATATATCACCCTTACTGCTTAATTGTTTTACAGAATGTATTGAAAAGGGCCAATTAAGACATACGCAAAATCAGTGTAGTTGTTCAATGCATTATAAGAAAGGCGATCCTGAAAATTTGGAAAACTGGATTCTTATTAGTAATAAACTAGATGGAGGTACTGAAATGCCTGACGTAACTACTTACGCAAAAACACTTAAAATGAAATGTGTAAAAATGTTATGTATTGGCGATAATGCGAATTGGAAGGTTATCCCTAATTTTTTCCTGAATAAAATGAACATTTATTCACTGAAATCGTTACCCAAAGTAAAATTTAAAATAACTCCCTTTTATCAGGAAATTATATGCAACTTCATTGAAATAAACAATATTAACACACCGAGAAAACCACAAACGTATTTTGATATAAGAACATAGGTAATATGGGGAAACCAATATATCAAACATAATGGCAAATGCATAGTTTTCGAAAATTGGATAAATTCAAATAATTATCATCTTTATGAATGATCTACGTTCAAACACTGGATTCGCGAAAGAAACCCATATTCTTTTAAATTTAGAAAATAAATCCAACTGGATTGCCGAGTTGAATATACTCAAGACATCAATTCCAAAAGATTGGAATCTTACCTTGCAATCAACTGAATCTGTAAATGCCGGGGTCAAAACAAGTCTCCAATCTTTTTTTAACAAAAATACCAACATCTATAACTTAAATAATAAACAATTGAAACAGATGCTTAACATGCATAAATGTGAAAAACCGTACATACATGATTACTGGACAAGAGTCTTTAAAGAAAGATTACGATGGCAATCGGTTTATCAATTTATAAATAACGTTATTCATAATACTATGGTTCGATAACTTAAATATAAACTTATTTGTAAAATTATTTATACGAACGAAAATTTGTTTACTTGGAAAGTTAATGATTCTCCATTATGCCTTTATTGTGGGGAAGTAGAAACCATCGAACATTTACTTACAGACTGTCCTTATGTACGTCCATTTTGGAACCAAGTTCAATCAATTTTCAGACCAATGGGATTTTGCTCCACGTTAATTTCCTTTCGTAATATAATATTTGGATATAAAATAGAAAGTAATACATACGATGATGTTCATATCATAATGAGCTATGCGTGTTATTCAATATATAAATGCTACATAATTAGTCAGAGAAGATCACAATTTATTGACATGACGAATATCTTATTAAAGATCGTGTGACTGTACAACGCGTACAGTTTTACATACGCCTCACAATATACGTTCGAAATATGTTAAACATTTGATTTCCATATAATGCTTATTTTCCTCTTTACCAAAATCGACGTTACATTATTTTCGATTTCGTACGTATTGTAAGATTGAATATGAATAATGTTTGGTAAATGATGTTGTCGTTAAAATGTGTGTGTTGCCATTTTCTGACTGGTTAAGCTGTACATGTTTATACGTGCATGCTTCTGTCCCATAACAATTTTGACAAGAGCATCGCAAATGCCTACGCAAATCGAGTAGACTTTTGAAATGGTGCTATTTACGACCTATTTGTGGAACCAGGCAACACCATCAACTGTTTTGAAAACATAAGTTAATTGAATTACCAAAATGAACTATTTTATATAACTTAAAAGTAAAAACTTGTGTATTCTTTCTTGCAAATTGTGATTGTTGTGCATGTTAATGTTTCTTACAAATTGTGAACGACCAAATGGATTAGTTTATATAACTTTAAATTACTAATACATTTATTGTTTGTAAATAATATTTCTTGCAAATTGTGATTATTGTGCAAGTTCATCTTTCTTACAAATTATGAACGACCAAATGAATTAGTTTACATAACTTTAAATTACTAATACATTTATTATTTGTAAGTAATCTTTCTTGCAAATTGTGATGAGCGAATTAACACGTGAATTATTGTATATTCCTTTAACAATGTGTGATTAATGCATTTGTAACAAAGGAATTATTTTATATAACTTTAAATAAATGATAAAATTACTGTAAAAGTGTGATTTGTAAACTACGAAATGAATTATCCTATATAACTCTAAATAAATGGTAACTTTGTCGTATTTAAAATGATACATGTATTTTAAATGTGTGAATATTTTTTATAAATTTAAATAAATAATAATTTTGTTGTATTTAAAATGATTTTTTATTGCAATGTTGTGAATTATTTTATATAGCTTAAATGAATGATACATTTCCTTATGTGTTACTATAATTCAAACTTGTTTTACTCTATTTCAAACTTGTGAATTGTATTTATAATGACCTATGCTTGAATAAATATGTTGAAACCTCAAAAAAAAACAAAAAAACTTGGACCTAGGGACAATCACCGTCTCATCTTGCTGAACACTTCTGCCATGTTATTTGAAATATAGTATATGCTGGACAAAATTATGCACCGGGTAAGTACGCTGGGCCAACGCTATATCACCCCGTTATTGATATTAGGTGCACAAAATCCTTTTCACTGCGCCATTATACAATGTCTACTTTAATTTGAATAGTAGCCAAAATGTCTTTGGGTTGAGCTGTCTGGATGTTAAAGTGGCGGTCAAAAACATACCAGATTTTGATTGATCCTATATAAAATGTCAAATGCTAATGAGTTGTATCCCCATCGTTTCTTTAACACCTCATTAAATATTCGTTAAATATAAACTAAATAGTTATCGCATGCGTACTTTTATAAATCTTGACTAAATTCCCATCCATTTATTTCAGTGGTCAATCATTACACAAGCGGTAATACATTTGCGTATGTTTTATGTAGAACTATAAATAATTTTCTATGAATCTTTTTGGAAACATGTAATGTAAAATAATATACACAAAAATAACTTCTGTTTGAAATCCACTGTTTGCGAATCCCACTCCGCAATATTGTAACGGTGTTCATCTGTTTCTTTATTTTTATCCTAAATACATGGGGCAGATTTGCGAAAGTAAATATTTATTGCCCATACAAGTGTCTGTACATAGCTGGGTATACCAAAATGCTTCATTATATTATTTTGACAAACAAGCATTAGTGGCCACTTTTCATTATCGTGAAATACAGTGACATGCCATAATCAGATTTAATAACTGAAGCAAACTGTTTTAAATGATCAGAATAAATGACAACACTGGATGTTACTAGGTGTTGAAAATATGCCTGTACACCGGTATATTATAAATCTTGATTCTTTTATTTATTTAGCTATGGCGAATACACTCTTGGTGACGTATCTGATTATTACTGGCATATCGGTAAATGCAGATAGAAATCCCCCGGCATCGTCGTCAACAGTATAAGTAGAACACGTCAGCCCAAGCACTACAGCAGACTTGTTTACATCGACATATTTCATGAAAGTAGAATTATTGCTAACACAACAGAATCGATGGGAACAGCTTGGATCCACTTCACCGGATACAACTGGAGCATGCAATGACACTGATATAGTACCTACAACAACCATTTCATCAGAGGAATCACTATTTGATAATATTTTGGAACTCAAAATATATTCTTTTTTGACTAAACATTATGTTTATTTTACGAACATTCCAGGATTTATTACAAACCCAATGACAATATTAATGATCGTTCAAATGAAACCGTTCAATACAACGTCATTGCATATTCTCGTGTTAAGCGTCAGTGATTTTCTGGCGTGTGTAATAAGATTTGCGAACCTATATCTCCAGTCCACGATTTATAACTGGACGTCACATTCTTGTCGATCTTTTCAGTACATCGCTAGCGCAATATTGGTGTTTTCGAATTACATTTTAATATGCTGGACAATTGAACGATTCTGTGCTGTTTGTTACCCACTAAAGTTATGTACATGGTTTATCTTTTCTCGAGTGAAGACAACACTTGTAGTGATGTTAATATTGTCATTTGCATTTACATCGCCATATATGATAGGCTTTTATGCTGGCAAATCGCCCAATGGACCGGAAATGCTATGTTATACAAACCATTTCATTTCTACTGTTTAATTTTACATTGTAATATTGTATTATGTGTTGATACCTATGTTAACTGTTGTTGTAGCCAATATAGCTATACTAATTAGACTTAAAACCACATCTAAAAGTCGTATAAGAATGACACTTAACACAGAAATAAGTGACAGAAAAAAGATGAACAACGGCTACTTACGATAACTCTTATATCTGTTGTTGTTGTCTTTGTAGTTCTTCATGTACCATATGCATTAGCGATATTATGGTATACACTTTATCCAGATCCAACTACAATTTTGATGAACAACCCGACTGACTTTGTTCGGGTTCATTTGTATACTTATATGGGTCTTATAATTATTTAAATTCAAAACTGGATTAACTTCTTTGTTTACGTTCTGTCTGGTAAACGGTTTCGAAACACCTTTAAAAGAATGATTTACAAAATAAAACGTCAAACCATTACATATTTAAGAGAGGCTGATATTGACAGAACAGACAACACCTTTACAGCTACCACACATATATAAACTGATGTAAACATGTCGTGTCGAGATCATAATAATTATCAATATTAAAACTTGATTCAACTAAAAAAGAAATACCATTTAACATTGAACATTTTAGATTCAACTTAAAAAAGATATAATTAAAAAAAATCATTTAAAACGACTATTTTATTTAATAATGTTATTGTTTGACAAAATGGTTCAATGTTTTCATATTTTAAGAATGTAATTGTTGTTGTTGTGTTGTAGTGGATGAAATGAGATACTGTTATGATCAAATCGATTTTATTAGTTTTGTTTTCTTTCTCGTGCTATGGGGATAATGGTCTTACATCGAATTGGTTGATTGGGTTGATTATGCATGCATGTTTATGTTATCAGTTTGTGTGTGCTTTTATTAATTGAAATGCTTGTTGTAAACAACGTTGTAAGTTTTTTGTCTTATTTACGCAATGTGTGCAGAACACATCGGGATATAGTGTACATTTATACGAAACTTTGATCTGTAGAACAGACTGGCATTGTGTTGTTAGCCACAATATGACTTCCTGAATTGTAAAAAGAATAAAACTGATCATGTTCAAATACTTTGCAGTTCACTGAACGAGCGCTTAACATGTACATACTTTATTGCAAATTGGAGTTATGATGCATAACATATTAATTATATGTACATATTTTATAGTTAATAGCGTATACTATTTTAGCTTACGCGTCACTAAAATTGAATGTTTAAATGACTCTAGTAATGATATAATATTTGTTGGTAAAAGCATGTTAGAAATGTTTGCTTTTTATTATCTTAATATTAGCAACCCCCCTTTCTATATCTACGATATCTTCTATAAATGGTTTTTATTCAATACTGAATTTAACATGTATATAAACCTACTATATCGTTCTTTTGTACGTTATGTATACAGTGTTGTCATGCACTACCCATTCAGTAAAGTATCTCAGACTTACACTAATAAACATATGTTAACTATGCATAACATAAACTCTTTTTTATAATATCATTATACGTTCATTCATAATTGGAGTACAACGCAACTGTATTGACGTCGGCGCAAAATAAGCATACACTTTTGTTTATGCGTGATTACTGACGTAAAATACGTATAATATTTACACGTTTTAAAACCAATATTCACATGTTTAAACACCAAGGTGAGTGGACATTGTTATAACAATTTCTCGACGTTCATTTGTTCTGTGCTTTGATTGATTAAAACAGTACCATGTGAATTTTTTTCATCCGTCAATGAAGCTGGTTGCATCGATTACAATAATTTATTCATAACTTACAAGAGTTCTTAAGGGAGTACATTTTGGTTACATTTGCAAATTACTCCAGTTACTTCCCTTTGATCAAAGACAAGCCAATCAGAGAGTATTATATACATGTATTTGTTAAGAAACTGTTAAACAAATATGCACACTTAATAAAAATATGTACTATAAATTATATACAAGTTTTAAAACGGCTATACATCTTTTTAATTGGCAAAATAAATTAAGACAAAAGCTATGGGTTTACAATAAAAAAATGACAGTAACTGGCTTGATGGTGAACTTTCTTTGGAACTATCAAATATTTGCTTGATGAAAATGAAATTCTAACAATTAATTTGGATGATATCAATTAAGAAGAATTCTCCGCACAATACTCTGAAGAAACTACATTTAAGCAGATGAAGGCTTGCATATCCAAGACGCAAATAAAAACTGACAATTTAAAGCATAAAATTAATGAAAATAACCGCAACCGCATGCAAGACAGTTTAATACCATAAATATGAAATGTCATACAATAAACACAAAACAATTTAGGAATGACTAGAATAAGTTCTGTATCTTTAAACGACACGACGAAACAACTCGACGCCACCATTTTTTTAAACTGTTAATCTGTGCTTTGCTCTCACTGGCTCTTAATTTTCTTAGGGCAATTTTTTATTCGACTCGAAACATCGTTGAGTGTTCCCAAGCCAGGGAATGTTTATATCTTATTGCTTTAATTGTTATAAAATTATAATTCGCTGTGCTGTATATTAATTGCATTATGGCATTAATAAAAGCATTAGTATATTTAGATTATTATAATAACGTTTATGTTAATTGTTCATTGCAGTAAATTATTTTTTTATGTCAACATACACAGTAACACTGTTAAAATATATACACGATGTTAAAAAATATATCCATAAATACCCCGTTTAATGTACCATAATATATAAAAGTTGAACAAAGTATACACAAAACTGATACCTTGAATTTATTAAACGGACATTTCAAAAACAAATTAATTGTGTGGAGATTAGAAGTAGGAAATCAAGGACAAACCGCTGGTCAAAACTGTCCGACATGTAAACATTCCCGATGATCAGTCCATTTGACATATTCCATACGTCCAATTTCACACATTCTTTATCAACAAGATAATCCTCTAATTAACTGTTGTATCTGCTGATATTTCGAGAGGTTGTTAGCAATCATTAAACGGTCGGCGAAGCCGACAAGTCTTTAGCTGGACTTCGCGATCGTGTAGGCAAAATGACATGGCACCGCGGAACTCAGTACAAACAAAATAGTGAATTTGTATCATGCATTTTGGCATATTTTAGGAAGTGAAAATAAAATGTTGTTACGTTAATACGGCAAAAGTGAAGCATGCTGTTTTCAAAAATACATGCACTTATTTACTTTATGTCATATCGAACTGAAATATGAAATATCAATCCGCACTACTGTGTTCGTCGAACTAAAGAACGGGACGCCATCTTAAATTGGATACCAGCAGCTGTGGCTGGGAAATCGACATAATCCATAGAGCTTGTAAGTATTTCTGTACCATGTGGTACGAAATTGTATTAATATGTTTATTATTGTAATAACTAGAGCCTTATTTCTTGTTAATTGTACACAATTATAACGATTGTCGCTTGACCTGTGATTTTGTGAAATACGTAGTTCAACTTCAATTCGTTGTATGTATATGTTAAAATGCATGCATTTTGGGTCTTGTGTCTCACGACATTTCCGCACTAACAATTAAAGTAAATATATTGTGGTTAAATAGTATCCTATTTAACACAGATATATATGCTATTTAATACAACATATGTTGTCCGAATAGTCCGGGTTTTAGACAAGCTTACTTTTTTGACAGGGTTAGCTCTCTTGTTTATATTTCGTCCATTTGTTATACGTACTCGTAGGTCTTACACGTTTTCTCAGAATTTGTATTATGCAGTGGGTTCCTACATTTTCAAGATGCACCTTGTCGTAAGTTTGTTGTATAGCCTTTTATTTAAGCTATTGAAACCTGTTTATGCATTAAATACAATAAAGAATTTCTACTGAAAGTCAATTGTTCGTACATTTACGTTTCATACTTTATGGTTAACGCCATGAGCATTTGTATCTTAAAATATCAGACTTGTAGTCATTTCAATAATTTCAAGCAGGCCTAATAGTTATTGACTCGTTATGTGTTGTAATGATTTATTTTATATCTTTGTAAAAATTACTTCTATTTTAATGCATTTATCTGACAATGTGTTGTGATTATTTGTTACCAACGATATTTTTTTCAAATTGCACTGATTGCCACACAGTTATTTCAAGCGATTCGACTCAGTTTTTAAAAGCGTAAAACAGCATTTGGCATAAACGGAAAGTTTGAAAATATCGAATTTTGCCAATTCATTGTACTAAATAAAACCGTTATTATCAGTTAAATTCGTTATTGATTACAGGTTCTGCAAAGTCGAAGAATTTCACACTCAGTAGCCAGTAGCCACTTTAAAATGTGATGTGCCTCACCGTCCTGAACCATACGTTACTATGTCAGATGCTGTCATTTACATGCACAACGGGGAGACGTCCTTATCCCTGAAAGGCTGATGTCAAGAACTGCAGTAGATGGATCATATGTCTTTTTGGTGAGCTTTGCAAAAATGGTAACAAAGATATATTTCAGACAGTCGAAACAACTTTTGTTTCTCTACTCTGTATATAAAGCACAATAATTGCACATGTTGTCACATTAGTTTGTTAACTCTTTCAAAATCCAAATGATTATTACCAAACAGGACATATTTATTACAAAATACAATATTTATATCAAAATAAAGTGCTGTGTGAAAATTAATGCACAAATAAATGTACAAACTTACATACATGTACCAAGTCTTGACAAACATGGATCATGGGACAGGATACACACAAATAAAATATTGAATACTTTAAAGTTGGGATTTTTTTTCAAACCCTATTTGATATAAGAAACTGGTTGTTGTTCAATACATATGTTAAGGATGACCATGTTATATAATTGAGCCTGGAAGAAAATATTACAATCTTCTAGATACTGTTCGATACGCTCTCTATTTGTTCGATGTATGATTTTCAGCTGTGAAAATGGCTCTGACATTTAACTTTCTGTGTAAACATTACACCTGCTTCTTTGTTAAGATTTCTTACTATATCTACAGGTTATGAGTGCAAACTGCTTTAATCTCATTGTTTACTCTTTAGGCTATTGAGGCCGCTGATTGGCAGACAATAATCCGTGTGAATGGAGTGGGCGGTATTGTGGGGATCACTGAGCTGCGGACAGTCCAAACGAAACCTTCGCTGTTGACACACCTGTGTTATGGCTGGTCGACGTTGTGGACAATCATCCCCAAAATATGAAATTTGTCCAGCCTAGAGCAGCTTGAACATTGCCCATGAATTTTATTAGTGTGCTATAGACAGCTTTTAGCTCACCAGAAGTGTCAATGTAATGTTCAGAAGGCATATTTGTTCAATTTGTTCTTGTACTATAAAGTAGATTCATCTTTCAACAATAACATTATTGGAAATCTGTCCATCTTTGCAACGCATTAATTTAGACTTATGTTGTTATAATTTTTTGCAGCACTTTTTTCATGAAGGTCTATTGTTCATCACTTGTGTACAAAGGATTCCATATGTTGTGCAAACTTGATTTGTCTACACACACTTTTGATAATGACAAGTTTATAAGCAGGCAATATAGGATGCATCCATGAGCACTATATGGTTACCTTAAACTGGAGAGTAAAGATAAATACATGTTACTGTCTTTTGTATTTTCGTTGTCATAATGGAAAAGACAAATGAATTGGTAACAAATAAAAACAATTAATATGACAGGTAAATGTAATGATAACCACTGATGTTCACTTTTGATAGATTATTGTGTGGGCTGGTATTCACAACGCTCCTAAGGAAAATCAGAACATATTTTTATACTTACTTATCTGATCAAATTTCAAAGTGTGAACATGTCTGATTAAATTTCTATGTGAAATCCAATGATTCTGTTAACAAAAGGGCACAACATCGAAGCAATGTTAACTAGTTTAAAACGAGACATCCGGAATATTAAAAAAAAAAAAAAAAGATTAGATTCAGTGGAAAGCAAATATGCTAAGTAGTTTGGTCCAAGTGTGACTACTATGGTGCAAAACAATATTTTCAGATTTCTCTTCAGTGCTGTGATTCCTCCTAATTTCAACTGATCTGCTTGTTAACATTACAAATTGCTTCAATATAATGCGTCTCTCTGGAAATTGCTTTCAAACCAGTGGCACACATATTTTATTGTATGCGACAGTGTCTTATACTTTTAATTTCAAACCTTTGCGTGCAGAATCAAGACTGTATTCTTTCTGGTGTCTGCCTTAAATTTGCGCTTGTGTTTCGTGTGATAAAGTAATTTTTTTTACATACTGCATGACATTGCTTTTAATCTGATCGTTTTCATTTTTTAGAAGAAAATTTTCAGTTAGTATATTAGTATGTCGTTGGGCGGGTGGTCGTCTGCTTTTGATTTTCACTCTCTTACTCGAGATTAAGCTATTGTAATGAAGCTTAACACATAGACACCTTTTAGTGAGACCTCACATTGGGTTGCCTATAGGGTGGGTGGGGTTAAGGTCAAGGTCACCATTACTAAAAAAATGGTTTCCACTTAATGGCTTGAGAACAAATTTAGATATTGTATTCAAACTTCATATGTTTATACCTTATAGCGAGACCTCGCTTGGGTTGGCAAATAGGGTGAGTGGGGCCAAATTCACCGATACTAAAATAGAAAAATGGTTTCCGCTCAATAACTTTAAAATGGAATAAGATATTTTAATGAGGCTTCATACGTAGATACCTTATACTGAGACCTCGCTTGGAATTGCATATGGTGTGGGTGGGGTCAAGGTTAACGTTACTAAAAATAGAAAACGGTTTTCGTTCAATAACTTTAGAATGAATTGAGATATTTTAAAGGGACTTCATATGTAGATACCTCATATTGAGACCTTGCTTGGAATTGAATATGTGGTGGGTGGGGTCAAGGTTAACGTTAATAAAAATAGAAAAACGGTTATCGTTCAATAACTTTAGAATGAATTGAGATATTTTAAAGAGACTTCATTTGTAGATACCTTATATCGAGACCTCAGTTGGGCTCCATATGGGGGTGATTGGGGTCAAGATTAAGGTCACCATTACTAAAAATAGAAAAAATGATTCCTGCTGAATAACATGAGAACGAATTGAGAAATTGTTAAGGAGCCTTAAATATAGATACTTTTTCACTTTGGATGGTATATGGGGTAAAAATAAAACAAACAATTTCTGCTTAGTAACTCCAGAACAATTTGATTTGTTGTAATGAAACTTCATAATTAAATACCTTATATAGCAAACTTACTTTAGATATCATACTAGATGGGTTTCTGCTCATTTACTCGAGTACAAATTGAGCTATTGTAATGAAATTTCTTATGTAGATACCTTACATTGAGATATCAGTTGGGATTGCATATGGAATGGGTCAGATCAAGGTCACTGTATCAAAAAATAGATAAATGGTTTTTGCTCAATGGGTCAGGAACGAATTGAGGTTATGTATTCCTAGCCATATCTGTATGAGCTTCATCTTGGATCATTTCTTTTATTATTGTGCTGCTTTTTAGGCATTTTGTTGGCAAAATTTGGTTTTCATGGAAATTCCATGTTTCTTGGTTTTATTTTTGTTTATATTAAAACGTAAAATCTTACTGGAATATCTTTGTCTTTATGATTTTCCCATACAACACAATGAAACCAAACTTAAGTTTCCATAATTGAAAGTTTTAACGAGAATTTTTAACTCGCATACAATATGAGCTCCAATGAATGCTGACAAACAGCTCGTTATGTTTTCACAAGTTTGATAAACATTATGTCGAAATACACATGGCAGATGGGCCAGACTGGCTATTGGAGAGTAACGGTTTGAGTCATAAATTATGTGCTCTGTTCATAAACCAGTCTCCTCACAGTACCTAATTCACGTCTATATCAGTACCGATCCCTTGTATGATTTGTTGACACGACAAAGTCTGCGTTTAACGTAAACAAAAGACTCGTTGATGAAAACTTAATTGAAAAAAATCGGGCGCGGGGCATAATTGTAGGTGCGGGCGCAGAAATAATAAAAAAAACATATTTATTTTCGATTTACGATTTTAAGGTGCGGCAAATCCGACAAAAATCTTATCTATTTGTTGTAGCCTGAGTGCAAAAGAAAGGAATCAGAATGGGGTCCGTAATGACTAGAGGATGTACACCTCTGGTGCCAAAGCCAAATGCCATGTAGAGGTCTTAGCAGCCTTCATGCCGAGGTGTCATCTGATGGATAAAATGCTCTTATGTCACATTGAAGCATGGAAGCACCTGGCCACCATGACACATGTATACAACGAAGCCTGTGTCAAATAATTAGTGTTCCAGCTTCATGGGTTACATCTGCTGGAACGCAGGAATTAAAGCCAGGTACGCGCCAATTGAACACAATTAATTTTTACTTGTCATTCTTTTTTCATATAGGCACTTCCCCGACACTTCTGTCAAATATTAAGTTCCCGTATTTTTATTTTTCACTCCGATTATATTCGGGTACACTTCCTATAGCCTTAGAGATACAGCTACACAGGCACCGAATAATGCCAACTGTGAGATGTGCAACAGCTTGTTTATGACCGGCTACAGTTATGAGGCTAGCGTCCGGTCATACTCTCGCGCTGCAACTGCAGACCAGAAGGAGAGGATGTCTGGCATTCTCATGGGAATTGCTTCGCCAGACCCAATGGCGGAGCCAATGATCAATGGCAATCGGCTGTCAACAAACGGAGAATAAAGCTAACCATCAGATCCAGATGGGAATGGATCATGCATTCCTTCAGGGTGGATGCAGTTTAATGAACTCTTCAGTCATATCAAGTTCCAAAAAGTAAAATCACTGAATCACTTGAGATAATCACTGATAAATAATCAGCAGCAATTATGAGTTTGTTATTCATATAACATTTTAGTAAAATGTTGAATGTCTGATATTACTAAATACAATCAGCTTTTTCGTTTTTAAAATATAACTACGCAGACGTACAGAAATAGATGAACACATGGGTAAGGAAAATTGTGTTGAAAACGTTAGATATCGTTAACAAGTTAAAACATTAAATATAAACTTTGTTTACCCGTATGCTGTTTAAACCCAAATAATGTCCACGCCAATCGATCTCGATAATATGCACGAACATGAAATTAACGTTGATAAATTGTTCATATTCACTGTGTATTATAATTTTATCGATGCGCATGCGCATATGTTGAATAACATCGCAATCACATATTTGTACATGTATTTATAAATAATTTGTAAGCTATCTATCAAAATTTTATCATTAACACAAATACATATGTTCATATTAAATGCCAATTATATAATTTTTAAATAGAATAGAGTCATAGGTTTACGGTCTAGCTCAAATACTCACTGACTGGTTGTCACTAGCAACAAAGGCGGGTCTTGTATTTCAATACGCAAAAAAACTAATGTATTCATCCGCACTTACACACGAATATGTTCGTTTACTTGAACATTCTTAATTGTTTGTTGAGTAAAAATGAAAAATATTTAGCAACTCCATATAGCTATAAGAATTGAATTACCATTTTATGCGCTTCATCGATATATGCCAATTAAATTCACAAAATTGAACTTCATACATCGACGAAGCGCTTAAAATGGCAACTCAGTTTTAATTATATTACAATAATATTATCAGCATATATTTATTTGTTTAGTAAACGATACCTTATCGATGTACTGTTTCCAATTATACAATTATTTTCGTCTAATTTATTTTTGTCTGGTATCAATAAAATATTTATCATTCGGTGCAGCATAACTCATCTGCAAAAATACTGCACCAATACTGCACCAACATCATACAATTGTTTTAAACGTTTTTGCACTGGAATTGTTTTGTTGCATCTATATAGTTTCGGAATGCCTAATTTTATATTGGCTATATTCATATCGCAGTATTCACCATTGTGCTACTTACATGTAAAAATGTACGCCTCATATATACGTGTGTGAATTGAAATATGATACATATTCGTGAATTGGAATAAGTATACTCATGGCAAATAAAGATACGGCAAGTGCAAAGTATATAAAGATCTATACTTATTTTGTTCAATTTTTTTAAATAAAGATGCAATAACAATAGTGCTCGTTCCTGATCTATATACCACGTTCCATGACGATTTGTACTGCAATCATACACTGAACAGCAATACTAAGCCGACACTTACAAAATTCGTTTTGAATTGATTTTCAAAAAAGTATAATCAAACCTGAACAGCGATTAAAACAATTATACAAGTATCCGCCTGTCAAATTTTAATGCATTTCATTTACCATTAATGACACACCAAACAATTTAAAACTAGCAGTCGAAATTCTCAATTACCTTATTTACCCTAAGTATTGGGACACTTAAAAATAAAATTTGAATTGTCCCAATATTAAGGAACATAAAAAAATAATTATCGAAATTGTGTCTCAACATTAAGGGCAATATATGATACAATCTATTCTGCATTAAACTATGTAATGAACTAATTCATTATTTGTATTTCTTTGGGATAATAATCGCTTATTAAAATATATTAAATATTTAATTATAAATAATTAGAAGGAATATTTTGATGTGACTGCTGTTTATAAGATCAATTATTTCTTGCTGGGGACTTAATGGTAATCGATAGTGAAGCTTAAATGAGAAGACCATGCTCCAGTAGAGTACACAGTTTGCACCACGTGTCAGCTACATGCTGTTTGTTTGTTTGTTTTGTTGGGGTTTTTACGCCGTTTTTTTAACAGTATTTCAGTCATATCACGGCGGTCAGTTAACCTACTCACATTTTTCCTGGGCAAGCTTAGCCGAACTAAGCGGTTTATCAGTACTAAGTGCACATACCTATGCCAGTAACTGATAACTGCCCTACTTGAATCAGAGCTAGAGGGAGAATGGCTGTAGACAAAATTTCATGACCAATCCCAACACAAGTTATGTGGCCGAGCTGTGGTTCGAACTCACGATCCCCGGATTGACAGTCTAGCGCTCTACCAACTGAGCTAGTCGGACCCGGCCCAACTGCATGCAAACATACCCCCGATGGTGTACATTATGGTGTATACTGGTAGATAAGCAAGCGCAATATACCGTGCCATAAGTCACTATGCAACCAGGGTAGTGGCAGGGTATTGAATGTTTATACAGTAACAACTCACGGTGTTATTTTGGTGTCCCTATTTTTAGGAAAAGGAAATAATTCAACATTCAAATGTTTTCCAATATTATGGGGCGCGAATGATAATTATTTATTTTTAAATTAGGGGTGTCCCAATATTTAAGGTGTCCCAATACTTAGGGTAAATACGGTAGCAAAATGCTGCGATGCTAATTACGACCATAAGTGATATAGTGTAAAGCATTTGAACGTGCATCTAAGAATAGATGACTTATATAGTGTATGTTCTTTCATTGCTTCTGAGACAACATACAGAGGTTTCTCTGTTATATGCACATTCATCGAAGCTCAGCGTTTTTGGACCAACTGTATAAGAGATATGCGAATCATTCAAATCCGGGTGAAATAACAGAGGCACTTGGTACATGTACCTGAGCGCTTAGAAAATCATTAAGTATGACAGTGTACATTTGTTTTGTCCTTCCAGGACTCTGAAAACGTGATGGCACCTATGTCGAAAACATAATACGCATTTTCGTATGAAATGTATTTAAATATCGACACATGCCTCCTCCGAATCCATCAAATTTCATGGCAGCATATAACGATATTTTATGTTCGACTAGATGTTTTAATTTCACAGTTTTATAATAAATTTAGTTTTAAAATAATTAAAAAAATTACAGACGGACGCATAAACTTATGTCATTAATTCAATACTTGTGTAAATGTGATAATAGTTTGTCGAAAATTAATCATCTTATCACGAATGGTGTTAGTGTCGGTTTTTAGTTGATGTTCAGTGTGAATCTGACGAGATATAATGTCTAGGTAGAAAAGTTATGTAGGATATATGTAGGGTGGGTACATGTATTTGCAAGCAAACCTTAAACGGAGCATTACGTCGACAACGTCGACTAACCATTGAGTAGTATAACTCAAACTTTTTGGTAAAGCTAACAAGAGCTGTCTCAGAACAGTGCGCTCGACTTTTCAACCGGAATAATTGACGATTCTTTGAGTAAGAAATTTTGAATCTCCAATATTCATTTTGTGTACCCGTTATCAGTTTGTATGGTTGGTATTCCTTATTTGGCACTGCATTCGGGACTGCAGTCTGCGATTCCGTCTGGAAGTATTGCCGACAAGACTTAAAGCTTCGTAACTTGGTGTGAATGTTTAAATAAGCAGGGTTTCATGTGCCACCTCTTCGAAAGTTTTGCAGTCTTACTAAAAATGTCGCAGACAGGTGAAGTTGGCATATAGTCCGTTAAATCCGGTAAGGTTTGTAAAAGTTATGTGGGACCGCCTATTGAAGTCTGTGAGTCTTCCTGAAAGTGTCACAGATCTGGCAACATGCTCCGGTTCCATATGAGAATGTTTAATTGAGCAAAGTGTTGCGTTGCAGCGCCATCTGAAAGTCTGTAGTTCTTACTGAAATTTTAACTCTTTTTTTATCCTGCACGTTTTGGTACGTATGAAATGTACTAGCATCAATGATAAGTCTAATACATGTATATTAAATAATGCACGGTTACTGCATGCACAGACACATATATATGGTTATTATACGATAGGAGGTGCAGATGTTGGCTAGTGGTGGTAAGACTCACCCTAAAGTCCTCACCCTATATCTTCGATACGCGCCTGCTGTCATCCCGTTTCTAATTTGTTGTATACACGCGGCTTAAGAGTTGCAAGTAACGTAGTAGTCGAATTTACACATTGACCTATTTCTGTAATATTATACTTTATTTTATACCTCTATAACATACAACCGGTCAGACACAATGTATGTAGTTCACACTGTGAAATAATTATCCGTATCCAACGGCTGGAAAAAACAAAATACTTTTACTTTCGTTGAGTATCGTTTATTTCCATAACCTTCCGAGCAACAGTGAGAAACAACTCCGTTATATTTTTAGACACTACGGCGCCGTTCCGACATGTTGATTTGAATTGTGTGATGTCATTAATCTACATGACATGTATTCATGCGTATTCTTTTGCAGTTGTATTTTGCTATTATTTTGTTTGTTTTGTAGCATTGTTGTGGATGTTTTGATTTTTAAGAGGCATATAATACTATAATAGTTATAGAAGTTCAAAGTTGTAACCGAAAGTTCCAAAACGTCGCATAAGTTCACGACGTTCACAACAACGCCGTCCACTTGCGAGCCATCTTATATATGACGGGAGAATACGTATACCAACTATACTGTACGATATGTGATTGAAAAGTAACCATATTTTACTTAAATGAAACACCATAGTTTTTTTTCATGTATTAATTTGTTAAGAAATGCGCGTGTGTTAAGAAAAGTGTCAATATCTGTTTAATTAGGGTACACGTCGGAATTCGCGTTGGCACCCGCAAATTAGCATGTTGGTTGAAAAACGATTGAAACGACTGATTCACTTTATGACTTCTTAGGCATTCTAACAACGTATCAGCGTAGTTCCTTTGTTAATTAGTTTTGGTTATATCTACTAACCGTTCATTTTGGTTGGTTGACACGTAAATAACCATATGAATGTGAAATAATATGTTAAATTATATTCTCATTACATTGTCATTTGTATAAACCATCGTATGTACCATAACGCAGACGAAATTATAACCAACCAAAGTACGCAAGAAAACTACGTCTTGCGATTAGACATGATAGGGGGCGCGGGTCTCTTGTAAATGGTAACGGACATACGTACGTACATTCTAATTTGTTGGAACAAAACAAAACTGTCGTTATGGGACCAAGCCGCCAGCCAAATGCTTCGGCTTCGAGGGACGCATTACACTGGTCAGGTGCGGAGCAGTGGGCATACCCGGTCAAGAAATTAGCTGGGTGAAGTAGATAAGCTAATATGACTGTATCTCTGGATGAGTGTAAAACGCAGCGTTTAGCGGAGTCAATATAAACAGAAGAAAAATGACACTGTTGGGAGTTTGTATAAGTTAATGTAAATTCATTCAGAAATATCTTATTGCAAATGGCAGAATGTTTAGAAAAATAAAATTATCAGACTTTACTGCATGGATTGAACAAGTGTCACTGAAATAATAAGTTAATTAACGATTGTGTGCGAATTTAGAATGTGTTTTGGAAATTGAAAGTATTTAGCTTTTGGTCATTTAAATTTTATCTTAAGGGTTTATTAAGCGTATTTAGATACTAAATATTGTCTAGATTACTGCTTTATATAAATTTAATTAAATTATATGATCCGTCGGAGGTGGCGATGACGAAGTTGGTGCGATCGAGGTCGGCAATAATGAAGTTTGTGCTGTCGGAGTAGGCGATGATAAAGTTGGTGCTGTCGGAGTTGGCGATGACGAAGTTGATGCCGTATGAGTCATGTAACGTTCATTTATTTAAATGTTAAGGTGATAATTATTTAGGATCATTCCTATAGGAAAAATCAGTATTTCATGCACTTGCAGTTATATCGTATAATATTGTTCAAGAGATAATAAACAAAACATTACCTACTAATCAACTAATAAACTCTCAATTAATTTACATATAACACCGGTTAGCATGTGGTTCATGAATTCGTCCGTTTTAACACATACGATGTCAATTATTGATGTCACATTTTAAATATTTACAAATCTTAAATTATTGTGTTTGCATTAAAGCCACCATATGTGTGTATAATAATAACACTCTACTGTTGCCTGAAATGCAGTGTATTACGTCCAATTAGAATTATGCGTATTGCTATCACGTGGAGATACATGTACTACGATAAGACATGTTTAAATCTCCCACAGAAGATTATCCAGAAAAGCCGACATAATTTCGGTAACAAAATTAATCGTTTATTTGGCATTACACAAGTGTACTGTAGGCATTAGGTGTCACACAAGTAGCTACCAGCTACCACTATCCAATTTCAACACAACCGATTTAGATGACCCTTTGCTTGTTGCTAATAATAAATGATCTATTGACACATTTTCTAGAGAGGAGCATGTAATAAAACCTGGTTTTATTAGCCGGATTATTCAGCAAAAATTATCGGCTTATAGATTAGCGAAAACCGGTCGGCTGGGCGGGCGGTTGGGCAGGCGGTTGGGCTGGCGGGCGGTCGTTTGGGAGGGCGTTGCGATGCAGTTAACATTTTGCGTTGAATTTCGTATTCCTGTCATAATATCAAAAGTTCTCTGTCAATCTTCATGAAACATTATAGAAATTTTCCTTGTATGGTCCTCTACCAAATATGTGAAAATAGGTTCGCTCCACTGCACGAGATGGCCGCAAGAGCTAAAAATAGAATTATGTCTCAACGCCATTTTCTTCTAAACCTTTGAATAGACTTCCAAATAATTTTACACATATGTTTTTTTTTTAGTTTTCCTCTACCAAACTTATTCAAATGGCTCCGCCTCACTGCACAAAATGGCCACTAGAGCTAAAAATAGAATTTGCGTCTAAATTTCGTATTCCTTTCATATTTTCAAAAGTTCTTGGTCAATCTTCATGAAACTTTACAGAAAATGTTCTTTAAATAGTCCTCTACCAAACCTGTGAAAATAGTTCCGCTTCATTGCAAAATGTGGCCGCCAGAGCTAAAAATAGAATTATGTATTAAAACCATGTTCTTCTAAACATGGCTAGATTTTCAAATAATTTTACACAAATGTTTGTTTAGTGTTCCTCTACCAAACGTATTCAAATGGTTCCACCTCACTGCAAAATATGGCCACTAGAGCTAAAAATAATATTTGCGTTAAAGTTTTGTATTCCTGTCATACTTTCTAAAGTTCTTGATCAACCTTGATGAAACTTTCAACTCTACCAAACTTATTAAAATGGTTCCGCCAAAATGGCAGAGTTAAAAATAGAATTTGCGTTAATGTTTTGTTTTCCTGTCATATTTTCGAAAGTTCTTGGTCAATCTTCATGAAACTTTACAGAAATGTTTCTTGGATGGTCCTCTACCAAACTTGTGAATATGGTTCCGCTTCATTGTACAAGATGGCCGCCAGAGCTAAAAATATACATATGTCTAAACGCCAATTTCTTCTAGACCTATGGCTAGATTATCAATTAATTTCACACTAATATTCGTTAAGTTGTCCTCTCTCAAACTTATTAAAATGGTTCCGCCACACTGCACAAAATGGCCACTTGAGCTAAAAATAAAATTTGCTTTAAAGTTTTGTATTCCTGTCAATTCTTGATCAATCTTGATGAAACTTTACTGCAGACATTTTAGATCATCGACAAGAAACTTCCATTCTGCTTCACCAACACTGACTTGTACATATACACCCATTGACAAAATAAAAAAATCCGGCTTTAATGTGGTTTCCTCTTGTTATATTATTTGATTTGTGATGTATATATTTATTTAAACAAATAAACCCGCGCATGAGCGGACATGATGATAAATCAGTATTACAAAGCACCCTCTCCCATCAATTTGTACTTTTTGGATCTATATATGCATTTTAAATATTTTGGAGTTACATATTTGCCAACAATTGGTTAACGATGTATGCGATTACTTATTTATGGAAGGCCGGTGCGACATGCTTTTTGCTAATTGCCAATTGCCATTTGCTGAATGCGAATTGCTATTTGCCAAATGTCAATTGCTGTTTGGCAAATGACAATTGCTAAATGATAACTATTAGTTGCCAAATAGACAACATAAGTTCTTTTTTTTGTTTGCTAATTGCCAGCTGCTGTTTGCTAATTGCTTTTTCAAAATGCTATGTGCCATTTGCATAATGATAATCAAATAACAGAACCAGTATATCATTCGTATTTTGTTTCTGTACTCTAGATATATGCATATATGGATTTAATTGAATATAAAGCTTATAGCTAATTATTGTTAACACACGTAAAACTGGCGCTGAATGTGAAGGTGAGTCAATTATTTGTATCAGTTGGAATTCAGTCTTCGAACATCGTATGCATTGCGTTTTCATTTGTCGACTTCATTCGTCATGTAGTATTTTGTTGCAAAAGATTATGTGTGTCTTACATGTCAGTATCAACAAAATTAAAACATGTCCATTAATGTATTTACAATGACTAGTATACGACCCATTACAAGTGAGAGAATTGTGTTGTGCTGGTCATTTATGTCTCGGATTCTTTGACACTGCCTTTTATGGTCAACATTAGCAATTTCTGTTGATCCATGTAAATATATGCAGTAAATTTCAACGCTTTATTGTGTAGGTAAACTGATCTGGAATTGGGTGGCTTCACTGATCATGCAAGATCGAGCTCCATGAAAGAAAATAGATGGATGTAAAGCAGGCAACAGAGTTAAATGGCACAAGCACACCGGCATACATTTATGAACGGCGAAGACATGTAGCATACCGATGGAATATATGTATACGTGATATTTAAGAGGGATATTCTAACAGAAAACTTATTTTACTGAAAGTTGAGGAATCCAACTGACGTTTACTTTGTGTATATTTTTTATTAAAGCAAACAAATCCTCTGGTACAAGTAGTTTGTGTACACAGAGGTATTATATTGTATATATGCTAATCTGCAATATCTTGTTTGTTCATAATTATATACACGATATGCACTTTTGGTTCGTTAACTCAGTACCAAATATATTCAAATGTTTACATATAGTTACATATTTTTACGCAGTATATGGGCACATCAGACATATGAATGTAACATAAGTAAAGCATATTCTTTACAGGACCACATTTTTTAATTTGAGATCAACGCATTTAGTTTTCTTGTCATACAGGAATTTCAGTTCAGGTTATAAATTCTCTTATGTTTTAATCGAGAAAGTGCCAGCCAGCAAGACTGAAACAATTGGCTTGGTCGTGCAAATAGTAACAATATTAAGATTATGAACATTTATTTACATAATAATTGAAAATCATCACATGTCTTAACATTAATATACGTTAGTTAGAACAACTGATATTGAACAACCACTTCAATTTTAAACAAGAAGGTAAGCTATTTATTCAGTATTCAGTATTATAATTAAAATAAAATGCTCTTCAAAATCAACATAGAATACATATTGACATCAAAGGTATTTGTATTTGGATTAAACAAAACTTGGTGTAAAATATAATGAACCGGTGTATAGTTACAATGTATGTGAAATTATTTGTTATCATGTCTGGAATCTTTTATCGAATAAAACTATTTTTAAATTTAGTACTTGTGTATTATTTATAAAACATAAATGGTTAATGCATGCAATATATTCCCTGAATGGGATCCAAACATTCACATGTTTATAAGAGATCATGACATATGATGAGAACATCATTTAAAATGTCATTACATTCTACTTGTATAAATACAATAATAATTACCCACAGAGTGATGGTCAATATTGTATTAATCAATATTTCAAATAACGTTATGCAGACTTTCACATTAGCTTTGCTGAATGTGCCTTAAAATAAAAAAAAATTAAGCACTTAGAAATCATTTGTATTTAACAAATATATGCTTCAATACTATTTTTGCATATTTATCTGATATTAATTCATTCAACATGTTCCCAAAGTGAAATACAAGCATTCATATGTGGTGATTATAAGAGAACAAATACAATGTATATAATGATAAGAAAAGTGTTTATCAGTTCAGGACATTCTACATGTACCATAATGCTAAACCAAATAGTGATGTTCATATAATTTTTTTTTCACATTTTTCAAATCATCCGCAAAGAAAGGTAACCCTACTTAGGAATTGAATTTTCCAGTGAAGACTGGGAAAGCCATGCATCTACATATGCACATATATGTCTGTATTTATGCATGTATACATATAGATCATTATTATATTCTTAGGCAGATATACACTTTCTACATGGAGAGATAACGTCATATACAATCTATACAAATTAAGAATTCACATAATAAATAGTATAATTATATTATTTACAATTTACAGCATCACCGTTGAAAATTAATAGATAAAGCACAAGGTCCTGCTAATTTACATAACACATCTGTCACTTCCATTCCATCCATTGCTTTAAAAAAAAGAACTGTACAGTGCGTGAACAGAATTCAAGACCAATCGTCAGTTTATTAAAATCCATGTTTAATCTTTAATGGTTTGCTCACTGAAAAACAATAGCAACATACAATTTTAATGAACCAATTGGAAGTAAATAATTAAAAGAAATCATGTTATACCAGTGCTTGGGTGCTTGTAACAATGTTAATGTGTTACACGTTTTATAACATTAGATTCTATTTTGTGACAAAGTGTTAATTCCAGTCATCTATCTTTAATAATAAATAAATAGATATATGATTTAAAAACAAAATCCCAAACTAGGTGATCACACATAGTCTAATATAGTTAACTCAATGCTTGTTTATCGTGCAGGGAATAAATCAGTCAGCATATTTGTGTTGTGATTATACACGTTATAGGAGTACTGTATGTAACTTAAGATAGCATTTAGTAAGAATATATTTGACAGTAAACATTCAGCATTTCGCAATAATCAATTGAGTTGTGGCGATTAACAAATTGCAATTGACAATTATAAATTGTCATTTAGCAGTTGTCATTTAGCAATTAGCATGGCGCACCAGCCTTCCATACTTATTCCTTAATGTAAACATTTCTGCGGAATACAACTTTTGAAAATACCGTTTACAAAAGTCGCATTTCTCAAACATTTTCCCAAAGCTATATGCCCCCATTATTGATAGTGGGGGCACAACATCCGTTATACATTTAGGGTCGAAATGTCTACTTTAATTTGAATAGTGGCCAAAATGTCCTTGGGTTGAGCGGTTGAGATTAAAGTTGCGGTCGAATGCATACCAGAATTTGATTGATCCTATAGCAAATGTCAAATGCTAATAAGTTGTATCCCCATCGTTTCTTTAACACCTCGTCAAAATTGAATATTAGTTTACTATAAACAAAATAGTTAGCATACGTATTTTTACAAATCTTGACCAAAGTACCATCCCTTGATTTCAGCGGTCAAACATTACACATGCGGTTATACATTTGCGTATGTTTTATGTAGTACTATACATGATTTTCTATGAATCATTTTGGAAAATTGTAATGTAAAATAACAGACACACAAAATACCGTATTTACCCTAAGTATTGGGACACCCTTAATATTGGGACACCCCTAATTTTTGTTCAAATAATTATAATTCGCGCCCCATAATATTTGGACACATTTGAAAATTGAATTATTTCCTGTCCCTAAAAATATTGGGACACCATAATAACACCTGAAGTTGTTACTGTACAAACATTCAATACCCTGCCACTACCCTGGTTGCATAGTGACTTAAGGCACGGTATATTGCGCTTGCTTATCTACCGGTATACACCATAATGTACACCATCATGGATATGTTTGCATGTAGTTGAGCCGGGTCCGGCTGGCTCAGTTGGTAGAGCGCTAGACTGTCAATCCGGGGATCGTGAGTTCGAACCCCAGCCACATAACTTGTGTGGGGATTGGTCATGAGATTATTTATACGGCCATTCTCCCCCTACATCTGATTCAAGTAGGGCAGTTGTCAGTTACTGACATAGATATGTGCACTTAGTATCGGTAAACCGCTTAGATTTGCAAAGCTTGCCCAGGAAAAGTGTGAGTAGGTAAACTTACCGCCGTGATATGACTGAAATACTGTTAAAAAACGGCGAAAAACCCCAACAAAACAAACAAACAAACAAACAGCATGTAGTTCACATGTTGTGCGAACTGTGTACTCTACTGGAGCATGGTCTTCTCAGTTAAGCTTCACTATCAAGCACCATTAAGTCCCCAGCAAGAAATAATTGATCTTATAAACAGCAGTCACATCAAAATATTCCATATACTTATTTATAATTAAATATTTAATATATTTTATTAAATTTTTTTTTTATGTCCCTTAATATTGGGACAATCAAAATTGTAATTATTTTTAAGTGTCCGAATACTTAGGGTAAATGCTACCCACTTTTTGCGAATCCCACTCCGCAATATTGTAACGGTATTCATCTGTTTCTTTAGTTTTATCCTCAATACATGCGACAGATTTGCGAAGGTTAAAATATATTGCCCATACAAGTGTCTGTGTACACAGCTGGGGATACCACAATGCTTCATTATATTACTTTGACAAACAAGCATCAGTGGCAACTATTAATTATCGTGAAATACAGTGACATGCCTTGATCAGATTTAATAACTGAAGCAAACTCTTTTGAATTATTAGAATAAATGACAACACGGAATGTTACTAGGTGTTAAAAATATAACTGTACACCGTTATATTATAAGTCTTGATTCTTTTATGCATTAAGCTATTGCGAACACTATTGATGACGTGTCTGATTAATACTGGCATAGCGGTAAATGCAGATAGAATACCTCCGGCATCGTCGTCGACAGTATACGTAGAACACGTCAGCCCAGACACTACAGCAGACTTGTTTACATCGACATATTTCAAGAAAGTAGAATAATTGCTAACACAACATAACCGATGGCAACAGCTTGGATCCACTTCACCGGATACAATCGGAGCATGCAATAACACTGATACTGTTCTTGTGTACCTTAACAGTATATGTATACAATGTATATATTGCTGTCATTCACTACATTCAGTAAATGTATCTGACAGTAATAAACATACGTTAACTATGCATAACATCAACTCTTTTTTATAATATCATAATAAAACTCGTTTGTATAATATCATTTATACGTGCATTCATAATTGAAGTGCAACGCACCTGTATTTATAACGAACGTCGGCGCAAAATAAGCATACAATTGTGTTTGTTCGTTATTACTGACGTAAAATACATTTAATATTCACATGCTTTTAAGCCAATTTTCACATCTTTAAATAGCAAAGGTGAATGGAAATCGTTATAACACTTTACCTGACGTTCACTTTTTCCTGTGCTTTGATTGGTCAATACAGTACCATGTGATTTTTTTCATACATCAATGAAGCTGGTTGCATCAATTAGAATAATGTATTTATAACTTACAAGAGTTCTTAAGAGACTACATTTTTGTTACATTTTCTAATTACTCCAGTTACTTCCCTTTGATCAAAGAAAAAACCAAGCAGAGTATTTTATATAAATGTTTTTGTTTAGAAACGGTTAATCTAAGATGTACACTTATACAAAATACGTGTTATAAATTATATAAAAGTTTTAAAACAACTAGACAACTTTTTACGTTTGCAAAATAAATTAAGACAAAAGCTATGGGTTTACATGCACAAAATGACAGTAACTTGCTTGATGTTGAACTTTCTTTGGAACTATCAAATGAATTATGAACAATGAAATTCTAACAATTAACTTTGATAATATCTATTTAGAAAAATGCTTCGCACAGGACTCTGAAGCAGACTTTGAACATTATATTTTAGCAGAATAAAACTTGCATAACCAAGATGAACATGAAAACGAAACTGTTGCAACTGACAATGTTAAGCTTAAAAATGATGACAAACAAATCACCGCAACCTCATGCAATAGAACATAAACGCAAAGCGTACCAAGCAAAATACAAAATGGACCCTTACAGTGTTTCATGGTTGGTTCAAATAGAAATGTGTAATTCTTTGCTGATTTCTAAATATTGTTTTTATCCTAAAAATCTGTAAAAGCCAGTATGGTGACAGTTCACATTCAAATGTTCTATCAAAAATATTTTATAATGAATAACTTAATATTAAAGTAGCAAAACAATGAAATTTTAAACAAAACCAATTATACATTTATAATTTATAACATAACAAAATAACAATGTAATAATGTTTAAACAGCTATATAAAACAGTCTTAACATTTATACATTGGAGCACTAAGCGTTTTCACAACAATTTCTGACCCACATCCTCAACAAACGCCTTGCATTGTTCCACACAGAAGCTGCCCGTAAACCCACTGAGCATAAACAGCAAAGTATAGCAAACGAAATGGCCTAATGGTATCATCGAAACACTCTGAAGAATGTAAGAGCTGGCTTAAACCGTCATTTCGTGACATGGATCTCCCTATTGACATCTAGATACTTTATTAAAATACGCCAATGATATACATGATGCCAAACTGAAGACGAATCTTAAAGATGGATTAAGTCGCCTGGTAACAAAAACGCCTATCATTTTAGCGGAGGACCTGAGTAAAATCCACACGTAGCGGATCTCCAGCGTCAACACAACCACGCTTCGGCATCAAGATGGTTTATCCAGTCCATCCAGTTTGTCACTAGTGGCTGAAATTTCACCAGCAGCTGAAACGGACAAGTCTACGTTCTATCGTGGACAAAACAGACGCTAAAGCAAAGTAATATCATGAAATGCAACACCATGCTGTTAAATCGTAAAAATTTGACGCGTTGCGATTACAAAAAAAATATATATCATTATATATATTCATAGTAAAGTTAAACATAGTAAATACTTTACTTGGCCTTGATTTTGTTCATTATGTAATATATGCAAGTATACCTTTTAACACAATGAATATTTAAGCTAGGAACGTTTAATAAAAAAATAGTTGATTTTGATGATTTTCAAAATAAACACCAAATTTAGAATAAAACTACATCAAATTAAACTTAAAATGTTTTTTTTTTCTTTTTACACAAAACAGGGAGTACTTCCAGCTCACCCGTGAGTGAACAATAAAACGGAATCAGAATGGGGTCCGTAATGCCTTGAAGATGTACGCCTCTGATGCCAAAGCCAAATGCCATGTAGAGGTCTTAGCAACCTTCATGCCGAGGTGTAATCCGATGGATAAAATTCTCTTCTGTCACATAGAAGCATGGAAGCACCTGGCCACCATGCCACATGTATACAACGAATCCTGTGTCAAATAATTAGTTTTCCAGCTTCATGGGTTACATCTGCTGGAACGCAGGAATTAAAGCCAGGTACGCGCCAATTGGACACAATTTATTTGCACGTGTCATTCGTTTTCATATAGGCACTACCCCGACACTTCTGTCAAATATTCAGTTCCTGTATTTTTATTGTTCACTCCGATTATATTCA
The DNA here is from genome assembly GCA_027627225.1 of Congeria kusceri. NCBI lineage: Eukaryota > Metazoa > Mollusca > Bivalvia > Myida > Dreissenidae > Congeria > Congeria kusceri. The sequence goes on along the minus strand of CM051024.1, from coordinate 54,515,343 downwards.
GGTACACTTCCTATATCCTTACAGCTACAGCCACACAGGCACTGAATAATGCCAACTGTGAGATGTGCGACAGCGTGTTTATGACCGGCTACAGTTATGAGGCTAGCGTCCGGTCATACTCTCGCGGACCAGAAGGACAGGATGTCGGGCATTCTCACTGGTATTTTGGATTGGTTAACTGCTTCGCCAGACCCAACGGTGGAGCCAAGGAGCAATGGCAATAGGCTGTCAACAAAAATAAAAGAAAGCTAACCATCAGATACTGTTGGAAACGAGTCATTCATGCCTTCAGGATGGATGCAGTTTAACCAACTCTTCAGTCATATTAAGTTCCAACAAGTAAAATCACTGAATCAGTTGAGATAATCACTGATAAATAACCAGTAGCAATCATGAGTTTGATATTTATTTTTTTTAGTAAATGTTGAATGTCTAATATGACTTATGACAATAAGCTTTTTCGTTGTTAAAATATAACTACGCAGACGTACAGAAATAGATGAACACGTGAGTTAGGAAAATTGTGTCGAAGAAGTTATATATCGTTAACAAGTTAAAACACTAAAGATAAACTTTGTTTTATCGTATTCTGTTTAAACCCAAATAATGTCCACGCCAATCGATCTCGATAACATGCTCGAACATGAAATTAACGTTGTTAAATTAATCAAATTCACTATGTGTATTATAATTTTATCAATGCGCATGCGCAGATTTTGAATAACATCGCAATAACATATTTGTAATTATAAATAATGTGTGAGCTATCTATCGAAATTGTATCATAAACATCATAAATTTATTCAAATTTAATGCCAATTATGTAATTTTCAAATAGAAGAGTCATACGTTTACGGTCTAGCTCAAATACTCACTGACTGGTTGTCACTAGCAACGAAGGCGGGTCTTGTATTTCAATACGCAAAAACCTAATGTTTTCGTCCGCACTTACACACGAATAAGTTTGTTTACTAGAACATTCTTAATTGTTTGTTGAGTAAAAATGAAAAATAGTTAGCATCACAATACAACTATAAGAAATTAATTACCATTTTCTGTGCTTCATCGATGAATGCCAATTAAAATCACAGAATTGAACTTCATACATCGATGGAGCGCTTAAGATGGCAAATCAATTCTTAAAAATTGTATTCTGGAAAAAAATGATGGAAAACATAAACTATTAAGTACTTTATGTTCACTTTCTGTTTCTTCTTTAAGAAATATTGATAATGAATGTAAAAGTATTTTTATTTAATCTGACCCATTCTATGAATGCGCTAATATTATTCAATCCTACACAGACTATTATCTTAAACCGTTCATCGAGAGTCTACAGAACACCAAATCGTATTAAAATTATTTTTTGTAATAAAGGTATCGATTTCATTAACCTTCTTAAAATATGATAAGAATGTACGTAAGTAAATACCTCCTTATTTCCGTAATACTGAAACGCCACTTATTTGTTACAAATGCAGTAAACCAGTAATGAGTATTGTTTTTAATTATAATTCTATTACTACCGAAAACTATTGGAAAACTGTCCTACATCACGAGAATGTGTTCATTCTAAATATATTTTCAACCCTGTTGGTCATGTAATTACAGGTGATCTTAATTTTCTTAAAAATATAAAAACTTGTAAAAAGTGGTGCAGAAATAAAAATGCAGATGTATCTGCGCTTCACGAACGGAAGAATAAAGTATTGATTATGGCAGTTTATAAAATATGCTTTTATGATAATAATCCTATTGCTTAACCACATAAATCTAAATTCAATAAGAATAATTTATGTAAATTACTGAAATATCTTAAATCTAAATTTGTAATTGGTTCCTGCAGATAAAGCGGGGAACAACATAATTATAATATGACGAATATTTTATGTTCAAACTATTTCAAGGGAACTTTCTCAAGCGACATCATATACTGAATACAAAAAATACTTTAATGAAATTATTACCGAACATATTACTGAATGTAGTAAATTTATTGTCAAAATCAATAATAATAACAGGAAATAACCATCACTTTACTGGATTCCTAAACTCCATAAAAATCTTCATACAAAAGTCGTGTTATAGCAAATTCAGTGTCCTGTACCACTAAACAATTATCAGTTTACCGGACTTCTGGTCTGAGTGCTATTAGGAATCACATTACTAAATACTGCAATAACGTTTATGAGAATACAAACATTAACGTATTTTGGTCAATAAAAAATTCGTCAGAAGTTATAAATAAAATTGAAAGGAAAGATTACAAAGCATCCTTTGTAATGATTTTTCTAAATTGTATTCAACTCCACCTCACACTCTTATTAAAAATACACTTGTTTCGCTTATCGAAAAAACATGTGCAAGATAAAAATGCTCATACCTGGCTTTAAATACTAATACACCATTCTTTACTAATCAGATTTGTTGATGAATATATTATTTGTACTTGCTTAGATTGATGTTCAGCCCTTAACTTTTTTCTGTATAAGTTATTTGTTGAATTCAATGGGAAAATATTTAAACAAATTATTGGTGTGGCAATGGGTACTAACAGTGCACCGCTTATAGCTGATCTATTTTTATATTGCTATGAACGGGATTTTATGTTAGGTTTATCAAAAGATGAACAATTAAATTTGATTCAATGCTTAAATCAAACTAGTATATATATATATATTGATGATATATTAAACATAGATAACCCTTTCTTTGAACAAAATATCCAAAACATTTACTCTTAAGATCTTTCCTTAAATAAATCCTTTTCATCGTATACAGATGCTGCATTCCTAGACTTACATCTTACTATTACTACCAATATAGTTAAAACCAGTCTATTTGACAAACGCGATGATTTTAATTTCGAAATTGTAAATTTCCCTTTCTTGGATGGTAATATTCCTAGAGGTCCTTCCTATGGTATATACATTTCGCAATTAGTTCGATATGCAAGAGCTTGCTCATGAACCTAACCTCACACTGACTAAGAAATTATTAAAACAAGGCTTTTTATATAATGATATACGCAATACGTTTGCTAAATTCTATAGAAAATATAATGTCTTTGTTTCTAAATACAATGAATCTTTGAAATTGTTGTTATCTAACGGAATATTCCACCGATCATTTTACAGTGATGTTTTGAAACGAGTTCGCAAATGTAAATATGTTAAAGTGAATGCTAACGTATACTTAATACCTTCTCAAAAGGATATAATACACTTATACTAAAAATCATATGCTTATTAGTTTTCGATACTGAATTTCTTTCATCGTTACAAATTTAATCTTTTTTAAATGGTGGATAAGTAGCTTTAACTTCTTTGCGTTTTAAAATTATGACGTCATCGTGTGCATTGCGCGTTTCTAAAAAACGTCATCTTTTAACTGTTTTTACTGTCTCAGTGACGTAGCATACGATTATCTAGGATATATTGTACCCTTTTATTTAATATTTTACAGCATTTCCGATTTATACACTAGTTTTAACACCCCCGTTCATTCGGTAAAATTTTTTTTTGTTTGAATAAGGGTTAGCAGGAATATGTAGAATAATATATTACGTTTTATTCAGTTTGAAATAAACATATACAACAAAGCTATGTAATCTGGCTTTTTACACCCAACATTACGGCTTCTTCCTGAATTTCATGACGATGTTCTGAAAATTGAACTATATGATGCTGTCTTTAAAGCTTTTTATAAAAAGACGAGATGTAGTTGATACTTGTTTTTGTTTCATTTCATCGTGACTCAGAAAGTTGCAATTCTGCTGCTCTGGTTTGCATCTAGCCATTGAGTAATTAAATGGTAATTAAATTGAATAATATTATCTTTTATTGCTGTTTAATTGGAATTGCGATGCTATGATGTAATTTTTTTTTACACTTACATGTTTTGTGAATAATTCTTGGCCAAGTGTGAGGTTTGTGCGCACATAAACCGGTTTAAACCCCCAATGCTTTGCATTTCTGACTCCAGTGTTATTCATGGGTGTTTTGTGTTTGTTATGTGTTTTTGTGATGTCCTGTGTATTGTTTTTGGCAATTGGTCACTTGCCATAAATAAAAGACCTCGGGCTGCTAATAAGAGTTCAAGCAAGAACCTATTTAAGACTAAGAACGTTAGTACGTCATCAGGATTTGTGAATTATATAGCATCTTCAGTAAATGCTGCGACAACAGAAAACTACCCTGAAGTGACCTGCGAATGCGCTTGAAGCAATACTGATCTTTTAAACGTTCAGTGAAACTCTACGTGTCATTCAATGTTCGACAATACTATTGCTCCGCACTCCCTGATTGGTGACTATTTTGAATATATATATTTTTAAATTTCTATAAAAATAGGCTCATTTGCGTTTTATATTTCTATATTTGCTAACGATTGACTTTGACTGGATCAAATTGAATTGTTGCATTTTCAATGTCTGGTTACCCTGCTGCCTCTGTACTCAAACTAAATTTTAGTTTGCTGGACGATTGAGCGGTTTGCGCGGTATTATTTCTTTTGAAACTATCTACTTGGATTACACGGGAAAAAGTTAAAATTACGCTGTTTGTGTTATTGGCTGTAAGTGTTGCTTTGACAAGTCCATAATTAACAGAAGAATATGCATACAATTCAATAGTACACCGAAACCGTTTTTGTTTAAGTGGTTTGTCTTCGAAAGTGTGTATGATGTTTTTATGCCGATGGCTATTGTATTAGTGTATAACGTTTGCATGCCTCTTCGTCTTTGCAAAATTGCCAAAATTAGAAAGAACCTGACAACTAACCAACTTGTCATAGATACACACAACAGAATCGAGCAGTTTAAATTTACAAAAACCTTGATTTGTACCGCATCTGTGTTTATGGTTCTCCACTTACCGTATACATTGGCTTTAATCTGGTATTGTCTTTACATGAGCCTCAAGTTAGCTCTAAGCACAGCCAACTTTATTACTTGAGATTTGTGTTGTATTCGTATCATGGATTACGATCACCGAATTCCAGAACAGTGTTAATTTCTTCGTGTATATACTTTCTGGCCGTAAATTTCGTCGCACTATGTTTAATGTTTTCTGTCAATGCAGTTCTTTAAAAACAACTGAAACTGAAACGAATGCTCACACACGGACACCACATATTGATTAAGTCACACCTCTAGCAGTCAGGGATGTTTGGAGTGACTAAACCAACAAAACTATGTCTATTGCTCTTGCCTTGTTTGTTGCTACTGCATATTACTATTTAATCTATTTAGACAATCACACCTTTATCATCGGATTTAAATTAATGGCATAGTGGAACTGTGTTCATAGTTTAAGTCCTTAAGTTAGACCTTCGTTAACATTAGCTAACAAAACAAATACAATAACAATAAAACCAAAATTGTAACAATAAAATGCATTTTATATAAATTGTAAAATAGTTAAAAAAGGTGGCTTGCTCGGGGATACTTTATTTAAAGTTTAAAATTGAATTAGAAATAGTGTTATATTGTTGGAACAAACTGGTAGTGAGGGTCAGAGGAATAAACCAAACCAACACTGTATCGTAATATACGTAACCCAATCAAAGTATTTATAAACAACTTCGTCTGTTGAAGCCAATGTTCACAAATAAACTGCTCTTTATTGACGGAAAAAGTTAATGATACAATGTGATAGAATTTTACTATTCACACATATACATATGGTCCGATTTATTGAATTATTGAAGCCATTACAGTGTTGACAAGTATAACATTGTTCAACATTTGGTCATTGTATAAGACAGTTTTCTGATATTTAAATCGTACATTCTGTATTGTGCAGATAATGTACAGTTTGTAATGCATTGTGCTGCCTATTTTAAATATTTTTTATATATATGAACTATACGAGTATATATTTTTGGTCGTGAAATGATAAGTTAATGTTTTCATCGTAAAGTGATTTTTTTTTCAATGTCAACATGCAACTATTACATGTACATATTAGGCGTTGCCATGCTTTTATGTAACGCATATCCAAATATAATGGACTTCAGTGCATCTTTGATTATTTTGTCATTCATATATGTCTAAATAACATCTGCTTGTATGGTTTTTAGTTGTTCGCAGAACAACTTCAGGTACCGCTTCTGAATACCGACGGTTGGAATCACTATGATTTTAATTCATTTATTAATGCGCGAAAGTAAGAAGTGCCATTTTGAATAACATTAAAGTTTCCCAAATATATCCATCGTTTTGATGAAGAATGTAATTAGAACATAATATGTGTACAAACAAACTAATACAGTTGGGTAATTCTCAGCTTTAGTGTATGATCACAATTTGAGACTAATAGTCGCGGAAGAAAGAAGTCCACTATGCTTTGATCAATGGTTTAATTAGGTCACAATATAAGTAGGATCATGGCCATATAATAATCCTAACATATTCATCTCGCCTAGTGTCGGTGCAAGTTAAGGTGTTTATGTGTGGCATATTTAAACAATGTAAAACCTTTTCATTTTACCATGCACTATAACGAACAAAACGGGTCACGAAGCAAGTCGATAAGAAACATATTCATTCTAATCCTAATCGTTTCGTCTTTTTCTCGCCGACTCATGTTAAGTTCATGTGATGAGTGGGGCATGATCAATTATTCTATTACTTCATGTATTATTCACGTGGTTGTAATAATAATAATACTAATAATAAAGAACAAATTCGCAGTTTGTCGTTAATAACGCAGTCTAGGTTATAGCAATAGCGGTCAGTTACATTTCCAGTAACCTTATCAAACAATTACAGGACACTGGATGTGGGCTCTATGGCCAAGTGGTTAACGCAGTAGTCACTCTAGCGGTCGAGGTTCTATCCCTATGGCGGGCAACTTGAAGGTTTTTTTTTTCTCGTTTTTATTGATTTTATTGGTGTTTCTTAGATTATAAGGTTTTTCTTCTCCAGACGCTTTATTAATTTAAAAAAGAAGACATTTCTAAAATATAATATTCTGTAAGTAACTTCTCTTAAGCATTTAAAAACAGTTGCTAATACGGTTGAAAAGCTTGTAACGCTGTCGTTGCATTCATTATAATGTTAGATAGTTTTAATTTTTAGCATATTGTTTGATTTTAAGGTTTAAATTGAGTTTTGTTTAACGCCATATTTAGTTTTCTTCGACAAAAACTCGTACTGTCTTCCACAGAGATTGCCCGGTGGTTAAAATGATAAACATCATTTTTCACTATATACCCGGTAGGTACATTCGGAGAATCTGTTGGTAGTAAACATTTAATAACAGAATGTCAGAATGGCATTACACGTAAGATAATTATGTTTGTAGCCCACAGAAAGACCAATATATTGAGCACCGGACTAAGAAATTTGGCTCATCAGGTTTCTTGCCAGACAATATATTTTATTTTCGATTGAAAGTTGTTCTCACAGGCCTTATATATTTAATTCGTATATAGTATTTTAGCTGCTGTAAGCGGCTGTCTAGTCTTCACACATGTTAACGTTTTGATTAGTGGCGTGCGTTTTACAAAGGACATGCAATCATCAGCTCCACATTTGACAACACATACAATTCAAAACGGCATTATTGAGAGAGAAAAAATACTTGACTACACAATGGCCATATATATTTTAAAATCTGATTTTATTACGTGGCAGTATCTATTTTAACGCCGCATATTAAAGCAATGTCTCTGTTCAAGTTATATTTATAATGTTGACACAAATATTATAGCAACACACGCGGAATGTAGGATTCTATTTAATGAAGTTTTCCTTTAATGTTTGACTTGTTGGAAAGAACATATTATTACACGTCGTGTTTGCTGGTTCTGGCTTTTTAACCAGAATTTAAATTCAGTGATTTTTATTTTCACTGAACGAGCAATTAGTGCAACTATAATATTTGACCAATAAAGCATTTATAAGTTTGCAAGCTGACATATTATATGGCATACCTCTCTAAGTGCTTAGATTGTCCATGATAACGCGTCGGGATTTTTCATTTTAATTTATTATATGATCATTGTACTAAGTTATTTGTACAAGTCGATAAGATCGATCGGACGCTATGATATTGAACAGTAACTTCTAGTACAAACGATTGTTGTAACAGTCATCGAATAGTATTCTTGATTTCTAATATTCAAAACTGTAGACAGATTTTTCTTTATACACAATCTCAATAAACCTTTCGATTCTGTTCTGTTAAATTTAAACTTGTGCTGCTGTAAACATTGCAATATAGTGAGTTTTGCCCAATGTTACGCAATATCGAACAACTGTCGTGCCTTCATCGCTTTGATGATATTTCTTTTTCAATGGGCTATACGTTTGCACTATTCACGGTTACGATCGTGTCTTATTCCGACCTAAGCGACTTATGTTCTATCATCGAGTTATTTCGGAAATTAATGCCTGTACATTTGTACACAATCTGGGGACTGGCCCTCCTGTGATTTGGCACCCTGCTGTGGTCACAGTGTGGACACAGTGTGGCGACACTTATCAGCTGAGATCAATACACTGCTGCAACTGAAACAGTTCACTCAGCCATTGCTCAGTCAGCTGAGAGAAAATATTGCATATAATGATAAGATATTTTATGGTGGAATTTTAAGGGCGCCATTTGCTTAATCACTCCAATCAGCCCTAAGACACGACTATTTCAATCATATAAAAAATAATGTTTGTTTGAAATATACTGGCGAAGTACGTAAATCCGGACACAATTGCTGGTTTTTGGACGATTTATCTGGTTAATTGCATAAAACAAAAATAAGAAGTTAAACATAATAAGTACGGTTTAGTCTGAAGCTTTTGTCAAAATTTTAGTGAAATCTGCTATATCAAAGCAACTGAATGATGCGTTTATAAAAGGCCTGTAACACGTACCGAAATACGGAAAGAGAGTTCCTAAATCCGGACATTTTTTTAATATGTTTAAATTAAACAAATGAAATAGAAATAAATATCAAACTACACCGTGTATGTCAGATTTCTTTTTTTTGTTTAATAATTGACATTTTTCTGGTGTTTGCTTTCAAAATTTTCCCAATAAAGCCTTATTTATCAGAGATACTGTTTTGATTTCAATCCCCCGCGTGGACGTGTTTAGATTTGAAAGGAAGATAAAAACAAAAGTAAGTTTGTGTATAAATACCTTATGGATTCTGTTGAAACTTGATATATGTTGCTGATATATGTATCAATCAATAAAATACAATTATGGGTATACAGCATACAATTACATTGTGACAATCGGTTATTGATAAAAATGTTTTGAAATTGAAACCTTGTACTTTTCTTAGAATTCCTAACATTGTGTGTATGCGTGCTTTCCTGCTACATAATTGTGGGTCGGTGTGATGAGTCATTATATTTGATTTTGCACATATATCAACGTCGCGTGGTTGCGTGTTTACTTGTAATTGGTAGACGTCTTCCTTAATGATTCAAAATATAGAGTTAAAATGCATTTTAATGTGACACAAACTCATTATCTAAGTTAATTACTTTTTTTAACTTAAATTACAGGCACAAAACATGCTAGAGATGCATTTTATTTACCTGACGTTTATAATTGATAATCTTAAAAACGTCCTTTGAACGTAGAAACTTAATAGCCAATAGAAATTAAAAAAAACAAAGCAAAACATTGTTGTAAACTATTACAAGCATAATTCTATATTTTGCAAATATGTGTTACAAAGCCAGTTTAACCAAGGAACAAATATGCAACGTTTTCCAGCATTACAAACCTAATATACCACGCGTCATCCTATAGGATATTTCCGGAGATGCAACAGAGTCGCTCACCAAAACATTAATATATTCGTATTTATAAACCAACTAATAAATGCTAAGCAGTTAAATGCTTTTATTTCGGATACTGTTAATACTAGTTTAGGTTTGCTATTTGGAGTGGACATTTGTGTCGCAACATTGAATGTAATATATATAATATAATAAATACGAACTTATGGCAAAAAAAGAACTATACAATTCATACTTTGCCAACAAACATTTCGAAAAAAAGGAACTCGCCCGCTTTCAAAGCTTAAGTTATGTCTACATTTCATGTCATTAGCGCCATTAGAGAAGAATCTTATGCTATTTTCAACACTCTTCTAGTTTGTGGAACCAGCAATGACAGGTCTTGGGTTATGCTGCGTCCAATATCCATAATTATAAAACATAATATAACATATCTTTAAAAGGATGGTAAATATAAAAAAAACATCTTGCATCAAAATTAAATTAATACATGTATAATAATTAATGAATTGTCATGTGATGTATTTGACATGGCACTGAATGACAAGTTACGGTCAATGTTTAAGGCATAATTATTATATTACTAGCTTACCAAGCATTATAACTATCTCATTAAAAGTGGCTATTGTACTTCAAATCAAGCCTTTACAAACAACGGAAATGTAAATGTGACGCGATTCACTACACAATGTTCATACTAGTAAAAATAGTAACTGTTGTATCAGTTATATGACCTGGTCCTATGGACCATGAACAGAGTTAAACTAATTCTTATGGTTTTATTAGGTCTGACCTTTATATTGTCAGCGCCATTTACCACAGGTGTGTCTAATTGTTGCTCCGTAAAACAACGTCTATTTTTATTTGTATATTTGAGTCATGTATAACCACATCTTAGTCTGTTATCGACTAGTTTTATTATGTTCTGATCCAACTAACTATTATTATTGCTGGCAACACGATACTAACTAATTAAATGGCGAAACAAAACAAAGCAAGAATCGGGATGATGTCCAACAAAGACAACAAAGACATAAATGGCACAAAGAAAAATGAATAGATTATTTTGACTATCACCGTAATAGCCCTATCCGTAACATTTGTATTACTGCACATACCATATATACTGTAATTGTTGTGGTATTATATGTATCCAGGCCCAATAGAGATTTTAATGCATAATGCTAGAGAGCTCATGAACTGCCCAAATTACACTGGTTTAGGATTTGCATTCACTGATATGCAACACTGGGTGAGCTTCTTTTGTGCACATGTTAACGGGTAGAACATTTTGGACGGAACTCGTTAAATTGTTTTGTAACCAAAGGTTTACCAATACGCACAATCAAACTAGCACAAAAACAAAAGAAACACATATGGAATATGCCCACAAATGATATGCGCATACTTTTACCGACGATTGAGTAAATCTTATGTATGATGCTTGTCAGTGATAACGTATATTAAGTATTTACGCATAGTTCGCATCATCATTTTATATTTAGAAATTTCAAATTTTTCGTTCAGCAATTCATATTTTCAATGTTTCGCTAAAATAAATATAAGCACCAATTTATATCACCCTCGCATGGAGCCAAACATAGACCAGCTCTTTTTTTTTAAAACAAAACATACGTGAACGAATATAATACTTTTATATCAAAAGTCTTAATGCTGCCGACGACCCCCTGCTGTTTACAATAAATATCCAGCATCAAGTATTTATTTTTCCTTTTTAAGTATCCACAAAGTTGTATTTATTTTTAAGTTTTCGTATGAACCGTGCTAACCAGAAACGCGATTTGTTTTCGAAATCGCCATGCCTTGTCAGAACGAAATTTTTAATTCGTATTTTGTTCCAAACACGTACCCGAATATCAATATTGGTGTTACCGATGCATGGTTTCTTTAATTCTGTGTTATGTTGGTATAATCCATCAGAGCTGCTTATGGAGACACGAGGTCGCGTGGTAAACTAGCCTTGACACTAGGCTGCTTTTAAAGGACATTTGGCTGGATAAATAAGTGATCTTGCTCTTGGTTTCATCGTTCCTTATAATAAAATAAACAATACACACCATAGAGGTTGATTCAAGGTATTGTACGCCTCGGATGACATGACCATTTTCGGGTCGGATATACGTTGTATCACCCTCTTTGGGGTGTGATATTTATATACAGTTTTTGTTTCAATCATCATCGTTAATGCACAAATGGCGATCGTTTTTTTTAATCTTATAATTTAAAGCCTAAACATCATCTCGAAAAAAATAATTCGTAGTCGTTTCAAAAACAAGACCAGTCATTTTATATAAAACATAACGGATTCAAAGCCAGTTTTCTAAAGGAATGTTACTGTATTTGAGTAATAATAAAACAGTACACGTATATTCTCCGTACAGTCCAAATATTGAGTTACCAATGCACGAATCTTAAGCGATCGGTTAACAATTGAACAAAAACTTGAACGTGTAATCATAACAATACATTTTAACAATAAATACAGCAAGCAAGCGAACAATAACATGAACTCTTAATGTCATTTAACACAGCAATTACGTGTTTGGTGTTAAATAACTGCTATTGCTAAGAGGCAATCGATTCAACGGTATCATTAAACACAACGTTGCAAATTATTACGAACACAATGTACACCTTTACATGTGTATAGTGCGTTATGCTTGTCCTGGCACCTTATTAATCGTCGATGACATTTGTGCAATGTTCGACGAGTTTAAATGAGGAAAGTTAAAATAATACAATCTAATGTTATGTTATGGATAATAACCGTTATGTGTGCCGCTGTGGCTTAGTGGGTAAGATGGACAATAATCAAGGACCTAAACCCGGCATCAATGGTTCGAGTCTAAATGTTCCGAATTTTTGTCTGTTTTGGAACAGTTTTATATATGTTTCCATCCCTTGTTTGATACTTTTGATTTATACTGTTTTATTTTATTGTGTTATTTTATGTTTAAGATGTGTGTCGATTTATTACTATATTTATATTTTGCATAATAATTATTACTATATGGAGCAAATCAGTCATCGCTCTTCCATGGCTGTGTAGACTACCATTGCAAGTATTGTGTCTGTTTTGCTGTGCTCCGTATCATCATAACGCCGGTTGATGACGATTTTGTTTAATTGGCATACAGGAGTTGCTCTAGACGTTTTCTTCTTATTGTTGGCTCTTGTAGAATTTTCAGATTTTTTTTCTGCAGATACCACTAGCGCCAAATGTCTGCTGAATATAACAGCATTCATTTTGTTCCTTAAAATTGCTTGCCATGTAAGCGACAAACACCTTTATGAAAGAGCTTCTGGTTTTTTTAGTGCAATATATCGAATACATATTTTTTACGCACTTCGGCTGAAACGTGATTTCAACCTGCTGCAAAGCAATCATTTCAACATAATGAAGTTCTTTAATCACAAAAATGCATATCAGCACTATGTACTCGACACACAATTATTCGAATCAACCTGCTCAACCTTCATCCGCTTGTAACGTTGCGCTCTACCATTAGGCTACACAATATTTCACTGCACTGTATGTGTATGTGAATACCAAATGGTAGACACGTTTATCGTTTTATTGATATTTACGATCTCAATTTAGACTTGTTACATAATTTAACGGAATATTCATGAGGTGCCAGGTCAAACCTAACGCACTGTCATATAAATTACATGTATACGAATGTAGTAGCTTTGTCATTGGATATGCCAACCACGCTCGTGGTAGTTATAGTTTTTGTTACTGTTGGTATTATCATTACTATATCAAATTCATCGATCCACGAGTCGAACTCAACTTGGCTTCATAACACAAACGTAGAGCGACATCATAGTATACGAAAGGATTTCACTATGCTAACATATATTTAAAACAGACATGCACTAAACGCATAACTATGTCTAATTTAAAGTTAAATGACGTAATCTAATGTAATGCAATACAAGTAACCATACAGAAACACTAAAATGTGCGCGTGTACGCGTGGATTTTGTGAGTTTAGACATACGTAATTGTTGACAATGCTTTTAAGATCACCAACTTACGATGTCTTTGCATGTAATTGTAATGAGAATATATGAACATTGTGTGGGGCATGAGCCTATAATGCATTAAAGTGAAACTATAGAATCATTGATTAACAGGTATTTACTAATTAATTGCAACATCAGGGAAGTTAATGAATCTCATATACACACGCCAACACGCGAGTGTTATCGTGCAAAATACAATGCACTGAATATTTACATGCAACACCGTCAATTTATATTGTAATTCTTTATAATATTAAAACACGATTTTCATGATTACAAGCTATTACTAGCATCAACTTGCATTTGAACAATCAAATAGTTACAATGGCATTAACTGTTTATACATCAAACAAATGCTAATGTGCATGATTTAATTTGTTATTTCTATAATTGCAAAACGGACATTTTTATCATATATTGATATTTTAAACTGTCGTTTTAAGTTACCTACAACGTATATTTTCGACTAAAATATATCAAGCTTTTGTCTTTCGTTACTCAAATGAAATGTATGAGTTTCTATTTAGCATGTGTTTACTTGTTTATCAAGTACCTGTCTTCATTATCAATGTTAAAAAACAGTACGGTAATTTCCCATACAAAATGGTTAGTTTATCTGCAATATATACCACAAAAGCATGCATATAAGCATTGGGCTACGTGGTGGAGATGGATTTAGGCACATTGGTAAACCTACAAGGTAGCATAGAATTGCGTTTTAAAATTAAATATAACAAATACATTGATATTCTTCGTAATTTTACATTGACAGTCTCTTTTGTTGAATTAACCACAACAACAGTTATATAGCGCCGATTGTAAACATAACATTTATAAACATTGTGCGTTGTGGAAGCAAATATTTCACGGTACGATGTGGTCAAAGTGATATTGACTACATTTATTTTCTGGGATTGTCTTTATTAATTGCAGCTTGTAATGATAAACTACGTGATGGTGTATATGTGTATACGTTAGACGCTGATGCCTGTGCTTTGGTACAAATGATATATCGGACGAGTTCGAAACTGAGTCGAATATTTCTCAGAACATTTATTCTTATGGTATCTCGGACGAGTTCAAAACTGATACCGCTCCGTTGAAAAACATGGCAACCATAGTAGGGGGCAGTCTTTTTTAGATGACTATATTGAAAACTATAAAAAATCTTCGTGTCTGTAACCCCACCTAGATTTCAAAACAATTTCATAAAAATGTTCCCAGGCTGACCATCCTTAAAATCGTTAAAAAACATTGACACCTGGGGGTTACAGCCTGTAATCACTCTAGTGGCCACATTGTTTCCTGATCAAAATGAAACTTGCTCAGAACATTAATTTTGTTCGTATGATATCTTGTTCAAAACTGTGTCACGTTGGGTCACAAACAAGGTCACTAGGGCAAAATAAAGAAAAAACTTGTGAACACTCTTGAGGCCATATGTGTTGCCCTATTAATATGAAACTTTCTTAGCCCCTCAGTTGAGCGACGTCGGGCCTTATGGTCCTGTTGTAAAAATAGGTATGGTAATTTAATAAAACAGAAATAATATGAGTAAGAAATTGAAGGCTTTTCCGATGTCAGGACAACTTGAGTTTTTAAAAACTGAATTAGTTTAACACTATATGTGATAGTTATATATACCTTAAAACAATATATTTTAAAATAACACATTTTTTAAAAATGATATAAAATAAGCGGGCAGCTCAGCTTTTGAGCAGTCTATAGATGTTAATAATAATTGGAAAACAGCTCGATATGAGTCTCGTGCAACCATTGGCATCTAGAGGATATAGGACATGCCCAATGGAATATTGACAAATTCAGGTATGGTATATAAGGTTTATCAGCAGCTGGAATATAAATCTGGACTTCGTGTACACAGGTTGCGATCTGGTGTATAGGATTATTTGTGGTGCGTATGTGTATTCTATAGATTATACAAGCACATGCTAGTGCGTTCTGTATAATGACATTAAGCACGTAAAACTATATTACTGTTAATTAATAGAGTATACATTTGATACTACAAATGGAACCACTGAAATATTTCAGACGACGCACTTAAAACATCCAGTCATACCTTTGAATAATGCCAGCCCATATTTGCACGAAGTAACAACAGAAAGTATTTTGGACGGGAAATGCACGTGTGCCTCCAATTTAACCTTACACACATTTTATGTTCGATGCAACACAACGTGTTAAGCAACACAAAACGCTACAATATGGCCACAATCCATGGTGTTACAGTTACGTCAGTTTTTCGAATATAAAATTTATTTATTTATACAATCAACACCACACTATTTTTTAATATTCCTGGCATGATAAAGAATCCATTAACTGTGTTTCTTGTGTTCAAGATGAAACCTTTACGTAACACAAAACTCTATATTGCTGTTTTAAGCATAACGGACTTTTTTGTTAACATTGTCCGTTTTTTTTTTTACAAACTTCAACTCAACAATATTGCCTGGACTGATGTTAGTTGCAGTGCGATGCAGTTTATTGTAACGGTTCTCCCATTGTATTCTAATTACATATTAATATGCTGGACTTTGGAGCGTTTGTGTGCTGTTATATTTCCTATTAACCTATCTACGTGGTTCACATTCAAAAGAGTGAAATATTCTCTTTGCTTCTTGTTTATTGTAAGTTTTTCACTCACTAGTCCTTACTTAGGAGGGGTATTATCTGATGACATAACCGTAGCCAATCGAACCGTAAAACAATGTATACCATCACCGTTTTTATTTATGTGATTTATATTTGAAACTTGGTATAATGTTTTATTCCGATGATAATTGTTGTTATTTGTAATGTTTGGATTTTTGTTCGTCTTTCTCGAATCGCTCAAACTACACTAGAAATGACAACTAACCAAAATGTCACAGATAAAACCAAAACTGAGCATTTGAGATTCACTAAACTGCTTATATGTACAGCAACCGTATTTATTGTTCTTCAGATTCCGTACACTTTAGCTATAATTTGGTACTATCTTTATCCAGATCCACTCGTTATTTTCCGAAATAGTCCACTGGACTTTATTAACTTGCATTTGTATTCAGAATTGGCTTTTTGGTAACAGAAGCACAACACAGCATTAATTTCTTTGTTTATATATTATCCGGAAGAAAGTTTCGTCGAATACTGTTTGAGGTTTTATTTCGACGGATAACACTGAAAGCTACTTATATTGAAACACCGATGTCAACAAGGACATGTACCATCAACATAAATTCCAACACAATGTAATCACATTTAAATGTCATGTTAAAAAAGTAACAAGAAACATTTTCTAAGAATGCTTTCTGACTTTACTGTTTAGTTCGTATTTTCACCCTCGTTGTTTGACTTCCGGAAATGTGTATCTGAGTTTAAAATTGTACGTATATTCAGCGGAATATGCACTTCATGTATATACAATAATATGTTAATTAAGTCGCGAGGTTGATATGCACGGTAATCTGACGATAATAATTGAATCAATGTGTCCACACCTGCTGTATGATTGATTGATTAAATGCGTTAATAATTGTGCATATATATTTGTGTGACGTCATATTGTTATAAAATAAACTAATAAACCTTATTTAATAAAATCACAACTGCTTATAGCTATTTGAACTCCATTCAATACAAATAATATATCTCCATTAACGGTATTAAAGGTAACTGGTCAACTCGTAAACTAGTTAACTCGTATCCAAGTTAACCCGTACCCTCGTCAACTCGTTCCTCATTCGGTTAACTCGTACCGTCAAGAGTTAACCCGTACCCTGTTTGGTCAACTTGTATTGGTAAACTCTTACTCCACCATTTCCAAAAACATAACGTGGAGTTATTGAATCACAAAGAAGTATGGCATGAATAAAATGTTAACCGCAGCAAGCAAGTCCATATGGGCCCAATATGGGCTATAGCTGGGCAAACAATTCAACATGGGCCACATGTGGGTCCCAAATGATATGCGTTCGCCCATACCAGTCAAATATGGGTCCCAGAAAGGAAGCCATGTGGTTCCACTGTAAGTATGCCCATATGGGTCCCTGCAAGCCATCCCATTTGGCACGATGTGGGTTTCATCTGGGCTGATATACCTGATGGGCCCAGTTTGGGATCCATATGCATTATCTTGCCACTATAAAACCCAGATGGGTCCAAGTAAAGTAAACCCATTTGGGTCCCTACTAGAAAGCCCATATGGGTCCCAGAAAGGGCTATACCTTGGCAAAAAATACAATATGCGCCCCATGTGGGTCGCATATGATATTTTTGCCCTTATCAGACCCATACGGGTCCAAGAAAGGAAACTCATGTGGGTCCACTCAAGTAAGCCCATTTGGGTCACAGCAAGCCACCCCATGAGGGCACGAGTAAATTTCCCTTTCTTGGATGGTAATATTCCTAGAGGTCATTCCTATGGTATATACATTTCGCAATTAGTTCGATATGCAAGAGCTTGCTCATGAGTTAAAGATTTCAACGGCCGTAACCTGAAAGTGACTTAGAAATTATTAAAACAAGGTTTGATATATCATGATTTGAGCAATAAGTTTGCTAAATTCTATAGAAAATATAATGTCTTAGTTTATAAATACAATGTTTCTTTAAAATTTTTCTTATCTAACGGAATATCCCACCCACCATTTTACAGTGATGTTTTGAAACGAGTTCGTAAATGTAAATATGTTAAAGTGAATGCTACATGTATACTAAATAATTTAGTACACTCTTTCATAGCAAAAGGATAAAATGCACTTTATGGAGGATAAGTAGCTTTAACTTCTTTGCGTTTTAAAATTATGACGTCATAGTGTGCATTGTGCGTTTCTGGATTATGTCATCATTTAAATATGTTTACTGTCTCAGTGACGTAGCGTAAGACTATCTAGGATCTATTGTACCCTTTTATTTAATATTTTATAGCATTTCCGATTTATACACTGGTTTTAACACCCACGTTCATTCAGTTAATTGTTTTTTCAATTTGGGTTAGCAGGAAGATGTAGAATAATATATTAAGTTTTATTCACTTTAAAATAAACATATACAACAAAGCTATGTAATCTGGCCTTTTACAACCAACATTACGGCTTCTTCCTGAAATTCACGATGCTCTGAAAATTGAACTATATGATGCTATGTCTTTAAAGCTTTTTATGAAAAGACGAGATGTAGTTGATACTTGTGGTTTTGTTTCATTTCATCGTGCTCAGAAAGTTGCAATTCTGCTGCTCTGGTTTGCATCTAGCCATTTAGTAATTAAATGGTAATTATATTGAATAATATACTCTTTTATTGCTGTTTAATTTGACTTGCGATGCTAAGAGATTAATTTTTATTTACACTTTCATGTCTTGTAAATAATTCTGGGCTTAAATGTGAGTTTCGTAACATAACCCGCGCACATAAACCGGTTTAAACCTCCAATGCTTTGCATTGAACGTTCCAACGCGGTGACCCCAGTTTTATTCATGTGTGTTTTGTGTTTTTGTGATGTCCTGTGTATTGTTTGTGTCAACTGGTCACTGGCCATAAATTAAAGACCTCGGGATGCTAATAAGAGTTCTCTCCTGCTGTCGCAATTGGAGTTTCGCTTTGTTTATATTTACCTGGGCTAATATAGCTCATGGGCCCATTGTGGGAACCATATGCATTATCTTGCCACTAGAAAACCATGATGGATTCATGTAAAGTAAACCCATTTGGGTCCCTACTTAAAAGCCTATATGGGTCCCAGAAAGCAAGTCCATATGGGCCCAATATATGCTATAGCTGGGCAAAAAATACAATATGGGCCCCATGTGGGTCCCATATGCATTATCTTGCCATTATAAAACACAGATGGGTCCAAGTAAAGTAAACCCATTTGGGTCCCTACTAGGAAACCCATATAGGGCCCAGAAAGCAAACCGATATGGGCCCAAAATGGGCTATTGCTGGGCAAAAATGCGACATTGGCCCCATGTGGGCAGGATGTGTTTTACCTGGGCTAATATACCTCATGGGCCCAGTGTGGGACCCATATGCATTATCTTGCCACCCATATGGATTCAAGTAAAGTAAACGTATTTGGGTCCCTACTAGTTAGCCTATATTGGTCACAGAGTCCATATGGGCCCAATATGTGCTACAGCTGGGCATAAAATACAATATGGGCCTCATGTGGGTCCCATATGCATTATCTTCTACTATAAAACCCAGATGGGTCCAAGTAAAGTAAACCCATATGGATCCCTACCAGAAAGCATATATGTGTCCCAGAAATCAAGTCTTTATTTTATGGGCCATATATGGGCTATAGCTGGGCAAAAGATACAATATGGGCCCCATGAGGGTTCCAAATGATATCTTTGCCCATATCAGGCTCATGATTTTTTATATGGGTCTACGAAAGGAAGCTCATGAGGGTCCACTGCAAGTAAGCCCATATGGGTCCAAGCAAGCCACCCCATGTAGCCATGATATGGGTTTTACCTGGACTATTATACCTCATGGGCCCAGTGTGGTACCCATATGCAATATCTTGCAGCTAAAACACCCAGATGGGTCCAAGAAAAGTAAACCCATTTGGGTCCCCACTAGAAAGCCCATATGGGTCCCAGAAAGCAAGTCCTTTTGGGCCCAATATGGGCTATAGCTGGGCAAAAAATACAATATGGGCCCCATGTGGATATTTTTGCCCATATCAAACCCATACGGGTCGAAGAAAGGAAGCTCATGTGGGACAACTGCAAGTAAGCCCATATAGGTCCAAGCAAGCTACTCCATGTGAGCAGGATATGGGCTTTACCTGGGCTGATACACCTCATGGGCCCAGTGTGGGAGCCATATGCGTTATCTCGCAGCTATAAAACCAAGGTAAATCCTAATGAAGTAAGTCTACTGGGGTCCCAATTAGAAAGCCCAGATTGGTCCCGGAAAGCAAGACAATATGGGCACAAAATGGCCTGTAGCTGGGCAAATATACCATATGGGCCACATGTAAATCCCAAATAATATACCACATGGGACCCAGTAAGCAAGCCCATATGAGTACACTGCAAACAATCACATGTGGGCAAGATATCTGCTTTACCTTGGCTTATAAATTATGTGGGCCCTGTATGGGACCCATATGTTTTGTCTTCCCACTACAAAACCCAGGTGGGGCCCAGTCCAGCAAACCTATATGGCTAAAACACATATGGATCCCAGCAAGCAAGGCCCCATATGGTCCAAGTATGGGCTACATCTTGGCAAATATACCATATACCGGTAGGCCCAATGTGTGTCCCAAAAATGTTTTTGCCCATATCAGACCCATATGGAACCCAGAAAGTAAGTAAGCCCCTATGTTTTGCCCCTATCAAACACAGGCAGTTTTCAGTCAAGCAAACCCATTGGGGCTTTAGTTGAGAAAATATACCATATGGACAAAATGTGGGTCCCAAATGATATTTTTGCCCATATCAGTTCGATATGTGATCAAAATGTTCAGTTAAGTTAAACATGTATTTAAATTTTAAAATGCTAATGGCTAGTAGCAAATTTGCAAGTAACTGTTCATTTAGTGGTTTCAGTATTTTTATATTCACAGCTCTTAACCGTTTGTGTGATGTAATAGTACAAGATTATCTATATAAAAGTCTACCATGTGTAATGGGTGATATTATCCGGTGTCGAAAAGCATCCGTAATTATTTGTTAAATTTGTACAAGTCCATACATCACTAGAAATGAGTTATCATATAAATGATATAACAGAGGCCACAACAATGATGCATTTTACGAATGAGGACAAACCCAATACTTATCCATAAATCTTTTTATTTTTTGTCCTTCCAAAAGTTATGTGATTTTTAAGATAAAATGTCAGTGGTAATCAACTAGAATATACCTCCTATTAACAACCGTTTTAAAATGCTTAAAGGAAGTTACTTACAGAATATTATGTTTTAGAAATGTCTTCTTGTTCAATTAATAAAGCGTCTGATGTAGCAAAACCTTACAATCTAGGGAAAAAAAAAGAAAAAAAATAGAGAAAAAAAAACATGCCTCTCATAGGGATAGAACCTCGACCGCTAGAGTGACTAACGGGTTAACCATTTGGCCTTAGAGCCCACATCCAGTCTCCAGTAATTTTCTGATAAGGTAACTGGAAATGTAACCGACCGATATTGCTATTACCTGTACTGCGTAATTAACGACAAACTGCGAATTTGTTCTTTATTATTATTATTATTACGACCACATAAATAATACAATAATTAATATAATAATTTATTATGCCCCACTCAACAAATACACTTAACATGAGTGGGCGATAAAAATAAGAAACGGTTAGGATAAAATATGTATATGTTTCTTATCGACCCGCTTCGTGACCCGTTTTGTTCGTTTAAGGTAAAATGAAATGTTTTACATGTTTTAAATATGCCACACATAAACACCTTCACTTGCACCGAGACTAAGCTAGATGAATATGTTAGGATTATTATATTTCCATGATTCTACGTAGATCGTGACCCAATTAAACCATTTATCAATGACTTCAAACGCTGCATAGTGGACTTATATCTTCCGCGACTTTTAGTCTCAAAATGTAATCAAACACTAAAACTGTGAATTACCAGACTTTATTAGTTTGTTTTAAACATGTCATATTCTAAACACATTCTTTGGGAAACATTAATGTTATTCAAAATGGCACTTCTTACTTTCGCGTATTAATAAATAAATTACAATCGTAGTATTCCAACCGTCGGATTTCAGAAGCGGTACCTATAGTTGCCCTGCAAACAAATAAAAACCATTCAAACAGATATCATTATGACATATATGAATGACACAATAAGCAAAGATACACTGAAGTCCATTATATTTGGGTATGTGTTAAATAAAAGCATGGCAACGCCTAACATGTACATGTAATAGCTGCATGTTGACTTTCAAAAAAAATGATAAAGAACTCACTTTACAATGAAAACATTAACTTAATATTTCACAACATAAAATATATACTCGTATAGTTCATATATAAAAAACAAACATTTAAGATAGGCAGCACAATGCATTACAAACTGTGCATTATCTGCACAATACAGAATTTACAAACTTAATATCAGATAACTGTCTTATGAAATGACCAAATGTTGAACAATGTTATACTTGTCAACACTATTATGGACCATATGTATATGTGTGAATAGTAAAATTTCTATCACATTATATCATTAACATTTTCCGTTAATAAAGAGCAATTTGTTTGCGAACATTAGCTTCAACAGACGAAGTTGTTTATAAATACTTTGATTGGGTTACGTATATTACGATACAGTGTTTGGTTTGGTTTATTCCTCTGACCCTCACTACCAGTTTGTTCCAACAATATTACAATATGCCAAATTAAATTTTAAACTTTAAATAAAGTATCTCCGAGCAAGCCACCATTTTTAACTATTTTACAATTGATATAAAATGTATTTCATTGTTAAATTGTTGGTCTTATTGTTATTGTTTTTGTTTTGTTAGCTAGTATTGACGAAGGTCTAACATAAAGACTTAAACTATGAACACAGTTTTGCTATGCCATTAATTTAAATCCGATGATAAATGTGAGTTTGTCTACATAGATTACATAGTAATATGCAGTAGCATCAAAAAAGGCAAGAGCAATTGACATAGGTTTGTTCATTTTATCACTTCTAAAATCTCTGACTGCTAGATGTGTGACTGAATCAATATGTGATGTCCGTGTGTGAACATTTGTTTCAGTTTCAGTTGTTTTTAAAGAAAGGCATTGACAGAAAACATTAAACATAGTGCGACGAAATTGACGGCCAGAAAGTATATACACGAAGAAATTAACACTGTTCTGGAATTCGGTGATCGTTAATCCAAGATACGTACCAGATTAAAGCCAATGTATACAGCACGCGGAGAACTATGAACACGGTTGCGGTACAAGTCAAGGTTTTTGTAAATTTAAACTTCTCGATTCTGTTGTGTGTATCTAAAACAAGTTGGTAAGTTGTCAGGTTCTTTTTTATTTTGGCAATTTTGCAAAGACGAAAAGCCATGCAAACGTTACATACTAATACAATAGTCATCGGCATAAAAACATAATACACAGTTTCGAAAACTAACCACTTAAACAAAAACGGTGTTGGTGTACAGACTTTTGAATTATATGCGTATACTTCCGTTAAATATGGACTTGTCAAAGCATACTTTACAACCAATAACACAAACAGCGTAATTGTTCTGTCTTTCATTTTAAACCAAGTAGACAGTTTCAAAGGAAATAATACCGCGCAAATCGTTCAATCGTCCAACAAACTAAAATTTAGTTTGAGTACAGAGGCAGCAGGGTAACCAGAAATTGAAGAACGCAACAATTCAAATCGTTCCAATGGAAGTCAATCGCTTGCAAATATAGAAATATAAAACGCAAGACATTCACCAAAAAATCCGTTATACTTAAAATTAAAATATGAAGTTCCGTATTTCGAAAAGGTTTCATTGTTAAAAAAGAACCACTGTTAACGGATTCGTTATCATTCCAGGAATATTAGTTAAATAATGAGCTAATTTTTAAAATTATATTCAAAATAGCTATCAATCATGGAGTACGGAGCAATAGTAGTGTCCCACATTGACTGACACGTAGAGTTTACAGAACGTTTAACAGATTAGTATTGTTTGGTGCGCATTCGCAGGTCACTTCAGGGTAATTTTCTGTTGTTGCAGCATTTACTGAAGATGTTATATAATACTCAAATCCTAATGACGTACTAACGTTCTTAGTCTTAAAAAGGTTCTTGCTTGTTGAACTATGTTTGTGGATCAAGTAGAAGTAATATTTATTGGGTTGACATTTACTGCACGCATGATCATTATGATAATTATGGAAATAATTGGCAAACGAACCATTCCTGCAAAAAAATACATGACTTATTAAACAGTTATCACAAAATAATACGCGAACCGTCGCAAAATGCCTCAACACAGTTCGCGTGTAGCTCTAGTGACCTGTCTACTTTGTTCATTAACATAAATAAAACTACACATAACAAATCGAGTTGTGAAATATTTAATCACATAAGAATTATCATGAAAAGTGAAACAATAAACACCCACAACTGAACAAACAAATGTTTTCTGTTTAATATTAGTTTAACTGTTTGAATTTACAATGTTGATGCATGTTATAGGCCATTTTATGCATGCAGTCTTGCAGTATATTGCAAGAATGTGTTGTTTGCAATGAGATATCCAGTTCATATATGTTTCTGCTAAATACATTCAATGCGTAAGCAACCTTGACGTCACTTGACACGTTCGACAATTACACGGAACATATTTTTGCAAAGTTATAGAAATAGACGCGACATGCATAAAACAAAAACAAACAAAAAAGCGATTCGCAAAGTAAGTTCAATGTAAACATTGTGTATTATGTTACAATGCATTGTTCCATAAAGCATGTTTGGTTTGTGTAAACAAGTTTGAATTATGGTGAATGTGAAATACACGTCATCGTTCCTTATGAGTAGTTACTTAACATAAAAGTGTAGTACGTACATGTAAAATTTGTTTGATAGATTTGTATGTCATTCATTTTATCGAACACGTGAGTTTATGTCGACTTCGAATTATGAACCTCACAATAATTTATTTTCAAAACTAGTTTTATATTTAACCAAACTTTACGACGCAGGAAATATATAACGATCAATAAATACACATACAATATAATTGTTCTCTTATATTATAATGTGAAAAAGTACGAAGACAAGTACAAGATATTACTTTATATATATGTTTTATTTGTACAAATAATATACACGTAAACAAGAGTGAAGGTTGTGAGACATTACATAAAATGCATGTTTCGTCTAAAAATGTATTTTGTACAACAAATCGAGCACACGTGTATTTGTGATGAATGAAATTGATAAATTACAGCCCGCGTTGTCTTTCATCTAAATAAGTAGGTACATTATTATAGGTGCTATTCATCATTCTCAACTGTGTTATTAGTCTCACAATTCAAATTTTGTTTGATTTCCTTTAACTTCGAATGATAGGAAATATGTACCTGCATTTAGTAGCACAACAACCGCTTTTTCTTGCTTGTTTGTGGGTAATTCCTTCTTATGCGAGCGATCACTGACGAATACTAGAGTTCTGTAAACAAGCCTAATTGATTCTACATTAAGCCAAAATCCAGTCTAATTGTATTGGTGTTTTAGCGCCAGATATGTTTCTCATTGCAGTGAAATTTCCAATTTACTGATAAGCAAGACTTTATGGCACTTTTTAAGGTGGAATATACATATACAGCACTGTTGTCTAAGCCTACAAGCCTACACTTATAATGTTACAGCATAGCAAGATGTGTTATTCACATACACACAAGATGTGTAATTCACATACACACGATAACATACAGAAATCACAAACAGTGAACAATAAACTAACTTCGTGGAATGGACATTGCAAAACCATTTTATGTTGGCAATGACACTAGTTTTAACTCGACAACACGGTTGTCATCTCACAATGAGAAAAAGCACGTATCTGTTAACGTCATGCATGTATTTCCCTGAAAATGATAATCAAAGCGCTGAAGCCGATGGGTAAGGAAGTAAGGCGAAAGTGTATTGTTTTTGTTAGCAAATTATAAGACCATGCGCCTTCTTTCGAAGCATGTTCGTTATCAAGGCGACGATGGATATCCTATGAAGTTTATGAGTTATTACTAGTTTGGCTTATTAGTAAATTTGCAAGGATAATGTATTGTTTTGCGTAATACTCATTACATACAAAATCAAACCAAGAAAGTAAGACATCCAATGACCTTGATCTTTGACTCCAAGGACCCAATACTCAATAAAGACCCTCTACTAATAAATACCAAACAACATATTACGTGTCATGAACCTAAGCTCAAGGAATCCATAGTGATTGACCGGTCAAACTTTTACAACTATTGATCAGTTTGAAAATGTAATTTTCGGGTATGCTACATCTTTTTCATATTCCGTTTTTTAATCTTTTAATATATGTGAATGCACTATAACATAGTTTAGGTGTTCATTGTCCAGTTTATTTCTGCAAGAGCTGCTTTAAAATATTGGCAATATGAGTGTCTCCCACGATTTAGTCCAACGTTCAAATCAATGCTTGCCAACAATTAGAAATTAGCTGAAAGTACGTTACACCGCGTATAATACATAGAGAACTATATTTGAATCAAGTTGCGTTGTTAATTTAAAAAATATATTTATTTATGTATTTGTTTTATTTATTTATTTATTTATTTGTTCAATTATTTACAGTTATTTATTAATTGTTCGTTTATTCATTTATTTAATTACTTATTTATGAACTTTTATGCATTTATGTATGTATTTGTTTTATTCACATTTTATATTACTCATATTTATTTATAAAGAATATTTTCATTTATAAAAAACAGTTTTATTCAAAACAATCCTCCAGTTTGTTGTACATATTTTAACTAGTTGTTGAGAGCAACATTTTGCAAGCAAAAGAGAAAAATTAATTTGAAATGCCATGCAAGTTCTTATAAAACAACGGTAAATAGATGTATACACAATTGTAATCTTAACGAAATCAAGGTAATGTATGATTTAGGTTCGGATTCTACAATCGAAATATTTTCAGATCACGTCCTATGATATCATCGTTTTTTTGTGTGATCTGCGATCTGCTTGTCTTTGTTTGGAGGAATAAAACACATGTAGTATCGGTACAATGTTTGCAGAGATAGTGACAGCTTTTGGACGTTTACAGCTTTGTTCGTCAACGTTATGCCAGGCTAAGGTAGTAAATCCACATATGCCGTTCAGGATTTCGTGCAAACCAGGCTATGACTGGTGTCTGATATACAAAACACCGGCCATGACTCTTTGGACTCGATCACAAACACGACATCACTATATATCATGGTATTAAGCATTAATGATTTCATAATCATTGTTCTTCGTTTTACATTTCGACATCTGGATCAAATTGATTATAACTGGACCTCTGAAGCTTGCCGGGGTTTTTCATATATAGGCAGCGCAACAACTGTTTATTCCAATTATATTTTAGTCTGTTGGACTGTTGAGAGATTTTGTGCCGTCTGGTTTCCTTTAAAACTAGCTTCATGGTTTGCATTTTCACGGGTAGAGGCGTCTTTATTTGTGTTGTTGATATTGTCGTGCCTATTTCCAGTTGCCTCATACTGGGTTTTTATGCTGAAAAATCACCAACTAGTGCCGCCATAATATGTCGTGTAAACCAATTCCTTTCTTCTGTGTGGATTTACGTTGATATATTTTACTATATGTTAATACCACTATTTATTGTGTTGACATTGAATATAGCAATAATCATACGATTACATATCATATTAAAAAGCCGATGGAGGATTACAAATAACAAAGAAAACTTTGATAGAATGAAAGCGGAGCATCGTTAGTTAACAAAAGCACTTTTTACTGTTTTTACTGTTGCTTGTGTTTGTATTTCTTCACGTTCCGTATGTACTGTCAGTTACGTAGTACATTCTTTATCGAGATCTAACAGCTATTCTGAGGAACAGTTCAACTGATTTCGGTCGTTTATTTTATTTACGTTTCTGGGGTTTTCAATACGTGAAACATAACATTGACCCTTCAAACGGCACATCGTTCGGCCCGATCGTAGCCCGCGCGGCGGAGATACGGGCCCAAGAATTTCTTCCACGGGTCTGGACGCGAACAAACTAATGGCTTGAAAAACGGCATGGTAAATTCGGCCGACACTTTGCTTGGCAGTGTTGGAGTAAATGCCAAAGGTATATTCGAATGTCCAATATCCAATATCCCCCAAACACATGTAGATTGCAGATTCAGAACTGGAAATTTGGATGTCAAACCTCCAATATCCAAAACAATATAGATTGGATAATCGGAATTAGAAAATCTAGTGTCCAATACCCAATACACCCCCCCCCCCAACAAATGTAGATTTGAGATTCGGAAAAGGAAATTCTAATGTCCAATATCTAATATCCACAAATATATTGGAGATTCAGAATTGCTTATTCAAAGAATGGTTTATTTAGGGTAGCAAATAATTCAAAGTCTCCAACCGTCGGACTGATCTGAGGCTACCGAAAGAACTATGGGGATCGAACATGCGCTGACCTTTCAAACGATATTTCGTTCAGCCCAATCGTAGCCCGCACGGCTGAGATATGGGCCCGATAATTTCTTCAACGTATGGGCGCGAGCAAACTAATGGCTTACAAAAATTCATGGTGATTCTGGCCAACACTTTGCGTGGCAGTGTTCGAGTAATTGCCAATGATATATTCAAATCTCCAATAATAATATCCCCCAAAAATGATGATTGGAGATTCAGAACTGGAAATTCGAATGTCCAATCTCCAATATCCATAAAAAAAGTAGATTGGAGATTCAGAACTGGAAATTCGATTGTCCAATATCCATTATCCAAAACAAATGTAGATTGGAGATTCAGAATTGGAAATTCGAATGTCTAATCTCCAATTTCCAAAACAAAATGTAGATTGGAGATTCGGAATCGCAAATTCGAATGTCCAATATCAAATATCCAAACAATATATATGTTGCAGATTCAGAATTACTTCTTCAAAGAACGACGTTCTGCGTGGTGGTGGCGATTTACTACCTGTAACACTTTGTCGTTTTTATGCATAGTAGATCATCTCCTCAGCGGGACTGACACCCCCAGTGGCGATATACTATCATCAGCACTTATCCGTTTTTGCATATAACAGTTTACCTCTTCAGCGGGACCGACACCCGGGTACCCGGTACGAACGAGTAGTATCTCTTAGACCACTGCCAGACTACGATCATATTCATGACGTTAGTGAATCTATCTAGTCAGCGGGACTGTCACCCCCCCCCCCTGCCCTCCCGCAGCCCTCGGCTGGCTGCGAGAGGCCTAAAACGAACGACGGACAGTGGTGGCGATTTTCTACCAGCAACACTTAGACGTTTTTATGAATTAAAGTGCATCTCTTCAGCGGGACTGACAACGTACCACACTGGCGCTGACCTTTCAAACGGCACTTTATTTAGCCAGATCGTAGCACACGCGGCTGAGATACGGGCCCAAGTGTTCGAGTAAATGCCGATGGTATATTCGAATGTCCAATATCCAATATCGCCCAGACATGTAGATTGGAGATTCAGGGCTAGACATGTAAATGTCTAATCTCCAATCTCTAAAACAAAATGTAGATTGGAGACTCATAATTGGAAATTCGAATGTCCAATATCCAATATCCAAAATAAATGTAGATTGGAGATTCGGAATCGGAAATTCGAATGTCCAATTTCCAATATCCAAAACAAATAAAGATTGGAGATTCGGAATTGTAAATTCGAGTATGCAATATCCAATATCCAAAAATGCATATTGCAGATTCATAACTTATTCAAAGAACGACGTTCGGCTTGGTTGTGGCGGTTTATTACCAGTAACACTTTGTCGTTTTTAGGCATATAGATCATCTATTCAGCGGGACTGACACCCCTCAGTGGCGATACTCTACCAGTAACACTTCGCCTTTTTTACATACAACAGTTAATCTCTTCAGCGGGATCGACACCTCTGGTACCCGGTACGTACTTTGTAGTCGCCCATAGACCACTGCCAGACCACGATCACGTTCATGACGTAAGTGTATCTATCTAGTCAGCGGGACAGACACCCCCCAGTGTCCTCCC
Organism: Congeria kusceri; assembly: GCA_027627225.1. NCBI lineage: Eukaryota > Metazoa > Mollusca > Bivalvia > Myida > Dreissenidae > Congeria > Congeria kusceri. The sequence goes on along the minus strand of CM051024.1, from coordinate 54,484,765 downwards.
GCAGCCCCGTCCCCGATAGCTCGGCTGTCTGCGACAGGCCTAGCGCAAACGACGGACCGTGTTGGCGATTTTCTACCAGTAAAACGGCACCTCATTCAGCCCGATCGTAGCCCGCTCGGCGGCGGAGATACGGGCCCAAGTGTTCGAGTAATGCAAAAAGTATATTCGATTGTAAAAATATCCAATGTCGCCCGGACATGTACATTGGAGATTCAGGACTGGAAATGTGAATGTCAAATCTCCAATCTCCAAAACAAAATGTAGTTTGGAGACTCGGAATTGGAAATTCTAATGTCCAATATCCACAAAAAATGTAGTTTGGAGAATTAAACGGAAACTCGAATGTCCAATTGCCAATCTCCAAACAAATAAAGATGCAGATTCGGAATTGTAAATTCGAATTTGCAATATCCAATATCAAAAAAAGGTATATTGCAGATTCAGATTTAATAATTCAAAGAACGACGTTCGGCTTGGTGGTGGCGATTTGCTACCAGTAACACTTTGTCGTTTTTATGCATAGTAGATCATCTCCTCAGCGGGACTGACACCCCCTAGTGGTGATACACTACAAGTAACACTTAGCCGTTTTTGCATACAACAATTTACCTCTTCAGCGGGACCAACAACCCGGGTACCCGGTACGTACGGGTAGTCTCCATTAGACCACTGCCAGACCACAATCACATTCATGACGTTAGTGTATCTATCTCCACAGCCGGACTGACACCCTGCAGTGTCCCCGAGATCGTTTTTATGCAGAATAGACCACCTTCTTCAAACCTTCTCCATCGAGTCCTACTGTTTGGATCAGATGAAAAACAATATATATAAACGGCATATTGAATAAATCATGCTTATAACTGAAACTATCGTAGCAAAAGGAGACTACTAATAGTGCTTTGTTGTGTACTGCTTGTTTAATTTTATTTCCGACATATTTCAAAAGGTGTTATTTAAATTAACAAAAATACATTTTAATGTCGAGAAAGAAAGGTGTCGTAGGAAAGTCTAGCTTCAAAATTAATACAAAATGCAATATCCTTCAAAAATGGCAATGTATGAATGTTGTTACGAATCTACTTTCGAAATAACGGACTTTTGTATCGCATGTTCCGTCAAAATTGAACAAAAATACTTTGTAAATGCTACTTGGTACTTGTATATCGGTTTATACACGTAAAAAAATGAAGTTTTCTGTGTAACGAAGTAGGAAACCCAAACAATCCTAAAACTTAAATTCTAGTTTAATATTTGGGAACACCTTAGCATGTTTAGTAAACGTAAAGCACGCTTTCCACAGTTGCCCAGGAATTTATTTTGGTTTGTAATAATTAATAAAGTTAATATTATTCTTAAAATGCACTTTTATCGAGTGATACTTATTTACGTACACGTAACGAATTAAATAGGTAATATCGTAATGTCTTCGCATGAAGACGTACATACGTACGTACATACGTAAGTTTACACGTGCGTGCATTCGTAGGTACAAACGGATAGGGTCAACACTATATGCCCAACCACTTATAGCAGGAGCATCAACATTTTTATTTGAAAACTCGACACACAATTTGCATGGTAATTATTTAGTAATATTGTCATTGTTTTGTAATTAATGTGCATGCTTGCCTCATTATTCCAATACGTTAAACTTATATTTATATTGCAAACGGTTAAATATACAATGGCCTCACTTGTTTCTCTTGATTTTTAGCAGCGATACTTGAAGGTGTTTATTTGCATTGCACGCGTGTGTGTTCTGCATCTATGCATATTTTTAAGTTATACTTTTAAAATTACAGAAGAACCATTTGCCGGACTTACGCCTGACATACGCCATTATTGCATTGACGTTGAGACGTGTACTACAACTTTAATAAAGTAACTATTAGAAATAATTGTTTATACTTGAAGAAAATCGTTAATATACATTAGCCTAGCCTTATAATGTGAATTAAAACTTCGCGTAAGTCATCAACAAATCACAATTACCGCTAATATGATAATGTTAAATAATAATAATATACTGCATTTTCACATGTAAACGCATTATACAATACAAACTAAGATAATAATCACGCAAGTAAATGCAACATTTTCGTTATCACTGTCTGTGTTCTCGTACAAGAATTGAACACCGGACCTTAATTGATAAAAATATTGTATTTTGATCATAACGCTGAATACAAAATTACATAATAATTACATATACAACAAATTACATAATATTTGAATGAATAAAATTACACACGCCGATTCAAGGCCGATGATGACAGTTGTACCGAAATCCGTATAACACGGTTTACAATTTATTATAAAGATATAACTGAACAAAACATGCATTGCAAAATTAGTATGTAATGAGACAAAGCTTAGAAAAATGTGTATATAAAACTATAAATACAGGTATAATAGTGACATGAATATTAAATTCTGACAACCTGTAAAACTGTATTTACATTACATAGTTGAGTGCTTAGTAATTATACTGGCTCTGAGACAAGTAGAGTGAAATACAAATAAAGATATCCACAAAATGATAGATGGACAACACTGACACACACTCCTGTGCCTTCCGATCTAACCTGAAGTCATTCTACATTGTAATGGAATCCATGGCAAATTCTCGTGTAACTCCTGGCTTACGCCATTATTTCATTGAGTTATTCTACATTGGAATGGAATCCATAGCGAATACTCGTGTAACTCCTGGCGTGTTTGTTTGTTTACTACCTCTATTCGTGCGTCTACAAATTACATCTATAAATGCACGTCGAAATTTATTTCCGGACTGTAGACAAACAAGTTGATCGAGTTTTGCAGTTTTGATATAGCCAGAGCCATATTATTATAGACATAAAAGTTAACAAAATCGCGTGGGCTGTTTGTAAATATGACCTTAGGGTTTGGATACATTGCAAACCAAATCAATGCCAGTATATACGGTATATGCAGTAACAAGAAAACAATGGAAACTGCAATAAGTGTGTTAGTTAATATTAGTTGTTGCTGTTTCTGCTTTTCTATAACTTCTTGGTTTAATGTTATTTGCAGGTGTCCTTTTGTATATTGTGTCAGTACAACAATAATTGCGGTTTTACAAACAACAATTACAATTGTTGGAAATAATACATAAACACGGCTTCAGTAATAAACCAAACAGTTTAAAAAAAATATGTGTACGTACATGCAAATCTTGATGATACCACCGACGGTATGGCCTGTAGGTCGGTTAAATAGGGTGTTGAAATCAGAACACTAACAAGCAAGGTTGTGAATAAAGTCCATTCAACTTTTGAAGGAGTAAACCATACCCTCAATTTTAGTGGAAATACCACCGCGCACATCCGCTCAACCGTCCAACATACAAGAATATAATTGGAATACACAAGTGTGAAAAAAACGTATACTGGAAAAAGCGGCACATATAAGTATTCCAAACAAACTTGTTGTTATCCAGGACTTGATACGTGAACACCACTGCATTAACTATAAGGTCGTTGCCACATAAAAACAGAATATACAGACCAGCAATTTGACAATATTATATTTGAAGAATTAAACTATTGTAAGAGTGTTAGTTACGAAGCCCTGTCTGTTTGTGAAATAATAATTATAACGTTGTAACAAAGTAAATACCTTAATTTCATAGAAATTTTCAAATAATTATGCAGTATTAACAGTGGTTGTTTGCACATACAGTGCTGTGCAGTTTGTATCTAAACTTAGATTGGTGCCGGTTCCACACATGAACTGACTGCTCTTTCCTTGATTGGACAAAGGTACTGTAGATGAATTATTGAAAAGTCAAAAAGGAAAACTGATTCGCTAAAGTTCAGATTCCAATATATTTCTTTAAAAGTTTTTACGAACAATAGCGCGTGCACCAGTCTAAGATGACGTCATCACCCAACCAAAGACAAGAAACGGAATCAAAAGACGTTTGTTTTTGATGTGATATCGTAATGGTTTACCTGTTTTTGTTTATAAAAATATATATTACATATTTTGTATTTTGAAATTAAAGATGAATATTCTGTTTGTATGTGATATGTTTTAAAAACAAGTATAGTTAAACACAGTTGATATACGATTTCATAGTGTGATTAAGAGGAACGGTATCTAAAGAATATAGCATATTACTAATAATAACGCTGACAATAATATGGTTAGATGGCTGAATTAAAGTGTTTACATTTGACATTGTAACGCTTAGCTTGATTGAAATCTACAATAAAATGTCCGTACATTAACCTAATAAGGATGCACCTACGGTTCAGGCTCAATAAATCAACACGATGATATGAAAACGGACGGACACATTGATGGAGGGATGGATGAGAAGATGGATGGATGAACGGATGAATGGATGGATGGATGGATAGATAGATAGCTATAGACAGACAGACAGACAGACAGACATACAGACAGACAGACACACACAGACAGACAGACACACACAAACACAGACAGACACACACACACACACACACACACACACAGACACACATACACATAGACATTTCTTTTCATTTAAACGCTTGGCAGTTACATTCTTGATTAATTCATATATGGTATGTAAAGGTAAAAATAAAAGCATGCATATCAATAAAAATATGTGTTAAGAGTATTGTCTTATAATAGTTACGAATACCTTTATTAATTGAATACATTGCTTTCTTTTGATGCAAAATGTAATTTTCAGGCGTATTTTTAGCAAAGAAAAGAATGACAATGTTTACTTGACATTGTTGGCGTTTTTTTTTCGTGTGCGTTATTTTAACAACAATTCAAGATAAAATTACGTGATAAAAACATGATTCGGTTATGTTTGAAAGTATTAAGCAACAAGAGAGCTAATGCAGCTCATTCCACCATATGTGATGTGCAACTTATACATGGAAATGTGGCTATCTGGCAATCCTAAATATTGATTTAAAACCGTTGATCCAGACGATGAAAAAACACGATGTTGCTTTTTTCTACTTAGTCTAACGAAACAAAATCATAAAATTTCGGGAGAACTGACGGTGGTATATTATTGTTACGCTGTTCGCGATGAGTGCACGGGTACATTACAATGTATATCGTAAATGGATGTAAATCGTGCGTGGTTGTTCTAACAGTTAATTATTAATAAATGCCCTAATATTATAAAAAAATGTAATTATAAAACAAAAACAAAGAAAAAAAAACTAAATACATGATTTTGACCATATATTTTCAGCAAACACTTACCTTTGGGAAACGTTTAAAACCACCTTAACGCATATATCAACAATCGTTCTGATCATTCGCCACACAGTAATCACACTTTCAGAAATGTTGCATTTATACGACTCACAGCTGCAAATGTCAAAGGTAATTTAGAAACAACACGTTAAGTTTGGTAATTTTGTTAATAATGAAAGCCAAATAGCATCTTAATTGACATGAAAAAGTACTAAACAACTATGCGCTATTATACAACTATACGGTTGTTACAGCAGTTAGCTGTTGAATTATGCAGCCATTTGACATTTAAAATATACCACTCTTGCATAAATGCAGTAATGGAACAATTTAAAAGTATGTATGAAAAGGGTCGGTATTTGTTTTAGCGTTGATGAGAAATGTTTTGACTATTTTCCTTCAATAACTTTAGTAACTCTCGCAGTATTCTTCTTCGAGTGATTCCAAACCCTCCCACACCTCTATCATTTATTTTATGACAGAAAGAAACCTCGGATGTTATTCGGATGCTACTAAATGGTGGGTTTTCCCTTTTATTAGTTAATGCCCGCCATAAAAAAAAAAGATTTTTCTACTTAAGAAGTAACGCTCTTGTGGTTTAATTCCTACACAGTGGCCGGTAAAACAACAATAATGCAAAATTTATTTAGATTCTTACCTGATTTGACACATTTTTGCAATTATTGCTTATTGGGCAGTTTAATAACGATAATTTTGTTTTTTGCCTATATAAACATTAGCGAGTATCATGTTGGAATAATGATTTTAATTCATAATTCCCATTTGGAAGGAGCAAGATAGGAAAACATGTCATGCATCAAGTTCAAAATTGGTTTAACATTACATTTCAAATGATTTCAACTGTTCGTTAATGTTTCTAGTTCTGAAAGTTACTCTTACTCTACGAAGTGTAACTACCTGTGTACAATGAGAAGAAGTGCCATGTGCACAGACCACACATCATGCATTGATGAAGATATTCTTTTTATCGTTGTGTATTTTCCGGATAAAAAAAGCTTCTATTTTCACTACAACTATTGAGTTTAAACTAAAGACATTGAAATAGCCTTTAGAAATGAAGTGTCATACACACAGACCAAAATACCCATAGCAATTATTTTGGAGTTATTCCCCATTTAATTTATTTGTAACTTGTCAATAAAATTAGCGTTGTTCAACTGTAGTGATTGAAATGCAACTTCACACATTCAGAGGGTCATGCCCAAAGTCAACAAGTTTGACATCAATATTGCCGTCGTCATTTCCCTTTCAGTTTTACCTGTCCAGAATATAACTCTACTGATGTTATTGACATGCAGCAGCACACATGGAAAAAACCATGATCAAAATAAGTAATATGCACACGGGTGCATAACTCTGACCTAATAATTTGTGGAGTTATTTCGCATTTCCCTTTTGCGTCTTGCACCTGACCGAATAGAAATATGTCTTTAACTGGTTCTATATATGCAAAAAAATAATTGGAAATACATCGAAACTATGTCACTAGATATCCCATTTATTCACAAATATCAGTATGCTTATTTTGTATCGTAATATATGTCACTCCAATAAAATAGCTAATAAAAAGTTTGAAATAAGTTTGGAATCGATCATCTTCAGAAGAAAATGCACTGTGTTGCATCCATGTAATCGAATCAAGCCAATACGATATATTCCAAAATTATAATTAAATACTTATAAAAGTCACAACTGTCAACAATTATTCCATTTATGAAGCATTATTTTAAGGGCCTTATGATGTCAATATATTAACATATTACCACATGTGACCAAAAAAAAACGTGTCAATTCCGAGGACCGCGGTCATGTCATTCATACAGTACCGTGGTGTATCTAAACAGTCATTACTACATGCTCAAAACTGGTTGAAATAGCACATTATGTTACATATCAGTGATTGTTCTACCTATGTGCTTTAACCTAGATCCGATTCCTGTTTCAACAAAATATTCAAATAAGGTCGTTTGATCATGCTAACGACAACCTATCGTAACCTTTGATCTAACAATACATAAACGACGAAGTTGTAACATTACAAAAGTATACAAATTAAAACGCAAGTAGTCTGCTGGGTTGTGTCTTAAAACTGGGATTGGGATAAAGCAAGGACCATGCTACTGACAATATATAGGATACATGAAGAATAACAAAATCAATCGAAACTATTTCGGTTTTTTATAATTCTTGTGTAGACGGTGTGTTGATACTGGGAAAATATACTACAATTCTAGTAACTACTATGGAAATATTTAACTACATGTATAACTCATTGGGTATTTCTGAAGTTAAACGTTTTCCAGTAGTTTTAAGCATTTATTATGATTACTTAACCCACATAATATCGTAACACATTTTGTTAAATATAGTTATGGCTGACACTGATTCAAACTTTGTGAATAAAGACTAAATTTACATTTTAACAAGAACTTTGAGTGCGGTTGATAAGTATGGTTACTGACATATTATTGTTTTATAACCCCCTTTTGTATCATTCTCCCATACCATTATTCTCTATCCCTAGTCATTATACCCTCACCGTTTTTATTCCACCGGTTTATTTATTTTTTCTTTTTAATTTATACCATTGTAAATTGCTACATGAAATGTCTATTCTACATGCACTTCTGTATCGTTTTTGCATCGAAAAATAATATGTGGGTATCTTTAACTTCATTAAGAATATGAATCGAAAGTAGTGCACTTAAAATCTTATCGTCGAATTGTAGAGGCACCAAGGTATTAAAAAGCGTCTCCAAGGTTTTCAATATTTAAAGGATACAAATTGTGATATATATTGCCGACAAGACACACACTTTACTGAGGAACAATATAAAAGTATATATTTACATTGGGAAAATGAGCGTGTTCTAAGCAATCACAGTTCAAAATCAAGAGGTATTGCAATATTGTTTTCCAAACATATAGAATTCATAAACAAGAATGCGATGAATTAGGAAACTATATCCTACTAGACCTAACTGTTGGAGAAACCCGATTAACTTTAGCCTCAATATACGGTCGTAATACGGACAATCCATATTATTTTGACAACATTTTTAATAAAAGCGAAAAATACGACAATGAGTGAAGATTTAATCTAGTACTAGTTACACGAGTTAGATTATTATAATTATAAACGTATTAACAACAAAATAGCAAGGTCCATATTAACTGCTATATAAATGAACGTGGTCGTGTTGATCCGTTTAGATAGAAATACCCTCTTACTAAACGCTATACTTGGCGTAGAACAAATCCGCTTCAAAAGGCTCAATTAGATTTTTTTCTATTATCGCCTATCAAATTACCTAGTATATCCGATATTCAAATAAAGCCAAGTCTTCAATCAGATTATTCTATTTTAGAACTGACCTAGAGGTCTATGGAAACATCATAACATGTTGTTAAAAGATATTAACTACATTAATACGCTTAAGAGTAAAATTTTGGAAATAAAAGAACAGTATATGCTTCCCGTGTATGTCTATAGAAATATTCAGATTATCCTGACGAAGAATTACAATTTACAAGTGATGACCAACTTTGTTTGGAAATGTTTCTAATAGAAATTCGATGAAAATATATTTCATATAGCTCATTTAAAAAAAGAAAGGGATACTAGAGAACGGAAAAGTAAAACAGGAATTAACAATATTGAACGCGATCTTTCTGAAGATAAAATTGAACATTTCCAAGCGGAACTTAAACTTATTAGCATGAACAATTAAAGGGAAACATAATCAGATCCAGGGCTCAATGAATTGAAAATGGCGAAAAACCGACAAAGTTATTTTGCAATTTAGAGAAATATAATTATACATCAAAAGCCATAAAATAATTAGTCAACAGTGAAAATGTTGAAATTGACAAGCAGTCTGATATCCTCAATGAAACGGCTGCATTTTATAAACAATTGTATAGTAATAAAGACGTAAATAACAGTGAGGAAGAAACTAACATCTTTTTTATATCGGATCTAAACATACCGAAGATTTCAAATGATCAACGAGAAGATTTAGAAGGCCCTATAACGCTTACTGAAGCATCTTCAGTTTTAAAACACATGGCACATAATAAAAGTCCGGGATCGTCAGGTTTCACAATAAAAAGTTTTGAAATGTTTTGGAAACAATTAGATGTATTCGTCTGTAGAGCTTTGAACCACGCATTTAGAGTAGGAAAATTATCAATTACTCCAACACAAGGTATAATAACATGTATTCCTAAGGGTAATAAACCAAGACAGTTGTTGGGGCTGGTTGTATAGCCAATTGTTAAAAAAACATATTGACATATTGGTTAACCATGATCAAACTGGATTTATAACAGGCATATTTATAGGTGAAAATACACGGCTTATCTATGATATAATGCAACATACTGAAACAAGTGACATACCTGGTCTTTTACTTCTGACAGACTTCAAAAAGTCATTTGATTAATTTTCATGGTCCTTCATAAATAAAACACTTCAGTCGTTCAATATTGTAAAAGACTGATTCAATGTTTTATATCCAAATTGTACGTCGACAGTTATACAATGTGTTTTTTTGTCCGTATCCCCCCTGAATACAACGTGGTTGTCGTCAAGGAGACCCACTCAGTTGCTATTTATTTATTTTATGCGCTGAAATCCTATTTATTAAGTTAAGATCAAATACTAAAATAAAAGGAATAACTGTGAATGAAATTGAACATACATTTTCCCAGTTTGCGGACGATACTACAATTATCTTGGATGGCTCTAGCTATTCACTTACTGAAACTTAAGAAGTATTATCAAACTTTAGTATGTGTTCAGGACTTCAAGTTAACTTTGATAAAACTAAGGTTTTCTGGATTGGCAAAAATAAATATAGTTCTGATAGCATTAAAACAAAATGGAAATTAATTTGGAATCAACAAAGCTTTGAAATGTTGGGTCTAAAATTTCACGTAGATCTGCAAAAAAATGACGGATTTGAATTCCAAAATTTGCCGATATGTGTTCTATATTAAGCAACTGGAAAAGAAGAATCCTAACGCCTATGGGTAAAATACAGTTTATTAAAACCTTCGCATTATCGCTTTCTAATCATCGAATTACTGCTCTGCCAAATCCCGCACTCTTGGTTTAAAACAAAATTAACGAGCTGTTTTTTGACTATGTGTGGAGCGGTAAATCTAAGGTTAAACAAGCAATTCTTATAAAACAATATCAAGATGGTGGTTTAAATATGATACTTGCCCTCTTATATTAGGTCTTTAAAAATGTAATGGATTAGACGTATTACAATGGGAAACGGAAAATGGATTAATTGTGTAAACAATTTTATTGATCTTAATAAATTATATATCTGTGGAGTACATTATCCTGCAAGTTTATTATCTAGAATAGATAATGATTTCTGGAAAGACTCATTAGAAGCATGTGTTTTCTTTCCTACGAAATTATAAAGCATTCAAATGTGCTGTACTACCCACTAATGTACAATCCAAATTTAATAATTGGAAGTTTTTCTTCGCTTCACGGTTTAATACAGGCGTATATGCTATTGGAGATATCATAAAATATATTAATTCATTGTATTTTTATGAATACAATGAATGTTTTAAACTCTATAACTTCATTCCGAACTATCTTTATTATTGAGGAGTTATACACTATGTCTCTCGTTGTTTTAAAGATAACTCAGTTCTCAAGGAACTGTACCTATTTTAAATCATTTATACCGCCATGCTTACAGAGTATCTTGCAATTGTCTAGTGGAACTAAACCAATGTATTCAATTTTAAAAGAACATGATTCAATACCGTCATGCAAATCTATATGGTACCAAACTTTTGAAAATATAAAAGACGATGTATGGTCAACTATCTTCGAAATGCCTTTTATAGTAACACAAGATTTACACTTGCAGTGGCTACAGTATATAATTATTCACAGAATATTAGGGACTAACACACTTATATTTAAAATAAAATATACTGACAAATGCACTTTCTGTAAAAATTGTACAGAAACCATCGTTCATATTTTTGGACTGTCCAATTACCCACAAATTCATTATGGATTTTTTAAACTGTATACCCAATTCTAAGGATCTTCTTAACCGGGAACGTTTTATTCTTGGCTACAAGACGAAATCAGTTAACATTCTGAATATGGTTTGCCTTATTTAAAAAATGTTCATCTATAGTTATAAAATGAAATTAAAAGAACCATCCATCTCAGTTGCTAAACAATACTTTAAATACTAATACAAGGTTTTGCAGGAATTAAAATGCTATCAGAACGAACATGGCGTCGACAAATGGAACATGTTTTTGCCAATCTTTACATAAGTAATAACACAAATAAACAAATGTGAATGAATCTTATCATAACCTACAAACCTATTTTACTGTCAATTGATGCTTTAATAATTAGTTATTTATGTCTCTTTTTTCTGCACATGTCATTATTGTTGTATACCTTTCTTTGCAAAATACGAGTATTGAAACGGTGCGGAGGAGGATGCCGTCGACCTTCACGCACCTATTTACGAGGACAATAAAGTTTTTACAATGTTAAAAACAAAAACAAAAAACAAAACAAAAAAACATTTATATCCTTTTCCGATGTTCACAAACATCGATATCAAAACTATATATTCCTAACAATATTATGTACATATCATCAGCGTTACTGTACTGTACTCGACTGAATTATAATCGTGTTTATTTTCAAAGCAATATTACTGTATGCTATAACAGTTCTTTATAATCTAAATCTTATTAATCTATAGAAATATACTACAAGTAGCTTTTATTATAGGTTTATTTGGAAATTATTTTAAACAGGATGTAGACGGACAGGATCTACATACTGATAACTACTTAATAAAACAAAATAAATTAAATCGGCACAAAAACGCGAATCGCATCGCCTTTCCTACTGTGAAAAGGACTTTGTCAGACGTAGATACAAAATGTTCAATGTACTAAGTTTTACCAAGAATGCACAGTGATTCATGATTTACGAGCTTGCCTAATAATTCACCCCAAAATACTTGATGCTGGATTGTTTTCATTATGCAATTAACAATGCACACTTTCAACTTTTAAACTGTGCTTTTTAATAAAATTCAATATGTTTATTACATAATAACATGTTTATATCAATTACTTTTTAGAATCTTGGCGGAAGCTAACGGTCTTTTGAGATGTCAATTTTCGAAATATGTATCACGAAAAACTACTCGGTCAGTCAATCCAAACAACGAAATGCCCTTCTTCTCAACAGCAAATGATCAAACAAGTTTTCGAGTATCTGTTAATTATTTAAGATGTTGCCTAGCATATGTATTCAAAGCATTATTTATTAAAATTACAGTGTCTCAAAAGGTTACTTTATTTATAGTGTTAGTTCAAGAATAGGTAATCCTCTACTTTGCTATTTAGTGTATCTAACCAAAATATTAACATAAGTGTTTTGTAATATGAACACTAAATTAATGCACTCTATCGGATAGTTTGGCTGGTTGCGGAAAAGTGTTATTTCCTGTTATTGATGCTTCTTTTGAACAATAAATAAAGAATTATTGAAAAACATATGTAGTGCTTAATTTTAAACTGCAGTAAGGAAAATCGAGAGCACGCATCAATGACCAACTTTTAATCGATACTACAAACTGATACGCTACATCGAAAAGTTTGCCATGTGCATTTTGTGTTGTTAACTTGTAAGCGTATATATGAGATGTGTTATTTAATATTTTGGGACAAGTGCCATACAATTTTATTTTTATAATTTTTCATAAAATGTTCCAGAAACATAGCCACATGTATGTTATATCGCCACAAAAACGTCATTTTGACGTGAGTGGGGCAGTTTTGATTGCGTTCAACAGTTATACCGTTTGCATTAAACGGGTTGCACGAATACCTACATATTTGCTACTAACACATTTCAAAAAGAATATTATGATTCGATAATTCTTCAAATGCTATCGTATTAGAAGCAGTCCCAATTACCATCGCGCTACACTTAATATCAAGCAGTAAAGGATAATCATCGGGTCAGGTGATATCACAAGCTGTTCTTTGCAGTGGCCTGGATCTCCAGGTTCAATGTGGTCAAATACCTTACCAGCTTCTACCAATACATCAATCTGACTGAAATGCACGATCGTCCTACTGATTTTAAAATTTGATTTTAATCTGCTTGACAAATACATGTATATCCTTTAGTAAAAATTGACATAACATATATGCTGGTACATTCAAAAAAATGTTTCCTTTACAGTTTAATGCACTAAATATTCACTTTATTGAAGTTTGTATTCGCGCCAACAGTCTTTCTATGCTATCGGCGTTTCAATTATATATTTGCTTCAAAGTTAAAAATAGTTTGGATATATATTAATGTTAAAGAAGTGATACTAATTAGCAATCATACTCTGATTACAATTATATTTGAATAGCGACCGCGTTTTATTCGTAAATCATGCGATGATATACTAAATCTAGTCAATGCATTTCATATTTCCGACATTGATAACAAATACTTATTTTTCAGTGAAAGATCTTCCAACACAAATTTCAGGTATTCACGTGTAATGTCAACAACAATACATGCACAATTTGCGAGACTTGCTGACGTAAGGTACAAAAACGGTGTCTAAAATATTTATCAGTCAGTATCAATCTACATATGAAATGGAAAGATTTCAGCACATTTAAAAGAACGTTTGATTATTATTTAAAACGTCACGTAATGCATCCACTTATCACAACTAACCACGATTAAGATAATGTTAAATAGTATAAGTAACATGAATACACTTTATTTCTAGAATTGTTTGACGTTCGAGAAAACGATTTCATTAAACGTGGTTGCTGCTGAACACAACATGAAGGCTTATTGTATCATAGAAGTGGAAGCACTTAATATGGAACGCGAGTTCAATCGCTGATGCCTTAAATCCTAGTCCATAGAGATGCATATAGGTTTTGATGTCCGTGGCCATCATATTCATGCAATGCATTCAAGGGCGTCGTCATGTTTAAATTCCGCCGCCCCTTCTCAGAAATTGGAAAATCGCGCCTCCCCTTCTGTTTAAAGTCCGTTACTGTTCCACATCGTCAATTAAATGACCATCCATCATGCTGGTCCCCAATCCGTGGTAATGTGTGTGGTACATTTTTATCGAGTGCACCGGGATTCTCTCCCATATGGCCATCGCCCCCAGAAGACTTGTTAGTTGGGTTACGAGGGATAGTGCAAGATACAGGAGACGCCCCGTTCCAGAGACGACCCTGGGTCTTTTAGTGCCCAGTGTGAAGCACCTAGTACACTGCACCTCGGTTTAACGTCTCATGCGAAAGACGAGTTAGAAGGTTAGGGTGTAGCGGGGGCTCGAACCTGCGACCCCTGAGTTGTGAAACCAGTGCGTTACCACTAGACCACGGATCCGCCAATCCGTGGTAATCAACGACCCATGTGTTATAAATCTCAAAAATCATGACATTGATAATGATTGGTGCAGATTAGTGCCTCGATGTTTCTCGTAGAGGCCACTTAATAAGGTAGACAGTGTTATAAACACTATAGAGATAACATCTGTGTCGGCAATTTCAAAAGATAATTTTTAAAACACGCTAATGATATTAATAATTCTGTAATGGCTGTAACTCAAATCTTAACTTCGAATTTCAAGAAAACACCATTCATATCCCATTCTGTTATTGTCATTAAATATGAATGTACCAAATCAGCCAGCTAATTTCAACTTTCATAAACGTTCGTTCGGAAAGAAACATCAAGAACAACGTTCATTCAACCCTTTGTGGTTTGCACCTTACAAACTTATGTTGATATTTCATAGTCTGGTATTATAATTTTGTGGATATTTAATATTTTACCATATAATATTTTAATGTGCATCTGAACATTCTTGAGATTGTTTACCCGTTTATAAATACGATTTTATGTATATTGCACCAATAAAATTAATTCGATAATATAATATTTTTTTTGGATTCCAAATTAACTTTAAAACAGTCCCTGGAATAGCCTAAAATGCGATATTATACTCATTGAAATGCAGACAAAAAGTCTAAACGTGGAAGCCAACCCTTCCTCGCCTCGCCGCCCCAATTTTGAAAAGTTGTAGACGCCCCCGGTAGCTATGTGAAAATAAATGCCTAATACGTTATACATAACGGCATTGTATACGTTCTGCATATAGACAAATTGTCTTCTTTTGCTAAATAGACTAGGAACGAAAGTGAATTTGTCGTTGGGCATGTTCGACGTATAACATCTGTACTTCTATGTGACTGAAAGACTTGCGCGCTAAGATCGTGCGTCGGAGGTCTTCATATTATATACGCCTATATGAGCCTAAGGGCAAATGAATAAACTTATACATATATGTTCTGTGGATGCCTGCATGTTATCAATGAACGTTTGACCGAGAAGCGGTGCCAGACCAGTTTACAAGGCGATTACGCCTGACATATTTACATATTCAGACTTTGTTTCAACCGCAGAATATAAAGTAAGTCTGTCCTATAAAATCATTTATATTATTCGTTAATATCGGCAATAAATGAACAATGGTCAAGTAGCTACAAATGGACCGATAAAGGCAACATTGGTGCGAGAACAAAATGCGGCCTCTGTCAAAAACATGTTTCATACTCTTATGTGAATTACCGAAGTGTTAACCATTGATTGTGTTTCTTACGAATCTTCTATTTTTTCCACAGTTAATAACTGCATACATTTTGTTTATATTTCTGTGTAGAATTCAATAGCTCGACATTGCAACTATATTCAATATCAAACTATATGGTGGCCTGGCTAAACAACAGGGGAAACAGGACAAACCCCAGGCCCACACATTAGGCAGCATCGGAGTATGTGGAAGGGGCTACCATACATTTTACTCCATGGTACAGTCTTAATAAATCAAAATGGTTTTTGTGACTTGCATATTCCACAATAAATCTTTTATAAATATTGCAAAATGTCATTGAAGATGTCGAACATATTCGTGGTTTTGCGTCAAATACCTCATACGGCCATACCATTACACACATATGTACATATGCTTGTTTTGCCGATCCTTTCCATGCATACTATCAATTTTCGAGTGATCTCTGCTATAAGTATTTTTAAATGAAGCATGCAATCGGTCGTAAGAGTGCACGCGGATATATATTTTCAAACGGCTAGTTTTAACACTGACACATGTGTACCTGATTTACATTCGAATTGTCGTTTGTTGATAAATGTTCTATCCTTTGTATTGATGCAATGCTTTTGACAAAATCCCGCAAAAGTCTATACTTGGCTTGGAATATTTAGGAAAGCAATGACGAAAACGCAAAATCACTACACGACGGTGATAACGCGATATTACGACAACGAACATGCGATAATACGAACGTATGCTATCATCATCGTGTTGTCGAATTGTCGTTATCATAGTGTAGTGAGTTCGTGTTTTTAACATCGTACTATCTATTATCGCGTTTTAGATTAGAACATTCATAGCCGATGGCACTAACGGAATTCCGTACGAAGTAATGGTTGACATTGAATCTAGCAATAGCAAAGCTAGTTTTCGTTGATAATAAAGTTTGAATAACAAATCAGATCGGGATTTGTGAAATAATAGTAAATTTTTTTGTGGAGTTTTGTCGACAAATCTAAACTCGTCGGTTAACTTTAAATGGATTATTATAGTTAAACCTATTTGTAATCGAACATAAAATATATCCCATCACAAACGGAAAATAATATTAACTCAAAATTGATTAATAAATTACGTATATTGATAAGTTTATTTTGTGTTTTTGGTGTTGTTGTTTTTGGTGTGAAATGCCGTTATTAACCTGTTTGTAACATATGTGTATGCAAATAATTATGAATATAATTATTACATATATTCATTTAAGAACAGTTTTAAATATTAAAGCAATGTGCATTTAAACGTTTTAAGATTTATTATGTCTCCGGGAGATGTTAATTGGTTATTGGAATTCAAAACCGAAGCTTAATGGTCGTATCATTTCGCACATTGGATCACCTTATATAAGAGAGCGCTGACACGGATGTTCAATGTTTGCGAAACAGGAAAACATTTGAATGACAGGTATGCTTTGTTTAAACTTTTTGACTTATTTTTATTTATAAGGTTTGTTTTTAATATTTTGAATGGATGATTTATATCTTTTTAGGTCCTGTGTGATCAATATATAAAATATGTTAAATTAAAATATTTCCACTGGTACCTGTAGCAATCTGTATTATTTACTGTTTAAAAGCATTATACAAAGAGCAAGGTTGACAACGCACATTTCACGGTAACCTTAAAATGTCTTGATATAGTTCAACAAAACACAAATTGTCACAGACTTGCTGATTGTCGTAGGATATATGTTTCTGTCAACTGGCCCAGAATCTATGAAACGTTTTACCAAATTTAACGTATATTTTGGACAAATTGATTTCTACTTCCATTGACTGGATTGCAAAAATGAAAATTTCTAGTAGAATAAGACACACATGCTGTATAGAGCGGGTTAACTTATCATGTATCCAATACAAGTTATGGTTATCTTAATTTCGCTGACTTTGTTTTGTCAAAATCAATTAACAATCACTTCATCTCTGTAAGCATACCTAATTTAGATACATAATGAGTATCAACGACAGTTAAAAGTAAATATTTAACACAACCAAACCGTTGTATTATGATTGGCTGAAAATTGTTGCTTGTACATTTCAAATACAAACAATGCCAAAGAGAAAGTATTTGTGATTTGATAGCATTATATTAAAGCATTCCGAGGTGACCCTGACATGGGCGACGTTTAGTTTTCTCTTATTATAGCGTTTATACGTACGAAACAAAATTAAACATTGTTACAGCCACCTGTGATCTATTTTAATTACAAGTACATTTATTAATGGTAAATCCGATTAGTCTGCGGATAAATATCCTTTCCAAAGCATGTTTTAAAAAGTATTCGAGACGATTTTTTGTATCGAAATGGTCTCTGTCTCTTCAGATATGGCGTCAACATTGTTTGTTATATCTGCGATTGTCACTCTGAGATCAGCATATACAGGTACAATTATCTCTCCGTAAATATCGACAAAAAACACCAGCCAAAGCTCTAGAGAAGACTATATATCAACTGATGCTCATAAAGAACAACCCTTTCAGACAAGTCCAAAGCAATATGAATTACATGTAGCTGAAACCACTTCACAGGATACAGTTGAAGCTTGCAATGACACGGATTTAGTAGCTATATTAACACTTTCAACATCAGGATCGCCGTTTGAGCACATGTTTGAACTTAAAGTGTATTTTATATTGGTCCAATATTATTATTACCTTACTAATTCTCCTGGATTTATAACAAACCCTTTATCAATCATTTTAGTTACACAAATGAAACCTTTGAATACAACATCTTTGCATATTCTCGTTTTAAGCGTTATTGTGTGTGTACTGCGTTTTGCAGTTTTACATCTCCAGTCTGTGGCCTACCAGTGGACATATCATGCGTGTCGAGCTTTCCAGTACTTGTTCAGTTCTACATCAGTGTTTTCAAATTACATCTTGGTTTGCTGGACAATAGAACGATTCTGTGCAGTATGGTAGCCATTAAAATTGAAAACCTTGTTTGTATATTCTCGAGTTAAAATAGCATTAGTAATTTTGTTTGGTTTGGCATTTGCATTGTCAACACCCTATTTGGTGGGTTTTATTGTCATTGAATCTCAAACTGGTATGACAATGGTATTTGAAATAAGCCGGTTCCTTTCTACTGTTTGGTTTTACATTGAAATGTTGTATTATGTATTGAAACCAATTATAGCTGTAGTAGCAGCTAATGTAGCGATACTATTACGTGTTGGCAGCTAATATAAAAGTCCAATAAGGATGACCAATAACAATGAAGTTATTGGAAGAAAAAAGGAAGAAAAACGAAAAGTAAAAAAACAATTACTCTTGAATCCGTTGGTGTTGTTTTTGTAATACTTGATGTTCCATATGTTCTGGCAATTATTTGGTTTACCCTGTACCCAGATCGAAATACGGATTTATCGTCAAAGTTTACATTTTTGCAGGAGCATCTTGATTCGTTCTACTGCTCTCTCTATGACATCGACATCAACTTTAAGAGTGACCGAAGAAGAGTCCAATCTTGAACGGACGTTCGTTAATGTGCCGATCGGACACAAAACGACCAACACAAGAATCGAAAAGTGATCGTAATGTGTACGAAAAACGATTGAAAACGAACGTTCACATTTCGGTCATCAATACAAAATTGCATTCGGGGAAAAGATAAAGAACGCTGTACCGTTCACTTTATTAATTCTGAAAAAAAACATTAGTATGATTACTACATATACAAACATGTGTTAAATGAACAAATGCAATTAAATATTTGATGATAAAATGGATTTATTTTCCAATTAGAGAACCCTCAACGACAGCAATAAAACGTATGAACGCCAGCTTAGCAACATTAACTAGTTAAAGTATATACCTAATGTGTAGAATGAATAAAAAAGCTAAGGATAAATCAATATTTAGGATGATAAACTACGGTGTGGACCAAGATGGCCAGCTCCAATGCCTTGTGGACTTAACTTAACGCAGACATGATTCTCTGTTAGTCGTCTTGGTCAAATGCAACTGTGACAAACCAAAGCAAGTATCAAAGGTAAGTTACTTCAATTCATATTATGTAACTGAAAACAAAAGCAACACACACTCGCAATATAATAAAGAAACATATTTGTTTTATGTGTTTACATTTGCAGAAAGCTTCTGTCAGACGCGTTTCCGTTGATGTCGATCACATTATCAACATGGTTACATTCTGACACTACTGTACTGGTACGGTAGATCTTCTCGTGAATTTTACGATTTCCTAAACGTTCATGCTTCATTTTCTCATGGTAAAAAGCCGACACAAAAACTTATTGCTTTTGCTTGAAATGAAAACCGAGCGGCGACTCGTGATGTCATGTTGTTGCTTTTTGACGGACATGAACAGAGTAGTCTCCCTTGAAATCGATGGGCGTGGTTAACTCGGCTCTGTCGTAACGTCAAGTTGACCAAATACAATAAATGTGAACAATTTTAAATACAGTATGCACAAAGTTCAACACGGTTACGTTGAAGCTAACATCTTACCTGTCAGTGCCGTTCATTAAAAAGGATACTATTTTACTGAAGCATGGCATATAACTGAGGCCCATACTAACCACGTTACATTTAAATACACTCAGCCTGTAATGATTTACACTGAAAGCCACGCAAACAGTCCATTAGCAAAATAAAGACAGATTTTAATTACACGACCTGCTATGTAGTGTTTTTGCCGATTGCTGTTTTCTTATTTAAACTTTAACTTGTATTGCCATGTGTTAGTATGTGTTAGTATAATACAGTACCGAACATATCACATGTATCAGTAACTTCCTGTAATAAATGGCACTGTATATAATTAAAAAGAAATAGATTCCTTTATGCTCTACAAATGTATGTTTTATAAAAAAGCGTGCATTTTGTGTTTGTTTAATTTTTGTGAAATTCAATCTTAGTTATGTTTCGGGTTTTTTTCGATTAAATAGTACTGCATTTAATAGTAACAACATTGTAAAATCCAAATAAACATGTATTCGAAACAGCAAGCGTCGTTTTTTTCATGTTCAGAATTCAACTTGTCAACTTGTCGACACAGCTAACGTAGTCCTAAGTATTTTGGTATCGGTGAACACTATTCCTAATGTTGATATTACTTCCATTACTTTATAAGTTTAGAAACTATCAGTTTATTATTTTAGTTATATATATATATATTTATTTATTTAATTATTTATTTATTTATATGTATATTAATATATTTATTGATATTTATTTATAATAATATATACACATGGCACAAAATTATTGAAGCCATTCATTATTTAAAATAATGGAACTTGGAACATGTGCTCCTTATAGCATTTATAAACAATCGCTCGATTCACATTTTTCGATCAAGCTTTAAAATCTTTAATAGATAACTAAAATGAGCGAAGAGCGGCAATTCTTCCGCGAGCATTTCCTTTTTAAAAGGAAATTATGCACTATTCATCTACAAAATGTGTCATATGAAATACACGATTGTCTTCAAAATTTAGTTGGCAGTATACATAGGGACCTGTTTATAGCATATTATCGACAAATTACTTGAAATTACTATAAAACTTACGGCCTGTGTAGTGAATCTGCTATATTTTGGCTCAATAATGATCCAATATCCGGAGTCACGTCTTACCCAGTCGTACGCCGTGATTTGGAAATGTTCCGAGAGACTACTGGTCACTAAAAGAGTACAGTTTAAAGTACGAGCAGCGTCATTAATACTCTGTATCTGCCCGTAACTATATCGTTTTCATTTGGCTTTGTTATCTTTACTGCAAAGACAATGCCAAAAACAATGTGATTTTCTGTTTACAATATAAACAAGGTGACCAATTACAAAGTCGATCTGATCACATGCATACTACTGCGATTTGCAGGATAAAAAGCTGTATTATGCGAAAGAGAAAAATAGGCAACAACGTACTATAGGCCGTTGATTAAAAATCGATAACATGTGGTCGGACATGTACTTTACCATTTGTATAAATATGACAGGAAAACGTCTATTATTTAAAGGGACTATGTCAACGAAAAGGGCCCCAAAGGACAATTGCATTACAAAATATGAAATTTTAATATTAATATTGGCGTATAATAAAGGTTATAATAATGTACACATAATGGGAAAAGAGTTATATTATATAATTTAGGTTACGTTTGCTTGGCTTTTTTATTGGTTACACTTTGACGTCAGATTTGTAGGTAACTTATTTAACCTTAGTATGACCATTCATTTTTAACAAGTCAGAATAGCGTTTTGGGTTACGGTGCTGTCTACTGTCATTGGCACTTACGACGACTATGTCGTCGTGAGTTCGTTACCCACTGGGGGTTTTATTTTCTTCAAGTATTTTTCTTTATTGTGTTTTATCAAAATTCTCACAATTTAGTAAATTATTAATACGTTGTTTGTTGTATACGCCTTTGTATTGCTGGTTGCTTAAAAATATTAACAATGAGATCACTTTTTCGTTGGCGTAGTCTCTTTAAAAAAGATATGACACAAAACGTAATGTATAGTTTCAAATTTATATTAGTATATTTCAGGTATTTGCTAATGCTGCCCCGAATTGTCTGTAATCATTTAATAGTGTTGTGAAAGTAATTGATCCTGACAAAATAATATAAAAAATAAACGTCAATATGTAAACTTAAAAATATATAACTATATTAAAATGTATTATTAATGACTACATGTCATTATTTCCCTTTAAGTAATCTCCTTAGATTACCGCAATAAATACTGCTCGTGTTGCACGAACGTGCTGTGATTCTTACAAACGTGTGGTGATTCCTAGAAGCATGTGTGTTGATTCCTAGAAGCATGTTTTGTGATTCTCAAAAGCCTGTGTGGTGATTCCTAGAATAGTGTGCGGTGATTCCTACAATCATGTGTTGTGATTCCTACAAGAATGTCTGGTGATTCTTAGAAGCATGTGGTGATTCTAAGTAGCATATGTAGTGATTTCTTGAAGCATGTGCGATGATTCCTAGAAGAATAACTTTTGATTACTACAAGCATGTGTGGTGATCCATAGAAGCATGTGTAGTGATTTATAGAAAAATGTGTGGTGATTTATTGAAGCATGTGTGGTGATTTATCGAAGCATTTGTCGTGATCCATAGAATAATGTGTGGTGATCCATAGAAGCATGTGTGGTGATCCATAGAAACATGTGTTGTGATTTATAAAAGCATGTGTTGTGATTTATAGAACCATGTGTGGTGATTTATAGAAGCATGTGTAATTATTCATAGAAGCATGTGTCTTGAACCATCCAAGCAAGGGAGGTGATTCATAGAAGCATGTGTGGTGATTTATAGAAACATGTGTGGTTATTTATAGAAGCATGTGTGATGATTCATGGAAGCACGCGTGGTGATTTATAGAAGCATGTGTTGTGATTCAAAGAAGCATGTGTGATGATTCATAAAAGCATGTGTGGTGATCCATAGAAGCATGTGTGGTTATTTATAGAAGCATGTTTCGTGATTTCAAGAAGCATATGTGGTTATTTATAGAAGCGTGGGTTTTGATTTATCGAAGCATGTCTGATGATTTCTAGAAGCATGTGTGGTGATTCATAGAAGCATGTGTGGTGATTTATTGAAGAATGTGTGGTGATTCATAGAAGCCTGTGTGGTGATTCATAGAAGCCTGTATGATGATTTGTAGAAGCATGTGTCGTGATTTCAAGAAGCGTAAGTAGTGATTTATAGAAGCATGGGTGGTGATTTATAGAAGCGTGTGTAATGATTCATAGAAGCATGTGCCGTGATCCATAGAAGCATGTGTGGTGATCCATAGCAGCATGTGTCGTGATCCATAGAAGCATGTGTGGTGATCCATAGAAGAATATATGGCGATCCATAGAATTATGTGTGGTGATCCATAATAGCATGTGTCGTGATCCATAGAAGCATATGTCGTGATCCATAGAAGCATATGTGATGATCCATAGAAGCATGTGTGGTAATCCATAGAAGCATGTGTGGTGATCCATAGAAGCATGTGTGGTGATCCATAGACGCATATGTGGTGATCCATAGAAGCATGTGTGGTGATCCATAGAAGCATGCGTCGTGATCCATAGAAGCATATGTGGTGATCCATAAGCGCATGTAAGGTGATCCATAGAAGCATGTGTCGTAATCCATAGTAACATGTGTGGTGTTTTCCAGTAGCATGTGTGGCGATACATAGAAGCATGTGTGGCGATACATAGATGCATGTGTGGTGATCCATAGAAGCATGTGTGGTGATCTATAGTAGCATGTGTGGTGATTTCCAGAAGCATGTGTGGTGATCCAAAGAAGCATGTGTAGTGATTCATAGAAGCATGTGTGGTGATCTATACTAGCATGTGTGGTGATTTCCAGTAGCATGTGTCGCGATTTCCAGTAGCATGTGTGGCGATACACAGAAGAATGTGTGGTGACCCATAAAAGCATGTGTGGTGATCTATAGTAGCATGTGTGGTGATTTCCAGAAGCATGTGTGGTGATCCATAGAAGCATGTGTTGTGATTAATAGAAAAATGTGTGGTGATTTATTGAAGCATGTGTGGTGATTTATCGAAGCATTTGTCGTGATCCATAGAATAATGTGTGGTGATCCATAGAAGCATGTGTGGTGATCCATAGAAACATGTGTTGTGATTTATAGAAGCATGTGTTGTGATTTATAGAACCATGTGTGGTGATTTATAGAAGCATGTGTGATTATTCATAGAAGCATGTGTCTTCAACCATCCAAGCAAGGGAGGTGATTCATAGAAGCATGTGTGGTGATTTATAGAAACATGTGTGGTTATTTATAGAAGCATGTGTGATGAGTCATGGAAGCACGCGTGGTGATTTATAGAAGCATGTGTTGTGATTCAACGAAGCATGTGTGATGATTCATAAAAGCATGTGTGGTGATCCATAGAAGCATGTGTGGTTATTTATAGAAGCATGTTTCGTGATTTCAAGAAGCATATGTGGTTATTTATAGAAGCGTGGGTTTTGATTTATCGAAGCATGTCTGATGATTTCTAGAAGCATGTGTGGTGATTCATAGAAGCATGTGTGGTGATTTATTGAAGAATGTGTGGTGATTCATAGAAGCCTGTGTGGTGATTCATAGAAGCCTGTATGATGATTTGTAGAAGCATGTGTCGTGATTTCAAGAAGCGTAAGTAGTGATTTATAGAAGCATGGGTGGTGATTTATAGAAGCGTGTGTAATGATTCATAGAAGCATGTGCCGTGATCCATAGAAGCATGTGTGGTGATCCATAGCAGCATGTGTCGTGATCCATAGAAGCATGTGTGGTTATCCATAGAAGCATATATGGTGATCCATAGAATTATGTGTGGTGATCCATAATATCATGTGTCGTGATCCATAGAAGCATATGTCGTGATCCATAGAAGCATATGTGATGATCCATAGAAGCATGTGTGGTAATCCATAGAAGCATGTGTGGTGATCCATAGAAGCATGTGTGGTGATCCATAGACGCATATGTGGTGATCCATAGAAGCATGTGTGGTGATCCATAGAAGCATGCGTCGTGATCCATAGAAGCATATGTGGTGATCCATAAGCGCATGTAAGGTGATCCATAGAAGCATGTGTCGTAATCCATAGTAACATGTGTGGTGATTTCCAGTAGCATATGTGGCGATACATAGAAGCATGTGTGGCGATACATAGACGCATGTGTGGTGATCCATAGAAGCATGTGTGGTGATCTATAGTAGCATGTGTGGTGATTTCCAGAAGCATGTGTGGTGATCCAAAGAAGCATGTGTAGTGATTCATAGAAGCATGTGTGGTGATCTTTACTAGCATGTGTGGTGATTTCCAGTAGCATGTGTCGCGATTTCCAGTAGCATGTGTGGCGATACACAGAAGAATGTGTGGTGACCCATAGAAGCATGTGTGGTGATCTATAGTAGCATGTGTGGTGATTTCCAGAAGCATGTGTGGTGATCCATAGAAGCATGTGTTGTGATTAATAGAAAAATGTGTGGTGATTTATTGAAGCATGTGTGGTGATTTATCGAAGCATTTGTCGTGATCCATAGAATAATGTGTGGTGATCCATAGAAGCATGTGTGGTGATCCATATAAACATGTGTTGTGATTTATAGAAGCATGTGTTGTGATTTATAGAACCATGTGTGGTGATTTATAGAAGCATGTGTGATTATTCATAGAAGCATGTGTCTTGAACCATCCAAGCAAGGGTGGTGATTCATAGAAGCATGTGTGGTGATTTATAGAAACATGTGTGGTTATTTATAGAAGCATGTGTGATGAGTCATGGAAGCACGCGTGGTGATTTATAGAAGCATGTGTTGTGATTCAAAGAAGCATGTGTGATGATTCATAAAAGCATGTGTGGTGATCCATAGAAGCATGTGTGGTTATTTATAGAAGCATGTTTCGTGATTTCAAGAAGCATATGTGGTTATTTATAGAAGCGTGGGTTTTGATTTATCGAAGCATGTCTGATGATTTATAGAAGCATGTGTGGTGATTCATAGAAGCATGTGTGGTGATTTATTGAAGAATGTGTGGTGATTCATAGAAGCCTGTGTGGTGATCCATAGAAGCCTGTATGATGATTTGTAGAAGCATGTGTCGTGATTTCAAGAAGCGTAAGTAGTGATTTATAGAAGCATGGGTGGTGATTTATAGAAGCGTGTGTGGTGATTTATAGAAGCATGTGTTGTGATTCATAGAAGCATGTGAGGTGATTCATAAAATCATGTGTGGTGATTTATAGAAGCATGTATGGTGATCCATAGAAGCATGTGTGGTGATCCATTTAAGAAAGTGTAGTGATTCATAGAAGCATGTGTGGTGATTCATTGAAGCATGTGTGGTGATTTATAGAAGCATGTGTTTTGATTTCACGAAGCATGTGTGGTGATGCGTAGAAGCTTGTGTGGTGATTCACATGGGTTGTGATTCATAGAAACCTGTGTTGTGATCCCTTGAAACATGTGTGGTGATTCATAAAAGCATGTGTGGTGTTTCCTAGAAACTGTGTGATGATTCATAAAAGCATGTGCGGTGATTCATTAAAGCATGGGTTGTGATTTCTAGAAACCTGTGCTGCGATCCATAGACGCCTGTGTGGTGATCCATAAAAGCATGTGCGGTGATTCGTAAAAGCATGTGTGGTGATTTCTAGGAACCTGTGTGATTATCCCTTTAAGCGTATGTGATGATCCCTTGAAGCATGTGAGGTAAACCCTCCGAGTATGTTTGATAATCCCTTTTAGCCTGTTTGAAGATCCCTCTGAGTCTGCAAGGTCATTATAGAAAACTGTGTGGCGATCCCTCTGTGTATCCATCTAAGCCTGTGTGGTGATCCCTCTGAGTATCAAAACTTGTTGAATGAATACAATGGATATAATGTAATGCTTCAAACTTAATATCACATCATTGAACTAACATTGTATTGCATCGTACATTATTCGATACTTACAGATTGTGTCGCCCATCTTAACCAAACTCATTTATCTGCGTCTGGAGTCACTTGAACTTTAAGCCTAACCATATACCTTGCATGACTTGCCACAAACAATTCAGACTCCTCTCTAATTATTGTTAATGGATTACTTTCTATTCATCAAACATCACAAACGCATCACAAGAGTTACTACGTGTTCTTTTGTGTTATGAAGGTTAACCGTTAAACACGTGATATCCAAGTGCAATGACTTGATAAACTTGCATAATAATTTACATATGATTGACATATGTTTGACATTTGTGGGAACGACTATTATATGGTCATCCATTAAAATGTGATTATGTGCTGACTTAGCAGAATGTATAACTGTATCATTGTTTTAAACATATCAGCACAAACGACAAAATTATGCACAAAGAAGGTCCGTTGCAAACTGTTAGTTGATTAAAAAAATATAATATATATATTCCCTTAATTTAAAAACCAAAGGAGTTAAATACCATAAACGTGTGACAATACACTTGCGAAAATTGAACTGGTTAACTTGTGGTTTACAGGACCTTCGACAACATTTCAACATGCGAATATTACCGGCTATACGGAACTTTGCACTGGATCATAACCTAACGTTTGTATTTTTATATAAAAGTACAAAACATATATAGCTATTCTTGTTGAGTGTTAATACAGAATTTTGATTCAAAGTAATATACTAACACATGCAGTAATTAAATGATCGTAACATTTATTTTAATGACAGTGAAGTGAACTTAACAGTATTTAAAATTCCACTAAGGAATAAATGTTCTTTTGGACCATATGTAGGTGGTAGACAATAAAACAAGTACCTCTGAACAGACAACATATTTATTCACAAAACGTTATAGAAATAACATATAAGAAACGACGTTTGCAATGTGTTTTTAATTAAAATACATTTTGACAAAGTTCACGTTTATGTCATTCTATATGAAAACAGGTTCCGGTTTTAATTTGGTTTCCTACATACGTTTTTCGTTGTTATTTGTTTATTTACATATATATCCAAATTATACTTAAACAAATATCCATATCCAGACGTATACTACACAGAACACATTTTCATAACGAACATATTTTGTGTTTATTTGTCATTCGTGATTAGATATAAACATGATCGATTTTGTTTTTCGTAAATAAATACAAAAATTAAAAGACGTAACAAACTGAGTAGTTTATTTTCCCTAGTTATTGACACGTTTAAAATAAGTGAAGCTTATTCACTTAGACAACATAAATGAATGGCTTAAAATGGCCTATACATGATCAAGTGAAATGTTTACAATCAAAGCCAATTATTGATATTTTGAATAAATAACTAGGGAGAAAACATTTTTAATACATATCACATAGCATTTTATTTTACATGCCTATTCCGCTCCCTTTCGCGTTACAATATATGTTGTTCTGCACTATTTGACAACTAATACATCAATGTGTTATAAAATGTAACAAAATCCACCATGTTATAGGTATCGAAGATTAAGCTAGTAGGTTATGCTATTATTTACTAGCTGACATTGTGACATTATCTTCATTATACAACTGTTGATCTTTTTTAAGTTTTCAAATAACCATTTTGTATGAATATTCTACGCTGTTCTTGGAGTACAATTACTTGTCTCTGTTTGTTGTTGTTGTTTAAGCTGGCTTTTTCTCTTAGCTTGGCACGGGAATAAAACACTTACGACCTGATAATATATAAACAAAAAAGTTCACACTGTTCTGTAATTCGGTTATTGAATATGATAAATATGTGTACAATATATAATTAAGGAAATCCACGGGGCTGTTTTCAAATATAATATATATATATATATATATATATATATATATATATATATATATATATATATATATATATATATATATATATATATATATATATATATATATATATATATATATATATATATATATATATATATATATCTGGATAAACAAAATACCAAATCAATGCCAATGAGTGTGGAATGTGTAAAACAAAAAATAAGGTAGCTGTACATATCAGGGTCTTTGTTAATGTATATTGCTCATGTTTGCTTTTATCCACGAGTGTTTGGTTGGATGTCTTTCTTAATCTAGTTTTAGCTATTTTAGATAGACGATAAATTATCATTATATTGCAAATACAAATAAACATAAGAGGAATGAAAACATAATAACACGTTTCAAAGATTAATCACTTAACTAAAAATTGTGTTGGAAAACAAATTGAGTGATATTGATCTGTTTTAACATTTACTAAATATGGACTTGTTAAAGCAAAACAAACCAAAACAATAACACAAGCCTACACTCTTTTCGTTGTAAACCTGTTGACCAATTTCAGAGGAAATATTAAAGCACCAAGCCGCTCAATTGTTCAGCACACTAAAACATAGTTCGAGTACAGCTGTTGAAAGCTCGCCAGAAATTGCATTGCATTACAACTGAAATCAGTCCAGTTAAATGCAATGCACAAACGCAAAACGCACTATGTTAACAAACATATAGGTTGTATTTAACAATACAATATAGAGTTCTGTTTTGCAGAAATGTTTCATTTGAGACATCAAAAACAGTGTCATAGGGTTTGTTATCTTACCAGGAATGTTAGAAAAGAAGTGTGATGTCGATGTAAGGAATACATATAATTTAAACAATAATGGGTTTTGTAATTGCTGATTGCGGTGCAACAGTTGTGTAAGGCACTGGCCAAAGGTAGAGTTACATTGATGGTCCACATAAACAGTATTGTTTGTTGCACATTCACATCTCCCAGACATAAACATTTCTGTTGTTGCCTCATCTGCAGATATGCCGGTAATATAACTTGAGCTGTAAGGTTCATTTACATGTGTCAGTATTTCGTTACTTGTCGAAATAGAAACTGTTTCTGAAGAAATAACGGAAATTTCATGTCTGAAAAATAAGACACTTAAATGAACAAAAGCTGTCAGAGGACAGCGCGCTCGACTATTTGAAGTATTTTACTTGGTACATATTTTGGAAAGTGACAGGGGAATTTTTTTTTTTTAATGCAAATCTGAGTTATTTTATCAATTTATTCCAAGTTTAAAAAGAATACATATATGTAGTATAAAAATTATAAGACTTAGGAATACAAACTTTAACCCCAAAATCTATGTAAAATTGGACATACCTCTTTCATACTACAAAACACAGTTATGGGGATTGTTGCGTTGCACCTGATAATGTAGTTGATTACAGATATGTATTCCAAGTTTCAAGTGAATACCTTATGTTGTTCAGAAAGAATAACACTTTTGAAAAACAAATATTACACTTAAAATATATGTGAACAGGGGGCATAACTGTGTCAAAATACAAAACATGGTTAAGTGGATTGTAGCACCTGATGTTATAGTTGATGACAATGGTATATTCCAAGTTTCAAGTAAATAACCTTTTGAAGATATACCTCGTTTAAACAAAAATTCAAATTTGAAAAGGGACATAACTATGCCAATATTTAAAACATAGTTATGGAGAATGTTGCACTTGATGCTGGCGTATATGGCAAATGTACATTTTAAGTTTCAAGAGAATAACTTGCGTTGCTTTGAAGTTAAAAGACATTTGAATATAAACTTTAACCTGGAAATCTATGTAGAAAAGGGACATACCTCTGTCAAAATACAAACAGAGTTCTGGAGAATGTTGCACCTCATGCCGGAGTGGATGACACAGATACTTTTCAAGTTTCAAGTGAAAAACTTAAGTAGTTTTGAAGTTACACGACTTTTGAATATGAACTTTAACCAGAAAATCTATGTAGGAAACAGCAATAACTCTGTCACAATACAAAACATGGTTAAGTGGCTGGAAGCACCTGATGTTGCAATTGCTGACAAATGTATATTCCAATTTTCAAGTGAATAACCTTTTGAAGTTATACGTATTTTGAATAAAAACTTAAATTTGAAACGGGACATAACTATACCAAAATACAAAACAGAGTTATGGGGAATATTGCACTTGGTGCTGGAGTTGATGGCAAAGGTACATTCCAAGTTTCAAGTGAATAACATGAGTAGGTTTGAAGTAACAAGACTTTTGAATATAAACTTTAACCAGATAATCTATTTGAAAACGGGCCATAACTATGTCAAAATACAAAACTGTTAAGGGGAATGTTGCACCTGATTCTTGGTTTGATAACAATGGTATGTTCCAAGTTTTAGTTGCAGTTTTGAAGTTATAAGACTTTTGAATATAAACTTTTACCAAGATCAGGCTTTGAGGGCGATGCCGATGCCGACGCCGGGGCGAGCAAGAAAGCTCACCGATTATTCGAATAATCGAGCTAAAAAGTAAACATATTTGTAATTTGTTTGTACACTATAGTTTCAGTTTTGGGCAATATCTTGTCTTACGAAAACGGTAATATGAACTATACGAAACAGTTTATTATAATTATATCCTATTCGCATATGTTATGGTGCATTGATGACTTCATGGCTGCGAAAACACGATGGCAATAACAACACGATACTAACTGACAGAGTGCAAACTTAAATAAAACATGTCAAAGGTATGACTTTTTTTTTTTTAAACTTATAATGGCGAAATTATGCAAACGTGTATAGAATAAAAAATATATGAGATTACAACTGTTTCAATACATGTGCATTGCATAATCCGTTTTATTATACCTCAACTCGTTTTCCCATTTTAAAATCCGTATATACCCATCCCTGCATATCTTTAATATGCCATGAAGTTGGAAAGTAATATACCCACAACGGGCTATAATTTTTTTTTTTATTAATTAACTTCATAATATTAAACGAAAATCAGGAAATTTGTTCGCTTGATACAATGTAAACCACTTAAATAAATTCCAAAACTCGGCCGAAAAACACGCCAATATGGAAAAACGCTACCAATACGAGATTCGGCCAAATTGATCAGGATTCAGGATTAGCTCGGCCTTATACGAGATGGGATTTTGACAGTTTTTTTAGGCCATTTTAGAAACGCTTAGCATCTTTTGTACTTTGAATTTGTTACTAAAAGTTTCTACATATAGCATTCCCAGGTGTGTGGAGACACGGTTGGGATAACAGTGCATATCGATTAGTGGTGTTAAACCTTTTGCGACTTTCATGATTATCAGAAATTATGTGCCGGAAATTGAGTTAGAAGACGTCATAGTTTTAACGCGAACATTTTACAATCCGTTGTAATTAACTAAATGCACTATGAACGCCTGCATAATATTATAAAGTTTATTTATAAAATTGTCATTACTTAGTTGAATTAATTCTGGCCTTGTTATTGGGCTTCAGACAGCCGTATTGGTCTTCGACCTACGGCCTCAGGCCAATGTCTTCAGCCCAATAAAAACGCAAGTATGAATTCAACTAATTAATAACATTATAATGTTGAAATGTATTTTAAAAATCGATGTCGATTTTACGCCTGATTTTCCAACAATAAATTGTGTATTAGTATGTAGTACTAGTTTGTTCCTTGAATTACACTAATTTGGTTTAGTTTAATAAAATTAATATCA
Organism: Congeria kusceri; assembly: GCA_027627225.1. Classification (NCBI taxonomy): domain Eukaryota; kingdom Metazoa; phylum Mollusca; class Bivalvia; order Myida; family Dreissenidae; genus Congeria; species Congeria kusceri. The sequence goes on along the minus strand of CM051024.1, from coordinate 54,451,782 downwards.
TAGGCAGTTGAGGGGTATGGTGGACGAACCAGTTATCGAACACCTAAGGGTTTCTATGATAATTTCTTAAAATAAAAATCACCAAAATAGCATGTTGAAAACAATTAAAATAGTTTAACCAATTATTAACTTATCTGTAAAATTTTATAGCAAAATTCCCTCAAATATTTGTAAAAACAGTCACCGATCATTATCACCCCTAGCAGACAAAGCAATATGGCGGCCGGTAAAAACATAACTTATTACATGACAGTTAATACATACTCAAACATACATGTAACTGAGTACTTAACATTGGAACATCAACAGTGACGATATAACAACAAGATACAGCCATGACAGTCAGGAAAAAGTATATTCCTATGTGATATTGTGGCAAGGACAATTGAACATGTCATTTCTCCTGACAGCAGTTGTGGCAGAGCAGAACTTCGGGTAAATCCAGTGGCTACAGTTTTTAAAGTCACACTTGGCCCACTTCACAAATATCAAGGAGACGCAGTGTTCATATTTCTTTTGGCGCAAAGCGGTTGCGCACACAACAATTTTCAGTGTCATCATCCTCGGAAGATTCAATGTCAGACTCAGCGATAGCATAGTGGGAAGAAAATAAAAAAAAACTAATAAGTTATGACATAAAACATTGAAATACTTTTTCTGAACTGCACTGTAGCTACATGTGAAATAATAATGTCAAAATAAAGTCACGTTACTTGTCACATGACTATCACGTGATTTAGACGCGGCGGACAAAATCTGTGTCTGCTACGAACATTTTTCAACTAGAAAAACACTTTTTCTATATAAAAAATGCAGGTAATTATGTTTGCATTCAAAAAGTAGTTGTAAATTGCACCTAAAAACGAATACACAACAAACATGCAATCCTTTAACCTGTTTTCTGCGCATTTGTTTCAAAGTAGAAATCAAACTAGGTCAGCGACTTTGTGTACATCTGTTGACCTGTAAGAGTGACTTCATGCTCACTTGCGCGCATGCGCATTTCGAACGAAAACAACCTGTCCGGTAATAGGTGCTGTTCGATAACAGGTTCGAAGACGATATATAAATATTACGCCCCCCTCCCCCTTGAAGAGTAACTCCCCCTTGGGGTGCAATATTTACTATACTCCTCAACTGCCCATGATATGTATATATTATACACTTAGTGAAACGACAAAGTAACAGGTAACGGTTTGTCGTCTGCATGCCAATATTAACATTCATTTACGTATTTTTCTAAACCATAAACATTACACATTTCCCTTAACTGCTAAATAAAGACAAAAACATTGCAAAAAAAATGGAAAATTACACTTATGACACTTATTTCAACTCTGGTAACTAGTTCTTTAATAACAATAAAACAAGGGTTTTTATCTGGGTTTGAGATTTTCTTTCTTTCTTATTGTATTGCTCTTAATAATATATTACATAGGTTCCAAATGATACTGAAAAAGCAAGGTCACGCGACCGCGGTTTCTCCGCCTATAGATGCGTATGTGTAAAATACAACACAGTTATTGAAATACCTAAGGAGTTCAAAATCTGTGTTCCAACAATTGTTTATCGTGATCGGTTCCTTCCTGTTCTGGGATTTTATGCATAGGTTCTGTGTCTCAGTAGCGATAAATAACTCTAAGTGAACTTGCTAACAGGGAACCAAATTCTTACATTCGGTGATAGTGGTTTAATGCAGTTTTTAAAGATTAGTTATGACCCTTGTAAATAACCGGATATTAACCTAACTAGGGAAAATTTAAATATACCAGGGTTCAACATTTAACCAACCTTACAAATATAGAATCCACCAACAGTTTGGCTGCCTTTATTCTATTTTACCCACTAATCACACTGCATTTCAGTACGGCATTCCATCCGGTTTAAGTCACTCGCCAATTTCAAAAATATCCACGAAAAGATTACATAATCTGTATAATAATAAGCCGGTTCATCGGGGGCCAGGTCATGTCGGCGGATTATCCAATCAGAATGCAGCGTTTACGTGAAAATGCAAAAAGTTGCAATTTTATGTATATATGTGAATATGTGTATGTGTGAGAGTGCGTGCTTGCGTGCGTGTGCTTGTGTGTTTGTTACATTTTCCTGCGTTGTGTTTGTGGGAAGCACACTAGTTTATTTGTGTGAACGATATACAGCAATGCATAATATACGTGTACATGTATTTCGTTAGTTTTTAGCCGTGTTAAACACGAATAAAAGACAAGCGGATCACCTCCTAAAGAACTACGTTTTTGTCTTTTATAGTTGTATATGTATTGTACTTCTTGTAAGTAAGGACATAATTTATGTACTTTCTGACGAACGTTGTAATGGATGAAATAATCACTGAGATTTTGTTATGCATAAAAAGTAGATGTGAATATAAAGAAATGTAAATGAGATTAATGTACTGAACTTCTAATCATGGTACAATGTGTATTCAAACCATGCATTTGCAACATACCTGAAGTAATTTTTAAAAGTTAAAAAAAATATGTTTGGTAAATCTCGTTTTTGCATTCGTATTATTATTTTTATGATTAATATAATTATATATTGAATTAAAGTAGAATAAACATTCTCATAATAATAATATAAACAGAACTAATCATGGCGTTCCAAAGTTTTATATTTCCCTTTTGACGGCTGTTCTAGTGGGCTATTGGAAATCACAGTATTACTTGACGCAGTTGAATACACATATTTAAATCGATACCTGACAATATATAAGTGTGTTCGGATTAGAATGTACGAAGCTTTGTTTAACAGGAATAATTTAGTTCGACAGGTATGTTTTGTTTAAAACTGATTTTGTTTTATTAATTTGTATTGCAATCATACAGTGATCGGCCAATTACAATTAAAATTAAATTCAAAATATATATTAAATTAAGGAAAGTGAATGGTGAAATTTGTAATGAATTCGTGTCGTCGCGATATTCTTGAAGACAAAATCCAGAAAAAAGTCAACCATGTTTATCATGTTCATATTGAATATGTCAATAACTAGTTTTTTGTTTTGCTCCTTTAGTAAATATATATACACGTATGCAAAGGAGTTAATTAACAAAATGTTGTTGTTTTTTCTGTTTCTGCTCTTAAATTGTTGCTATCATGTCCGTTACATGTATTGATTAAAATGTGTACAGTAAGTAGTTTGATTATATATACATATATTATTTGAAGGCCTTATTGTAAATAAGATTTTTTCTTACTATCACTTTGTATCAATGTGTTGTCTTAATGAGATACATTCGGAAAATAAAGCTTATTATTATTTTTATTATTATTAGTAGTAGTAGTAGTAGTAGTAGTAGTAGTAGTAGTAGTAGTAGTAGTAGTAGTAGTAGTAGTAGTAGTAGTAGTAGTAGTAGTAGTAGTATTTTTATTATTAAACCATTGACACATCATATTCCTACCGAGTATTTTTAAAATATAACAGTATAATGAAATTGTATGTTTGTGTTATCATAAAGGAAGTCATCATTATTTCAAATGCGCTGAATGTTGCTTTTCATTTCATTGGGATACACAGTATTAATGCTTATTTGATCTCGTAAAGATAACCTGAACGTATGGTATAGTACATAAATTATTCTTGAATTTATCTCAAATTAATTTTGGGGTCCGAGAAGTTGTCTTATGGTATCCGAAAAATCTGGGGTCCGAGAAGTTTCCGTATATGGGTAAAGACCGACAAATCTGGGGTCCGAGAAGTCACGTAGCCAATCATCTTGGTTCTCTTGTATTATTCGAGTTAAAATGACATTACTTCTTCTTCTTCCTATTATTATTATTATTCTTATTATTAAATATTGAACATGAAGTATGTTGCAAGTAATCATGAAAACCCATATAAATGGCGTAAATGGCGTAAATACGACCGTTGATTATTTGTTAATAAACACATGAATTTTGTATAAAATCAATGCGGACATATGTTCAAGAAATCATTCGGGAAAACATTGTTTTGCGTATAATAAAGTGTTTCAAGTATGAAACAATTAAATAGTTGATAATGGCGTTAGTTGTTTTTATTGTGGAATGAAATTAAATCGCTTGGAGATGGGTACAAATTCGTCCCTAGACGTGTTATAGGTATACTTGGTATGATTCGTCTGAGACATTTCCTCATTCTAGAGTTTTTTTAATCGCCCTTTTTTTATTCTTACGTAGTTAGACGTTCTTTCGATATATTTCTTTCTGGGCAGTAAACCGTGACTGGTTGTACATTTAACGCAAACGATCTTAAACATTTTGGGAAAACAATCTTCAGAGCTTTATTATCCGATTTTCAGTGTGTCGAGTTGTTTAAATTGTTGTATACTGCAGACATGTCTACATGTAAGAAAAGGTTATCCAAGACATCGTTAATTAAACCTAGCTATTGTTGAAAACCATGTTATTCTCAAAATACTAAATATATATTGTGCGAATATGGGACATCATGATAGGAAAGGTTCCATCACACTAACATTGTGTAATCATGTTCGCGCTTGCGCGCGTCCAATTAAAGTGATTATTCAATATCCGACAATCATTTTCATGAACGATGATGTACCAAAAATCTGAATATAAACGACATGTTCTGTCACTAGTTTGTCTAGCTTAGACTAAAGAAAAAGACTTATAAACAATGCATTTAACGATGCCGTAAAAGTCTCTTAGCAATTCATTGTTTTAGCACCACGAGCATAATTATTTTGATCCTCAGTCATGATGAACAATATAACCATGGTACAAAATCTAAATTCAAACGTTCCGTTCCGGTGTGGAATATACACGGTGTTAGAACGAATCTGTAACATCGCCGTTAAAAAAAAAGCTAAAAAAATGCACACTCTCCATTAAATTAAGACGTTTTTGGTCTATGCAATTATACAAAACATGTAGATATAGCAATTATGAGTAAAACTTACTGACAATACATAGTGCACGGAACATTAGCATGTGTCTGGTATGTAACGGCGTTGAAGATATTTAAACAAACGCAAACGTGAACTAGAACGAAAGGAAACAATTTAAGACCGCCTTAAAACAGACATATTTTACATCTGAAATAAGTACTTCATTTGGTTGAGTGTATTGTCAGTCCATATCTTTTAACGTAAATATACCCCAAAATGATAAATACTGTTTTGCAATGCATGAAAACAGCATAAAATGAGTAAAACACAGACACAAACACTGAGAGGTTACAGCTACCAGTCAATTCTGACCGCCGTCGACAATAATGATATTTACATCAGCTGTTCGCTTATAAATTCATAGATAACAATACACACATCTCGGAGAATCATTTTAAGTTGAGCCAAACTTCAAGCATGTTATGTTTTAATGAAACAAAAAAATTAAGGAAGGAAACATATTACGGAAATTTGCAAACGGCAACCAAAGTTAACAACAGTTTTCACTATTTCTAGGAAACATATCATGTAATTGTGTGAATTCCTTTCTGAAATAGCAGTAGATCTACTATGTCCACAAAGATCCGTGAAACCAAAATATCTCAGATTTTTGGAGACAGTAAGCTAAGACAGTGACTTACTCGTAGTTCTTTATAATAGGGCGAGACAATTATTTTATGTCTTGGTTACCAATATACTTTAAATCTTAAACGCATAAGTAAATTTGTTTGGCCTTTTCATCAAAATATTACGCACTAGGAAATAGGGAGTTATATATACAATACTTACTGTGCAAATGGGATTTATACGGCTCTTTTTCGTGCCGTTGATTAAACGGCTGGCGACAGATGTGGTCTAAGTAATTGTTTATGCATTTGAATACAACACATTGTGCATGTGGTTTCCGAATCGGAGAGTTAAGCATGGGTTAATACTAAATATTTACATTGCATAGGCATTTTAATAGGGAAGGGGTATGCATTCATAATCGTATGAACGCAATGCCTCGTCATCGGCGTAGTAATATCCGTGTGTCCTATTTTTATGCAAATTCTATTTCGACATGTTATTCTTATTTACATGAACTCAGATGACTTATCTTATACTGTTAAATGTAAATGTTTTTGGCATTTATTGTTAACGTTGGATTAAAGGTTTTTATAATTAATATTAATTAATTTCTTTCCAGTTTTACTTCTACAATAATCAATTCGACATTTTTTCCACTTTTTCTGGATCCTAGATTCTATCATGCAAAGTATTCAAGGGTTATTATAAAAATCCATTTCGCTAGCATGTATTATGTACATGTTATGGTATTTTAAGTAAGCAATACATTTCTTAGAAATGATCACATAAAATCTTCTTGACGTAACAGCGGTTCACGTACGTAGCTTTAAATTGGATTTGATTTCACATTCATGTATGGTACAGGATCTATTTTCTCTGCATGTAGATCGTGGAATGAATTATGCATTTAGACGCTATATCACAGTTTATAATGATGCATGGTTTTAGATGTGCTGTACAATAAGAAAAAATGCATTATACGATTTATATTAAAATGTTATCCTTTCTAAGACAAGTTATGCACAGGCAAAACAAAAAAGCTGGGATACGCCTGTGTGGATGCTATATCAGTGACATAGCTTACACGTCATCACTTGTTTAGTGATGTCATTTGTGGAATGTATTGCATCTTTCGCGACGAGTTAAAATTTGAATACAATACTACAGTACAGTATGCCTACAATGGTATGGCTCTATTATACGATTTCATATCACATAACATGATAATTCAATTATATCACGGACACTGTGCGAGGCCTCACAATTGCGCATGCGCAGTATCCCCTTGCAGTTTGTTTATATTTAGGGATCATTGACAAAACAATTATATTACATATTGAATTTCTCACCAGATTAAGAAGAACATTTGTCAGCGTTGAAAGCGCCTGTAGTGATCGAGATCAACAAAACAGTAATCGCCCGCATTATACATATAGAATATCATGTTAGTATGGTCTTCTGAGACCATGTATCAGTCGAGTTGGTTGTGTCAAGTCGTATCGCACGAGAGGCACAGCCTCGAGTGCGATGCTACTTGACACAGCCGACGAGACATTTGTAACGATACAATATTCTGTGAGTAACTTGCTTTAGGTATTTTAAAACATAACAAAACATTATCGAGCACCACTTTTGCTAATACGCTTGAAAAGCTCGTAACACAGTCTTGCATTCAGATAATGTTTAATATTTTATTAATCAGTATTTTGTTTGTTTTCTTAAGGTTTAAATTGAGATATTTTCAAGTCCAAAGCCTTTTATTATTATAATTATTAATCAAGTGTCTTCCACAGATCGTTGTTACTATATATGTATGCCCGGAGAATGAGTGGTGGTTATGAAAATTTAATTTTTTGTCAGTAATGTTGTGTAGGAATGTCATTAAAACAATATCTGTTTGTAGCCCAAAGAAAGACCACGACATTGAACATATGACAAACAATTTGGCTTATAAGGTTCCTTGCCCGACATAATATTTTTCATTTTTAATTGAAAGTTGTTTTGACAGGCATTAAATCTTTTACAATTACGAGTATTAAGCTGTAAGTGACTTTGTCTAGTTTTCACATTTTTGTTAATGTTTTGATAACTGGCGTACGTTTACCAGTGGACCTCAATTCATCAGCTACACAGTAAGTAACAGATACAAAACGGCATGATTGAGATACAAAAGCTAATCTAACTACACAAGGGCAATACATATTTTAAAATCTGATTTTTTACTAGACAATATATATTTAAACGTCTCATTTTGAATATTATAAATGCCAGTTAATTTCTCTGTGATTAAGTTATATTTATAATGTCAACACAAATGTTATAGTAAACCACTGAATGCAGGATTCATACAAAGTTATTTGAATATTTTCGTGTTAATGTTTGACATTTTGGGAATAAAATGTTATTTTGTATAGCATGTTGTGTTTGATGTTTCTCGCTAGTTAACCAGAGTTTAATTCAGTGAGTTTTATGTTTTCACATAAGAATGTTGAACGAGCTATAAGCGTAACTTTCATACTTTCCAAATAAAAGCATACGCATTTATCACCACTATATTTAAGATATAATCTCTCTCTAATGATTGTCTATGATAACGGGTCGAAAGTTATTATATGGTCATTACGGTGACCGAATACAATGAGGGTAGTGCTGATGAGTCCTTGGCAGCTAATACAGTTTCTTCGATATCTTTTATGTGTAAATATAAAACCTAGTGTTAAGAGCAAATGCATTGGGACTTAAGTGCCAATTTGGATAAGTTATTTAAACAAATGTATAAATTTCATCGAACGTTCAGTAAATAAACTATGTTGAAATATAAGTGCACAGTGCACTAACATTTTCAGTAACTACTGATGAATGTAATACAAATCTTAAATTTGATTCTATATTCATAATAATCAAAACTGTATACAGATTTTCGTTTAGACATAATCTAAACAATATCTTTAGAAATTTCTCTTTTTATTTAATTTTGAATTGCCATAAACATTATAAAATACTGAGTTGTGCCCAGTGTTACGCAATAGCGAACAACTGCAGTACCTTCAGAGCTCTTATTGGTGTGGCAACGAGTAACAATATTTTTATTATTGTAGCTTTGTACAAATTATAAAATATGCCCAAACGCATATTAAATTTGATGCTGTAAGGGACAACAAAGAAAGGGGTATGAAATGAGTTATTTTAATTTGAATTAAATAAAGTTCTTTTCGATTTAATCCAATCGATTTAATCCAATCGAATTTGTCCGAAGCAGTAAAACGCGTTGTTTAACAAATGTATACCGAAAGTGGTATTAACACAAGCATGTCTTAGTTTGTTGCCTCTCAATGTTTTATCAAATATAGTATTAGTAATTCAACTTTAAAAAGGAGTTATGTGTTCGTATGTAATTATTCTGAAAATTTAACTTCGAAAAGCATCAGTTATTATCACGACGAGATCGTTTTCGTCTTTTTCCATGTTTATTATCATTACAATATTTCATTTCACGTAAGTTGCTCTAAAATGGAATAACAATGTTAGTACATTTCTCAGAAATAACGTGAGTTCAAAATATTAATTGAAATATATATGTTTATTCTTGCAACCGCGCTGGCGTTTGTCGGTACTTATTCACGTGTAACATTTTGAAATAACGTTGACTATAAAGAATACAAATGGAATGTTGCTCAACAATAGTCATACATCTGCTACACAGCAAGTTATTACAAACAGATATGTCAGATTTGGCACTAGATAGCTGCAGTAATGGCAGATTTATTGTGGCGAACGGCGCACGTAACAATGATATACTGGACCGTGTTTTTCTTGAGTCATACAAACGTTCAAACACGTGAAATTTTTATATTCAATATTCAATATTTCAAGATTTTATTTACAGCAAATCCAGAAGGCCAAAGCCCATGTGGACAAATGATGGCACATGGGTATAACACAAACATTCAAATTAACATCAACATACATAAGGTTGTAAAGAAATGAATAAACAAATACATGTATGTATATATTTGAAAGAAATTAGCTAGTAGCAAATAAGCCCGTAATTAAAATTGTAATATTTAGAAATCACAGCTGCACGACAAATTACACAAATTGTAAAATTCATACAGTAGTATTATAACTGTGGAAAATTCGATAAAAATCCATCTTTATCATGAACTTTTCCATATAACACATTGTATTGCACGGACCCTGGTCATCGCATTACAATCACATGACTATTATTCATCAGCTATATATATATACAATATTATAATTCCCAGGGGCATTTTTTCGATATGTACCAGTATATCAACACCAAGATATTTCGTATTAAATGAGTTGTTTAAATGTACATTAACTTTGAAAAGATGTAAAAACAATCAAACAAAGATGTTCCTCCAAACATTCTTTGTTTGCAGGAATCTGTAAGTACGGCGGTTGAAGCATTGCATTCTCGTTCAAACGCGTCTTGTAACCCTGTATGGAGACTTCTTTGAAATACACAGCTGCCATTGGAAATATATGTATCTTAAAACAAATTGTATTGAAATAACATGGTGGTTTATTTATTACTACACGTGCCTATTTTATGTAAACTTTATGCACAGATCGCTTGGATTATGTTTTAAATGCTTGATTAGCCGTAATTTATGAATATCGAAACACGTGTATAATTTGAATGTGTAAATTAAACAGTACATAGTTTTTGATATATGCATATGAATACAGTTTGTCGAATTGTATACATAGTGTATATACAAATGACGACTACCTCATATATATATTTAATAAGGCTTTATGTCATTAGTATTTCACCCCGAACCCCCAGCGACGAGAACAAGCATAACTGTTTCTCCTCAAACAACAAAATCTGTCAATCTGAGTAGTGTCGCAAAAATATATCCATAATTACGCATCTTGGAATATGTTATAATGCTCAATAGCTTTCAATTTAGCGAGTACTTCCATTGTCTTATTAAAAATACATTGTTTGTGTAAAATTAAACGGTATATATTCTAGAACACTACAATGAGTGCAGCTCGAGGAAAAACATTGCTACCTTACCAAATCCTCCATTGGTTGAGTCACCTCGAGCTGTCCTAACGTTTGTGAATACCAATTGATTAAAGAAGCTGACCGTACACGAATATAGCCAAGATCTGAAGTCTTTAAGATAACCATAACTAAAACAATAGAACATATTATTAAAATCTGTTTGCTAATACGTATTTTTGTACACTAAACAAAATATGTCCACCAGTGACGAACTGTTAAAAACAATACGTTTCTGAAATATAAATAGTACTAATAAGCTAATTACGTATTCGACACCCTGACGTACTGCAGATAAGTACATACTAATTTCGAGAAGAAAAAATACACCAAGCCAGTATTTTCATATAAATACTATCAGTTCCAAATTTATGTTTCTACATTGCCTCATTTGTGTTTTACGGTTGACAACATCTGTGTGTATGCACATGATTTATTTTGTAGTTTTTATACATGCGTGAACATACACCAGCTGTAGCTTAGGCGTACTACATGACATTTGAATAAAAACTTTAATAGGAAAATATATGTATAAAGGGGCATAACTCTGTCAAAATTAAAACCTGAGTTATGTGGAATGTTGCACATGATGTTGGAGTTGATGACATAGTAACGTTATAAGTTTCAAGTAAATAACCTGCGTAGTTTTGAAGTTATAAGACTTTTAAATATAAATTATAACAGTAAAATATATGTGAAAAAGGGTCATAACTCTGCTAAAATACGTAAGATAGATATGGGGAATGTTGCACTTGATTTTGGAGTTGATGAGAAAAGTACATTCTTAGTTTTAAGTGAATAACTTATGTAGTTGTTAAGTTATAAGACTTTTGAATGTAATCGTTAGCCAGAAAATCTATTTGAAACAGAGGCATAACTCTGTCACAATACGAACCAGAGTTTTGAGGAAATGTTGCTACTGATGCTGGAGTTTAAATGACAAAGGTACATTTCACGTTTCAAGTAAATAACTTTTTGCAACTTTCAAGTTATAAGTTTTTTTAATATAAACTTTAACCAGAAAACCTATGCGAAAAAGATGCATAAGTCTGTTAAAATACAAAACAGAGTGATAGGGAATGTTGTGTCTGATCATACAGTTTAAATGATAAAGGTATATTTTAAGTTTTAAGTGAATAACCTAGGTAGTTTTGAAGTAACAAGATTTTTGAATACAAGCTTCAACTAGAAAATCTATGTGATAAAAGGGGAAAAACTCTGTCAAAAAAGAAAACTGAGTTATTGAGAACGTTTCTCCATGTGCTGGAGTTGATGATAAAGGTATATTGCAGGTTTGAAGCGAAAAACAGTTTATTATAGTTTCATACATTGATAAGATAGCAATAGGATTTACTACTGAGAAAATGCGATGAGTATATGGTATATTTGGATTAAGGTTCTCTCTCTTTAGTATGTACACGTATATGTTCTAGTTGTCTAGTCGAACCATTGCCTGTTATTTGTTAAATAATGATTTGCTAATAACATTTTTAGCTATGGCGAATGCTCTCATGGTGACGTGTCTTATTATAACCGGCATATCGGCATATGAAGGCACACTACTTCCGACATCAACGTCGACTGTAGACGCAGAACACGTCAGCCCAAACTCTACAGCAGAATTGGTTACCTTGACATATTTTTCAAAAATAGAATCATTGATAACAAGAAAATACCGATGTGAACTACTTGAAAACAGTTCACTGGATACATCGTACGCTTGCAACGACACAGCGTTAATGTCTACAACAACCCAATCGTCAGCAGGGTCTCCATTTGATACTATTGTTGAGGCCAAAATATATTTCATTTTGCTGAAATATTATTATTATATTACGAACATTCCAGGATTTGTAACAAATCCATTGACAATATCAATGATATTTCAAATGAAACCGTTCAATACAACTTCATTGTATGTTTTTGTTTTAAGCGCGAGTGACTTTATTATATGTGTAATACGATTTACATATTTACGTCTCCAGGCTATGTTTTACAATTGGACGACTCATTATTGTCGAGCGTTCCAGTACGTGGCCAGTTCTTTTTTAGTATTTTCAAATTATATTTTGGTGTGCTGGACCATAGAACGATTCTGTGCAGTTTGGTTTCCGTTGAAATTATCTTCCTGGTTTGTCGTTTCTCGAGTTAAGAAAACACTAGCAGTGATTTTTATATTTTCATTTACATGTTCAGCTCCATATACAATAGGCTTTTATGCTGACAAATCTCCAACAGGACCGGAAATACTGTGTTATACAAGCCACTTCATTTCTACTGTTTGGGTTTATGTTGAGATATTTTATTATGTATTGATCCCTCTGTTAACTGTTGTTGTTGTTAATATTGCCATTATAGTAAGACTGAAAAGCACATCAAAAACTCGAAAGATGATGACAAATAACAAAGAAATGATTGGCAGAAAAAAAGACGAACAACGATTGCTTACGATAACTCTGATATCAGTTGCTTTTGTCTTTGTAGTTCTTCATGTACCGTATGTACTGGCTGTTTTATGGCATGCACTTTATCCAGATCCAAGCACGATTTTGATGAATAATCCAACCGACTTCGTTAGGTTTCACCTGTATACTTATTTGGGTATGTCAATAACTGAAATTCAAAACTGGGTTAACTTCTGTGTGTACATTTTGTCAGGAAAATGATATCGAAACGCTTTTGTAACAATGCTCTGCAAATTCAAACGACAAACCACTTTATATTCGACAAAATCAGATATTGACCGAACGCGCAGCACAATTTTAGCTACCACTCACATCTGAATTATACTGTACACGACGTTCGGACATTGTACATTTAACATATATCTTACCAGTTAATATAACATGTCATTCACAAAAATGTAAAAATATTGTACAGACAATTATATCATTTGACAAAATACGTACATACAGTTTGTTTTGTTTATGGCAGCACATCAGCATCTGTTTCAATATGCATACTGTGCTAACACATATATATTTTACTTTAACAAGTTGTTTTTTTAAATAGCTTGAAAATCTTCTTATAGCTCTGCCAATTATTCCATGTTATTCATATAGATAATTAAGTTGCTACCAAATCATAAATATGTGACCACTCGCAATACGTGTTAAATGTGCTTACCACCACGTACACTTGAAGAAATTGAAACATTGTTGTAAAGCATATTGTTGTCATTTTCTTTCATTTATTTCATAATATCCTTTGGTAAACAAACTACTCATAGTTAAAGTGCTATTAAGACTATTTTTTTATATGAACATGCTATATCAATTAGTATCGTAATCATACGAAAGACCAGCGTAGACTTAATTATTCACATTTCATAATTATGAATTGTGAACTATGAAGTACAACAATTCATTTATTCACACTTCACACTTCACGATTTTCCCCCAAAAATCGTAAATTCGTGAAGTGTGAATAAAGGAATTTTTGCACTTCACAGTTCACACTTCACGATTTTCTAAAAATCGTGAATTAGTGTAGTGTGAATAAATGATTTTTTACACTTCACATTTCACACTTCACGATTTCTTAAAATATCGTGAATCTGTGAAGTGTGAATCAATTAATGTTTGCACTTTATAGTTCGCACTTCACGATTTTCAAATAATCGTGATTTCGTGAAGTTCGAATAAATAAATGTTTGCACTTTACAGTTCAAACTTCACGATTTTCCCAGAAAAAATCGTGAATTGGTGAAGTGTGAATAATGAATTTTTGCACTTTACAGTTTACACTTCACGAATTTCTAACAAATCGTATATTCGTGAATTGTGAAATAATTTTTGTTTGCACTTCACAGTTCGCACTTCACGATTTTCTAATAATCGTGAACTTGTGAAGTGTGAATAAATGAATTTTTGCACTTCACAAAGTCGACCCTTTATAACGTTCACTATAAATGTATATTACAAATTATACCCAGTTCGGTGTATACTACTTTCCAACGCCATGGCATATTAAAATTATGCATGAATGGGTATATGGGATTTTACTATAGGAAAACGAAGTGAGGTATAATAAAGGGCATTATTACATCGAATGTATCTTAGTATGGACTATTATTACAGGAACATAATTTAGTATTATTATATCGCAATGTCGTTGACAAGACTGACAATTATTTAATGTTCGTCAATAGAAAGGATAACATTTGTATCGATACTGTTTTCCACAATGTACATTAATGAGTTCGTGTGCAGCAAAACCTTCTTTTCTCTGTTTTCGTTGATAACTATGCTCATTAACTTTCGGATAAATATAACCGCGAATAATTCGTGCTACTTTTAGAAACACATTTTCCCCAATTGTTTCTATTTCTGTTAGTATTCCTGGTCCTTAATAGCCTTCTATTGGAAATAATCAGACTCTTCATCGTCAAAGTTGATCAGGCTGACGGCTGTATCATCTACCGGAACATTGTGTAAGAATTATTTTTTAGCTCGACTATTCACGAATAGTTCGAGCTATAATACTCATCTGTTATTCGGCGTCGGCGTCATGATCTGGTTAAGGTTTGCGTGCAACAACTCTTTATATCTGTAACAACTACATATATTTATTTGAAACCTCACACATATCTTCGGGGTCATTATGTCAGGTCGTTGACAAAGGTGCATAACTCTGATCTGCCTTTTTGTGTTAAAGTTTGAGAGCAAAAAACAAATATCTCTGTAACTACTACAGATATTAAATTGAAACTTCACACATGTCTTCGGAGTCATTATGTAAGGCCACTGAGCAATGCCCATTTCTTTTACCTGCAATTTAGCAGAATTGTGTCCCGTTTTGTACGTAGAAAACTCAGGTTAAGGTCTGCGTGCAACAAGTACATATATCTATTTTCACTACTTCAAATATTCAACTGAAACTTTACACATGTCTTCGGGGTCATTATGTAAGGTCGCTGGCCAAGGACCATAACTTTGACCTGCAATTTAGCAGAATTATGCCCCGTGTTGTACTTAGAAAAATCAGATTAAGATTTGCGTGAATCAAGTAAATATCTTCGTAACTACTACATATACGTATTTAATTGAAACGTCACACATGTCTGCATGGTCATTATGTTAGGTCACTGATAGAATGATATGTATATTTTCAAAACGGAATGAATAGTCGAGCGTCCTGTCCTGAGACAGCTCAAATTTTAAATAACAGTTTCTCTTAAAATATTAATTGCCTGTGTATCTTTTTTTCTCAAACGTTTCATTTAGCCTCAAAGAAATTGACGACACTGTAAATTTGGGAAAATGTATCGCAAATTACATTGCATGCTTAACATCGTTACACAAATTTGGGACATTTTTGGGATTTTTTATTTAAATTGCTGCATGATACCCAATATGTTTTTAGTCTTGAAAATCACTTGGTCTTAAATTTAATTTTAAATAGCATAAGATAAGTGATCATTGCGAAATACTACTATTTTATTAAATACACTTACAATTCATCGTTTGTAACGTTGTTTTCACGTTTGGGATAATTTTGGTACTTAAAGAAATTTAATTTGTATCGCTATAAATACATTTACATATAAAAGTTAAAAAGAAAATACAAAATGCGCAGTGTAAATGTTTAATGCTTTAAACAAAACAAAAACTTTTTTTTCGGTAATGTTTATAATTTATAATCTTTCTAGTCGGATAGGCCTACCAAACTTATTAATGCCATATCGATTGATAACATGCAGCACTTGAATGATCCTACTGCAGTAACGATTTCGAAACTGACACCAGATTCTTAGAACGGCTCACAATGAAAAACATATTAAAATCTAGTTTAATTTATTGTTCAAATGCGCCTGCTCCTTTATGCAGACGTATGGACGAAACATCATTGGGCAGAAAATCGCAGAAAGGTCCGCTACTTAAGGCCTTGTCTATTTAACTTCCCATTTATAAATTGGGCAAATACATTCAGATTCTTCTATATGTTTTTAATAAAATGATATTGTATAGAGCGTAAGGTCCCTTTATCATTATCATTATAATTATTGCAACAAAAGTATTATACTCTGTAAGTACGCACTCTCATCACCGACTGCACATAAATTTGTTGTACAGTTTGTGTATGGGCCGGTTGATTATTGGTTTATTAGCATGGTACAAAATTATGTAATTTTGTTAAAACAAAGAATGTCAGTATGACAGATTACTTTATTTATGTGTAATTAATAGAAGTGGGTTTATAATTATGCTATCTATGCTTTTCGAATAAAACTTTCAGGTATCCAAAGTCTTTTTACCCAAAGTATTTAAAGAAACTTCAATAAAGTTACCCCCTAAGGAACTGAGATTGTAAGATGTGTAATGATTATTAAGCAGACATAAACGATACATCACTTTTAAAAGTGAATTAAAAGTATGAATGTAATTGCACATTTTTAAAGAAATATCATTGAAAACGTTCATGCAACTGCTATTGACCAGTAAACTGACCACGTTGAGAGGAGTTTATTAACTGTAACAATCAGATTTAAACTCTTATTTCATGATTTGGTTCCGACAGATTAATTGAGCAAAAAAATCACTTGATATAAATGTTTACCAGTATTGACTATACTTTGCGAGTACATGTATTGAATATTATTAAACTGTTATATTTAAATTCTCGACGATCTATTTTGTGTTTTCATGAAGAACAATTCACTGTCATCAGAACATTATTTTCACTGTTCATCACTTTCAGTTTTGACGAGGGCGGTTTTTAACTGGTTAAAAACAGCGCCCGTCGACTGGTGCCAACCCTGCCGTTTAGCTTAAAATCTTAGTATAGTTTCTTGTTCAAAACATTATCTTAGTAGAAGATAATGATGTCAACATGTTAACACATAAATGTGTGAAGTTGTATCGATTACAAACTGCAAATTCTGGCAAAAAATTCAAAGTTTTAGTATATATTAATTAATCAAATATCCGAGCAATGAAAGCGAGCTAATTAGATTTTTATTATTTTTCACATTATTATTGTTGTCATGAATTTAAATATACCCGTAAATTTAGCGTTTATTGACGTTATTTATGCTTTTCGCCCCAATGGACTGCCTCATGGAAATTTTGAACCCACCATGCAACTGATTTTGTAGTATTTTTTCATGGGCTACACATATAAAGAGATATTAGCTGCTCTTGTAGCCATGCATGGAATCAAGTTGAGTTTAAGACATTTGAAAAGATTAATTAAAGAAATGAATCTACAACGAAGACCATATGAATCTTCAATAGGCAATATAATATACATGCATTACTGCGAGACCTATCAGGAAGTGGAAAGTGTATTGGCTATAATACAATGTGGAGAAGACTGACGCTCAAATATGGATTGAATGTACATCGATCAACAGTACTTAAGCTAATGTGGCTTGCAGATCTATGTGGAATGAAAAGGAACAAAAAGAGACGATTGCTTCGCCGGAAATATTCTTGACCGGGTCCAAATTGGGTCTGGCACATAGATGGCTATGATAAAATAAAACCGTTCGGCTTTGCGATCCATGGAGCAATTGACGGATATAAAGGCGGATACTGTGGTTGGAAGTAGAAACTAGTAACAACGACCCCAGGTTAATAGCCAGGGTCCAATTTATCAAATTGTTCTAAGATTACAACACTTAAGTCTGTTATTTCATCAATTATAATTCGTATTTGAACTAGATATTACAATACAATATATTATTTTGTGTGATTTATCTGATATACAATTTCCATTAGAATTGTCATATGTCTTTATAATAATATTTATACACCCCTTATTGCAATATGAAATTAGTGATCTTAAGCTAATCCTGTTATATCAGACTTAAGAATATCCGAGAAATTGGGGCCTGATATTTCCTACAGACTGTCTCCATCTTTGGTGGAGTAGTTCCAACGGTAATTCGGAGTGATAAAGGCACGGAAAATCTTGTTTTTGGTCAAGTGCAAATATTTTTAGTAGATGCCATTCTGATGATTATTCATGTGGAAACAGTTTTATTATGGGTAAAAGTACATCCAATCAACCAATTGAATCTCTATGGAGTATACTAAGACGTAATTGTCTTGACTTTTGGATTAACCTTTTTAAGGATATGCGATCCATGGGTTTACATAATGATGGCGACCTATGTCACCGACAGTCTTTGTTATACTGTGTTATGCCTGTCATAAGAAACGACCTCCGTAAGTTTGCTATGGAGTGAACTTTACATGATATATATGCTCCAAATCAAGGAGATATTCCCAATCAAGATGTACCTAGGGGTAAACCAGAAGTGATGTTCAGCATGACGGCATTGCACAACACGATTAGTTATCACCATAAATTTGATCAAGAAGAAGTCGATATATGTATGGATCTGTATACGCGTCCAATGAACGAGTCCGGCTGCTTGTCTGATTTTTTTAATTTATTTAATTTGATAAGCCAAGCCCAGACAAAATGAAATCGCGAATGCGGAAGATGCTTTCAATCTCTACATGCACTTCACTTCAGTTATTCAGAACCATGATTAATGTAAATATTAGTAAGTCAATTATAACATTTATGAAAACAATATCAGTGTATGGTAATACACGCATAAATTGTAAAGCAAACGTATACAACGTGTAAATGGATACGTTTTCTCCGTAAACAACAAGTGTATGCACGCGAATTTTTTACTGAATCCCTCCCACAATCGATTTCACGTTTGTACATTAAGACATGCGCACGCATTGTTTTAATAAACAAATACCTTGTTTTTATTGTACATTATTTGCAAAAAAACAAAATATAAAAGTCCCATGAACAGACGTGAAAATGTTGTTACCAGTAAATATACTGACCCTGTATTCATTTATTAGAGGTGAATTTCATTTCCTATTTAAATGTCCCTAAATAATGAAAGTAAACGATGTTTACCTTGTGTAAGAAGAAAACCTGTAAATTGTAATCGCACTTATGAATATCATGTTAGAAACCGATGTTAGGAAAGCTTACATATGAGTAAGTTTGTAGCCTATATATTGAAAACTTAACAAATCACCTGTCATCTATAAAGTTGATAACCCTTAAAAATGTTTAAAAGAAACTAATTGTGTACTCCGATTAAGAAAATACTATTTCAAGTAGTTATATATCATACCAAAAATGTATTTGTAATACATTTTTATATTTATAATACATTTACATATATATACACTTATGCACTATAGTTATTTGTTTATACTGACCTTAACAGCCTGGAAAAAACTTTTGAATGTTTAACATTATACACATCGTGTATTGTAACACATACTGCATACTTTTGTCTTCACCTCTTAACACGTGTATTTTGTGAAGAATAATGTTATTAAATAAGTTCATACAGGCACAGCTATTTGTCCGAGGTCTGCTGTATTGGCATGAGCCCGTATTTTATTAATCAACATAACATTATTGACTAAAATTCCTTACCTCTTTAAGGTTATTATGAAGGATAATAAGAACTTTGATTATTTCAAAAACAAAACACTGAACATTTCACAAATCCGATCTTTTGTGTTTTGTTGTATTTATTTCAAGATAACGTCATTTTGTTTTTTTTAAACTTTCATATCCCCAATGTCATATAGGAACAGTTCAACTGACCAATCAAATGCGCTAAATCTCATACAGGCACTGGTTTTAGCCACATTGTTTTGATCCCGTATGAAGCGATATTTGGTACTTCAACGATACCGAAAAACGGTGCCCAACCCTATATACACGTGTCTGCTAGGATGAAATGGGATATTGCTTTCTAACACATGTCCACTAAGTATTATACATTAATACAGTATGTATATTTAAAAGTATTTTGACAAAATCTCATATTAATGACAGATAAATGACAAAGCTGTGTGAGAAAAACTGAGAATGTTAAACTGTTCAATTACTGTTTAATGGCTCTGCTATAACTGTGCTAAAATATATATACATAATACATGGATAGTTTCAACATGTACATGTATAGCCAAAATATGTAATATGCTAAAAACAAACAAAAGCTGTTTGTAAAACAGTTATGCCCCCCTCTAGGTTAAAAGCAGTCTTTAAAATATCAAGTTTGGTGATGATCGGATGAGAACTGTTAAACATAAGAAGCAGAAACTGCTAAATAGGCCAATTTTAGGATAAATCAAGAGCCATTATTCTGCAGTTCCTGGGGTGTGTTTGTTCATCATCAAACTTGTGGAATTTATTATGCCCACAAACATTTTCAGCAAGTTTGGTGAAGATCGGTTGTTGAGAGGGGAAACTGCTAAAATGGACAATTTTATATAATTTAGATAATTCAAGGGTCATAACTACAACATTCCTTTGGCCAATTGGTTGATTATCAAATTGGTGAAGATCTAATGAAAACTGATGGACTTTGAGAGCGGAAACGGCAAAACATGTTAATCTTATATAATCGAAATTGCCCGAGATATTATGCCAATAAACGTTTTCATGAGGTTTGGTTCAGACCGGATGAAAAGTATTGGCCTTAGAGAACGGAAGCCGCTATGAAGGCCAATTTAAAATAATTAAAGGGCAATAACTCCACAATTCCCGGGGCGATTTTGATCATTATCGAACTTGAGCTAGATATTATTATTACAAACATTTTCATGAAGTTTGGTGAAGATCGGATGAAAACTGTTCGACATAGCGAGCGGAAACGTAAGTGGTGTACCGAAAGACCGACCGACATTAGCAAACCAATATACCCCGCCGTCTTCGATGGGGGGCATAACATTAAATCATTCACCTTCAGTTTGAAAATCTGTCCCCACTCTTCAACATATATAACAAGAGGGCCATGGTGGGCAAAATGGCTCAACTTTGTACTGGCAAAGATGAAACCCTTACTGTTGTGACAGGCTTGAACAAATCTCGGAATGTACGCCATAATGTTCTTAAATAATTTGTCTAGCTGATTAACACTCATACATATAACAAGTAAGGACCTGGATACAATTTCTCTACCCTGGCATCAATTTTTTGCAGGCAATTTCGAAGTAATAGTGGTAATGCTGCATTTATGAAAGATACTAGCGGCAACTGCTCAAAGGTCATGTCAGACTTGCCGGCTTGTTTCAACGAGTAGAGAGTATTGCTGACCACAATAGCTCACCCTTGAGCACTTCGTGCTCAGGTGAGCTAAACAAGACGGCCATGATGGCCCAAAGGGCTCACCTGAGTACTGGCAATGACGAAGACCTTACTGTTATGACAGGTTTGAAAAAAATGTTATTTAAAGCATGTGTGCCATAATATCCATAAAACATTTAACTAGCTTGTAAACTGTAATATTTATTCAATTCCTCAGCTAACCCATGCATATCAAAAACAAGCAAAGCAACTCATGGACATAAACAAGTAAGGACTGTATTTTTTTTGAAGAAATCTGAAGATACATACATTTTTATAAGTCTCCTTGATTTCTTGTGTCAGGCAGTATGATGTGATATCCTGTCTGGGTGGTGCTGCTACTTTCTGTTTGCTTATGGTTCTCAGATCATGTTTCTTGACAGTCTGTTTCGGAATTTGAATTAAGTCAATGGCAGTTAGGGCAAATGGAGAAACCGTAGATTGTGATGTCTACTGCTCAGGTGAGATAACAGGCAGGGCCAGTAGAATGACCGTAAAAAATAATTATGGTATCTTTTTTTTCTGTAAAAGTTTGGTTATCCAAATTAAATATGTCGGTCATTTAATAATAAAATATTGAAAAGGTATGTTTGACCAATAACTCAGACAGTCTTCAACACATTTTGCCATTTGTACATTAGTTTGTCAGTCAAGACAAATGCAGTTATCATGTGTACAAGTTGTGTGTTTGCAGACATGACTGTCTAAAGGTGAGAAACTTGCTAATATCTCATAACCCAAGACATTGTTAACCAGATTCGTCAGTTATGAAAAATAATTTACACTCGAAAATGCTGTTAGTACGTAGTGTGCATATGATCCAACCAGTAGAACATTATCCAAAAAGGCCACATGCAATAGCAATCCCTAATTATAGTTATCTTCAAAAGTTTGCAAATAGTCAGAGGTTTCCCATGTTTCAGTAATCAATGCCCTCCTAATTTGAAATGTCGGTAGCTGGCATTATGTTGGTTTCGACAATCAAAAGCTGACCTGTTGTCTTATTATTTTATAATAATCAAACTGAATAGCATGGACATTCTATGTATTTACAACTTAATTTTCAGTGAATGCTACTTACAGTCTTTAGTTTCTCTCTTTCTATATAATAAACCTAACTGTTCTACTTTGCAAGAATTCAAAATCCAGAAGTGTTTAAACATTCAAATAAACTAGCGAGTTAACATACTGTGCATTAAAATAATACACAGAAGTGGACAATAAAATATTGTATGCTGTACACAGCCCCACTAAGTATCTGGATGAGTATTCACTAACCACAGGTCATGTGCTTAGACGGCCTACTATCAAGTTTCTAGTTATGGCTATTAATGTACTGCTCTGTGGAGTTCTTTTGATGGTGCATATATATTTTCCAGTGAGCCTTCACCTGTTCCAATTCTCTTATCTCCATTAGATCACCGAGATTAATTCAGGTATACATATTTTGATTGGGAAAGATAATATAATGTGTTTGCATTTTATAATCAAACTAGAACAAGAGCTCCAGTATGTATGTTCTGATCTGGTTATTATTAAATTTGTCTGAAATATAATTTCAATGAACAATCCATGCAAGATTTGTATAGACTGCATGCAAAATAAACACTTTATAAAAATACAGTCCTATTTTGCTCTGTTTTTATAAGAAAGGGGCAATATATCTGGTGATTATAGTCTGAACTGACCCACATTTGACTATGTCTGAGATCTTATGGTCCTTCATAAACTGTGCAAGTTTGGTTAAGACTGAATAAAAAATAAAGTCCCTATTCCGCACAAGGTCCATCTTTTGCATTTTTTAACACAGACAAGGGCCAATAACTCTGGTGTTTCTAGTCCAATCTGGCCCATATTCGACTGTGGCCAAGACTTTATAGTTGTACACAAGCTGTGTAAGTGTGGGCAAGATTGAATAAAAAATAAACTCTCTATGTTAGAAGAAAAGCAATTTCAGCATTTTTCCCATAAAAAAAACATAAAAAAGGGGCAAAAACTCTGGTGTTCTTCGTCCGATTTGGCCCTTTATCAATCCTGTCCGAGATTTTATGGTCATACACAAACTGTGCAAGTAAGGTCAAGATTGAATAAAAATGTAGTCTTTATCGCGATAACAGTCCAAATTGTTGACGGCATACGGATGCCGCCGAAGAGTTCCCCTTAACCAATAGCTCACCGAGCACTTCGTGCTCAGGTGAGCTAAAAAGGGGGTGTAACTCTGGTGTTTGTGACCCAATCCGGCCCACTGTTGGCTTCTGCTGTGATCTTTTGATAATACACAAACTGTAGAAGTTTAGTCAAGATTGGACGAAAAATGAAGTCTCTATGAATGAAAGGGAATTTATATTTTGCATTTTTTACCACAAACAAGGTGCCATAACTCTAAGGTTTCTGTCTGATTTAGCCCATTATTAATACCAACCGAAATTTTATGGTCATACACAAATTGTGCAAGTTAGGTCAAGATTAAATAAATTAGAAATGTGTCTAAATTACATGGATGCCCCCACCTGTACAGCTTTTTTATCTACATGGCACTGCTCTGTCGATATGCATACCCATTATTTGCGAAAGGAAACTGGTCCTTTCATATTGTATTTTCAATTAAATGTATTCTCCATTCTGAGAAGTAGGTTAAAGTATCAAATAAACAATAATTTAAAATGTAGAGTCCTGTCAACAAAAATAGAAAAAGAAGTAATTAAAACTGTTTGGCAATTACGAGTCATGGTTTCTTTATGCTTCACTTTCTCTTACTCTCCACTTTCCCTTACTATCTGTAATCAACAAAATGGCTTGTATATTTGTATAATAATGAGTTATGTTTTGGACACTATCAATAAAGGGAAATAATTCATAGACTTCGCAAAATTCATTTTCTTACATGTAACACTCCAACTCGTGATGGTGATCATTTCTACAAACATGTTTGAAAATCCATGCATGCTTGAAATATTATGCTCTAGAAAATAATATGAACTTGACCTTGAAAAGTAAACTCAACCTCAGACGAAGGGACCTGGTTTTTTAATGTTTCACACCATCTCATAACACTTATCACTTTTGCAAAGTAATTTGAAAATCCTTCAATGTCAGTCAAAATTATGTTCTGGCCATATTCAACAGTTTTCATTTTTATATTTGACCTCTGAGTATGACCTTGACCTTGGATCAAGTTATTGCATGTGACACACATTCGTATAATGCTTATTACTTTTAAAAATCCTTCAATGCCAGACAAGTTTATGCTCTGGATATACTCACATGGCTTTCATACATATATATTTAACCTTTGAGAATGACCTTGACCTTGGACCTAGGAACCTGGCTATTGTGCGTGATATACCCTCCCCCAAAATTAACTCTTCTTCAAAGTAATTTAAAAAAGAGGGCCATAAGGCCCTAGGCCGCTCACCTGAGCGGCAAAGGACTTTACTGTTCATGAAGATTTGGCCTGGTAACATAGTTTTTGATGCCACATGACCTAGTTTCAAACTCATCCTAGATTTCATTGGGACACATGTTCTGACCAAGTTCCATGAAGATTGGGGAATACATGTGGCCTCTAGGGTTTTAATAAGGTAAATGTTGAGGACGCTCAACAGACCAAGTCGATCAGAAAAGCTCACCATGAGCACATTGTGCTAAGTTATTTTGAAAGCCTTCAATGCATAGGGTAGATAGAGTTCGGACAAGTTTCGGGCACACGGAGGGACGGACCGATGGGACAGGTGATACCTGTATAGCCCTACCCCTACCTACTGGTAGTGGGAGTAAAATTATGCCCCGGACAAGAATCCGAACATACATACGTACTTACCCACGGACATACGTACTTACCCAATATATGCGCCTAATCACAGATGGTGGGAGCATAATACAAATGTTGTCTTTATCGTGAGAACGGTCCAAATAGTTGACGTCATACGGACGACGCAGGAGAGTTCCCCCATACCAATAGGGGGGATGGCATGTGAATAAATGATGTTGATAACAAAAATGTATTCAGTTGATTCGTTCAAAGGCTTTAAACAAATCGTAGCGTTTGTATTATCTTATAACGAATTGTTTTTACGATACTGTAGCTTGAATTTTCAAGCTTTTTATCGTCTTGATTGATAAGCTGTCGAACGTAATTGACTCCGCCTGGAATAGCGACAACCCTGTTAACGCGGGTCTGATTGGCTAGCTATGGTTCTAGGGGCGGAGTAACACGTTCAGACGCTGTCCTGCTGTGCGATTAAGCTTTATTCGCAGATCTATACACCGATTAGCGGCGATGACGAGCGGATTAAGGCCTGTCGCTATGAAATAAAAGGGTTGTCGGCAAAATTATAGCATATCGGCAAATAGGGTTCTGCTTTGAAGGCTTGTCGGCGACGACAAGCGATACGGGCCTGCGGAAAACCCTGAATATAGATTGAAATTGTCCGTGTCATTCCAAAGCATTGTGTGCGTTAATTGCGTATAGTTCTTGACGACGTTGTGTCATGTGATTATGGCTAACTGTACATAGAAATCGTGATATGTTATATCATGTCAGACATACACCGCATATCGAGTATAATGAAACGAGCCAACTGCACGACATGCATCGTGTTTAAGGGCCCACCTCGCAGGTTCGTGCAACTTGTGTATGTTCTTTGTTTGAATGTGCATTTCAATCTACTTTCCAAGACCTAGAATTGTTGCTTAAATTACATATTCACAGTAGAGCCTAAAGTGTATTAAAGCGACTTATTCATAATGAGATAATGAGACTCTTAGATGGCTATAGTTAAACTGTGTAAACAGTGATTTTCTTACAATTGTGCTAATTCTCGTCTCAGCGATAAACGCATTAAATGTGATTTCAATATCATATATATTTCAAACTGATTTACCAAAATCTAGATCTAAAAGGTTCGTTCGTTCGTTCGTTTGTTCCTTTGAATGCTTTTATTCATCAGTCATTCATTCGTTCGTTCGTTTGTTCTTTCGTTGATTGATCGATTGATTGATCGATCGATCAAATGATTGATTAATTGATTGCTTGATTGCTTGATTGTTTGTTTGATTGTTTGATTGTTTGATTGCTTGATTGATTGATTGATTGATTGCTTGCTTGCTTGATTGATTGATTGATCGATCGATTGATCGATCCATCGATCGATCGATTGATTGATTGTACGCAATATGTTCAGTTTACCGCATATAGTCTACATATATATCTGAAAATAGCATTGATAAAGCATTAGTTAGAGTCGTGCATTTGTGGTTGTATGGGAATGATCAGCACGTGCATTAAGTCATATCGACGTGCATTGGCCAGTGTTAAAACGAAAGTTACTTCAAGTTAATCGGAGCTGGAAATCAGCCTCCCAAACTTTGCGTATTTAGACTTAAAGATCAGCGACTCCGCACAGGAGACAATTTTAGAGACACGTATATCTCCGTGTTTCACAGTTAGACCTTATATCGGTTTAACGTTCATCTAGCGTGCAAAGATTTCATAGTCATGTAACAAAAAACAAAATTAACAAGTGCCCGGAAGGATAGCGCGGTGCATAGTGTTTTAGACTTTGCATCACAATGACTGTGAATCCAGCCAAAATCTTTCTGTTTTCCTTTTTTTTTTGTTTCAACATCGCTTATACTCGTGTCATTTTTTTCTTTATTTTAGGTTCCCTCCTTTTTTTTCTTAGTTTAATTGTTTTATCTACATACAAATGCTTACACAAAGACCCGGTTTCGCTCGCAGTTGCGATGCCGCTCTCTTCTGTGTCAGGATCGATATTGACGATGAGATTCCGTGTCATGAAGTCAGCAAAATGATCAATTAAATAAATTAAAATAATTTTTTTAAATGAATAAAGTTAAAGTGCCTGTTCTGGGATTCGAACCCAAAGCATCAAGCTTACAAACTTTGCGTACTTACTACTGCATTACAGCATCAACTGTTACGTAGTAAGGATTCAATAAATGCATATTAATGTCTGAGTCTTCTATCGGGGTTAGAAGCTTAAACAAGATCAACGAAAATACACGGAGTATTCAAGAGTGCCAGGTCAATAAAATCGCACAATATCTACTACATGTTACAGTCCATAAAATCATGCATTATTATGGAATAAGCAATACAACTTTATGAACAATAATAATGCGTATTGTTGTTATTTCAATCCCTGTGTTTACTAAATTATTTATTTTTAAATGTATACATGTAGAGTTGTTGGTTACGTTTAGATCGTTAGGTTTTATCTTTACAGCTATAGTTAAGCAATATTCGCAGATTTTATAATGAGAACTCTTCTATTAACAAAACTTATACGTTTCTGTATTGATAATGACTGACAATTACTAACAATCACGCAGATTCGATACCCAGTCACTGATTGTGTTCACTCAACCAATTTAATCCATGGCGATTTATCACCAAACTTCACATTCGGTTTCGTGACGTAGAATAGATATTATATATTTACTATTTATTAAATATATTTCAGGTAACTATTATTTTATATTATTTTATATTTTTGCATTGATTGTATTTAATTAGGCATTGTCAAATGATATATTTGTATTATTTAATTAGTTTAATTTAAATCTATTTGTTAACATATTGTTAACAATTCGTATGTTGTTATACATGTATTACACATTCGGTTTCGTGACTTTGAATGCAAAACATTCAATAGATATTATATATTTAATATTTATTAAATATATTTCAGACTGTTATTACTATTGTGTTGTACTTCACAACACTAACCGCTGACCCACACCAGTATAGTGTATTTAATCGATCACCGGCAACATACACAACTACAAGCCCTTCGTTAGCAATTTGACAACATTTGGAAGCCAAAGTATATTGTTTTTGCGTTTGATATTTTTTCACGAAAATTCCTTGATTTATTACAAATCCACTGGTAATAATATTGATAGTTCAGATAAAGCTATTCAATACAACGACATTGTACGTTATTGTTTTAGCCATTAGTGGGTTTTCTGTTGTGATCGTTTCATTTGTATTCATCTCCACTCCACGTCCATTTCTTCTGGACGTCCCATGCATTCAAATACCTGATAAGCTCTGGTCTTGTCTTCTCTAATTATAGTTTGATATGTTGAAATTTGAAAAGATTCTGTGCCAGTTTGGTTCCCTATAAAATTATCATCATGGTCGATATTTCTACGGGTTCAGCGGACCTATTAATCATTTTTATTTTGCACCGTCTATGTTGCACCACTGAGTACCAAACGTATTTGTAATGCTAATACGTTTCTTGCTGCTGTCACTTCCATTACGGAAAATGTATTTAGTCGTGTGTGATACTGTATTATATAATGTTATTGTTGTAGCCAAACTACATTTTCTGCAACTGCATGTATAACCTTTGTTCTATGACACTTATTGTAATACTTGTTACTATTGTTTGACTGTAACTTGTAAGTGTATAGTTGCAGTAATGTAGGAAGCAGAATACAATTATGTTCTAATAACATATATTGTTAGGCTATTTAACAGCGTTCTGTTCAATACAGTAATACATTATTTCGACGAATAGACACTTATCATACAATATTGGACAAGCCAATAGGCGAGTCCAATTTGAGTATGTCCGCATTGAACCAGTACAAATGTCTCACCTTATTGTTCACAACGCTATTAAATAACTTTGTTACAAAATATATGGATTTATGTTGTATTATTTGCCTGAACTAGCCCAATGATGTTATTACATTGTAAGCCCGCGATACATCGATCGCGATCAAGCAATTAAAGTGTGTCGTCGTGTTAGGTTACTTGCAAAACATGCACGGTGCCTTTTCTCGGTAGACGAGTCGTAAACAGTTATTCGGATATAAATAAGAACATGCTTTAATAGTATAATACTTATTGCCAACCTTGCATTGTCACATTTGTTATTTGTCAAACACATTCGTAGTACTCTATCATTGTCGCATGTTTAACCTGTTGAAATATTGGACGGTCATGCGGTACGAATGAGGACGGCTGATTGGAAGAAATACATGGGTAAATATTATCTAATTATCATAGGCATTTTAATTAGCGTCTACTGATAAACAGGTGCATGGTATACCCGAACAAAAAATTGCTATTTTGTAGCAATATCTTACAAAACAAGCGCCCATCGTTATTAATTTTTTAAATACATTTTAAAAAGCGCCTACCGATTACAGCTTATGTTGTATTCCATGAAAACACCAGCTGATATTTTAAGGGCCCAATCGCAGGGTATATTACATTCCACGCAATGGCATATTAAAACTATGCAGGGACGGTTATACACCCATAGGCACTTCCAACTAGACCTTTTTTGATTGCGGTTTTCTCAACAATGACAAATCGTATCTGTTTCAAATTTGCTGAGCCCCATCATCAAACACCTCTCAGTGGTTACTTCCTCATAGGTATTATCCTCGTTTACTTCGACTACGAGTTAAAAACTTACAGATTTTGTAGTTTTCAGGGGAGACGATTATGAACAGATTGAATATATGTATTTTGTACATAATTTTAAATGTATAATTATTTTTTATAACAATGACACAGACTGATGCATTATTGGTCCAGGTATATATATATATAATGAAAAAAGTAAACATATTAACACGAGGATTTTACGTTGTCTACGTTTTTGTCATGTGCTTGTCCACTTTGTTTATTACGCGCCAAGTGTTCGCCTAGGGTCAAGTGGAACTTCGTGCCGGCAGGGATTCAAACCAGCTATGTTGGGACACATTTAAATCTCTGCGCGGAGGCTGCCCCATCATACACAATTTACAATACAGGTATGATAAAAATCGAACGGTTCGGTGATCATTTATATTTCATCGTTCTCTCAGGTGTTAAAACAAATAATTGCCGGAGAAAATCGTGTGTGTATAAATTCGATGCAGTTTATAATCAAAGTGTTTAACAACGATACTCCAACCAAAAAACATGTATAGTCCGACAACATTGACCTGGCACTCATTCGTTTCCGTAACCTTTTATCAAAAACATGTATACAAGCGATCGCCGGCAACAGTTCAATATATTGAATGTAAGTTAAATAAATTTAGCGCATAATTGTCGACGAAATGGTCGATAGGGTAAGGCAGTAGATTACAGATATTGGTGTTGCGGGTTCGAATACCTTGTCGGTCTTTTTTTATATTTAATTTGAGTGCTATGAGTATGAGCATGCATCTTACGTAGTTTCGTACTTTTGTCTTCTGATTGTAATTGTACAAAAAATAATTTAAATAATATTTGAAAGTGTTTTTTGTTTCTCTTTTTTTATTGCACAAACAATAAATTGAATATTTGACACATACAAAATAACAGAAAACAAGGGATATATCATCCAAGACTAAAAAAAAAGGCAAATATGTTATCTCGGAATAAAATGGACAGCAATCACAGCTGGAAAAATAATTTTCTAATATTGATCTGAAGAAAAGATTGAATTGATTGAAATCCTGATATGAACACCATAACCAATGAACAGTAGGCAAACACTCTACCATTAGGCGATCGTTCAAGATGAATAACGTATGCCCAGATAGCGACAGAATAGTATCTAACGAGCACACCGTTTACAATACATACCCGAGCACAACGACGGAAATGTACGAAATATACCGAAACAAATGAGTGTCAGGTCAATGTTGTCGGACTATAACATCAATCATTTCTTCAATAACACTACCCCACAATGAATTAACGATATTTCCATAACTGCCAATCATATGTTCAATTATATACAATCAGCGAACTTGGAAACCATGCCATTAACGTGTAACCTATTTTTCACAAAACAACACATGGCAAATTTCTATTCTGTTTGTGATATTTGATGAATATAAATTAATCAGTTAACAATAGCTACGGAGGAGTTTAAAATGTTAGTGGCAAAACCTAGAAAGGGATACTGTGTAGTATACCGGACGCACGCGCGCCATTAGTATGAAAGAGGCCGCATTCCATTTACGTAGGTAAGGAGTAATCATTACAATATAAATTTTCTCTTTATTCAGATTGAAATTTATTAAATCATTCTTTGTCAATGATCTTTAATCAAACTAAAAGGAAAATAGCGAAAATATCTTAAATTCTAACAGTGAAATTGACTATATTTCGTTTTTGCATTTTTTGCGAATATTTGTATAAAAACGAAATTGTAAATACAGGAAATTAAATGCATCAAAGTCTAATATACTATTTTGTGTTTTTGGAAAGTTTGTAGAAATTCGGGCTAAAATACAAAAGTTATAGCTGATTAATCGAAGGTCTAGTTAGAAGTGCCTATGGATGTATGGGGGTTTACAATGGGGAAACGAAGAGCGGTATAATAATGTTAGATAGTTAGATAGTCCAACAAAACAGCGTATAGACAACTTACAAACATAAATTTTCAATCTGGAAGAAACAAGTATAAACACAAAAATTCATCAAATAAAATTGAAGACACACATGCATTCATGTATCAACATTCTTCCTACATTATGGTCGAATTAAATGTATAGTTCTGTGTCGCAACTACCTTATTCTTTTCATCGTAACGTCTTCAACAAATAACTCTCAGAAATGTTCATCGAAATGTCTGACCAGAACAAATGTAAACAAAAAGGTTCACCCAGTTTTGTAAATCAACTACAGATAAAGCAATATTTGTATAGAGATATACATTAATGAAGTCACGAACACTGTGCTGTAATATAACTGTACGATCGGCATAATTAGTATACAAAATCTAGGTCAGTACATACGGTATATGCAGTAATAAAAACACTGTTGAAACTGCAATTAACATTAATGTTAATTTGTGTTGTTCCGCTGTATTTCGTCTTATGACTTCGCTGTTTGATGTCATATTCAGTCTGCATTCAGTCGTTTTTGTTACGTTAATTACAATCGTAGTATCACACGCAACAATAACAAGAAGCGGTAAAATTGCGTAATACAATATTCTGCAATAAACCAAACAGTAGCAAGAAACTAAGTTAACGATAAAATATAAATTGTTGAAGCACGTGACCCAGTAATAATGATTCCTTTTAAATATGGTATTTATAAGATAAAGCTGATGCATAATGCAATTGCTAAAATCCATTTCACTTTATTCGGTGTAAACCACACGCTAAATTTCAATGGAAACACGACAGCGCACATTCGTTCTATTGTGCAACAGACGAGGATATAATTTTTATCCTACCATTAAACGATTTTATAGACGGAAACTCTACCTGTCAGATAAACTTTTGCTTTATCCGACAGGCAAGGTTTATCTGACACCCTCATGTATATACTTTTGACGGACTACTTTTTCCAGTGGGTGGGTGAGTGACATCATAAACAAGTAATTTTAAAGATTACGAAATGGGGCGATATTTGACAGTTCATCTATTGGTGGAAGTAAGACACTAAACATTGAATAATTGTTCATTATTATATACCTTTCAATAAATACTACATTACAATAAATTAAATAGTAACACAATACAGGTAGTTTCGGTTTAAAATAACTCGCCTATATTCGCGTGCGCGCGTAATGACGAAATCAAATGTTTTACGTCATTCAGTTGAGTTTTAAGTTTACACAGTGTTGGAATTTAAAAAGAGCAATCAGATTACAATCTTTAGTGTTTCTGTGTTTTTTGGATGGATTATGATAATAAGATTTATATCAAAAAGTGTATCCATGGAATATATGGCTCGAATGGAACCGGTGAGATTAATTCCATTTCAATTTTCTATAAGTCGAGTGTATTCCGAGCTGGATTGTTGTGGGTGGAGAACAGAGTTGCCATCATAAGGTGTTAGATCTAGTAATTTGGATGCAGTCTTCGATTAGTTTACTTTTGAAAGGAAATTTACATAAAGGGTTATTTCTTTGATGAATAAACCGTTTCTTTGTTGGTTGATCAAAGAAAGTCTATCCACAAAGAGTTACCCGCTTACACCAGCTGTTTTAAAAGGAATAGAAGGATTATGTTTGCACTTTTATCGATTATGCCATGTGCGGATTAACAACTCACTATGGAAGCTAGAACCTCTGTAAAACTGGACTACACGACGTTTTTATCAATGAAAAATTCTGGTGAGTAGGGTGTATTTCTTTTTTAGTTTTATGCTGTGTCATTCTGGAATAATTGAGTCACACGAGTTGTGTTATATTTTGAAAGATAATAGAAATGGTATATAATAAACATCTCGACGAAGATAAATCCTGCATATACACTTTTGGAAAGTTAAAATTGCCAGCCATTTTGGTCTTTTGCTGTTGAACAGTTTGGTCGAAACACGGACTTGCATTTGAATAAAACCTTCTTTTATCTACTGTAGTTTGTAGCATTTGGCATGGTGAACATATTTGAAACGAATATATGGCGATATTTTACCTTGTTACACTGCGTTTTGCACTGAATTGTTTCGGACTATTTCGAGTGGCGGAAACATCATGAATATATTCCATATTACTACGCAAGGTTAGATTCAGTAAATTTAATGCGTTTTTGAGTATTGTTTCAAATAATTAAACGTTAATAGTGTGTTTGTTAAACATAAAATAAATAAATAAAAATATGGTAGGATAAATAGAATATTAGGTTAGTGTCTTTGTGTACTTGAATTTATCCGACTCGTCTCCGAAAGGCTTACACGGCTCGGCAAGCCTCGCCGTGTAAACCTTTCTTTAACTCGTCGGATAAATTCAAGTACACAAAGACACTAACCTAATATTCTCTATGAGTACACAAAAGTGGAAGAAATCGGAACATATCAAGTGTCCAATCAACTTCCTTAAAGTCTAGGTAATTATATATGAATCGCAAAGCAACAACAATACAATCATTCACTGATAAAAACAAATTGCACAGATCTGTAGTTTTTAATGGATGCATATGACGGATTAATTCTATTGTGAGTGGGTTAGTGAAAGCCCCTGGTACATTTGTAATTATGTAAGTATAATTTTTCACGATAAAATACACTGCGAAGTTGTTATAAATTAAAATGTCGATATTTGCTGAGGCTGTTTCATCACACATGGAGGTACAGTTAGTTTTTGCATTAAACGGTATAATTTCTTCGCATATGCACTAACGCAAATTCCACTGGTCAGCAATTGACGACGTTGGTTATCAAATGCGTGGCTAAAAACCATGTTGATCATTTAAAGTTGTCCATGCATCGTAGTAGTTCAGTAGTTCTTTCATGATGAACATCGAAGCTGTATGATGTTGCCCTAAATTTAGTTACAACCAACGTCCACATACTTAAAATCTGAATGGCATTTAGATTCATTCTGAAGATAACCAAAAACTATAATAAAAACGTTCATTTAAACACATTTATGTTCTGAATATATAATGTAACAAACATTGTGCGGCAATTTTTCGTGAAACACAAATGGCACATTTACAAATATCATTGTGGGGACTTCTGGATTCATTATATAATTTATTGATTATGTACATGTATATTATTTATCAAATGCATATATATTGTGCTTTAATTTATACAGTAATTTGCATTAATGTAATATGCGAGCATTAGCGTTTATTATATGTAAAATTACTTACATTTAATTTGTAATTATTTAATATATTTATAATATAATTATTATACCACGAAAAGCCGTCTCACTGAATCACAACTGAACATCGCGGCTTTGTTGTCTCTTGTATACGTCATAGGTCTACAGCTATCGATCTGTAGTGCTTGTCGCAGTATTGAATAGTATATTTGTAACAGTATTGTTTATTATATTTGGTGCAAGTTCAATTGTCCTTTTAAGCGATCATAAATTAAGTCTTAATGTTCATTTAAGTACATTTGTGTTATCAAGACTCCTATTATGTTTGCAGTAAACATGTCAGACGGGGATAAAATCTAATAGCTGAGATAAAATCTAATAGCTGAGACAACAAAATATATACCTAACAACTTCCCAAGCATGCGTATAGAACAAATTCTACAATACTCTTGCATTTATAAATTAGTATAACATACATACAATACTAGCACATGCATATGTGATAACATAAAATTATGTAATGATTGCTGGTTGTATTGGCTGAAAATGAATACATCAGCAAGAAGTATTTATCACTTTACAACCTTCTTATTATGTGCAGTTCACTTGTTTTTACAATTAATTACGACAAACTTATAAACTATTACGAAACGAAATAGAAAAATACATTCAATCTGGCCATATTTGCATATCTTGCACATTGTTCTTCAAACACGCTGAAAAATAAGACTGGTGAAAAAAAAACAGTTTAAATTACTACTACACATTACAAATGAGTAATCAGTTTCAAATGCAATACTGAAATACTCGGCCGTACGTGCAAGTTTACAGCTGCCGTATAGTGATACAATGCTTCTACTTGCACAGTTGGACTGAAACATTCCCACTATAATGCTAAGTTTATGTATTTTAATTTATTTGCATCACACAAGTCCAACGATCTTTTTCGAATTATATCGTAGATTTCTTTAGAGGTTTAGGAACAAGCACATAAGCTTTATAATTAATCTATACGTCTTAAGATGGTATAAAGGTGAATGCTCGGCAAGGACAGCCCTCAGTCATGTGCAAGTATAGGAGCAATATATAGGTAAGAGGCCAGCTGTTCGGTGCATTAAATAAAACATATTGCACATGAGCAATTGTGATATATTTAACGCATCATTTTACAGTATTTGTTTGAAGGTATACGTATACTGAAGTAAGATACTATGTGTTTTAAATTTATCCATTTACCACGACACATTAACATATTGTTTTAACCGACAAACTAATAATGTTACAAATTATTAATTTGTGTACACTATATCTACGCTATATGTGAGTTACTTTAATGCAAGCAAAACCATAAAAGACAATCACGAATGTGTGCTCCATCTGAAACACTAAACGTCCTAAAAATATAGATATCACCAACCTGCGAATACTATGTGACATTTAGATGACGGATCAAATTATATACTATCTTAGACATGTGATTATGTAACTAATACATTCTCAAATGGCTAATTGTAATACCAAACTGTTAAAACTATCTAACTATGTTTGCATACTTGGTATCATTGTTTAGCTGAGCTATGTTATCTAGAACTCGCTTATGTCGAGGTTCCACATTTGTCAAAGGGAAAAAAATATCGCTGACTATCTACCGTCTATTGTTTTATAAAATAACTACAGTTTTTATTCCTTTATTTGATAACTGCAGATCTGGTATTTTCCAATTACATTTTAGTGTGCTGGACTATTGAAAGGGTTTGTGCTATACTTGGCCACTTAAATTCACCCTTTGGTTTACTTGATCAAGAGTTAAATGCTTTCATTTAGTAATATTATTTTTAAGCTTACAATGGACAACTCCATATCTAACAGAAGTATTAACTAGAACGTCTTTTGGAAACACACCTAGACTACTATGCAATTAATCCAATTTTCTGTCAGCCGTATATAGCTGAACCATGTTATTATGTCTTACTTACGCTTTTATTGGTGATAACATGCAAACAAGATCAAACTAAAATGACAACCACCATAATAGCGGTATCTGGCACGTTTGTCATAATGCAAGTTCCATATTGTTTAGCTTCTCAAAACATTTACTACGTTTGAGAACCAAGTTATAATAAAACAATCCCAAAAGAAAATCATCAAGGGAATGTGTACACTATTTATTTAAACAAGGGTTTATATGATCTTTCGACGTCTTCATTTTTAATTAATATTTAAATCAGTTACGAGTTTATAGCTAAAAACATTAAAGGACATGTCACATTGAAATCCTATAGGTTTGTATAAAAAGTCACTTACAACATGTCAGTGATCAATGTGACAGTAACAAAGGAAAAGCTAAGAAATTCAATCACTTATTGTAAGTTGAATTGCCACTGAAAACAATTACAAATGCTTTCTATCAATATGTAAGTTATTAATGAATATTAGCATCATCCACCATCATACATGCTATAAAACCCGTGCAACAAAATGGAAAAAGTTAATAATTCAGCAATACTTAATCGACAAATAATTGTATTAGACATTTAGTATCAAATTGAAATTTCCACATTTCAATGGCCTTAATTTAGATCAAACTAAATATTTAAAAATCATATAAACAATTGAAAATCTAATTCGAATCCAAACTGGAAACTTTTTATTTTTCACCATAACTATATCGGATAGAGAACGGATATATATCGAACTATTATATCGATAGCCGACAAATGGCCGATATCTATCCGATATGTACAGTAGGCCTACATGCTTGCTAGCGATAACGGATAAATATCGGGTCGTTTTGTCAATGCGATATCGATATACCGATATATATCCGATATATGCTTGCTGGCTGGGTCTTTGGTACGAAACAGTCAGACTAGAAAGCCAAAATAAATAAATGGGCATGTAGGCCCACTAAGTTATGATCATGTAGACTTAGCTATCCATTAAAAATGTGAACTAGAAAGTTCAAACAAAATGCTTTAGTTCTGATGTATAATGAAAACATCCCACAGGCTGCTTTGCGCAAAACTTGTGTATGCTGCAGCAATATCAATGTCTCTACAATCACTGCACAGACCAACAGGTTAAAGCTAATTACTCTAAAAGAAATAGTTATCAAAGAAAATATAATGCTAAATTACAATATATAGTGCTATATTATTTGTTTTCGCAAAAGAAGTTTCAAATATGTGTCGTTATGTGTTAAACATTCAAACAAATTGCATGATAGTTATTTGGCATATTCACAAGTATGACTCATACAAGATACTGCTTAGTCGCAAAAAGCATGAACCACTGGCTAAGTCAACACCGCTGAATCCCCGTCACAGGTACAAGTCTCGTCTGGAGAGTCTTCGGAACCAGTCTCATTGACCGGGTATTTATCATATTTCTAGAGTGGTAACTTATTTTATGTTTACAGACAAAATGCTTCAATCATACCATTTCTTATTTAAAAAGCTAAGTTTTATTGTTGTTTAATAAAAATCATAATATTGTTTAACTAAAGGCATTACATCGTATAAAACAACAATAAGTTAATATAAAATTGTTTCACTGACAGTGTTTGCATGAAACATGTTCAGGTCTATGACTGTATGCATACATCTGCAAAACAGTTTATCGTTATGTTTTTCAGCCAGTCAGAGATATCTGGAGTGCATCCAATGAGTTCTAGTGACGCAGAGACTCGTGAAAGGTATCTCATTGAATTCACTTTTTTTTCTCATTTAGCTGAAGAGCTATATTAAAATGTACTGTGTAAGTGTTACCAGTAGCCAAACCAACCAGTGGCCAGTAAAATTTCTGAAATTCTCTTAAAACTGAGGTATATTTTCACATATTGTGAAAAAAACATGAGTGGTAATAAATGCTCCATTGTTTTTTTATGTCCATATGTGTGCATACATATTAAATGCTTTATATATGCAGATCCACTGCCACTGGACATCCTGAAAAGGCGGTGTCTTCTGTCCCAGGATTTAGCGACAGTTTCTGCAATCCTCTTCAGTATGTACATTTATATATATTATGTGACTGTCTTATTTGATATCATACACATTATCTGATAATGAAGTGTATCGTCATTGTTAAAATAGCTACCGGTACATGTAAATGGAATTAAGTAATACAATCTTTTTATTATCTTAACTCACTGAACTCTTTGTCCATGGCAACTATTAATATACAAGTTGTTTGAAAGAGTTATCAAGTACAGAACACTGAAAATATTCCAATAAATTATATACATGTTTGTCTGATAACCAATTGTCAGAGATATCTACTTTCTGCTCAGTCGTCTGTTTTGTTTTGGGTAACTAGTTTTATAAGAAATTGTTTAATTACAGTCTCAGTTTGAGTGTTTCTGAGGAAAGTGATAGTGATGAAAACTCAGATGAAGATTATGAACCAAGCTATGAAATCTGTATAAGGTAGGCATGCTTTTAAATTGATATTTTCTTATATGTAACATTACAATTTGTTGATTTAAATCTGTATGAAAACAATAATACACAGTTGTTTAAACATTACATATATTTAGAAGATAACCCTATAACACCACAAAGAACGACACAATTGTGTGATGTTGATGTATGTATATTTAATTGAAAGATCGAAGGTAAAAAAGTGGGATGCTGGTTCATCCGAGGCATCTCTAAATAAAACTTTTACATTGTAAATAAACTTACATTTGTTGTAAATTAATATAAGGTACCATATAACATTAAAGTGTTGTTATAAGTCCCGTTCAGTACTGTATAGGAATATTAAATAATGAATTATTATCTTTTGGCAAAGAAGCGATCTGGTATTACTTCTGCTCTTATAGCTGCAAATGTTTTTCTTTTGAATGCTTAATGCGTTCCATAAATGAAAACGTAAAAGATTATACATGTTACTTTTTTATTTTACTTGAGTGATACAGTCGAAGTTGTGGAGGAGGTTACGTTTGCCCTGGAGGAGTTTGGTGTTAGTTAGTAAGAGACTGAGAATGAAGAACTTGAATATGATGAAGGCACTACAGCTGGAAAGGCTTCGAGTAGCATGCCTCATATTCTGAACATGGACCAGGCAGAGGAGTCTGTTCTATATGACCACATATATTTGACCTACAAACAGTGCATCATTGACTTGGCTCAGAAACCAGTCAGAAACATGTGCTCACGGAAAGGATGCAGCAGACCTCTGTCCATTCTGACAGCAACTACTGGTTCAGCACAACGTCTTAAATGGGTTAGTAAAGATTAAATTGAATTTGCAGCCTGTACTAGTGTTCATTGTTTCATGTATGGTTTGCTATTATTTGATGTTTGCCAGTGTTTAATTGAAAATTAGAATATAATTGTCATTAGCATAGTACCAATTATTTGGAGTAGTATAGATAACTGATATATAATATTTAATCACGGTATTCATTATTAGTCACGTTGTTTTCATTGCACATGTTGCTCCTGATTTATTTTAGGTGTGTGAGGCTGGACATGTCTGCCATATTTGGTCGTCTCAGCCAGTATTGAAGTGGGGCCTGCACACTTGTGACTTGCGACTGTCAGCTGCCATCCTCTTAAGTGGCAACAACTGCCAAACAATTGCAATGATGGCCAAATTTCTGAACATGCCATGCATGGGACCATCCTCGTTTCATCGGCTCCAGCGGCATTACCTGGTTCCAGCTGTGGAGCAAGCATGGAAGACAGAGGAAGAGAGGGTTATTGGTGTGAGGAGGTCCCAGCAAATTGTTATGCTTGGTAATTTAATTAAATTTTGATTAAACATATTCGTATTCTTGATTGTTGCTGATTCGGCAAGACCTTTAGAACAATATTTAATTTCAGACAAGTGTACATGTATTTTAAACAAATGAAATATGCATCTTAAAAGTGTGAACATGTTTCTTATCATTTATCTAATAATCCATTGTTCTTCCTATTTAATATTGTAATTATTTGTACTCGAATGTATTTCTAAGTAAAGTTTGTTTTGCTCTAGATTCAATCAGCACATTATAAAACCAGTTTTACAGTTTGTTACACTGATTTGATAAGACATTTCATTAAAACTAAATTCATAGAAAAATATAATAACACATATAATGAACATGCAGTGAGCTTCGGGGGCATACAGTTATCGCGTCGTCCGTCCGTCTGTCCGTCTGTCACGCTTCTTGTGCAGAGCATATCTCCATTAGTATTGAAGGGATTCAAACCTTATATAATGATAGAGAACAATGAGAGAAAGTGCAGAGTACAATGACCATAACTATTTTTTCAATATTTATGGAGTTATTGCCCTTCAGTTATTTTTCGTGTGTTTCCTTCTGTGAAGCATTAATTTTCTTGTGCAGAGCATTACTCTATTAGTATTGAAGGGGTTCGAATGAAACTTCATAAAACCACATATATTAATAGAGGATGTTGAGAGGAAGTGCAGAGTACAAAGACCATAACTATTTTTGTAGGAAGCATCAATTTTGTCAACATGTAACTGACATTGTGTTGCCGTCCTCAGACATGCATATGCTTCGGGGGGCATACGTCACATCCTGTGACAATCCTTGTTATTTATTATATATATCTGTTTAGGAGATGGACGTATGGATTCCCCTGGTCACTCCGCACAGTACTGCTCTTACATTGCCATGGAAAACGCCACAAAGGAAGTTGTATCCGTTGTCACTATTGACAAGCGAGAAACTGGCAAATCCAGCACGCGAATGGAAAAGGAAGGTTTCTGCGGACCATTAACATCCTGAACATTCAAGGGGTCCTCGTAGCAGAGATGGTGACTGATGCTCACCCATCAATCGCCATCAATCGCAGCATACATGAGTCGGTGTTTTGCTTGACTTATATACTGCACCTTCAGTTTACGTTCAATCTGGTTATAATAGCATCCAAGCTCAATAACTCGAGGCTTACTGAGACACATTTGATTGCTTGGAAGAACTAGTTCATGCTTGTCTTTTGATAAAGGTTATTGGAACAATCCTGGTTAGGGCTCGAACTCACAACCTCTCGATGACAAGGCTATTATTTTGAAACACAATTTTAAGAGTCTAATGTTTTGAAAATTGTTTAAAAGAATTGGCGCAAATTTAATAGTAAAATGCATATGATTAAACGCACACTAGCAAAATCGTTACAAAATTTTAATTTCTGTACATTGTATTGAAACAATAACCACATAATTATAATGATAATTACATGTACACAAAACTGAAACGTTATTGGAAATGTGTTTTGTTTGTGTTTGTTAGCTGGTTACCGTCACTGTTTTGTTAATAAAATTGACGTAATACTGATTCTTTGATATTTATCATGAATTTAACGTCATTCACTCAATCTTTATCAATGATTCTGACATCATATTGTTTTGTTATGATTCATTGACGTCACAAAATTGCACATGTGAATGTTCATTGGAGGTAGACGGGTAAATAATCGATAAAATAGTGTTCGTTTTTAATAAGGTTAACAAATAAAGACTTACGAGAGTGTTTGAATAAAAGTAATATTTTTCTATGATAATGTGTTGTTAAATTTACTTTGCGCATGTAATTTGCATCTAGATCTATACCCATTACAGGGTGTTTTTCAACAACAAACACTGTTATTTATTGTAGGGAAAGAGAAACCTGACATCAGCCATACTTATGACATCGTGCATGTGGGAAATACATTGGCAAAGAAAATTGTGAAGGTAAAGTTTACGTAAGCTGATGAAGTTTACTCATCAATATAAATTCATAATCTTCTGAATGGTTACTACATGTAGATACAAGTTCTGTTATAGGTGTCTATTTATTCTGTTCATATTCATAATTATATTTAGTGCTTGATATACAAACACTTTTTAGAATATTGGTTCAAAGTTTTAAGTATGTTGTAGTCCCGGTACATTCAGTAAAATTGTTTGTGTATGTTTGGTCGGATATTTGGCCATATTTAAGTTATTTTAACAGTATTTCACTAATTGTGTTTTAGGCAAGCCTAAGAAAGCAGTGCTCCCCACTAAAGGCACATGCCCAAGACAGTAGAAGAATTCACAGTCAGTATTAAATGTGTAACTTTAAATTTAAGACGTTTCAAGAGTGAAACCAATTTTGAAAATAATGTGCTCTGCTTGCATGTAATGTCATGGATGTCTTTTGAAAAGTGACATCTGTTGGCAACGAAATAATACTGGCTCCGTACACAGAGTAGGGATTGTTGAATTTATGTTCAGCCCACCTGAGCGCAAAGTCTACTCGGGGGTATTGTTATAGGTTGACATGTGTCCGTTATTTGTTAACAATTAGCATGCAGACCCGATAGAGACTTCACCTTAGAAAATCACATGAATTCAATGTTTATACATATTTGTTCATTCATTGCATTGTTGTATATATTTTCAGGGACTCGGGTTTGGACTACTACATCATGTGGCGAATGAGCACAGCTGGGTGTTGGACTGTGGCGGAGGTGTCTGTGAATGTTCCCATGGTCCCTTGCCAGATGAAAGAGAGCTGGAGTGGATGGAAAAGGGCAGTGCTCCACATGACGCTCTGAGGGAGATAGTTGGTGATAGGAGATTCCTTAACAACATCCCATACTATCTGAATGCTAGGTAATTTTAAGATTAAAAATTTTGGATACAGCGCTCTGGCTGTATGGCTGTATGGCAAAAGCAATTTAATTGTCAAATTTTGTTTATAAGTTTATTTTTTTTTTCATTGAAAAACACACCCAATATTTTGTTTGTAATTTGCACACTTTTTCTGGACTAATTGTTGTGCTGTTACCTCATTAAGTACTAAGGGAATATGGTAATGTCAATGTAAAGGTGTGTGATTGGGCCTACAGCTAGTTCCATTGAGTCTGTTTAAGATATGAAACCAATGAATCAGTTTTAAAAAGTTTTTGGTAATTCATATTGTTATAATATATGTAAATATATTATTATCAAGTTGTTCTTGTGTATCAGTGTAATTGTATTACTCTGTTTTGTTATGTTGTCTTTAAAGGAGTACTGCTGAGTTGGAAACGTTCAACAGTCTAATACTCATGTATGCGGCAAAACGGTTCTCGGACACGCCACCAGTATACCGCGCAAGGAACATGCTTGCTGCCTTAGACCACAATAACCACTTGCAAAGAGAGCAGAAAATGAACAAAGATGGCTCAGCAAGATAGGTTGGCAGTTTTTAAGTGAGCATTTTAGCTAAAGGAACAATTACTGGTAAATGTGTTAACATACACTGGTATTTTAAAGCGAGACTACATGCAAATAACTGATTGAGCCATTCAGGACTGTCAAGCTAAAAGTACACCTAAGTTTTAGTAT
Source organism: Congeria kusceri (assembly GCA_027627225.1). Taxonomy (NCBI): domain Eukaryota; kingdom Metazoa; phylum Mollusca; class Bivalvia; order Myida; family Dreissenidae; genus Congeria; species Congeria kusceri. Next base: position 54,407,287 of record CM051024.1, on the reverse strand, counting down.
TTGAATGATGCAATAGAGGTTTAGGAATTGTTCATAGCTATATATATACGTATTTGCATATAAACCACTGTTTTTATGAAATTGAAACAAACACAGAATAAGGGCAGTGCACAGCATGTAAACGTTTAAATATGTTAAAAGTATTATATGTGGAGACACACTGTCTTAATAACTACACCCAAAAGTTGATGACACAATGATGTTTGATTTTCAGATTTGTCAGACATTCAACAAAAAGAGTGTCAAGTGGACTGTGAGGCCAGTCTGGCAGCAGAAGACCTATCCCCACATGGCCGGTCTAATCAGGAATGTGTTTCAACTGAGGCTAGCTGCTGAAAAAACTCTTTCTTCTTTGTTGGGCTTGGCTGAATCAGACCCCCGCACATTATCAAAAACGATAGCACCTGTTGAGCCACCTCAGAAACGAGAAATGATTGAAAAGTTGAAATAAAGATTTGAAAACAAATAAAGTACACATTAGTGTACAGCCATGTGTTCAGATTAGTTGGACTATTTAATGATGGAATTGTGTTTAATGGTTGTCTTTACTGGTTGCTATTCAATAAGGGAGTTGTTCACATATTTTTTAACAATGTGACGAAGCGCCTTAGCTTCCAAACTAAATAGCTACAATATAAAACATGATTTACATAAAACAAAAATAAATATATGTTGCACCAGATAGGGATTAAACTTTAGACCGCTGGATCAAAAGTCTCATCTGATTTACTAGTATATACCTGACTGAGTATCTTTTACTTAATATTAGTTATTTGTGTGTTTTGAACAATTTTATCGAAAACATCGGACACAGTCGAAACTATTCCATAATTTCTCTTTTAATTGTATCGACATCAACTGGTTCTTCATTAACGAAATGGTATTTACAGTGTATTTCTATGTCGGTAGTGTTATTTTACTCCTTTATATACACTAGTCTTTTATTTTTGGAATGTGGGACAACAAGTTTGAAGATAGTCAATTAATCTTTGATGCACATTTGTGAAGAAATGACATACATTATTTAAACGTTTAATATTTTTACCAGAACAAATGCAACTTGGCTAAAGCTTATCTGGCATTTATACTTTTACACAGTGTAACACCATGCTTATTATGCCTCATTTCATTAAATATTTTAGAGCTGTTATTTAGAATGTATATAGACTTATTAGTGCAGGCATACATATAGTAATTGGCAAGAATTAACACAATATTTTTCTGTAAGGATAATTAAAATGTTATGATTTATTTTATAAGTACATAACCTTGTACGTAATGAACTGTTTATTTGCCCCTTTGTCCATCTGTCGTAGTTGCTTGTACAGGTTGTAACTTGGTACAAATGTGCCCATGAACCAAGATAAAATGTTGCATAAAGGTTTTATTTATTGAGACATGGTGTTGTGTGCATTAAGCATGTCAGTATTTCGAAGTGCACGGTCACACAGAGGTCAAAGGTTTTGAAATACTTGTTACAAATATTTGCCTTGATGATATAATAATTCATGTCCATGAACCCGGTAGCTTAAAGGTCAAGGGAACACATCAACCTGATTCGATACTCTCTGACATCTGGCGTGTGTACTTCATTAATTAAGGTCTCGTTCGAAGCATATAAAGCATCGATGAGTTTTCCTTAATAGTATTATAAAGGTTATTTTTAATGAAAAACAACAAATCAGCATACATCCCTCAGCTGTAATGTTCTTTTAAATTATTTGATTTCGTTCCATTTTACTCTAACTTTACAACACTGTCTATAATTGACAAAGGGGCATTGTTTCTAACTATATCGTTCGTAATATTTTTTAGAATTCTACCATTTTACCCCACTCTACTCCTCTGTTGTCATTTATTTGTTTGGAGTAAAATGAACATCTGCAGTATTGTTTTCATAGCGCATTATGAATTGTATGTACAGTTTCTTAACAAGAAGACCCTGTAATATTATTTATATGTATTACATTTTTGTGTCCCTAGCTTTTAAATTGTATACATATGTGGACACAATTCTACCCTTTGTCGTTTGCATTTATCATAACAATTGGTATGCTGATACCATTGATGATTCTCAAATTCCATGCTTTGAACTTGGCATCTATCACAATTTGTGTGCTGATACTAACATAATCTAATTTTCAATGTATGTGTTAATAAATTTTAAGAATACAATAAAATGTATGTGAAAATATACATAATGTGCTAGATGATTGGCTTGAAAATGCCTTTTAAGTATATTTCTATTGAATGTTGATGTGCACAGCTGAAAGATGTATGCTGTTTTTTTGTTTTTCATTTTCATTTCTCAGCTACATTAGGAGAGTCGAGATGCGAAATAAGTATCACGGTTGATAAACCAGATGGCTGTTGAGACTGTATTCTAATCACTGTATTCCAATCATGTTGTTAAAACTTGTTGGTCAACGATCACGTTTGTTATAGACAAAATTATATGTCTGCTTTAATAAACGCTTTAATAAACGTTATGAACTATGACATTTTTGTTTTGTTTTATATTATTTTTTTTAATAGAACACAAAGAGGGTGATTACATTTGCAAATTTAATCAATAACTTTACATCAGAACATAATGCATTAATTGCAAAGCAAATATTTATAGAAAACATGTTAAATTATAAAATGTTGGACAATGCGACATTGACTACATAGACTGCTCTTTGTATGTTGATATGTCATCATCCTTGTTGCCATTCAATAAGCTGACTATCCTGCATCAACACAATCAATGAACAGACAATGCAAATATGTCAAGACCTGTTTGACAATAAAATATTAATTTAAAACACAAGTAAAACATATCACATGCTTGTTATATTTTTGATTAATAAATAAAGGGATTATAACTGCAACACGTAGCTTTATACACTTTATACACAGTAACACTTTGTTATATCAAAATATAGAACAATAAATAAACAAGAAGGCCACTATGGCCCTAGGTCGCTCACCTGATATCTATGTATGAAGTTTCATTAAAATATCTCAATAGGTTTTCAAGTTATTGAGCGAAAATTTTTCTATATTTAGAAACAGTGACCTTGACCTTGACCCCACCCACTACATACGTTAAGCAAGGTCTCAATATAAGGTATCTAAGAATGAAGTTTCATTAAAATATCTGAATGCGTTCTTAATTTATTGAGCTTAAACCGTTTTTCTACTTTTAATAAATGTGACATTGACCCCACCCACCCCATAAGAAAACCCAAGTGAGGTCTCGATTAAAATTTGTGATTAAGTTTCATTAAATTATCGCAATGTTTTCTCAAGTTATTGAGCGGAAACTGTTTTTTTCTATTTTCAGTAAAGTGACCTTGACCCCACCCTCCCCAGATGCAATCCCAAGCAATGTGTTGATATAAGGTACTTATGTATTAAGATCCATTAAAATAGCTTAATACGTTCTCAAAATATTTAGCGAAAACCATTTTTCTATATGTAATAACGGTGACCTTGACCTTGACCCCACCTACCCCATTTGCAATCACAATCAATGTCTCAAAATAATGTATTTATGTATTCAGTTTCATTAAAATATCTCAATGCGTTCTCAAGATATTGAGCGGAAACCGTTTTTCTATTTTTAGTTACAGTGACCTTGACCCCTCCCATCCCATATGCAATCCCATGCGAGGTGTCCATATAAGGTATCTATCTATTAAGTTTCATTAAAATATTTCAATGCGTTAAAAAGTTATTGAGCGGAAACCGTTTTTCTATTTTTAGTAACAGTGACCTAGACCTTGACCCCACCCATCCCATATGCAATCCCAATCGAGGTCTTGATATAATGTTTAACCAAATAAGAAACCTCTGGGCCTTGTGGTTTCAGAGATGAATTTTTAGATCATTTTGCCATTTACGTCTTTATAAACCGATTGAGCCCAGGGGTGTGCCCAAAATTGACCCCCGGGGCATGATTTAAACAATCTTTATAGAGGACCACTACCACTACACATTGTTACATACCAAATATAAAACCTCTAGGCCTTGAACTTTCAGAGAAGAAAATTGTTAAAGTCAGTTTGCTATTTAAGTCTGTATAACCCAACGACAAGGGATAATTACTTGCATACCTTAGGGTGATAAACCCAGACAATCTTTAAAAAAACTGGCGTCCAATTACACTGTTAAACACTGTATATAAAATTGGTTCGGGAAGTATTGCTAATAGATTGAAACAATATATGAATAAACTTATAAACAATGATCAAACTGGTTTTATCAAAGGCAGGTTCATAGGAGAAAACACTAGGCTAATCTACGACATTTTGAAATACACTGAGGAAAATAATATTCCCGGACTTCTCCTGCTTATAGATTTTGAAAAGGCTTTTGATTCCTTGTCATGGAGGTTTGTAAACAAAACACTCTCCTTTTTTAATTTCGGTACTGACATTAAAAATTGGTTTAATGTTTTATATAAGGATGGTATATCAGCAGTAATGCAGTGTGGGTTCTTATCCGAGTTTTTTCAAATACAACGTGGTTGCCGTCAGGGTGATCCCTCAGTTGTTATATTTTTATTTTGTGCGCTGAAATTTTGTCACTTAAACTCAGGGCTAATCCAAAAATCAAAGGAATCAAAATCAATAATACTGAATACAAGTTATCGCAATTTGCTGATGATACGTCTATACTCCTGGATGGCTCTGCAGAATCCCTTAATGAAACCTTAGATGAATTGTCGTATTTTACATTGTGTTCTGGCTTAAAGGTAAATTTTGACAAAACCAAAATAGTTTGGATAGGGAAGCATAAATTCAGTTCCGAAAGCATAAAAACTACATGGAAGTTAAAATGGAACCAACATACTTTTGATATGCTTGGTTTAACATTTCACGTCGATCTTGACAAGATGATCGATCTTAATTATAAGGATAAATTGTCCAGAATTAGAACGCTGCTTAAAAACTGGTCCAGAAGGATATTAACGCCAATTGGAAGGATACAAGTAATAAAATCGATTGCTTTGCCAGTGCTTAACCATTTGTTTGTTTCACTTCCCAATCCACCACATAAAATATTGGTAGAGCTAAATGATCTTTTTTTTAACTTTGTGTGGAATGGAATTTCAAAAATTAACAAAAATGTACTTATTAAAGAATATACTGAAGGAGGTCTTACTATGGTTGACATTTTTTCATTTATAATTGCACTGAAAAGTTCTTGGATCCGAAGGATCATCACAGGAAATGGTAAATGGATCAATATTGTAAAAATGACTATAGACACCCAAAAACTTTACAACTGTGGTGTTCATTATCCTGAAAACCTTATAAATAGAACGGACAATGCTTTTTGGAAGGACACTTTAAAATCGTTTGTTGATTTCCGCAAAGCAGAATCATTAAATATAAAATACATATTACAAACCCCAATATTCTATAATTCTGATATAACAATTGGTAATAAAAGTGTTTTCCTCAAAACATGGTTTGAAAATGGCGTGCATTTTATTGGCGATTTGATCAAGAAATACGATAGGTTAGAATTTTATGGTTATGAAGAACTGTGTAACAGATATAATTTCTATCCAAACTACTTGCATTATATAGGTATTACTAATGTCATAACTAAATACTTGAAGAAAAATGGTTTGTTTGATGAAACATCTGCTATGAACACGATTGCAGATTGTAACTATCTTGACTTTGTTAAGCCTTTTGTTCCCCTTCAAGTGATATCCATTTTAAAATATCCAAAAGGTACTCAACCCATGTACAATATTGTTAAAACAAATGAAACTTTACCAGTCTGTATGTCAAAATGGACGAGAATTTTTGAAAATATTGAATTAAAAGACTGGAACCATATTTTTAGAATGCCATTTTGTATAACCAAAGATTCTACTCTACAGTGGTTTCAGTATAGAATCACACACCGAATTATTGGTACCAATTATTTTTTGTATAAAATCAATTATAAATCGTCAGCTGAATGCTCTTTCTGTCATAATATGCCGGAAACAATTGAGCACATTTTTTGGGAATGTAAACATGTTAAAAAATGTATTGCTGATTTGTTTGAAGGTTTTGAGGTATTCGCTGACTTCATAAATGCGCCTTCGTTTATGTTAGGACATAAAAACTCAAGTGGTCCTCTTAATCTTACATTCCTTCTTACTAAAAGGTTTATTTATAATTGTAAAATGAATCAAACATTACCTACCATTATCGCGGCAAAATCATATGTTTCTATCCAGTATCATATTTTGAAGGAAATGAACTTCTGCAATTTAGATTCTAACTCAATAACTACAAATAAAGAATGGGACATTTTGTTAAGTCTGTTTCGGTAAAACAATGTGATTTACATAGTTTATCCATTCTGTATATTGATAAGTTCAATATGTATCATTTTGGATATTGCTATTTACGCAATTATGATTTTTTCTTATTATGTACTTGTGAGCACTTGTCTACAATGTAATATTCTATGTGATGCATGCTGAATTCTAATAAATACGCATGATGGACGGTGTGGAGGTGGATGCCCTCGACCCTCACACACCTATTGACGAGGAAAATAAAACATATAGAACGGAAAAAAAAAAAAAAAAAAAAAAAAAAAAAAAAACAAGTCTATATAAACCATGTGACCCCCGGGGTGTGGCCAGTTTTGATCCCAGGGGCATCACTTGAGCAATCTTTGTAGAGGAACACTATACAATGTTATATACCAAATATGAAACCTCTGGGCCTTGCGGTTTCAGAGGAGAAGATTTTTAAAGTCATTTTGCTATTCAAGTCTATAACAACTATGTGACCCCCGGGATGTGGCCAGTTTTTACCCCAGGGGCATCATTTGAACAATCTTTGTAGAGGACAATATACCAAATATGAAACCTCTAGGCCTTGCAATTTCAGAGAAGAAGATTTTTAAAGTCTTTTTGCTATTTAAGTCTATATAAACCATGTGAACCCCGGGGTGTGGCCAGTTTTCACCCCAGGGAATCATTTGAACATTCTTTGTAGAGGACCACTATACAATTTTAAATACCAAATATGAAACCTCTGGGCCTTGCGGTTTCAGAGGAGAAGATTTTAAAAATCATTTTGCCATTCAAGTCTATATAAAACATGTGACCCCGGGGTGTGGCCAGTTTTGACCCCAGGGGCATCATTTGAACAATCTTTGTAGGGCACCACTATACAATGTTACATACCAAATATGAAACCTCTGGGCCTTGCGGTTTCAGAAAAGAAGAATTTTAAAGTCATATTACTATTTAAGTCTATATGAACCATGTGTTCCCAAGGATTTTGCCAGCTTTGACCACAGGGGCTTCATTTGAACAATCTGTGTAAAGGACCAATTAACAATGTTACACACCAAATATGAAACCTCTGGGCCTTGCGGTTTCAGAGAAAAAGATTTGTAAAGACATTTTGCTACTCAAGTCTTTATAAACCATGTGTCTCCCGGGATGTGGCCAGTTTTGACCCCAGAGGCATCATTTGAACAATCTTTGTAGAGAACCACTTGACAATGTCACAAACCAAATATGAAACCTCTGAGCCTGAAGGTTTTAGAGGAGACGATTTTGAAAGTCATTTTGCTATTTAAGTCTATAACAACCATGTGACCCCCGGGGTGTGGCCAGTTTTGACCCCAGGGGCATCATTTTAACAATCTTTGTAGAGGACAACAATATAATGTTACATACCAAATATGAAACCTCTGGGCCTTGCGGTTTCTTAGGAAAAGATTTTTAAAATCAGTTTGCTATTCAAGTCTATATAAACCATGTGACCCCCCGGGTTGTGGCCAGTTTTGACCCCAGGGGCATCATTTGAACAATCTTTGTAGAGGAGCACTATAAAATGCTACATACCAAATATGAAACCTCGGGGCCTTGCGGTTTCAGAGAAGACGATTTTAAAAGTATTTTTGCTATACAAGTCTATATAAACCATATGACCCCCGGGGCGTGGCCAGTTTTGACCCCAGTGGCATAATTTGAACAATCTTTGTAGAGGACCACTAGAAGATGTCACATATCAAATATTAAAGCTCCAAGCCTTGTGGTTTCAGAGAAATATATTTTTAAATTTTTCAGTTTTTAAATCTATTTTAGCTCTAGTGACGTACATATGCAGCGGACCGAAACGGTTTGAACAACAAAGAGGGTCACCCAAGGATCATTCCTGTGAAGTTTTGTGAACATCTGCCTAGTGATTTAGGAGTTGATGTCGATTATATGAAATGTTGACGAACAACGGACAAAAGGCGATCACAAAAGCTCACCATGAGCACGTTGTGCTCAGGTGAGCTAAAAAGGGCCAAAATTATTTCAAAAGGCATGACAGAGTTGCTGAATATGAATAACAAGTTTAGTAGCTGTAGGTCGAACTGTTTTAAAAGTGGACCTAAACAAAATATTACAACAAAAAGGACCATAATTCAGTGAAAATGCAAGACAAGAGTTATTGATCTTTTTAGGATATGTAATCTAGCCAATTCTTCCAGCATTAAAGCCAGTGTATTGTCCAAACGGGTCTGGGAATTTATCTCGGATTCTCCATACACACCAACTGGGGACAATTCGGCGTACACCGGCCACATGATGAACTGTCTGTATGCAGCATGTCTGTTGGCTTTGGCTGCACCTACTTGATCTGGGAAGACCAGCACCTCTCTCCTGTACGTCCTGGCAATCTGCAGCACGCCCTCATAAAGAACATACTGGTCCATGTGCTGAAATGTAGAAATATATCATTTACAACTTTGTGAATCGAGTCAGTTTAAAATATGAATGACACTAATGTACGAATACCAAAATAAGATTCCAATTAATTTTGGCTGATTAACTGGTTACTGTGTTAACAATATCTTCGTTAAAACAGAAGTGAATCATTCAAACCTTCACTCTTTCCTTCCGCTGTTTTGCTGCTTCCAGCACCGGAGTTGCCACCTGACATGCATCTAGTCCTCTACCTCTTTCTTGTCCTCCCTTCCTTTTCCTCTTGCCCTTCCTTGTGCTTTGGATCGTCCTTGTCCCTTGGCCCCGCCTCGCCCACCTCCTCTTTTCTGAACACCACCTTTTGTTTTTCTGAGTGGACTGTCAGAAGAAGTGGATGCTGTTCTTTTTCTCAGTGGACTGTCAGACGAAGTGGATGTTCTGCCTGATTCCTGTATTTGAGCAATAATATAGTAATGATCAATGTAAAACAGTTGCTTATTATTTGCAGTTTTCAAAAAGCACATGCATAATCCAGTTAGATACACACTATTTGAGTAATGCGTCCGGTTGTTTAGTATAATTTATAACATAATGCATGAGATTCCAAGAAGTCAAAATGAAAAGTTCAGGAGTCAAGATACTGGAAACACAGGAATTCTTTTTCTAAATATTGGTTAACTGCTATGCGAATGGTAATAATTGATAATACAGGTTACAGAAATTTAGTACAGAGAAACTAAATGCAAATTAAAAGGAGCTCTGAATCTAAAAAATACGTCGAAACCACTGTGTTAGTATACCATCCGAGAGTAATATCCGAAACTATAGTTCGGATATTTCAATTCAAAAATCTAAGCAATATCAAATAAATACTTTACTCGTACCATTTCAGTAAATGATTCCATTCTGATTGTCGTCTGTAGCAATTGAATTATTCTTAAATCTTCTCGTACAAAAAGAATAAAAAGGAAATCTATAACAAGAAAGTATGTTTACAATATTCACACGACGCTGCTTACGGACAATAACGAGTCAATCCGAATTAATCCGTAATGTTCCGATTCTAATTCAAAACCGAATGTAACCGTTGCTATAGGGTAAAATATACGAATAAGCGGTGTCGCACAACGGGTATGATTGTTGGACGTGTTTTACGAGATGCTTCGCCATTTTATTATTTGTCTTGCCTATTTGGTGTTCTTTCAACATATTTTGATAAGATAATTGCAAAGTGTTTGATATTAAAATCTTACATATAGACATTAAAGTATTTCGTAAAATACTCGTATCTATAGTTGAAGACAAGCTTGCAAGTCGTGGTAACTTTACTTGTACAGCAAAGTTGCATCAGAAGTGCAGTGGCAATAAGCTACATCTACTTCCGCAGTTGTCAAAACAAACTAGCAGCAATGTTCGTATTGTTGATATATGTATCTGTATTTTACTATGTTCTCAGTTCCAATGTTTGCAGTGTACGTCAGGAGCTATGTACCAATATTACATACCGGTACATTTCCGACGATTTATTAATAAAATAGTATGCTAAAGTTAAGACTCGGCATATCCCAACGGTGATCATGAATTCCGTTGCCATCCCTGATATTTAAGAATAATTGTATATGTCATTTGACAGCGTCTGTACGATACGCTAATATACTTCGACGAGGATACACAAACCATATTGGACAAGCCAAAGGCAAATCCAGTGCGAACATGTCAGCTGTGATGTTAATCGCGTGTTACATGTCAATTTGTTTCATGGTGTTATTTTAAAAAAGTCCACAAAAATCTTCTTTGCTCAGTTCATTAAAATTAAAGTTTTTGTTAGCAATACTGTTGAACCCCTAAATCCGGACAGTACCTCAATCCGGACACCTAACAAAAAATGTGTTTGTACGAAAACGATCAATAATTCTATGGTAGCAATTGATGCACGCACCTGTCTCAAAAACGTAGGTCAAGTTTAAACACAATCAATTGAGTATTATTTCATTAACTTGGTACTATTGTTTTGTTCTTCCATTCAAATGTAAACATTTGCACGTGGGGAATTGAAATCAAAACAGTACATCGATAAATAAAGCTTTACAGAGAAAATTTTGAAAGTAAACAGCAGAACTTGGTAAACAACGAAGAAGAACAAGATTACTGACGAGCATATGTAGTGAAATGTTTATATTTATTGTTTTTGTTTTTATAAAACATATTTTTTAAAGTGTCCGGATTTAGGTACTCTCCAGCTGTATTTCGATATGTGTTACAGGCCTTTTCTCAACACATCATTCAGTGACGATTATGACCAAAGCTTAAGATTAAACCTTACTTATTATGTTTAATTTTTATTCTCGTTTGATGCAATTATCCAAAGAGATCGTCCAAAAGCCATCAAAAGTGTCCGGATTTAGGAACTTCACCAGTATAAGGCTTTAAAACGAAATTGAAGCGCAACATCAGTACACTAAATAACTTATAAAATAAAAGTATAATGCTAAAATCATGTTATAAAATGGAACAACTGTTAGGTTCGATCGATCCATCACATTGCTTTCAAGACGAGCCTTTGTAGGAGTCTGAACTATAATTCCTTTATTTTATTTTTTACAAAACCTGAATGTCACATTCATGTAGATAGAAGGAAACGTTATGAACATTAGAATGCGCATATGGACCATGTGATGTCATCCATCAACATTAACTATTGACCTGCTGCGTCAGTATATTTTTTGTTTCATGTTTATTTCCGGCCCAAAATAGTATCGAAGATAGCAGTTGCAAAACACAAATTTGTCTTTTATACACTTTTGTCGTTTGTATAATCCATGCAAAATTCGACACTATAGGTAAGTCGCATGGTTTCTTCCTCTGTATATGTTTTACTATAAATATAGGTTAGTTATTTCACATTCACCAATGCAAAAGATATTGATAACACAGCTCTTATATAACTAGTTTTGTATTACAAGAATATCAGCGAAACTAGTTGATTCTCCCCGAAAATGTGTTTTATCAGCTGATGGGAATAAAATGAGAAAGATTACGATATATTTAAAAAAAAAAAAAAAAAAAAAACTTCCCTCATTTAAAATGAAGGACAATAACTCCATGAAAAATCATTACACCAGAAAGACCATATAATATGCGTATGATCTCTTGGAAGATGACGCATATAAAGTTCCATAGAAATCAAGAAATCAGTGTCTGAGAACTAACACGAAAACGCAAATATCCTATTAAAATATCGTATTTATAATCAACGGTAAAACTCCTTGAACAAATAATCAGACCGGAAAGACCTGACAATATGTGCATGCCCTCTTTAAAGGGTTGTTGCAAACAGTTTAATTGCAATTGAGTCATGAGTTCCTGAGATCTCGCACAGAAATGAAACTATCCTATTAAAATAGTATACACGAAAACAAAAAATTCCTAATAAATCATTAGACCCGGAAGACCATAAACCTTAATCTTTCTGGATGCTGTATATCAAGATTCATTGAATTCTAGCAAATCTAGAAAACAAAATACCGGACGGAAGGAAGGACGGATTGACACAAAGAACGATGTATAAATATATCGATTACCACAACACAAAATGAGCGAAGTATTCTAACGTTCAATAATGTATATCATGTTTTGCATGTTTTAGTTCTTTGACATATATATAAACTTGTAAACTGGCGCTCTGAAAACTGGGATTTATTTATATTAAACAAGAAATTTCTTTAAAAAAGACAATCGGCGTAGAAATTAATATTGAGATGTCATATTTTTGCCCTTAATATAATACAAGAGGACCAAGCTGTGACTTCACGGACCCCATATTTTTCGTTCGCTACTAAGCAGACTTCTCGAACCCAGATTTTTCGGTCCCTACTAAGGAGACTTCTCGTACACTATATTTTTCGGACACTATAACAAAACGTATTTAGCCCCCAAAATTATTTTGAGATAAACTCAATAATTATTGGTAACTATACCGTGAATAGACCGATCATATACCGCCCCATGTTTTTACCAGTGATAAGCTAAATACTAGATACTTACGTAAAAATAATTGATCAATGGATTTGTCAGGCAAATTTAACAAATTAGCATTGCCAGAAAATAATAGCGGGGAAAATACGAGCGGGAATGAATGAGCAGTATGTTTATGAAATCCCCATTTATTGCAATTCTCGGGTTTAGGATTCTCCAGACGCTAATTGATGCGTGTGCATTAACACGGCTTTACCGCGCGCTGTTTTATGAATGATTCTCCTGCTGGAGTTGTACTCGCTAGAATTAATTCACGGTGACGACAATCGGTTATAGCGTACAATAATATTTTTACGCAGTGCTAAAATAATAGGAAATATAAGCTCAATCAAATTTGCTAATATTTGGTTTGCTTATTTATCAGAAAAATACCAGAACTTTACCACTTTATATTTTGTGATTGCGAGCTCAACAGGCCACATTGTACGTTGTGTCCGAGCCCGTGAACTGTAGCATTGTAATTGCTATTTATAGAGCGCGCCGATTATGTAAGCTAAACAATATAGTTATTTCATTATGTGAATGAATATAACATTTTGAGCATGACATACAATGATTAAAATTGTTCATAATTATTTTCATTCTAGAGTGTATGTCGAAGATGTTTATAACTTTAATTTAACCGCTAATGTAAACAAATATGTACATTTGTAATCCCCAAAAGTATGCAACAGTTATTGGTATACATTAAACCATTGTATGAAGTTTGCATTCCCTCAAATTAGAAAATTTGCCCAATTCTATTGGCATTCAATTTTCCCGCTGCATAATTATCGCAAGAAATCTAGGTCAAAAGTGATCTTAGACAGCTACGCCGAAAACTATAGCCAACGCTTTTCGACAAAGCTCATCAGGGCATAATACAATAATATATCATAACGTCAAAATGTCATAGAGAAAACGTCATTTCAATTATGACATCATAACGTCAACAATTAGTATATATTATTATTATATAAAATTTAATTGTGGTTTAAAAATATGAATAAATATTGCTGTTAAACTAACCTAGCTAAAACACTGTCCGAAAATAGTTTATAAAAAGGAAAAATTTGATATTTCGGTTCACATTTAGAACACTCATCCAGGTGTTTTCTTAAAGGCATCTGTCTATAAATATGTAGTCAAATGTATGATTGGTTATATGCAAATTTGAAATAAGCGTGCATATATTTCAATGCTTGATTGTTAGGTTATGCCACACAATTTTGAATGCAATAATTGCTTGAATTTATTAATATTTAGTATCTGGTCATTTTCATGTGAAACATGAGATTCAGTCTACGAAGATTAGGAATTGGAGGTGACTGTCAAGGATTTGTGAAACACGTTAAGCCACTAACCGTACATTAGAATTGTGTTTGTGCAAATCAGATACCTAAAATGTAACGGTATCAATCTTCATTTAACATATGGTTTTTGTGATCTCTATAAATATGAAGTGTGTCTCACTATAGACCTCAACATATCATATCATATCAACAGTCATATTTTGACAAAAGCCCCATACCACAGTAAACACACCCCAAACATTCACCTTTCAAGTTAGCCTCCAATGAAATACGCCAAAATGTTTCAGACAAACATGGACTATAAGAAATAATGGCTTTTATACCAGAAGTGAAAAGGAACTCTTTAGTGATAGTCACTACTTTTGAAAGGATCCCGGAGGGATACACACTGATTTACTGGTATCTATAACCTTAAAGACAACTCAGAATTGTGTTATCGTTAAAATAAACTCGTCTACATCATTATTAACCTACTTGTAGTACACATGCAACATTTCAGGTAGATCCAATTAGTAGAAATGCTTCAAAAACGCATTTGAGTATAACACATGATAAGCCATATGGCTTGCGTTTTCAGGACTTGGATTGTGTGGAGAGCGGGATCTTAAGTTCGTACCTAAACCATATAAACCAGTCAAATTACCAGTTCATTTTTATTTATTATAATGAACTAGACATCAATAATGTATCAAACGTACAATATTTTGCTAAAGCCTCAGTCACACATTCCCGATTAAGGCTCCCGATAGCGTCCCGACAGCGCTACGATAAAAATAATAAAGAAGTCGGGAATGTCGGGACGCTGTCGGGACGCTGTCTGGTGGTGTCGGAATGCTGTCGGTTGGCATTCCTAATAATCGGGAATTATCAGGACATGTTCGGTGTGATCTGCCAAGCACTCCCGACAGTTAAGTGTTCCCTTAACATTCGGTAGACTCAGCCGAATTTGTATAGTCGGAACTCTGTCGGGATATGTTCGGCTGTATCGGTTCAAATTCGGGACGTTGTCGGGACGTTATTGAGACAATGTTCTTTGGAACGGGATTGATGAAGCATAATAAATTATATAGAAATATCACGTCTGGAGTATTGCGGAAGTAACACATTCCCGATTATTGCTCCCGACAGCGTCCCGATAGCGCAACGATCTAAATAATCAAACAGTCGGGAATGTCGGAACGCTGTCGGGGAAATGTATGGAAACTGTCGGATTGCATTCGGGAGAATCGGGACGCTGTCGGGACGCTGTCGGGATGTTGTCGAGACATATTCGATCTTATAATCAAAAATAGAATTTCGAGGCCCGACTTTTGACTTTTGACATTTTTATTCGGAACGCTGTTGGCTCAATAACGGCAGTAACATCGGGAATGTGTGTGACTAAAACTACTTAACCGCAAAGTAATTGAAAGTTCTTCATAACTGCTAGAAAACAGTGCGAGTCATTGTAAATTTTATTTTAATCGTTTAGGTAATTATAACTATTACTATTTCATTTACTAAGATATTAACAGCAACATAAATACACTATAGCTTTTTCACGATTGTGATATCATTCGTTGCAAAAGACCAGAATATTGTATAAGTCAAACACAGATCAGTTCAGAAGTAATAGGTCGCCAATTCCACTGTTGAATAATAAGAGTGGCAAATGCATAAGCCTAGATATGAGTAATGACTGTTACATTGTAGTGATTGCATTATCGTTGTTCTGTGTCTTGGAGACAATCCCTGATCCTACAGAATACTTCCAATCAGGTCGTTTCATAAAACAAATCGTTCTAAGAAAAGCATCTCGAAATCATTTTCCTGACACTATATACACAAAGAAGTTAATGCAGTTTTTAAATTTAGGTAGTGCCATGCCAACAAAAGAATACTAATTATAACGAAAAAGTCAGTTCGATTGTGCATTAATATTGCATTTGGATCTGGATAAATTATAAATCAGCTTCGAGACTGCCAATATACCGGTATACGGTACATGAAGAACAACGAAGACGAAGACGAAGTGATTGTTAATATTCGCTGTTCGTCTTTCTTTTTGTTGATGACTTGCTTGCTATATGTCATTGCACAGCGGGTTTTAACTGATGTATTAAGACGCGCTATTATTCCTACGTTTGACGCTTAAATAAGCGAAAATGGTAATAAACCATATCAATGTCCGACATTACTGTAGAAATGAACCTGGTTATTAAATCATTAAAGCCAAATGTAAATGGAATTGTAAATGCAAATGACAAAATCAAAAAGAACAAGAAGCGAAATCTTAATTTTAGCGTTTACAAACCATGATTCTAATTTTAACGGAAACAAAACGGCACAAAATCGTTCAAATGTCCAGCAAACTATGACATAATTAGAAAACACGGATGTAGAGCTAATCACGTATTGGAAAACACTGCAAGTATGAGAAGTCCAATGAAGCAAAGTACTCTGGAGGTGTTGAACTCTAAAACGAATTATACTTAGTATGAAATCATTGACACTTTATACAAGAATATACAGTAAAGTCGTATTAAATGGTTTTAAATATGTTCAAACACATCGTACGCTAACGTCGTTGTTGTGTTATTGCAAACGTTTATCGTGTTCAAGGAATTGTTTTCGAGAGCGTCGCCTTCATATTTCAAGTCCGGGAGAATTGTTAGTACAGAGGAATCATTGGGTATTTCTTCTGTTGTAGAATCTAAAAGAATGTGGTGATGGTTTCCGTTTCTTGTAATTCTAGTGTAGACAAAGCGATGATACGTGAAAAATATACCACGTTTCCAGTAACCGTCAAGTAAATAATCGATCATAACGCATTAACCATTTCTGAAGTATAGCACATCACACTTGTTATAAAGCATGTTGCGGTTTAAACAGGAGACAATAAATGTATGCACGTGTTATGGTATTAAAGACTGTACTTGTGATAAAAAAAGTTGTCGATACCGAATATCAAAAAAGTCACATAAAAATAGCGTAACAATACTTTCCTTACATGAATATGCAAATACCGGCATCTAGCGATTATAAAATTGATTAAATGTAAGTAAACATATCTGCAGATTGCATGATTGTGTTTATATGTTAGAGTTTCCATGTATTTTTTATGTCAGTATAGTGTTAAAACAAATTGCCTCTGAAACTGATTTGTGGCTTGTTTATTACAAGGTATAAATGGACGTCAATATATGTTGGCATTGACATAATCCTTTATTGTTTTATAAATTTCAGTAGGTTTCAAAGATTTTGAAACTATAAACATAATTCAATTATTACGTTCATCATATAAAATACAAATATATATTTTGGTGTTTAATGTATTATTATGTTAACTATAATTAGTAATGTTATTTGTGTATAAGTGCGATATTTGTTTGTACATTGTACAAAAGCTCGACACTGGTTTAAATACAAAGAAGGATTTATTAATTCTACATTCAATACAATTTCGAATCACATACGTTTCATCCTGCTATGAAAAGTGTGCGATCAATCTTATAAAAGAAAATCCCATTGATGTGCTGTCGTGTTCTGAAGTTAGAATTGTGATAAAATGTCTAGCAAATCGTTACCTACGTAGAAAGCACTTCGCATGTTATTTCACCGAAACATATTGCACGTTTGATTGGTAGTACTGTCCAATTAAAAAACGCAAAACAGCACTCGCCTTGAACTTTTAAATGACGCTTTTAAGATCTTAGACACAAATGACAGGCTACACGTAAGGCCAACAACAATTAAAGCATCATGTGCGGGACTTGTGCCTGTAATGTGCTTAAACGGATGTCAGAACTATTTATCAGTAAGTATAAATCAGCATTAAAGGCTCATGTTTCAGATAAAATATGCGTTAAACTATCTATAGTATTATTTAAGACTTCACGTAATGCATCCCCAAATCACAATTTACCACGCAACATGGCGACTGTGATTATAAACATAGTATTTGGTACACTTTAACATGCAAACACTTTATTACATATTTGTTTGTGTTTTAGAAACAATATCATAAATATAGTTACCTAATTACCAACACATCTAGACTAATTCATTGGATTACGTATGGAACACAAGCCAATCACTGAAGCCCTGTATCCTGGTCTATTTATATTCATTAATGTACAACCTGGCGTAGTATTTACTCTTTGAAAGTGAAACATGTGCTTTCGAAATAAATGACCATAACATTATGAATACAAATGCATTTAAAGGATTTGTTAATGTAAATAATTACTATAACACATCAAAGTTAATTAAAGGCCAAAACGTTTCCAACAACCTCCGCGCAGATATTTACCTGTGTCCGAGCATAACTGGGTTTTAAATTCCTGCCTGCAAGTTGTTCCAAGTGACCATAGTAAGATGCCGCAAAATAAAATCGTGGACAAGAAACCACTGCGAGGAGTTTGCTCTTCCAATATTTTATCAAATACCTATTCAAAAAGCATTTTTTGACATTGAACAGAACAAAATAATATGGGCTGTTTAAAATTCGTTTGTTTTTATTTTTTGAATTTGGTAGGGAACTCGATAACATTTATATCCATCACTAAGCGAGTTGTATTTCCGTTCAAAAGTTATACCATTCGTATTCATGTTTTCACTACCCTTTTTCTAAAAAAAAATATAACGTTGAAGATATCATGTGTACAAAATGTATAATTGTTTTTATTATTATAGCAATTTACATAACATTTAGAACGATACTTAAAGAAAACTGCTGAAACAATGGTGCCATGTGATTCTATGAATGTAGCATACATAGCGTAGCATTAGAATCGTGGTCAACAAGTCTTACACAATTGGCAAATCCCAAACACATTAAAATGGCCCTGCCTTCAACGGTATCGCCGTGCAAGCTTTAGCCATGTGATGTATTTATGATCCATTAAAGGGTAACATTTTCAAACAGTACCATAAATGCGCATATTAATCCTGCCAGCCATTTTTCTTTTTGCAACTATTGCGTCGCGATTTAAACCATATCGTTCTTCGTCACAACTTTTACGGATTAAATGCTGCACTATGGCGATTATCGGCTGTGCATTTATATTTTTATTGGTTAATGTTATATAATTCCCGGCAACAATATTTATGTATCCATGATCTGTGAGTGAGCATTGACTATGGGTGGTGTTTTAAAGAGATATATAACGAATACTAGGTTAGTGTTGAATAACGATACGTTTATTTTGTGAGACTTAGAAAACCTAAATCACGAGCCCTGGCGAGTGGTTCAGGTTTTTGTGCCACTACATTTTGCCACTGCATTGTCAAATGTGCTCCATTGATACATTTTTTTTAAATTTTATGTTTCAACCTCTTATTAGTTTTGTTTTTATTACAAAGCCCAATACGCTGAACGCTCATACTTATTGTTTGAACTATTGGACTGTACACATTTGCTCCGTACAAATGATAAGGTAAACCATTTACGCGGCAAAGTTTTTAAAATATATTAGAAACGAAGGGATTTATTAAATCCTAAATACAAATGAATAAAAAAGTAAATGTAAATGTAAATTAGTTTCGGCTCTTCAAATACGACGTATGCTCACAAACAATAACGTGAATATTGTTCTCACTGATATAATTTAAAGTGCATTTAAAATACACGATTCAGGCACAATGATCACAAAGCCTTGCGTTGGATGATGCTGCGTTACTACAATAATACAAATCGCAATATTGAATTACTAAATGACCTGTATTAAGTAAAAGGCAATATGCTAATTTAATATTACGTTATATGAAAGAAACGCTACGAAAGCTGTATTAAAAAACAAGAACATAATTATGTGTTTAAAATGTGATTTGTTGTCGATGTTTTGCTATTGTAACTACATATATTTATTCATCCTTTGTTGTTTTTTTAATCTCTGGGCGTGGGTGTACACTATCAGCTTTATATTATGACTGAAATGTGTACGTTGTTTAATATACCGTGACACATTTTTGTTAATCCCAACAAAACAGTTTATCACTTTGCTTGTAACGTGTTTCTTGTGTGCCTATAATTATAAAGCATACTCAAAGCAGCAAATACAGATCTATTTTGCCGCAATGACAAGCTAATGTACCTTATTTATTACATGTTACACCTGTTTTAAATAACAGACAAAGTTGTTTGGACACCATTTAATGTTTGTGTTCATGTATTTGTATAATTGACATATCCATCCACAATGTCAGTTAGAACGTTTATGGTATATGTATCCTCTTTCACTTGGAGTGTAGATGCTGAACAGTAAACCGAAGTATACTAAGTATGAAATCATTAACGATTAATACAATAATATATAGAGAAGTTGTATTAAATGGTTTTAGTTGAAGTATTAAACATTATTGTCCACGGATTCCTCATAAACTCATGTATATTCGTAAAATAATAATAGTATCTTGAATCGATAGCAAGCGCTTTAACCTAATAAATATGTTCATACGCGACGGATAATATAGTCGTTCTTGTGTAATTGCAAACACCAGTCGCAACCAGTGATGAAGCGTTTTCACATATCCTGGAGTGTCCATATTCCGATGACATAAGAAACTGATCAATTCAATGATATTCAGTGAACTTTAAAAACACAAAATATCTACTAATATTGAAAATATAATCATTTATCTATCAACTACAACAAATTATTGTACTTTTGTCACATAAACATGACCAACAAATGGAAAATGCATTTGCAAGTACCATAAATCCGCCATCTTGAATTTGTTCCAAATTCCGATGACACAATGTAACAATTTGAAATATACTTGTTTTGCTTAGATTTTCAACATTACTTCAACTTTTATGTTATCCGTTTATTAATTGTCAACATTGTAAACAAAATTAACCAGAGGTTTCTTATGTAATTTTTCAGAATCTTGACAAAATAGTAGACACCGTGTGAAAAATAACAAAAAATGTGGCTGTTATATATATTTCATGAAAAATGACTCTAAATAAATATTGTTTGCTTTTTTGTTTTATCTATCATGCATGTTTTTAAATCAATTTCAAAAAAAAAAAAAAAATCCTACCCAGAAAAGCACTGATTATTTAAAACAATGGATCACCGGAGTATGGACCCACTCGGAATTAGTTCCTTTTACGATACATTTACCACATCCGGCGAAAATGTTAGCACAAAAATTCATGCAACATTTCGTTTTTACTTCCATCGACATGAATGTGGTTTTGACTTTTGTTTCTCGTGGTTTAAATGTAGACATTCACACAAAAGTTGATACGTGGACAGAATACCACCATAATAGACGACGACATGTTGTCCAATTCTGACGATAAAAATCCCATTTTGTACTTACCATACAAAAATACGATGATATAGTGTAAAACCTGTCCAAACTGAACCCTGTGAAAACCGAATCCCTGTTTAAACAAAACGGACGGTTCGGTCAGGTGTTCTTTTCCTTCGTATTTTATATATCGAAAAACCTTAATATACCGACCCTTATGTAAACCGATTTTATCGCAAAATCGATCAAAGTCAAGTTTATAACCGGTATAAACCGAACTGCTATGTCCAGTCAGCTGTCACTTTGCTTCATCAAAGAGGTGCTGACAGGATAATTGATATCTTAATTGATTTGATATAAATTGGCGCTCATATGTATTCTACTAAAACAAGGTAAATACGAGTTGATGAACGAAAAAATTGAAACGTCGAAATATGAAATGATGATGCGAACTATACGTAAATACTTCACAAATTATCATGGACAAGCAACATTGCTCAACCGTTGGTAAAAGTATGCGCAGGTGATTTTGAGAAATATTACCTATGTGTTCCTTTTCTTCTGGTGCCAGTGTGATTGTCCGTGTTGGCAAAACTTTGGTTACAAAACAATTGAACGAGTCCCACCATAAACCAGTGTAATTTTGAAAATGAATGAACACTCGAGCAATATGCATTAAAATATGTTTTTGCCAGTATATATGTATGTGCAGTAATACAAATTTTACGAAAACGGCTATAAAGATGATTGTCAATATACGCTTTCATGTTTCCCTTTGTCAATTATTTTTTTGTTGGACGCCATCCCTATTCTTATTTTCGTCTGTTTCGCTATTTAATAGTTATTGTCGTGTTGCAGGCAACACTAATAGTAAGGGAGATCAGTACAATAATAAAACGAATTGGCAAAAGAACAAGCTGTGGTTTGCAATGGCACATATATATGCAAATACAAATAGACGTGGTTCTTATGGAGCGAATAGCGGATATATCTGGGGTATCAGGTGCTGACAATAGAAAGGGCAGACATAATAAAACTACAAGAATCAGCTTAACTCTGTTCGTGGTAAACCAAGAACCAAATCGTAATGGATAACAGACGGAAAGCATCCGCTCTATTGTCCATAGGATCAGGCCATAGAACAACTGATACACCAATGCTTCCTATGATTCGACAATTAGCTTCATCCCAGTTCATATTCTGACTAGTATGAAACTTGTATGTCAAACGCGTCACATTGACAAAATAGTCATTGGCCATATAACCAAGATATACAGTTTTGTTGTTTGTAAAGTCTTGATTTGAAGTATAATAGACATTATTAAATAGTAAGTTATATTGCTAGGCAGTGTTCCATATTAGTGCTCCATATTAGCTTTTGTACAGGGTAAATGCACACTGTGTCTATAATTATGGGGGTAAATGTACATGTACACTGAATGTAGGATAATTGGTGGTATCAAACTGAATTATCTTGGCTGTGCTCAGAGATAACTTGCGGCTCAGGATAATAATAGTACCAGATTTAAAAAAATGTATACGGCGCGAAGAGAAATATAAACACGGTTGCGGTACAAATAAAGGTTTTGGTAAATTTGAATTGATCGGTTCTGTTGTGTGTACCTATGACAGTTTGGTTAGTTGTCATGTTCTTTCTAGTTTTGGCAATTTTGCAATATGTTTTTAATATTTTACATCTTATCACAACCAAAGATCGTTCATTGCTGGTTCCGCAAACTATTCGAGTGTTCAATACATACCCTAAGCTTTTTCTTAAATGTCGCTAAAATTTACGAAACTTGCGTTTTGGAAACGGCGAGTTTCTTTCAAAATGTTGGTTTGTTGAGTATGCATTGTGTTATTTTTTTTCAGCTTTTAAGTTCATATTTATTATATATATTACATTCAATGTAGCGACACTATTGTCCACTCCAAATAATTTAGCTGCTTAGCATTTATTATTTGATTTATATGATTACATTTAATTTTTGGTGAGCAACTCTTTTTCATCTCCGGAAACAGATTGTATCTTACATGTTGTAGCGTGTTATAGAAGTGCGCTCATTTGCGAAGCTTTACGTAAAAACATGTGCTATCCTAATTGCGTGTATGCGCGCGTGTATTTTGGCTATTAACTTATTATGCTCTAAAGATGCTATTGCAATCATCAATTATAGACGCCGGATAAAAAAAAACACCATGTTTTGTGCCTGTAATTCATAGTCCGTAAATTTAAAATCAACTTAGATAATGAGTTTGTGTCGTATTAAAATTCATTTGCTCTATATTTAAAAACATTAAGGAAGACCTCTATAAATCACAAGTAAACACGCAACCACGCGATGTTGATACACGTGCAAAATAAAATATAATGACCTGACACATCAACTCACAATGATGTAGCAGACATAAATCTTAATTAGCACGCCCACACACAATGTTAAGAATTCTAAGCAAATAGCATGGTTTCAAAATTCAAACTTTTTGCGTCAATATCCCATTGGCACAATCACTTGTAATGTATATATTTGAACAAATCTTAATTCTGAAATGATTGAAATAGTAGTGTCTTTAACGACATAAATGGCGTCCTTGGAACATATGTGTTATTAATATGCACTGTTTAAATTGCAGCAGTGCATTGATCTCAGCTGATAAGCATCGTCACAATGTGTGAACAATATGACCACGGCAGGGTGCCAATACACAGGAGTACAATACCTCAGACTCTTTTGTGGGGGGGGGGCGGGGGGGGGGGGGTGAATGTCAAATTAAGAAAGATTAAACTAGGCCTTTAAGTGTTAGGATAGTAAGCATACAATACGAAACAAAAAGTGCATGTTTGCAGGCATTCCAAACTAGCTCAATGAAAGGAGTTAAGTCGCTAAAGTCGGAATAAGACACGATCATAAACATGAATAGTGCAAACGTATTACCCACTGAAAATGAAATCTAAACATATGATATTTGGACGTATACGATTGACAAAATGAACACAGATGCACTGACGTCTGTGATATTTGGCTAGGTATTACATAGTATCATGGCAAAACATAATATAAACATGTTACAGCTGGATGGTGACATAACAATAAGATAAAAAAATTACACTTTACAATGTAAACATTAATTTATTTCACAGCCTTAATTATATGCTCTTATAGTTTATATATAAAATATAAACATTAACAATTGACAGCACAATGCATTACAAAATGTATATTATTTGCACAATACAGCAATAACCATATAAATATCAGGCACCTGTCTTATAAAATGACAAAATATTGAACAATGTTTCATATGTTAACAATATTATGGCTTCAAGAATTAAAGAATTCGGACCATATTCATATGTGTGAATAGTAAATTTATATCACATTATAACATTTCCCATTAACAAAGTACATAGTGTTGGTGAACAATAGCTTCACCAGGTAAAGTTGTGTGCGATACGTATTCAATGTTTGGTTTGGTTAATTCCCCTGACCCTCACTACCAGTTTGTTCCAACTCTATTACAATATGCCGAATTCAATTCTAACTGTACCGATAATATCCCTGAGCAAGCAACTATTTTAAACTATTTGCTATAAAATGTAATATGCATTGCATGGTAAAATGTTTGGTTTTACTGTTGTTTTTTTTTGAATTTAAAATATGAACATAGTTTCACTATGACATTAATTTAAAATCAGTTGATACATGTGTGTGTGTCTAGATATATTAAATAGTAACATACAATAGCTATAAACAAGGCAAAAGCAAATGACATGGATGTAGTTTTGTTAGTTAATCACTCCAACCAACCATACATTCTACATGAAATGTATCACTGAATAAATATGTGATGTCCGTGTGTGAACATATGTTTCAGTTGTTTTTAAAGGACGGCATTGATAGAAAACATGACAAATAATGCGTCGAAGTTTACGGCCATAAAGTATATACACGAAGAAGTTAACACTGTTCTGGAATTCGTTCATCGTTAATCAAAATCAAAGATACGGATATAACACAAATCTCAAGTAATTAAGTTGTCTGTGCTCAGAGATAACTTGAAGCTCTGGATAAAGATAGTACCAGATTAAAGCCAATGTATACGGTACGTGGAGAACTTTAAACACAGATGCGGTACAAATCAGGGTTTTAGTAAATTTAAATTTCTCGGTTTTGTTTCTTGTGTCTAAGTCGAGTTGGTTAGTTGTCATGTTCCTTCTAGTTTGGGCAATTATGCAAAGTCGAACAGCCATGCTTACGTTACACACCAATTCACTAATAATCGGGACAAAAAACATAATACAGAGTTTCAAAGATTAACCACTTCAACAAAAAAGGCGTTGGTCCACAAACTTTTGAATTGTTTGCCTGCACTTCTGTTAAATATGGACTTGTCAAAACGATACCTACAAACAATAATACAACGAGAGCAATCCTTAGTTTTTTAAGCGTAAACCAATTGGAAAGTTTCAGGGGAAATATTACCGCACAAAACCGCTCAACAGTCCAGCACACTAAAATAAAGTTCGAGTTACAAAGGCAGAAATTTCGTAAGAAATTGTAGAGCACACTAGTTTAAATCGGGCCAGTGAAAATCAATGGTTTGCAAATATACAAATATGAAACGCGCTATGTTCACCAACAAATCTGTTATACTTACAGTTAATATATAGAGTTCCGTATTGCGAATAGGTTTCATTTAATAAACAAGAAACGATCTTAATGGATTTGTTATCATACCAGGAATGTTTGTAAAATAATGTTAGTATTTCGTGAGAAATTTATAAAATTTTAAACTCGAAGTGGTTAAGTATTAGAGACTGCGGTTTTTGAACTGAAGTGGTGTCCATCATTGACCAACACGTAGAGTTGCACTAAATGTTCATAAAATCAGTCGTGTTTTTGTAGCGCATTGGCAGTTCACTTCAATGTAGTTTTCCGTTGTTATAGTAGAACTTATATAAATTAACAAACACAGATGACGTAGTCTTAATTAGGTCCTTGCTTGTCCCATCGTTCATTAAAGAACGTGTGGAAGAAGCGGTTACTTTGATACAATGTTCAGGATGCATAGTAATTAAGATGAAATCCTTCATGGCAATAATTAACGAACGTGCAAATCCTGTAACAAATACATGATACATTAAACACTTGTCTCGAAAATGCATAACATTGTATGAACATTATTCGCAATTAATGGATAGGTTAAGACGAATTTGACAATTTGCTCAAACGAAAAATTGTTAAGGCGCTAATTATAGCAATACTAGTTTGATAGATGGGTATCGTTCGTTTTACCGAACCAATCTCTGTATAACCATTAAAAAAAAAAAAATAAACCTAATAATTTATGACGTACCGTAATAGTTATATATTATAAAGCAACTAACAAAATAAAAATACTCAACCATCATTAATAAAAACAAATGTGTAATAATCATAATTTTTATTGAATAATACATTATGTATTAATATGTATTTCTATTTATATTATTAAATTTATCTGTGTTAGGCGGGACTAGCAACATGTAAAATACATGTTATACATGTTTGTTTAAATATATATCTATTTTACAACCACAAACCAAAATGAAATAATTTGATAAATTATAATCCGTGATTTATATTTTATTTATTAGACGAATATTCATACGTACCATTATTCATTATGTACGTTGTTATCGATTTCACAATTGATATAAAGTCCGATTTGTATTTTTTCTTACTACTAGTGCATATGTGATATGTAAATATGTATACTTTAGCACAACGACCGCTGTTTCTTGCTCGTTTGTTCGTTATGCCTTCCTATGCTAGCGATCACCGGCAAATACCAGATTTCTATCAAATAGTATATTGACTCTACCTTAACGTATCTTTTGCATAGCTACCCAAACCAAAAAAAATCTTGTAATATACTAGTACTATACCAGTAAAGTACTATTTTGTCATTTGCTGCAGTCATTTAATTGTCTTTCATATAATGAAGGACTAGTAAGTGACTTTTCATGTCATTATACCGATAGTCATTTACTTGTCATTCACTGTGCCAGTATATTACTTGTCATTTACTTGTCATTCACTGTGCCAGTATATTACTTGTCATTTACTTGTCATTCACTGTGCCAGTAATATTACTTGTCATTTACTTGTCATTCACTGTGCCAGTGTATTACTTGTCATTTACTTGTCATTCACTGTGCCAGTATATTACTTGTCATTTACTTGTCATTCACTGTGCCAGTATATTACTTGTCATTTACTTGTCATTCACTGTGCCAGTATATTACTCGTCATTTACTTGTCATTCACTGTGCCAGTATATTAATTGTCATTTACTTGTCATTCACTGTGCCAGTATATTACTTGTCATTTACTTGTCATTCACTGTGCCAGTATATTACTTGTCATTTACTTGTCATTCACTGTGCCAGTAATATTAATTGTCATTTATTTGTCATTCACTGTGCCAGTATATTACTTGTCATTTACTTGTCATTCACTGTGCCAGTATATTACTTGTCATTTACTTGTCATTCACTGTGCCAGTAATATTACTTGTCATTTACTTGTCATTCACTGTGCCAGTATATTACTTGTCATTTAATTGTCATTCACTGTGCCAGTATATTACTTGTCATTTACTTGTCATTCACTCTGCCAGTATATTACTCGTCATTTACTTGTCATTCACTGTGCCAGTAATATTACTTGTCATTTACTTGTCATTCACTGTGCCGGTATATTACTCGTCATTTACTTGTCATTCACTGTGCCAGTATATTACTCGTCATTTACTTGTCATTCACTGTGCCAGTATATTACTTGTCATTTACTTGTCATTCACTGTGCCAGTATATTACTTGTCATTTACTTGTCATTCACTGTGCCAGTATATTACTCGTCATTTACTTGTCATTCACTGTGCCAGTATATTACGTGTCATTCACTGTGCCAGTATATTACTTGTCATTTACTTGTCATTCACTGTGCCAGTATATTACTTGTCATTTACTTGTCATTCACTGTGCCAGTATATTACTTGTCATTTACTGTGCCAGTATATTACTTGTCATTCACTGTGCCAGTATATTACTTGTCATTCACTGTGCCAGTATATTACTTGTCATTCACTGTGCCAGTATATTACTTGTCATTCACTGTGCCAGTATATTACTTGTCATTCACTGTGCCAGTATATTACTTGTCATTTACTTGTCATTCACTGTGCCAGTATATTACTCGTCATTTACTTGTCATTCACTGTGCCAGTATATTACTGGTCATTTACTTGTCATTCACTGTGCCAGTATATTACTCGTCATTTACTTGTCATTCACTGTGCCAGTATATTACTTGTCATTTACTTGTCATTCACTGTGCCAGTATATTACTCGTCATTTACTTGTCATTCACTGTGCCAGTGTATTACTTGTCATTTACTTGTCATTCACTGTGCCAGCAATATTACTTGTCATTTACTTGTCATTCACTGTGCCAGTATATTACTTGTCATTTACTTGTCATTCACTGTGCCAGTATATTACTCGTCATTTACTTGTCATTCACTGTGCCAGTATATTACTCGTCATTTACTTGTCATTCACTGTGCCAGTATATTACTCGTCATTTACTTGTCATTCACTGTGCCAGTATATTACTCGTCATTTACTTGTCATTCACTGTGCCAGTATATTACTCGTCATTTACTTGTCATTCACTGTGCCAGTAAATTACTCGTCATTTACTTGTCATTCACTGTGCCAGTATATTACTTGTCATTTACTTGTCATTCACTGTGCCAGTAATATTACTTGTCATTTACTTGTCATTCACTGTGCCAGTATATTACTCGTCATTTACTTGTCATTCACTGCGCCTGTAATATTACTTGTCATTTACTTGTCATTCACTGTGCCAGTATATTACTTGTCATTTACTTGTCATTCACTGTGCCAGTATATTACTCGTCATTTACTTGTCATTCACTGTGCCAGTATATTACTGGTCGTTTACTTGTCATTCACTGTGCCAGTATATTACTTGTCATTTACTTGTCATTCACTGTGCCAGTAATATTACTTGTCATTTACTTGTCATTCACTGTGCCAGTAATATTACTTGTCATTTACTTGTCATTCACTGTGCCAGTATATTACTCGTCATTTACTTGTCATTCACTGTGCCAGTATATTAATGGTCGTTTACTTGTCATTCAATGTGCCAGGATATTACTTGTCATTTACTTGTCATTCACTGTGCCAGTATATTACTCGTCATTTACCTGTCATTCACTGTGCCAGTATATTACTTGTCATTCACTGTGCCAGTATATTACTTGTCATTCACTGTGCCAGTATATTACTTGTCATTCACTGTGCCAGTATATTACTTGTCATTCACTGTGCCAGTATATTACTTGCCATTTACTTGTCATTCACTGTGCCAGTAAATTACTCGTCATTTCCTTGTCATTCACTGTGCCAGTATATTACTTGTCATTTACTTGTCATTCACTGTGCCAGTATATTACTTGTCATTTACTTGTCATTCACTGTGCCAGTATATTACTTGTCATTTACTTGTCATTCACTGTGCCAGTATATTACTCGTCATTTACTTGTCATTCACTCTACCAGTATATTACTCGTCATTTACTTGTCATTCACTGTGCCAGTATATTACTCGTCATTTACTTGTCATTCACTGTGCCAGTATATTACTCGTCATTTACTTGTCATTCACTGTGCCAGTATATTACTCGTCATTTACTTGTCATTCACTGTGCCAGTATATTACTCGTCATTTACTTGTCATTCACTGTGCCAGTATATTACTTGTCATTTACTTGTCATTCACTGTGCCAGTATATTACTCGTCATTTACTTGTCATTCACTGTGCCAGTATATTACTCGTCATTTACTTGTCATTGACTGTGCCAGTAATATTACTTGTCATTCACTGTGCCAGTATATTACTTGTCATTTACTTGTCATTCACTGTGCCAGTATATTACTTGTCATTTACTTGTCATTCACTGTGCCAGTATATTACTGGTCATTTACTTGTCATTCACTGTGCCAGTATATTACTTGTCATTCACTTGTCATTCACTGTGCCAGTAAATTACTTGTCATTTACTTGTCATTCACTGTGCCAGTATATTACTTGTCATTTACTTGTCATTCACTGTGCCAGTATATTACTGGTCATTTACTTGTCATTCACTGTGCCAGTATATTACTCGTCATTTACTTGTCATTCACTGTGCCAGTTTATTACTGGTCATTTACTTGTCATTCACTGTGCCAGTATATTACTTGTCATTTACTTGTCATTCACTGTGCCAGTATATTACTCGTCATTTACTTGTCATTCACTGTGCCAGTATAGTACTTGTCATTTGCTTGTCATTCACTGTGCCAGTATATTACTCGTCATTTACTTGACATTCACTGTGCCAGTATATTACTTGTCATTTACTTGTCATTCACTGTGCCAGTATATTACTCGTCATTTACTTGTCATTCACTGTGCCAATAAATTACTCGTCATTTACTTGTCATTCACTGTGCCAGTAATATTACTTGTCATTTACTTGTCATTCACTGTGCCAGTATATTACTGGTCATTTACTTGTCATTCACTGTGCCAGTATATTACTTGTCATTTACTTGTAATTCACTGTGACAGTATATTACTTGTCATTTACTTGTCATTCACTGTGCCAGTATATTACTTGTCATTTATTTGTCATTCACTGAGCCAGTATATTACTCGTCATTTACTTGTCATTCACTGTGCCAGTAATATTACTTGTCATTCACTGTGCCAGTATATTACTCGTCATTTACTTGTCATTCACTGTGCCAGTATATTACTCGTCATTTACTTGTCATTCACTGTGCCAGTATATTACTCGTCATTTACTTGTCATTCACTGTGCCAGTATATTACTCGTCATTTACTTGTCATTCACTGTGCCAGTATATTACTTGTCATTTACTTGTCATTCACTCTGCCAATATATTACTCGTCATTTACTTGTCATTCACTGTGCCAGTAATATTACTTGTCATTTACTTGTCATTCACTGTGCCAGTAATATTACTTGTCATTCACTGTGCCAGTATATTACTCGTCATTTACTTGTCATTCACTGTGCCAGTATATTACTCGTCATTTACTAGTCATTCACTGTGCCAGTAATATTACTTGTCATTCACTGTGCCAGTATATTACTCGTCATTTACTTGTCATTCACTGTGTCAGTATATTACTTGTCATTTACTTGTCATTCACTGTGCCAGTATATTACTGGTCATTTACTTGTCATTCACTGTGCCAGTATATTACTTGTCATTCACTTGTCATTCACTGTGCCAGTATATTACTCGTCATTTACTTGTCATTCACTGTGCCAGTATATTACTTT
The DNA here is from genome assembly GCA_027627225.1 of Congeria kusceri. Lineage (NCBI taxonomy): Eukaryota > Metazoa > Mollusca > Bivalvia > Myida > Dreissenidae > Congeria > Congeria kusceri. The sequence goes on along the minus strand of CM051024.1, from coordinate 54,375,573 downwards.
TCATTTACTTGTCATTCACTGTGCCAGTATATTAATCGTCATTTACTTGTCATTCACTGTGCCAGTAATATTACTTGTCATTTACTTGTCATTCACTGTGCCAGTATATTACTTGTCATTTACTTGTCATTCACTGTGCCAGTATATTACTCGTCATTTACTTGTCATTCACTGTGCCAGTATATTACTCGTCATTTACTTGTCATTCACTGTGCCAGTATATTACTTGTCATTTACTTGTCATTCACTGTGCCAGTATATTACTTGTCATTTACTTGTCATTCACTCTGCCAGTATATTACTCTTCATTTACTTGTCATTCACTGTGCCAGTATATTACTCGTCATTTACTTGTCATTCACTGTGCCAGTATATTACTCGTCATTTACTTGTCATTCACTGTGCCAGTATATTACTCGTCATTTACTTGTCATTCACTGTGCCAGTATATTACTTGTCATTTACTTGTCATTCACTGTGCCAGTATATTACTCGTCATTTACTTGTCAATCACTGTGCCCGTATATTACTGGTCATTTACTTGTCATTCACTGTGCCAGTATATTACTTGTCATTCACTGTGCCAGTATATTACTTGTCATTTACTTGTCATTCACTGTGCCAGTATATTACTTGTCATTTACTTGTCATTAACTGTGCCAGTATATTACTTGTCATTTACTTGTCATTCACTGTGCCAGTATATTACTTGTCATTTACTTGTCATTCACTGTGCCAGTATATTACTGGTCATTTACTTGTCATTCACTGTGCCAGTATATTACTCGTCATTTACTTGTCATTCACTGTGCCAGTATATTACTGGTCATTTACTTGTCATTCACTGTGCCAGTATATTACTCGTCATTTACTTGTCATTCACTGTGCCAGTATATTACTCGTCATTTACTTGTCATTCACTGTGCCAGTATATTACTTGACATTTACTTGTCATTCACTGTGCCAGTATATTACTCGTCATTTACTTGACATTCACTGTGCCAGTATATTACTTGTCATTTACTTGTCATTCACTGTGCCAGTATATTACTTGTCATTTACTTGTCATTCACTGTGCCAGTATATTACTCGTCATTTACTTGTCATTCACTGTGCCAGTATATTACTTGTCATTTACTTGTCATTCACTGTGCCAGTATATTACTTGTCATTCACTGTGCCAGTATATTACTCGTCATTTACTTGTCATTCACTGTGCCAGTATATTACTCGTCATTTACTTGTCATTCACTGTGCCAGTATATTACTGGTCATTTACTTGTCATTCACTGTGCCAGTATATTACTGGTCATTTACTTGTCATTCACTGTGCCAGTATATTACTTGTCATTTACTTGTCATTCACTGTGCCAGTATATTACTTGTCATTTACTTGTCATTCACTGTGCCAGTCTATTACTCGTCATTTACTTGTCATTCACTGTGCCAGTAATATTACTTGTCATTCACTGTGCCAGTATATTACTGGTCATTTACTTGTCATTCACTGTGCCAGTATATTACTCGTCATTTACTTGTCATTCACTGTGCCAGTATATTACTCGTCATTTACTTGTCATTCACTGTGCCAGTATATTACTCGTCATTTACTTGTCATTCACTGTGCCAGTATATTACTCGTCATTTACTTGTCATTCACTGTGCCAGTATATTACTCGTCATTTACTTGTCATTCACTGTGCCAGTATATTACTCGTCATTTACTTGTCATTCACTGTGACAGTATATTACTTGTCATTTACTTGTCATTCACTGTGCCAGTATATTACTCGTCATTTACTTGTCATTCACTGTGCCAGTATATTACTCGTCATTTACTTGTCATTGACTGTGCCAGTAATATTACTTGTCATTCACTGTGCCAGTATATTACTCGTCATTTACTTGTCATTCACTGTGCCAGTATATTACTTGTCATTTACTTGTCATTCACTGTGCCAGTATATTACTGGTCATTTACTTCTCATTCACTGTGCCAGTATATTACTTGTCATTCACTTGTCATTCACTGTGCCAGTATATTACTCGTCATTTACTTGTCATTCACTGTGCCAGTATATTACTTGTCATTTACTTGTCATTCACTGTGCCAGTATATTACTCGTCATTTACTTGTCATTCACTGTGCCAGTAATATTACTTGTCATTTACTTGTCATTCACTGTGCCAGTATATTACTTGTCATTTACTTGTCATTCACTGTGCCAGTATATTACTTGTCATTTACTTGTCATTCTCTGTGCCAGTATATTACTCGTCAATTACTTGTCATTCACTGTGCCAGTATATTACTCGTCATTTACTTGTCATTCACTGTGCCAGTATATTACTTGTCATTTACTTGTCATTCACTGTGCCAGTATATTACTCGTCATTTACTTGTCATTCACTGTGCCAGTATATTACTCGTCATTTACTTGTCATTCACTGTGCCAGTATATTACTCGTCATTTACTTGTCATTCACTGTACCAGTATATTACTCGTCATTTACTTGTCCTTCACTGTGCCAGTATATTACTCGTCATTTACTTGTCATTCACTGTGCAAGTATATTACTTGTCATTTACTTGTCATTCACTGTGCCAGTATATTACTCGTCATTTACTTGTCATTCACTGTGCCAGCATATTACTCGTCATTTACTTGTCATTCACTGTGCCAGTATATTACTCGTCATTTACTTGTCATTCACTGTGCCAGTATATTACTGGTCATTTACTTGTCATTCACTGTGCCAGTATATTACTCGTCATTTACTTGTCATTCACTGTGCCAGTATATTACTTGTCATTTGCTTGTCATTCACTGTGCCAGTATATTACTTGTCATTTACTTGTCATTCACTGTGCCAGTATATTAATTGTCATTTACTTGTCATTCACTGTGCCAGTATATTACTCGTCATTTACTTGTCATTCACTGTGCCAGTGTATTACTTGTCATTTACTTGTCATTCACTGTGCCAGCAATATTACTTGTCATTTACTTGTCATTCACTGTGCCAGTATATTACTTGTCATTTACTTGTCATTCACTGTGCCAGTATATTACTCGTCATTTACTTGTCATTCAATGTGCCAGTATATTACTCGTCATTTACTTGTCATTGACTGTGCCAGTATATTACTCGTCATTTACTTGTCATTCACTGTGCCAGTATATTACTCGTCATTTACTTGTCATTCACTGTGCCAGTATATTACTTGTCATTTACTTGTCATTCACTGTGCCTGTAATATTACTTGTCATTTACTTGTCATTCACTGTGCCAGTATATTACTCGTCATTTACTTGTCATTCACTGTGCCAATAATATTTCTTGTCATTTACTTGTCATTCACTGTGCCAGTATATTACTTGTCATTTACTTGTCATTCACTGTGCCAGTATATTACTCGTCATTTACTTGTCATTCACTGTGCCAGTATATTACTGGTCGTTTACTTGTCATTCACTGTGCCAGTATATTACTTGTCATTTACTTGTCATTCACTGTGCCAGTAATATTACTTGTCATTTACTTGTCATTCACTGTGCCAGTAATATTACTTGTCATTTACTTGTCATTCACTGTGCCAGTATATTACTCGTCATTTACTTGTCATTCACTGTGCCAGTATATTACTCGTCATTTACTTGTCATTCACTGTGCCAGTATATTACTCGTCATTTACTTGTCATTCACTGTGCCAGTATATTACTCGTCATTTACTTGTCATTCACTGTGCCAGTATATTACTGGTCATTTACTTGTCATTCACTGTGCCAGTATATTACTCGTCATTTACTTGTCATTCACTGTGCCAGTATATTACTTGTCATTTGCTTGTCATTCACTGTGCCAGTATATTACTTGTCATTTACTTGTCATTCACTGTGCCAGTATATTACTTGTCATTTACTTGTCATTCACTGTGCCAGTATATTACTCGTCATTTACTTGTCATTCACTGTGCCAGTGTATTACTTGTCATTTACTTGTCATTCACTGTGCCAGTATATTACTTGTCATTTACTTGTCATTCACTGTGCCAGTATATTACTTGTCATTTACTTGTCATTCACTGTGCCAGTATACTACTTGTCATTGACTTGTCATTCACTGTGCCAGTAATATTACTTGTCATTTACTCAAGTTGCAAAATGAAAAATAGTATTGTTCTGATCAACTGTTGAACTTTGCATTATTTTATCAATAATTTAGTAGTCTTGCACTGGAAACAAACCCTTGGTATGGTCATTTAGTAGTACAACATTCACCATATGATTTTACGTAGTCATTCAGACATCAATGGTTGAACTTCAATTTCTGTATATTAGAGATCTAATCATTGACCAGTCTTTTACTGCATTCTTCACACTCCGGTAAGCACTAACCACCACATGTGGCATTCAGATGTGTGTCTGCTACGGGATAAAGCATCTGCTTATCTATTGGTTAACCACTACACATTCTGATTGGTTAATTCGAACACAGGAAGTGTATCTTTGAATTTGAAAACAAGAGCAGTGTTTTAGAAACTTATGGACTTAAATTGTAGTTATAAAGCAACATATTGACTTTAATTGTAGTTTTAAAAGTTATCCAGAAATACTGACATTAATGGACATTCTGTCAAGAAAATTAAGTAGTGTGTAAATCAACATTTAGTGTGGTGAAAGAGATATACAAGACTTTTAGCACTTTGGTTAATTGGAATAGCAGAACTACTTATAGTTTGTAATTTTATCTCTATATTCCCTTTAATTTCTATAATAATAATTTTATCATAATTATATTTGCTCTTACTGCAATTTTTTTTTTTTTTTGTGGTTACCAAATTAAATGGATACTGAAAATACTGTATGATTTTGATTAAGTTTACATAATGGACAGCGCAGTAAAACATTGTTTCAGGATCTTCCAGAACCAATGGGTTTTGTATTTTAATCGGCTACACAAATTCGCTTTCATATAAATTGTATTACATTATTTATTTTCATAAAAACTTTTAATCTAATAACACCTGAAGGATTGAATAGATAATATTATTGACATGAACTGAAAAGATACATTGGTAGATATCCTTTTCTGATTGTTTCATTCAAACGCAAGAAGTTTATCACTGAATTTCAAAACAAGAGCAGTGTTTAGCAACTTATTTACTTAAATTGTAGTTATATAATAACCCTTATTTACTGAAGTTCATTATTTACTGGTCCATATTGTTATCAGTTACAAGTATGCTCGGTTCTTTAGATACTGTTCCTCTTAATGACCCTATGAAATCGTAATTAAAATAGGTTTGACCATACTCGTTTAAAAAAAAAATGAACAAAATATCTATCTTAATTTAAAAATACAAAATCTGTAAAATCTCATTTTATACACAAATGATAGCACTCAGAACAGGTCAACTATAACAATTTCTCATAAAAAACAAGCGTCTTTCGATACCGTTTCTTGTCTTTGTTTGGGTTATGACGTCATCTAAGGCTGGTGCACGCGCTATTGTTCTTTACAAACTCATAGAGCAATCTATTTCAATCTCAATTTAAGTGAAATACTGTTCAGTTTAAGGTAAAAAAAATCGAGTGAATATCGATGGAAAAGGGGTACTAGCACTACTGTGATAAAAGAAGACCAGAATCCGAAAGTGGCGCATTTAAAGAGTAATTATTTTGTCGATTTAACATAGTTTTGTGGCTTGTATTTACTTAAAGATGATGTCTGCATAAAGGCATATATTTCCGGATTGTCAGGATACCGAACACGCTGTTATTCCAGAGTATCTTGTGAAAAAACAGTAACTAAGATAGAACGGATTCTAAAGAATAAGGGATAATTCACATTTAGTTAAAAAGTATTTTTCCATTTATCGTTGTATATCGGCCGATAAACAACAATTTTGGAGTTCTAATGCGTAGTAATTAAACCACGAAAACGTTAAGCCCAGTGGTTTAAAAGCAACGCATCAGAACGACAAACAACGATAATGAAAAAAATATTTCGACTCTAACATAATCTGACAGGTATTTTTGCAAATGCAATGAGAATTAATTTTTACTATGCTGCGCTCAGAATCGGGACTAATATTTGCGTTGTCTGTTGTGTAGTTTAACAACGATAATTTTGTTCTTTGTTTGTAGAAAGTAAGATAGTATCATGTTAGATAGTCAATTACTGGTCATTTACTATAGTCAATTACTTGTCATTACTGAGTAATTTACTAGTCATTTACTGAGTAATTTACCTATCATTTACTGAGTAATCTACTTGCCATTTACTGAGTAATTTACTGTCATTTACTGATTAATTTACTTGTCATTTACTGAGTAATTTACGTGTCATTTACTGAGTAATTTACTAGTCAATTACTGAGTAATTTGCCTATCATTTACTGAGTAATTTACTTGTCATTTACTGAGTAATTTACTTGTCGTTTGTCTTATTTCCATTTTTCAAATAGTACTTCACTTGTCATTTACCTGCCTCATTTGCATGTGAATTTTTACACTACTGAATCACTAATAAAGTATTTAGTTCAGAAGTGATTTATTGCAGTAGTTTACTTTCACATTTTTTTGTTTTGGGTATATTGATGACATACCGCCAATACACATTGCAAGGCTGGTTTATATTTGCATTGAACTATTGGTAACAAATGTTAATATTTTACGATCATAGTATGTTATTTATTTATTATATAGAATATTTATTCGCTTATCCTTTGTTACGTTTTCAACTTTATTCAAGATAATCCACCAGTTTGTTTAGCTAGAATCAAATCAATTAAATCAAAGAGTGTGACATATTCAAATTATTCTATAATGTTATGTGTTCTGTTTGTACTGATATAATATAGGATGGCGTACTCAAACATTGCTAAAAACACGTATACATTGAATGTTCTTTAATCTATATAATGGGTAACATTACATCGCATTGGCAGTGTAAATAAAAAAAGACGTTCTTGGAGGTGTCTGCAATATTAAGATTTTAGATCTAACATATATGTTTCACATTTGAAATGTGTTTTTGCATATTCAATACTGCATTTTCTTTCTTAGGTATATGATGCTGATTTACCAAAAATGACGGTACTGCATTTTAGTGATGAAATACATAAATTATCACATTGCATTAGATATTGGAAATAAAGACAAGTTATCCCTGCATGTAAAATGACTGATGTCAAAATCACTTGTATTGCCTCTACTTACGACACTACTTACTTCTTTACATAACCCTCATGATACGATAATAAAAAAGTTAGGTTATTTATTCTGTTTGGAACGATCCAGCAAAAATTAAAGGCAAAACTGTTACAAATGCTTATTATGATGGCCGTTTGAAAATGATAAATATTGAAATATAAAATATTTAAAGCTTATTGGCGATTGTTGACTTATAGTGATAAGAATCGTTTTACTTTGTCAGAATATAGTGTTAACTCTAAAATGCTATTCATTGGTGGAAATTACTATGCTATAAAACGTGTTTAATTATTTGATAAAGCTTTTCGGAAAGATGTGTTGATCGTTTTTTGATTGTATGAATGTACGTGATATACGATATAAGAGTAAGATATATACAGTCGAAACGCGATACAACGAATAGTCGCGGGAGTCACTGATTTGTTCGTAGTATCGCGTTTTTCGTAGCATTGCATCTTTTGAAAATTACGATATTAACGTAATTCGTTTACATTACGTGTTAATTTGAGTCATGTCGTAGCGTTTATGAACATTAGCACACTTATTAAAGTAATTTGCTTTTGACATTTGTATGTATTGCATTATAATTTAAACAAAGGATACAATCAATCCACGCTCAGTAATTAAATTCGCTGTGAAATGTACGAAAGTCATTAGTCAAACGCAAAAAATATCACACTGCAACAATTTAAGTGGCTTACAATGGTTAATATATTTGTTAACAGCTATCTTCGTCCACGGTGAAAATAAACAGACTAGGTATCTGACTGGGCACAGGTGTGAAAAATTCGTTGATAAAGTGTGAACTGTATCCTTGACAATATGATTCGTAGTATCGCGTTAACATTTCAATACAGAACAGAACAAGAACAATACTTTTATTTTTACCCAAGTATATAACATATACAATTAGGGCAATATAACAAAGCAAAATTGTTAGTAAATTAGTAACTTCCGATAATTTTTACATTAACACAATTGTATAGATGATATACGGGGGGTATTTAAATAATAAGATACATATCCGGAACATATGATAATAATAATAATAATAATAATAATAATAATAATAATAATAATAATAATAATAGTAGTAGCAATAATATGAGATCTATAATCAAAATCAAAATACCAAAATCTTAATGAAATTATCAAAATCACAATCATTATTATATCATATTCAAAAGCATCATACTAATCATATTAATCATAATAATGATAATCGTCATAGTTATCATTATCATCATAATCGTGGCATTTAAGAAACAAATAATAGTACAGTTCTATAAGAGCATTTTAATACTAGCACTGGTAAAAATAATTAGTGGTTTGTGAGCATAGTTGTACGGTGATGTATTTTCTTTTGCACACGGCGTTTCGGATTGAGAAATTGAAGCGACTATGCGTTTTAAAAGGTTTATATTTAGCGTCAGAAATTTAAATCATTCTCAATACTTAAAATACATTTTATTGCGAAAGACTGTTTGCATTAGCGTTTATGGTGTTGGAGCTAGCTTTGTAACGGTTTCAATCAACAACAGTTATTTGTGTCGTGATTTACGCTTGAGTGCACCAGCACGCGAGGGCGATGTTGACCACAAAGGCAAGATGGAGGACATATTATGTGAGGTAATTACTCTAATCAGCTTTGCATTGCAGGATTACAATGGATTATGCCGTTATCTGCGGAGTTAACAATACATGACTGATGGGGCAAAGGCAAATTATAATTAATGTGCTGGATAAGTTTAAATGAAAGTAATAAAAGTGTAATTATTAATTCATGTATCGTGTAGCTACCTATTTTCGAACCTTTCGTTCGTGCGCTATTTACATATAAGCAAAGTGTGTAAGGCGTCATCCGATTATGTGTACCGATGCTACGGTAAACAATCTGTATAATCGTCGCAAAATTATGACTTTTTATGCATTTCAAATAAATGTACATATTTCTTAAATTAAAAGTATTTTTCTGAAAGAAAAACTTCCCTTTGACTTCCCCTATCGGCTGTATCGGGAAAACAAGTGATGATCATGTGATACACCATGTGTTCGTTATTGATAGCTGTGGGTTCGAGAATAGGTCAGTTATTTTTAGGCCGCCATGACAGTTGAAATAGCAGGGTGGCGACATAATACGGTGTAAATTTTCTAAACCATACAGAATCTGTGTCACAATTAATGCATCAAAATGTGCACCAGAGATTGAAATAGTGATCTATAATGTTGTTTTCAATAATGCTTTTGCAACAAAGTCTACAGGCCGGGGTACATCCTTAGAGGTTCGACAACTGGTACTTCCATGATACTAGTACTGCTAGATTAATTAGGATAAAGTAACACTATTGTACGTAAAATATAGGTATCAGTTGTACTCATTTAGAGTGCAACAATTGTTTCCATTGCGTTAATTGAAATATAGTATCAATATAGCAGGCAAAAATATTTAAAATGTTAACACGTGCACTTGAGTGGTACCATTTTATACTACTCTTATATACTGCAGCAATTATTTATGTTATATGAGTACAAGTATATAGCAATCTTACGTTAATATTGACATAAAATTATGCAGTTATCATTTGGTACAAATACAGAGTGAAGCTATTATTTACATTGCGCAGTTTATATTTGCATGCATATATTTCTAATTAAAGTAAATAATGTGATTAGTATATACATGCAAAAATATATTCATTTGTGACCAGACAAATATTTTGATATATTTATTACACAAGCGTAAACGGTCACTTATATTGAGATAATAGGTAAATATGTTATGCTGTTAACAATAAAAATATATTAAAATAAAGACAGTATTGTTAAAAACTACAATATTAGAGTTGGTGTATAGCTGGTGGCATTGGTAAATACAGGTAGTTAAATAGATAACTTGCTATCGCTTAAACTTACTGAATATGAAACGAATAAATTTGCTTGTATTCTGTAATAGCTGTAAGGAATTAGATGTTAGGATTGTAATAAGAGTAGCATCATAAAGATCGCAGTTTAGTAGATAGTGATGTTCGGAGCCAACTTGACCAGAGTTACAAAGTCTGCATATTCTTTCCTCAAATGGGGTTCCATCGTATCGACCGGTTTCAACTGGGAACCAGTGATTTGCAGTTCTAAATTTAAAGAGCTATGTATATTCATTGTGCCATTGGGTTTTGAATTGGGTTAATAATTTAATTTTAATAAAATAATTTGGCTTTGACTACGCGGTGGATAGTATTTTGGGTTGTTAGGAATTGGTTATCCCATAAGTTACTTAAGTTTACTGAGGTGAGGATTTCTTTAATTTTGTTGGCCCATTTAAAATTTGAGTTTGACAAGTTCATCATGTATTTATAGATTTGGATAGATACTTTCTGATCTTTGCCTATTAAGATTCTATTCCAAAATGAGATCAGGCAACTTTTGATGTTAATTGCTATAGGGTATCTGCCAAGTTCACCATATAAAAAAGCCATTGGGGTTGATTTCCGAGCATTCGTAATTTTTGTAAGAAAGTTATTATGGACTTTCTCCAAGATATCTACATTTTCAAAACCAAACATTTCTGAGCCATATATTAAAATTGGTAAAACAGTGTGGTCGAAAAGTTTAAGAATTAAATCAATAGGTAGCTCTGCATTATTTGCTCTAGTATATAGAAGGTGCATTGCTTTTGTTGCTTGCTCAGCTAAGTGTTTCCGTGCATTGAGGAAAGAACCATTGATGGAGAGGGTAATGCCTAGGTAGTGGTAACGGTCAGTAATTTTTACAGGGTTATTACCTGATGTGCAATGGAAGTTTTGTAGTTGTCTTGCACCAAATATTACAATTTTTGTTTTGTTAAGGTTTATTTTTAAATGCCAGTTATCACAGTATTTATGGAAGATATTTAAACTATTTTGGAAGTCTGTTTTTGAATCAGATAAAATCACAGTGTCATCAGCATAAAGTAGAATAAGTAGTTTTAGCCAAAGAGACAAATCCAGGGGATTTGCTAGTTCTATGCCAGTTGACACATTGAGGTGCATATGTGTTTGAAGGAGACATTTAAGAAGATGGAAAAAATAATTGGAGATAGATTTTCGCCTTGTCTTACGCCAATTTCTGATATGAAGGGTTCCAAAATATTGCCGTTAATAGAGATACTAGATTTGATATTGTTGTACATGTTTTGAATTAAATGTAGAAACTTGCCATTTATATTTTGTTTACTAAGTTTGTGCTCTAGGCCAATTCGCCAAACCTTGTCGAAAGCTTGTGAAAAATCAATGAAGGCGCAGAATATTTTTTTTTTTTTTTCAGTATTTCGATCAATGAATGTAATGTAAAAATATGGTCAGAGCAAGAGTAGCCTTTCCTAAAGCCAGCTTGATTTTCATCTAAAATATTATGTTCATTAAGATATTTGTTTAATATTTCATTCAGTCTGGAAGTAAAAAGTTTACCTAGACAACTGAGGATAGTAATTGGTTGGTAGTTATTAGGATCTTTAGGGTCAACTTTGTTTTTAAATATAGGTATGATTATTCAATTGAGCCAGCTTTGTGGAATGAACCATGTTTCCAGTACACAGTTAAATAGTTTATGGTAAACAGGCATCAGTAGATGTTTAGTGGACTTGATATACTCTTTTAAAATATTGTCAAATGGGATAGGTGTTTTGGAATGTTTAAGCTTTGTGCTACATTTTTCTATTTCTTCTTTAGTAATTGGGGTATTAAGCCTGTTGCTTGTGTCATTTTGTAGATGGGAGTTTGTGTCATTGAAGCGATCGTCATTGATTGTGCTGGTATTAATTTCTTTGAAGTGATCATGATATTCATCTAATGTTGGTGTAGTTTTAACTTTAGTTTTTGGTTTAAGTTTATTTAAAAAGGACCAGTACTGTTTAGGATTTTTGTCGGACATGGAACGAAGTTTATTTGGCATGTTATGTTTGCTGGCATTAATGTGGTAGTTCATGGTGCGTTTATATTGCTTACTGGCATTGATCATTCTTTGTTTGTTGTCTATAGTTTTGTTTTTTGTGTAGTCATTTTTGGCAGTATGATAATTTTTTCATGCTTTAGAACATTGAGGACCCAACCATGGTTTATTGTTATCTGGTCTATTATGATGAAATCGTTTTTTATTTTCAGGGTATGTGCTGGTTGAAACTTGATGGAATACTGATTGGAGTTGATCGGTTATGTGCTCAATTGTCTGCTGTGATTGTGGGTAAGTGTTCATTTGCAAGAGTATTTGGTCTATTATGTTAAGGTTAATATTGTTAACAAATTGGTTGGACAAGTCATGATTCCATTTTGGTTTCTGATTCATGTCAGTTATATTGTTGGTGGAAATATTGGAGCATTTTCTGTGTGGTATGTTTATGGACCAAGTGAGGGCATTGTGACCATCTGAGAACAGTGAATCTGTTTCTATGATATGAAAATCTGAGAGAAAGTAACAGCAATCAGATGAAGCAATTACATAATCAATTGTAGATTTATTTATGAAAGTTAAGATATCACAATCATTACATGATGATAGTCTTCTATTGAGGATAAAAATGTTGTTATTTTGCATAAATCAATAAATCGGAATCCATGGGTATTGGTTCGATGGTCTTTAGAAGTACGAATAAGTGGGATAGATAATTGTTCAAGGGTTTTATATTTGTCAAGTTGGCTTAGTATATCATCATCGATATCGAAAATGTCATTTAAATGGGGATCTGTAGTTATATAATCTTTCATGCTTCCAACTCTGCTATTGAAATCTCCTGCAATAATTACATATTTATGTTCATTACATTTCTGAGAGATTTCATTTTCAAAGGCCATAAACTCGTCATCGTTGAAAACTTTGGAGTTTTCGGGTGGAACATATACAGCTCCTATTATAATATTTTCATCAAGTTTCGCTAATGATTTGCAAATGGATATCCATAGTACATATTCAGAGTTTGATTGTAGGACTGTAACAGAGGAAGTAAGTTGGTCTTTAACAAATATACCAATGCCACCAGATTTACGCTTATATTTGTTTGGCTAAATATTCATAGTTATTTATTTTAATAATATCGTGTTCATCATTGTGGGTTTCCGAGATACAAAATATGTCGTAATTACTAATGAGTTCTGTGAATTCTGGGTAAATGAGTCTTTTCTTGAGTCCACAAACGTTTGAAGTTCCTAATTTTATGTTTTTCTCTTCCAGATTAGAGAGTGATTCGACCCCCCTCTGGCCTAGTGGGGATGGCTGCTGGCATGTGGAGCCCTGTTCAAATTTGGTGTCTGTGGAGTATTCCGGTTTTGTACAGACTCGGCACTACGAGAGGTGTCCTATGGACGTTTATGATGGAACCGGAAAATGTGTTCGCAGTAACGCATCTTTCGTAGTATCGCGAATTCGTAGTATCGCATCTTTTTGTAGTTAATAATATAAGGAAAACGGACGGGACCAGTATTATTCGTAGTATCCGGTCATTTCGTAATATCGCGATTTGCAGTATCGCGTTTCGACTGTAAAAGGTAACATTAATGCAAATACAAACTTGTCTACTTTTATTTGGTATGAAGGACCGCTACGAGAAGTTTAAACATATGCTAAATAACTGCGAATCGAACCTGATGCGGCAACGTTAAATTTAATAACAACTAACCCATCGATACCCAGTCGCCTTCAACCAATTGTTTTCTTATTAAAGGTACTGCTTCCTTTTAGAAGATTTTAAAGCAAACTTGAACCACCTACTTCCAGAGACAGATGGAGCAACACTTTTTAAATAGATCATAATGAATATAAAACAAGTGTAATTATACAAAAGACTTTATACTTAAACGTGTAGATAGTTGTAAAACTTATAATGTTGTTATTGAGTAAGAATGTAAACCATTCTTATTAGGTTATACATGTATTAGGAAAAACAGCAAACAGTACAATATTCTGTGTCAACAAATGAAATGCTCTACATGTACATTGTTTATTAAAACAAATTCCTAGCCTCTTATATTTATGGATTAAAAAACAACACCACTTGAAACAAACCCTTACAATCTGCACTGAACGTGCAGAAAAAATCATTATGGAAAATTGTTAGCAAAAACTTTATTAATGTTTATTAAGCTACCCTTTATAAGCCCGTTTGAAAAACGGGCCATATTATGGGAACGCCCAAGCGGGCGGGCGGGCTACCGGGCACTCGGGCTGTTAGGGGCGGGCGTGCGGATTTCGGGTGGCGGGAGATCTTTGTCCGGAGAATAACTTCGTCCAGCATGGATAGCTTTTCAAATAACTTGGTAAAATTGATCAGCATGATGAGACGGAATGTCGCGCAAGAACCATGTCCCTAGATCCAAAGTCAAGGTCACAACGCAAGGTCAAAGGTCAAATATAAGAAATCAATGCTTACAACTTTTTCCGAAGCATATCTGTGTTCAACATGGACGGACTTTAAAATAACTTGTCAGAAGTGATAAGCATGGTGAGTCGGGGTGTCGCGCACAAGAACCAGGTCAATGGGTCTAAGGTCAAAGTCACAAATCAAGATCAAAGGTCAAATATAAGAAATCAATCCTTACCACTTTTTCCGGAACATATGTTTGTCCAGCATGGATTGATTTCCTCTCTGTAGTGGTTGAATCTTTAGCCCTATCTTGATCCCTTTGACGGGCGTATCTTTGTTGCAATGGCACTCTTGTTTGTTTTATATTTCCGGTAGAACCTTATTATTAGCTATAAAATATTTGCTATAATTGAATTATGTTGTTTTGTTTTCTTTTCTTTGACATGTATGATCATCTGATTATCTGAAGTATATTTATTCCTTTCTACGTTGGGGTTCTTTAAACAAATCGAATATTTCGAACGTTGTCTGAAAATAAGTTTAATAACACCTTTACTCAGGTAAATGCTCGGATGTACTGTTGCCTATTATACAACTTAAATACCAACATCGTGTAAGCACTTACATTATTGTTTATGAAAATATATAAAGACCCTATACAATTACATGTTCCAATACTATTGATTGCATATTTGCAAATCGTGTCCAATCTGCTCATTTTTTATATATTACATTTTGCTCAGTGTAGAATTATCTCGGTTATAGACATTAAAATGTCGCTTGTTGCAGTTTTCTAACTAAAGCTTTACTACTGTTTTGCTAATGTATATGAGGTATGCAGATAGTTTAATTGTTAATATTTAGCGTTATAAGCATATACCAAAATAACAGATAATTTTTATTGGATGATCCGCCAAAATTGAACAAAATACGTTGCAAATAGGAAAACTCTTACTTGGTATCTTTTTGTGTACTCCAAATAAAATAAAATGCAAATTAAGTTTTCTGAATAAAGAAGATAGGAAATCAGAAAAATGTTAAAACTAAAATTCGAGTTTATAATTTGGGAACGCCCTAGCATGTTAAGTAAACATAAAACACGCTTTCCTGACATATTAATGATGAAAATTGTAGCAAATGTGTATTGACAGAATAACAAAGGAGAATTTATTTTTGGTTTGTAATAATAAATAAAGTAAAGAGAATAGTTATACAAAACAACAAAACTAATAAAGCTGTATTTACCCGTGAAAATACAAAACACGAAGCTAATTTTAAAGGAAACCAGACGGCACACAATCTATCAACAGTCCAACTGACAAGCTATAATTGGAATACACAGTCGTGGCGCTGCCTATATATTGCAAAACCCAACAAACAGAGGTCCAGTTATAATCAATTGCGTCGAGATTTCGAACTACAACGACTATGAAATGATTTACGCTCAATTCAAGGATATACAGAGATGTCATATTATGAACGACCAATTCTAGTGCCAAAGTGTTGGGTAGAAATCCTGGAATATTCGTAAAGTAATAGTAATATTGGTGTATCATTAAATACACGTTCTTTTCATAAATATTGTCAAAATCCTGCCATCTTGTCGATGCAGTTACTATCTGGCATTATAGTGACGGAAATAATTTATAATTAAAGTTAGTATGATTTTACAAGTGATATTCACTAGTTTGCATAGAAAAAACGAATTATGAAGAACCGTAATGCCTTCACGTTGAAAAGTACGTACATAAGTAACTATACACGTGCATACGTGCATATATAAGTACGAAAACACTGATAGGGTGAACACTGCATGCCCCAATTATTTAATACGAGCAGGGGACATACACATATATGTTTGAAAGCTCGACAAACTATTTTTCATGTTAATTATAAAGTCATTTTAACATTTGGTTTGTGATTTATTTGCATAATTGCGTCATTATTTTATACGGTAAACTTACATTTAAATTAGAATTTCAAAAAGTATTACATAGAAATAAATATTCAATGAACTATGTTTTTCTTCTTCTGTGTTGTTATCAGCGATCCATAAAAATATATACATGAATTGCACGCGTGTGTGTTCTGCATCGATGCATATTTTGAAGTGATATTCCTAAGACTACAAAGGACCAATTGCAGGACTTACCCCATAGATGCAATAACGTGGATATTTGAACATTAAAGTAATCATTTTAAATCATCGTTCAAACTTAAAAAAATTCGTTTATATCATTAATATACATTAGCTTTATAATGGGAATTAAAACTACACGTAAGGCTTTAACAAATTACTATTACCGCTAATATAATTGTAACTATATAGAGAAGTTAACGATCACGCGAATAAATGTAAAATTTTCGATATCACTGTCTAGGTTTTAGGTAATACAATAATTGGAAACCGGACTGGCAACTGTCAGATTACCTGACGATTTATTTAGCAGTATGTTGGGTAGTGTGTAACACAGGTTAGTTCAAATGACTATCAGATACCGATTTAGCATTTGTTAACTGGGCAATTGAGGATTTGTTAAGGGTTATGAGTCGTTTGGTTATAGCCAATAATTTATGTATTTTGTCCTTTAGTTTTATGATACAACTTGACGGAAAGCTATTTTATTAAAGAAAACTTTATTTAGAATTAAATTGATAAGTTTAAATTGCTATTACTGATTTTAAGAAATATGATTTGAACTGGTAAATATGTCTATGTAAGTAAATAAGGTATACATGACGTAAGACCACTGATATGTAAATAAAATGATAAACGATGAAGAATATTATGTGCCTGATGACTTGTTACGGTAGGCTTGTGCTTGTTTTTTTTTGTATACTTTTATCATTATAACTCGTCTTAACAGCATAGCCAAAGATTGAATGCTAATGACAAATAACAAGCAAGTCAATTCTAAAAAGAAGGAAGAGAAGCGAACATTAACTATTTATCAAAATATCCAGAAGGCCAAAAGCCCAAGTGGACAACGTAGGCTTACAGTGTTTACACAGTAAATATTTTATATAAGATATAAAGTAATAATAAATTATATTGCAGAACAGCATATACAAGCTACAATAAATATCGCAGAACGCGATACCGAAGCGAGATAATTAATATACATGCCATAGTTACATACCATTTATTACATAAATATTGATGATTGTTATTTAAATGTATTTGTCATGAAATGTAGTAGGTACTAAGATATTTTGTATTTTGTATTTAACATAAGCCCTAGACATGATACATTTACGAAACGAAAATATGTTAGTACAAAAATTCAGTCAACTGAATCATTTGTGTAAGAATTTAGTATAAAACAGTACATAACAATACGTAAATGCCAATCACATAATACTTAAACAGTATTACATGATTATTTTAGCTACTTATTTGTATTATAGTAATACAGTAGATACAGTAGATACCCGTACATGAATATATCAAAGCATTAGCCCTTGCTTGCTACCTATACCAAACGAAAATGTAGGCAGTCCAAAGGCTCGGTTAAAAGTAACAACATTAAGACCAGATTTTAAGTACAAGTGATAATCTGACATGATTTAAAAGAAATGCATTGGAATGACGTTGGCGACAATAAACATTACATAAGCCATATACAAACTACCTACAGTAAACATAGGCAATCCAAAGGCTATGTTTAAGGTAACACATTTTAAAATAAAAGGGGACCAATCTGACATAATAACTGTAATTAAACATACATTGAAAAGACGTTGGAGACATAAAACAAAACATAGACTCCATACACAAATTCCTCAGAGAAGCGAAAATATAGGCAGTCCAATGGCTTGTTAAAGTAATAAATAAAAGGCATGCTTAGAAAGTTATGGACAGTGCATTTGATAATGTAATATATATACACATACAATATATCAGTACGGTACATATGCATTACTGGACCTAATATAAATATATATATGCATGATACATATTTATATATATAACAACTTAATCTTTGTAACAAATGCTTATTTCCGGTCGTTAGAAGTTCTATAAATGTGTGCATTTTAGGTCTGTGTCTATAATAAAATGGTATATACTGAGCTCTTAAATCTGAATATAACCTACATTCTAAAACAAAATGAAAGTATTACAAAGATTACACATTCTTTCGTTAAGCGGTACAGGAGAAGGTTTAACCCATCTTCCACTTTCTATATGCAATCTATGTGACGATAATCTTAATTTAGAAAAACTAATTCGAAATTGTTTAAACAGTGCACACATCTAAATAAGGCTGAAATTAAAACAAAAAAGCAATATTTGTATAAAGGTTTGCTCTGCTTGAGTTGCACAATCTCTCATATCAGCTTTGAATAAAATTATCATTTAATCTTTGTTTAACACGTCAAATGACCTTATCATTTCCAATATCTTGAAAAAGCCATACCTCGAGAAAACCTAGGGTGCAAAGAAGGTCTTTAACCCATTAATGCCTAGCATCTCATTTTTGGGATGCTGATTATTTCTGGCCGATATCTATACTAGATGGTCATTGTTGTTAATAAACATTCACAAACATGTACTTATGACAATTGTTATCACCCTAATACCAGTTAATTGTATGTAGTGTGAACCTTTCTTGGCATTTTACACAGAAGTATCATTGAAACAGGTGGGAAAAGTGAATTCTGGAAAATATTTTTAAAAAATGTTAGTTTCAATTGATTTATTTTAAGGTCATGTTTTAACATGTTCATATTAAAAGTCATTTTGGCAATGTTTTATCATTGTTTTATACTATAATATTTATACATTGTTATTATTTCATATTTTTCCTTACTAAAAGCATCGTACAAGGTATAGCCCCAATTTGGGATGCTAATCTCGAGAGGGCGGTGCATTACTTTTTAACATATTATGTTAATAAAGCGTGATTAATCCATGAATGGTGTGTTTAATTAACAGTTCACTGAAGTACTGCTGTACAAACATATGTAAATGTTATAATAAATATCTACACATTGTATAATTGTATAAAAAATATAATAAATATGTACTTTATCTAACTGGAATCACAATAACAGAATACACTCTACACGAAAAACGGGAATTGGGGGTACAGGAACAGTGTAAGCAAAAAGGACTGAAAAAAAAGCCTGAATAACCACATGAAAAGTGTGTCTACAACTATGACAATCATTCTTTATTACTAAAATGCTAATAATACTGTGTACATTGAGCAAACTGATTTTCACTGAGCCATTTTTTTTCAGTATTTACAGTAAGTTTCCAGCGTAGACAATATTCTTGCAATAAAGCCTTTTTGAAATTCGTCTGCTTAATTACCGAAAATAACCATGTCGTCAGCATAAAGTAAAAGAACATTTTTAAAAGAGTCAACGGCAATATCCTCTATTCCTTTACTATAAAATTCCGATTCTAAGTCATATAAATACATCGAAAATAAAACAGGAGACAGACAATCGCCTGTCTAAGTTCGATCATGCATTCATAACTATCACTTAATACGTTACAATATTAAAATTTTGACTTAATTGCATTATACATCGACCTCACCATATCTAGAATATGACCACGTATACCTGATTTTATTAATTTATACCACAAATTATCTCGTACAATGTAGTCAAACACCTTAGTAAAATCTATAAAAGCACAATACAATTGTTTACCTTGATTAAAAATATTAATTAGTTCATTTAACACAAAAATATTATCAACCGTGCTCATTTGAGACCTACATCCCGCCTGGGCCTCTATATTAACACAATAAGTTTCTGCCCAATCAGACAATCTATTATTTAATATTTTAGTTAATAATTTTCCCAAAGTGCTCAGCAATGTAATACCTCTACAATTGTTCACTTCGTTTAGACTGCCTTTCTTGTGTAGAGGAATAACTAGGCCATCTGACCATGCCGAAGGAAAATACCCTATGGTAAATATTTTATTAAACAGCGTATGTAAATATGGTGTAAGTATACCTTTTCAATGTATAAAAAATTTATTTAAATATAAAGCAGGACCGGCACTCTTATTTGAACTTATTTCTTTAAAAACTTTATGAATTTCCTCTGTTAATATTGGCACATTTAATTCATCAAACATAAAACAAAACTCATTTTGTTCATACTTTTCCATAAAATGCATAACATCTTCATCAGGATTAAAAAGCAAGCTACCCGGATTATTAACGCTTTAAAAGTAAATAAGAAATTAATCCATGGTAATGTTTAATTTTTGTAAGCCAGCGGTCAGTTTTAACATTTTCCAATACAATTTTGCATTTTTTGAATCTTGCATCTAACTATTTCTTAGTTTGATTCTTATCATATTCTAGTTTAGCCTGTTTAATACATAGAGAATAACAAGTTACTGCCTGGTCTTGTGTAATATATATGGTGAGGCTTAGAATAATATAATTATTTTATTCGTGCCGAACCTGATATATTACACAAGACCAGGCAGTAACCTGTTTTTTTATTTATCATACCACATTTTTCGTAAAATATCACCAAACGAGCTGATTTATATATATTACAAAAACTAAGGGCGGCGCTAATTTTGCTGAGCCGACTTGTACACGTTAACGTAGATGTAATTATGGATTTCTCAAAGTTAACTGAATAATACCTTATTATTAACATTTCGTAATGATAAATGAACTGTTTTCACTATGAACACATAGATAACACGCATGCTCATTCATCAAATACTGAAAATGCGAACTGAAATGGATTGCAACGATCAATTTTATCTGAGAACACACAACGCCGAATTGTTTGGAGACGCCATTTTGGAGTTGTGTATTGACATTGACATTTCCAAGATCTTGTCAATATTGACAGTTTTTGACTATAGTGTGTTCAATTTTTGGTAATAATGTTTTTGGTTCAACATAAACTGATGCTGTGTAGTGACTTTTAGTGCATTTATTATGAATGTATGGAAATAATTGTTTATGGATGATATATTGTGTTCCATATCACTACCAAAGTGCGGGTTTATGTGAATATTTAAAAAATAACGTGTTTGTGATTTATGACGATTAAAAATAATAATCAAATTGTTGTTTTTTTTTAATCTTATATATTTTTACTGAAACTGTTGACTGTATAGTTTTTCCCGAATAATATGACGTACCTTCAAACATTGACTGATATAAACGGTACTGACCTGATATAAAAAAATATATCAGGCACCTTTGTATCAGGCCGATATCAGCATAGTGGTGTGATAAAATTGTTATATTCAGTTTTACTGTGACTAATAACCGCCGAATTTCATCTGTACTATTTTGTCTATATAAATTTAGATGCTTGAAAAACTCTTTCTCTTTTCTGAACATGCAGAGGTAAACCATATTGTGTTTAAACTTGAAGAAGTGTAGTTTTTAATCTGTAATTTGTTTTTACATTTAAATAAAGGGGAAACAACTCCATCAATAATATCACTAAACTGTGAAATACATGAATCAATATTTTGTGCAGAGCTGCAACAACTAACACCATGATCCCATGCATTCATTTGATCAATAACATTAGTGGAGGATACAATTTCTATGAAACTATCCTGGTGATCACTATTCCAAACGTATCTATGCGAATGTTTCTGATTACGACCAACGTAACTATTATTAGTATCGGGCTGGTTAAGTATAAAAGAAAAATCTAGCAAACAATGATCAGATAAAATATTTGGATAATGCACACAAAATTGATTAATGTAATGTAAAATAAATATATAGTAGTAAACACATAATCAACCACAGTTGATCCAGATCTACCAACGTACGTGTATTTACCGGGTATTTCCTTATCAAATCGATCATAAATTATTAATCCGACCTTTATATTTCGAGTAGCGTCCAATACATACAACGGGTATATAGTCGTCGGGGAAAAAAAACAACGATATTATAAATATGTTCATTGTCAACAAAATCAGGCAATTCTGAAGTATGCGAGTTCAAGTCACCAAAACAATTAAATTAAGCTCTCTGTCATGTTTATATTCAAGATCATAAATTCTAATAATCTATCAAATGTATGATTTTCTATTACACCTTGGCAATAACTTCCTTCCGGAACAACATAACACAAACAAATATACAAATCGTCACATAAACCAACTGTTGGTGCCTCAATTTTCACACTGATAATATCATCATTGGACTTAAAAACCAATGTGTGTTTAACTAAAAATTCATTTCTACTATAAACAATTATGCCACCTGAGGCTCTTTAACTGGTTTTCAAGTTTTCATATCGGTTTGACTCAAAATATTCAAATCCGTCAAACTGTAAATCAGTAAAATCGTGTGCTCATGCTCAGTTAAAAGCACTATATCGTGACAGTTTAAAACCCTTATAAATGAAACAGAGTGAAGTTTATTTTTTCTGCGGGTAGAAATTCCTTGAATATTTAATAACGCACACCGCAAATTGGCCTTCCCAACACTGTCCTTGTTTTTGACACGACACGGTTGACCTTACTGTATTTCCAGCTGATTTACACCCACGCACTGTTTTGAGTCAGCTGACTTCAAGTTAGTGTACTGGCTGTTTCGTGGATGATACTTTATCCAGACCCGACTGAAATTTAGACCAACATTTTTCGCTCGTTTGCATTTGCATATGTTTTTTGGCATGGCGGTATGTGATATTCAGAACTGGATTAACGTCTGTGTTTATATTATGTCGTGTAAAAGATATCAAACAGCGTGTTTCATAAATGATGTGAACAATGAAATATCTGACCATGTCATATATAGAAGAGTCCTATATTGCTTCGCGAACACGAAATTTCGATCTAGCAAACCTTGATTTTAAATATAAATGCGATTAAGAGAAATTGGTACTATATTCATCCTATACAGAAGTTTGTGATA
Source organism: Congeria kusceri (assembly GCA_027627225.1). Taxonomy (NCBI): domain Eukaryota; kingdom Metazoa; phylum Mollusca; class Bivalvia; order Myida; family Dreissenidae; genus Congeria; species Congeria kusceri. The sequence goes on along the minus strand of CM051024.1, from coordinate 54,352,144 downwards.
ACATAGTGTGCTTGGATTCAACGCGTTATGATTGTTATTTTGTTTGTATATGTACCTTTTTAGCTTGACGTCACAATGTATACATTATTTCTGTGTGACTTACACATGCTTTGAATTTCTTTCATCGTTACACATTTGGTCGTTTTAAATAGTGGATAAGTAGCTTTAACTTCTTTGCGTTTTAAAATTATGACGTCATCGGTAGCATTACAAGTTTCTGGATTATGTCATCATTTAAATAGTTTTACTGTGTGAGTGATGTAGCGTAAGGTTATCTAGGATATATCGTGCCCTTTTATTTAATATTTGACAGCATTTCCGATTTAAACACTGGTTTTAACAACCATTATAAATGGACAACGAAATTTGTTACTCCGAATATTGAGGTCTATTCGTTTAACTTCACAAAAATATCTATTCAAATACGGTAAATGAATTAGCAGAAAGACTGTTGAAACTTGAATTAACAGGATTGTTGTTGTAGTTGTTCAGCTTTTTTTGCAATTTCGTGGTTTGATGTCATGATAACTAAGCCTTCCTCAAGTCGTTTTTGCGATGTGAATGACAACAACGGCGGTACATGCAACAATAACAGCATAGTACAGTAAGCGGTATACTGACATAATGCAATGCTTCTGCAATTATCAAAACTGTAGCAGGAATATAGAGAGAACAAAATGTATGTTCTTGGACCCAATAGCAATCGTTTGAATATGCATGGGGACGTTGCATTTTTTATACAATCACAATAAGACAAACACAGTTTATATATGAATATATTGTTAATGAGCGTATATAAATATATGCAATATTTAAACATATCAAACGTTTGTTGTTAAAGTTGCTTAACGGTAATAACTGAAAACTTATTAGAAGTTGTGGTGTTTTAACGTTCAATATGCCAGTGGGTAGAACTTGCGTGCAATTTGATGGTCAAATTTAACAAGAGAATCTTTAAAAAGATATTCGGCGTATATGGTTAATCTGACAGTGAATATAGGGATTTACCTGTTTACATAAATAGATATAAAACTGACAAATGTGTAACCTAGTTGTGTGTGTTTTCACCAATGTTTCACTTATCCGTGGCATGACGGACTATATTTGAACGGCACACTAACAAAATCATACTAGCCTCTATATACTCCTCATAATATATGATTGTATATTGTTACTTTATTTTTGTTTGTGGCATTAAAATAACAATGCCTGATCTTCAGTTTCTTCAGAATTAAAAGTATACTCAAGAGAAAGATAAAATAATGCGTAGAAATTAATAATATTAACACATAGCGTATCGGTACACATATACGCCACTGAAGGCATTTTATTAGCTCTTACATTTCTTTCACAAGTGCAAATGTTCTAAAAACTAAGAAGAAACATGGAAATTCCACAACCATTTTTATTTCGAACGAAATGCATAAAAGTCAGCACACACAAATAATTTTTTAGTAAAGGTGATCTTAACCTTGACCATACCAACCGCATGTGCAATCCCAAGCGATGGCAAGACATAAGGTATCTTCATATGAAGTTTCATTAAAATATATCAATGTCTTCTCAAGCTATTTGTATTCTTTATGTGTTCGTACTATTTGAAATAATAAAAACATAATATCATAAGTAATAAGATATTGTAGACAAAAATAAACAAATTATATTATATATGAAATAATTTTTACAGAATACACAATAAAATGATGCGTACAATATATGTACAATATGTGTTGCAAATATTGCACTTCACTAGTTTTGGGTAAATAAACATAAATGTAATTTGAAAGCAAAAGTTTAAATATGCAAAGGATAGTAAAACATGTAATTAGGCCACAGTGCATTACCAGTATAATCTTTTGAGTGTACACAACTATTATGATAAAGTATTGCATATTTTGGGGTTTATTGTATCAATAATCGTACAACTGATCATTTTGGAATTCACAGTCCTGGCAATTTTTTCGTTTTTTAATTTTTCATGCTAATTGTAGACTTTTCTTTAGCCCTTTAATAGTTGGGATTTTACAGGAATGTTTACATCTAAAAATAATTATACATTTTAATTTATGGAAACAAAATGTTAATAGGGTTCATGTTTTCATTTCAAAGTCCAAGAGGTATGCCCTGACAAGAGAGAGTATGCAAATGTATCTGATTTGAATTCATTTCATTTTTACATGGTTAACAACTGATTGGAAATGTTCACACTCCCAGAAAAGGTGAATAAAGTTTCCTCATTTGTCTTACAAAAGCAGCATATGTTATCAGTTACAATTTTCATTTTATGTAGCGGAGTTCCTAAAATTCTATGTACAATTCTAGTCTAAAACCATTGTATATATGTATAATCCGCAACATCCAACGAAAGTATACGAAATTTTTTGATATTTTTTTAATTTAAGATATACAGTATGTTGACTCAGATACGAATAGTATTATTGTTTGTAATAAATTACACCATGGTTCAACATGTGATGAGTGTTTAATGAAGTATAATTGTGCCGAGTTAAATGCATTCATTAAAACAGATGCTTAGATGAGCCGTTAAAACAAAACTTGGTGATCCATGTATGACATATTTATTTCTTTTTTCATTAATTCCAGTGTGTTCCATATACCAAAAACATACGTATATTTGTTTCTGATTCTCTTTATTCGTTGGATATTCTTATAAAACAAACGATTTTTGACGATGTTCTCACATATGCACGTTATTCATAATGATGATGACTTCACGTCACAAAAACAACAGCACTAAACGACAACAAAAACAAAAACAACATATTATAGCAATACACGTTATTATCAGTATAGTTTTGTTTCATATTCTTGCCATATATAAAAGGTTGTTAATATATGTATATATTTTTTCTAAAATGTTTCTTTTTGCAATTTCAGATATTTTCAACCTGGTCTGCTCATCTTCTGGCAAATATACAATTGCATTTTGTGTCAAATATTTATTATCTAGCGTATGGTTTCAAACTAGGTAGTAAACCTGTAACTTAAATGTTGAAATCTTCCAATACGGATTTGGCCAAAACTATTTTTCTTCGTACAAAGAAAAAAATTAAATAAAGCAGTGTTAGTTATTGTAACTATTTCGTAATAAAATACATTGAAAACGTGTTGCTATTAGAAAATAAAAGTGTAAACCATGTCAACTGTTTATCAACACAGATACTGTATACATGTATGTTGACCTGTCTGAATCGGAATACCCGTACACATGCGTATTGTATTTCTTAGCATGTATGGTTAAATACTGACGGTAAGAAACTTACATATCCGAATAGGTTCCACTAAATCCAAAGTTTAATTTCGTGCCAAGGTCATACATACTATAAACAATACTTTTTTCAGAAAAAAATTGTTTCAAATTATTTTACATTATGGTAATTCTATGTTTGTGTCAATATTTTTAAAACATTGTTAATTTCAAGCGGACTCTGTGCCTTTAAGTACAAAAAAAATTAGATCTAGAAAAAGAACAAGCTTAATTTCCGCAAATGTTAAACAAATGAACAAACTGTAAATCATAAAACCGAGTAATTTTCTCTTTGTTTAAGGAGGCCCGGATAATGGAGCGCAGTAGCTTCGGTATTAACAAGTTGATGATAATTCGAGCATAGGCATTCCGACAAATCGCACAGGTCAATGCTGATGATCAGTATGATAATGATGGTATTTTACGACGTGACATATACAATAGACACAGAAAGTCAGCGTACATCATAATGTTACCCATATGGAATTTAACTACTGAGGTGGTATCTACAGTAAGTATCGCATGCATTATGTTCCGTTATGAGATTTCATTCACATTGTGCATGAACCTCATTTGATTTACACATGCACATTATTATTATTTCATATTTAGCACTCACTAGTTTGTTGTTTGGAAGTATGCTTGTAGATATCAACGTGTTGCAAGATGACTATTAAATACCCCTTGGAGAACCCCAAGCTGACTACGTCAAAGATAGCATATTACAATGCCTGCATAGTCAGCACCCCCCTATGCCAAGAAAGGCCGGAAACTGAACAGTTTCTACATGCAATGTGATCAGCTGTAAGACAAAGTGCCCAACGCACAGGCCCTTGCCCGCGCTTCCTCCCAACAATGAACACGCAGCTCTGACAACGCAGACTGCGCTGGTTTGGCTACATACGCCGTATGGTAAACGGTCGGATCCCCAAGTACATCATCTATAGTGAAATCGCACCCGGCAAAAGACCCCAAGGCCGCCCCCAGCTGAAATATGAAGATGCCTGCACGCGCGACATGAATGCTCTGGACATCAACACGCAGACCTGGGAGGACAACGCAGAAAACCGCAGTAGCTTGCGCCGCTTGCTCAATAAACAGTTAAAGACGAGTGAGGAGAAGATCTTGAACCTGGCAGAAGAGAGCTCCCGAACAGCCCCCACGACTAACTGCCAATGCACTTTGTGCAACGCTCTCACATTGGTCACCGACGAAGCTGTTCTAATCGATACACAACTAACTCTTAGGGCGCAATATATATGGTGGACAAACGACCGAAGGACCTGTATGGGAGTGAATCCAGAACAACGGACGCCAAATCAAATGACGTATTTGAATTGGGAATAATATAATATATCAAAAATATAAATAAATGCTTTTAATGAATTCATCAAATATGCTAAAATATTGGCGTTATTTATTGAATATTCGCCCACTATTCATTTATTTATATTTATTGATTTCTTACAGGTCTAATACAAAGTATGAAAAGTCGGTCTTTGGCACTAACATGTAAAAGTTCTATAAGTGGCTTATGTTTCAATGCAAAATTGCAAACGTATGTAGTCCTGAATTAATTAAGACGTTTCAGTGCGAAACAAGTCAGGTTTAAATACGTCGCCTACACTTATTGACACCAACGTCAAAATGCAAATACACGATCTAGTTCAAAACAACAACGATTGAAAACTTTTAACTAAATTACTTTCTACCTTAGTATTTACGTTTTTTTCTTAACGTTACGACACAGAGTTACTTGAACATTTGTAACTCAAACATTATGTCAAAAATTACAAATACAGTCATTGAAGGAATTCCGAATCACTGGTAGTTAGGGTCACTTTAAGCTTAATGGTTCTGAAAATAATTGCAACCCTCCCATTTCGATTTTTGTTAACTGGTATTTGAACAGCAATACATTTGCAGTAAATTACCAAAGTTTCAACTCCGTATGCTGATCAATGACCGAAACGGGGTTTTATGAGTAATATATATGTTGAAAAATATACCTGAACACCGATTGCAGAAACTAGGGTAAGGTTTATTTATCGCAATAAAACATCGAACATATCTAGTAAATGGGCACATTTATGGTCAGTTGGTCAATAAATATATATTCTTTGTACTGTATACATAGTAAAACCCTGCTAGCCATATTACTTCAGACAACAACGGTAACATCAACACATGTGTATTAGGGTGTTTCGGGTCACTGGAACGGTCCTCATTGTTTACAGGGGATATATCAAGACATTTCTAATGTACATGCTTTATGGAATTTTTCCATGGGCAGTTTGGGTCAGTTGACTTATGCACAATGTATGCCAATTATTAACTGACTAGTAGTTATTGTTTGTTATACAAATAAGGGGATATTATAGGTATGCATCTGATAGGTTTGATTTACCATTCTATACGTTTAAAGTAATATAGTAGCTTTCCGTGGCATTTTACTGGCAGACTGAAGACTTGTGTCAGCCATGAGGCGAAGCAAAGACACCATTCAATGCTTGAATGTGTTCAGATAGTTGATCTCAATTATATCATTCTTACAGCTGATCAATGTATGCAAGAAAGTGTATATGTGTATATTATATGTTTTCAAAAGCTGCCAGATTGTTTAATATACTGTCTTTTAAATAGAAGCAGGGACTGGGAGTTCCATATTTAGAATGTTGTTTATACTTTTATATACAATGATCTAGTGCCCTTCAGATATTAGTCTAGGGTACCATTCAACTTTATGATTACATTTGACATGCCATGTATATGCTGTACTGTATATATGTTACCATTGGAACGATGCTATATCTTATATCATGTATTCTTATACTATCATTATGTGTTTTTACTGGTGAAACATAGATGCTTATACTCTATGTACAAATATTATTGCATTGCGTACGTGAATGCGCTTTGGATTGTTTATCACATCTCGGTTAATGTACAGATTTATTTTCGTAATTCTCGGAGTTTTGTTTTACTTTTACATTTAAGTTTACTAGTCAAAGGCATTTGCCAACGTTGATATGTTATTTAAAAAAATGTGTTGCATTCAAACATCTGAATGGCCATGAAGGTTATTTATCTTTGTGCCTGTACATATATTGACCCACATCCAACATGAAATATAAATAGGATGGCAAACTTCGAAAAATCTTCAATATGCCTTAACTATTATATTGTGATTTATATGTTGTCCGGTTCCAGAAATGAAAATATCTACCTTGTGGTGCTGTTTGACTACTAAAAAGTCAGCTTGACAGTTAAGAATGGTTTTAAAACAAACACTTTGAAGAAACTATAGTTGAAGTGGCAAGTGACCCGGAACACACGTACTTGATTCGGAACCCCCGCAATCAGTGCATACAGTTCAGCACAATACTTAACAATAATATTTAATGCTATCAAATGTTTCCAACATGCATATTGATGCTGAGATATTATTGTAACAGTTTTAATAGGTTTACGTGATTTTAAGTTCATTTATAATGAAGAAAGTGCTTTTGTCGTTAGAGACCTGGAACTACCCAATACATAGTACATGCCAAATCGTATTTGACAGTACGGGATTGACGGAAATTTCTGTTGGTAGCGTACGGACTGCCAATAGTGGCCATTAGTGAACAACACCAATGCGATAGTTATGTACATCATTGTTCTTTGATTATTACGTACACATCGCATGTTTACTATCAGCTACTAGTTATTATAACTAATCATGGATGACAACACCTAGAATACATAGGATGCATTAAGAGTTCAACTGTATTCAAAACTCTCTATTAACTACGAATATAAAGGATTTACGCCTTATTTGATATAAGCTAAACCCCATATGATTGAATTGGCTTACATACATTGTTTAGACAGCAAATATATTTAATTATAGTATTTAAAAAATCAAATTAATTAATAAATAAAGTGTATGCAAGTAAAGTGGAACTTTTAATATTCTACATTATCACAGTCACCTTTTTGCGTGGTTAATTGTGATTAAGGGCTGCCCTACGTTTTAAATAATAATATATAATTTACGTGCCTGTTAATGTGATAAAACGTTTCCCTTAATGCTGATTTATACTGATTGATAGACATTGCAGACATCCGTTTCAGTAAAAAAATCATAAGCAAATGATACATTCACTGTTGTTTGTATTTCGTGTATTGTGTCATTTGCTAGTTGCGCAGAGCGAACAATCAAATGCGAAGTAGGTTAAGGTGAAGTGATATGTAAGCCGCTGTCGTCGTAAATTCAGAGCCGCTGCGCATTCTTAGTTAAACTTTAAAGTCATTTCATCGCAACATTTACATGATGTTTTCTTTTCTAAGTTGGACCTCACTTTGTTTATAGAAGGAATAAGTTATGTGATTCGCATTTCTTTTTTATTTTAGAATGAATTAATATTGTTTTATAAAATGTGTTGTTTTTTTCATTATAACTGTGTCGACTTATGGTTACATCTCGGCACCAATAAAACGTATATATAGAAGAATCATTATTTTACCACATATAGAGTTAAAACGACTAATTACATTTATTATATTTTTATGTGCTATTTATGGCGAATACCATAAATTAATAGTAAAATTAATAATTGCAAACAGATTTCTCTATATAATACGAGTACATTTAACAACCAATCGTTTCTATAGACACATAATATGGAACTGTTAAAGTAAACAATAGTAATGACTGAAATAACCAATTAAACCCTGGTCACACATAGCCTGTCACCAACTAAAGACCAACTCCAAACCATCAACAACGTGGATGCTGACGTTCTTTAAAAGGTTTTTAACAGGTTGTTGGAGGTCGGCGGCTGGTTGTCGATGGTCGCCGACTGGTCTTCAGACCCATTTTGGTCGCAGATGGTCTTCGATGTTGCATCAAAGAACTTCTGTCGAGAAAAATCATAGAACTGAATTAAATATCGAATAATTCTAATTCCGCCCACCGAGCATCAACAACCAGTCGCCAACCAATCGCCAATTAGTCGCCAACCAATCGCCAACTAGTCGCCAACCAATTGCTTAATAGTCGACAGTCAGTCGTTGATGGTTGTTGATGGTCAGAAGACGATCGCCGACTATTCGTACGACCGGTCGCCGACTAGTCCTTGATCAATCGCCGACCAGTCTCCGACTAAAATTCCATTGCTTTTCTCTGGATTTTGGTCGCTAGAGGTTGTCATTTGTCGAAGCAAATTTTAGTTGTTGGTGGTCGGTAATCGGTCGGCGACATATGTGTGACCGAGGCTTTAATGATATCGATTACAGTAACGATAGTTGCATTTGCATACATTTTTTATTAATTACTATCTATATATAATACCACTAGTTTTATGAAAGCGTTGCGGGTTTTTTTTTAATAGCTGTTTTTCTCATGTATTGCGTAAATTAATGATTTGCCAACTGCCACTTTCTTATATAACAATGGAATATATGTTACCCAGTGGTACTTGGTCGTTACTTTATTCGTGGTATCTTTTCCAACTACGTGTTAGATGAATAAATATATTTTAATTTACTATTATTAATAATATATGCAACAAAATGTTATATTAGATGCTAGAATGATGTGTTTACCAAGTTGCTACGCGCAAATGTAAAGTCATATAATTATTTTCTTTTAAGTAATTCATCATACAAAGGTTTGTATTTTACTTCATTATTTTTGTATGCACCTTGTGGACATGGATATTATCATTCACCAGTATATTAACCCTTGTTGTGATGGCTGTCTAATGGCCAATGATACCCCTCACTGCTGAATTAATACACACTGAAGCTGACTGTACTCATATACCAGCACATTTTATGAAAAAAAATCTTTACCATGATATTAAAACTATACTAGAAATTAATTAATAAACTTTATTGTATATGTTTATTTACATAATGAATCATATTTTGTTGAATAATCTATACTTCATCATGTTGACAATGAAATGTATTGACAAGGTTTCTCACAATTTTTGTTTTTAACATTTTCAGAATATAAGTCTGATTATTTTTGCATCTTTTTGATATTTGAGTATCCAGGCTAATAATTTACAAACACAAGCCTAAACTTGCTAGAAGATCTCGCTTGTTTCGCTAATTTGTACCAGATATGTAATACAAATAGGCTATAAACAATGGACAAGGTGTCCAGACACCAATTGTTAAGCTTATCAGTAACAGGATGCCTGTATGTGGTGTGTTGCTCTGGTGTATTCAGTGCCTGCTGAAAGGAGATATATCCAGCAACGCTATCATAGTGAGAGAAGAAAAAACAGAGATATATCCCCGGCTTAGCATTTAAAGGGTTGAACAATGTGTAATAGGCAGATATGCTTATTTTGTGTCAGTCTCACGCGATGCATTTTGGGTTATTGCAATATTATTTAAAATGTTCGGTTTTGTCATGTGTGTGGATTAACATAAATAGCCTGTTTGAAAATAGTATGTTTTATTATGAAAACATTAAAACAAACACCAACTTTAAGCTTTGCTGATAGTATCCACATCATACTCCAAGAAATATGTCATTTTGAAGGTGTTGGTTGTAAAGCTGTATCTGACATAGAATTACCAAACGTAGAAGCATACTTTGTTAGCAGTGCAGTACGACAAACGAGGAAGATACCGCTAGTTTCTCGTGTTTATGAATAAGTATTGTGTTGCACGTTGAATGAATATTCGCAATAAAATATGCATTACATATTTCACGTATAAGCAATACCATTATAATATGAATCCCATACTATTGTTAATAGTCGTTCATTTAAGTGTTTCATCATTGCAATCATACACTATCAGTATAACCTTATAAACTGTACATACTTGTGGATGGTAGTACCCACTGGAAAGCATCGCGCCTTTCCACTCAAAGTACGGGTTTAAAACTATAGCAATCTAAACTTGAAATAACCTTGTTCAATTTATTTTTATTACAACTAAGCCAGAAGCACGAGCATGGGACCATCTGAACAAACTAGTTATTACAGAATAAATAATAAATGTGCTTGTAATCGCACTAGGAATGCACGTGTTGTGGTCCAACTGTTGAACAGTAGACATTATACTGCTAGGAAACTTTCGACTTTAAGTAGTGTAAATTTTAAATGCAATACATAATCTTAGATGAAGACTGCAGCACTGGATATGAAATACAATAAAGTCAGAAATATGTTAAAATGAAATATGTGTGTAATTTGATTTTCATTGGATTAGTCACTGTGTGGGTCGAACAAAAACGCCCACTGTTCTTGTCAAAATCAGAAATTAAAAACAAATCGTTTGTTAATTTTGCTTTAGCGAATAAAATCGTGCATCTAGTTAACAGCTTTTCAGATACGCAGTACTTCTTAGATTTGTATTTGAATTATCAAAAATATCTCACAATATATATCTTAAAAAATTAAAATATTAAGCAATGTGCCATAGACATGCTGACTATAAGCCGAATTCCCAAATTAATTTATTACATACATGTTTCATTGAGAACAATTTCAGGTTTACTACTGCTGGAAATAAATGCGATGAATTTCAGTTAGCTAACGTAATAAAATAAAATAAAATACTTTCTAGATCACATTAAGTTTCAATACTACACAAAAAATAAATTATCTGCCACTGACTGTCGTGTAACGAGATTAGATATCGTTCGCGAAATTGTTGGAACAAGACATTGCCCAACTGCATTCTAAGTATTTGTGACTACAGCAGGTACTGCGTATGAAAGCTTCAACCTCGTTAACGGATATAAATATCAGCCCAATGGTATTGCCTTGTCATTCAGTTTAGGCAATATATAATAAAGGACTACAATATGATCATTAATCAGGGTCTGTTTTTAACGATTAGTACAGACATTGAAAACCAAGTAATCTTATATGGCTTTTGTTTACTAGTCGTATAAAGAAGGGCTGTTGATTCAAAAACATATGTACAGCGGAAATATCAGGGGTGTACATTGATTAAAATTACAAAATACATGTTTTCAACCATAAATTAGCAAAATAACCCAAAGCAACTTGACAAAAACTAAATTACAAACTGTATTAACAATAAATTAGTCAGTGTTTGCTAGATCGGTATTTCGAGTTTTTTTATTCTGTGTACGTTTCTGTTGAATATCCTTTGGTCGTATATTTCATTTTACAAAGCATTTTAGCAAAGGCAGTTCGATATCTTTTACACGACACAAAATAAACATAGAAGTTAATCCAGTTCTGAATTTTACATATCGCCATGCCCAAAAATGTATAAAGATGAAAACGAGCAAAGTCAGTTGGACTGTTTATTAAATTTCTATTGGGTCTGGGTAAAGTATCATACATGAAGCACCCAGTACATATGGTCATGTAAAACAACAAAAACAACTGCCACTGTTATCAGATATCAGGGTTATTGTAAATTTCCTTTGCTCTACTTTCCTTTTAGAATAGACGACTATGTTATTTGTCATTATCATTTGATTTTTTACTATGCTGCTTAAAGGAGATATTATTGCAATATTAAAAAGACAACAATACAGAGAGGTATCAGTACATAATATGCTATATCAACGTATAACCAGATAGTAGTAACAAACGTCGCAATTTTACAAATACGGTTGGAACCAGTTGGTGAATCATCAGCATAGAATCCCAAAATAAATTGAACTGCAAACAGAAAAGCAAAAATAAGCATTATTAAATGGGCCGCTTTAACCCGTGAAAATATAAACCACGACGATAATTTTAAAGTGAACCAAACGGTACATAATCTCTCCAAAGTCCAAAATACCAAAATATAAATAGAGAATGCAAGACCAGAGCAAATCAGTTATTGGAACGCACGACATCCATGAGACGTCCGGAAGAAGTGCGTGGATTGAAGATGCATAAATCTAAAACGAACTATACAGACTATCCAATAACTAATGGCTAAAACAATAACGTTCAATGACCTTGTATTGAATGGCTTTATATAAATTATAAATATCATCGCCAATAGATTTGTAACAAATCCTGGAATATTCGTTAAATAATAATAGTATAAAGTTCATAAAGTACACTTTTTGCCTCAAGTATGATTTCGAATGGCGAACCAAATGAAGGCAAGTGTGTTAAAGAAACTAAATATGTGCGATTACACCTTTCAGCTGTTTCTGTGGAAGAGGTTCCTACCATGTCACAAAGAGACCTGTTTGTCTCCAAGTTTGGCTCCTTTATAGGTTCATACATCATAAAGTCGGTAGCAGATTGTGAAAAGTGTATGCTACTGTTGTTCGATACATCTGGAGTGACTGTTCTGTGAAGATAATCCTTTGCCACAGGTATCTGGCTCGTTGCATGTGTTGGCATACCATAAACCACCACCAATGCGCATAATACTTTCACCAATGGTATTGCCATTTCTGAATATGTAAATAAGCAATTGCATGAATCCTATTTTCTTATAATGATTATGTTTAATATAAATATGTAATATAAAACGAACAGATACTGCCTGCAAAATAAATTCATAGCTAAATAAATAACTAAATAAATAAATAATTTAACAGCTAGATAAAAATTGCTAAATAAAAAGCTAAATAATAACATTGAATATATATTAAATTTAATATTATGAAAAAATATTAATTTCACTTACTAATGACTGGTTCATTAAATAATTAATTTCAATATATATAAAATATAAACACATAAGTAAATAAATAAGTAGATATGTAAATAAATAATATTATTTACATACATACATACATACATACATACATACATACATACATACATACATACATACATACATACATACATACATACATACATACATACATACATACATACATACATACATACATACATACATACATACATACATACATACATACATACATACATACATACATACATACATACATACATACATACATACATACATACATACATACATACATACATACATACATACATACATACATACATACATACATACATACATACATACATACATACATACATACATACATACATACATACATACATACATACATACATACATACATACATACATACATACATACATACATACATACATACATACATACATACATACATACATACATACATACATACATACATACATACATACATACATACATACATACATACATACATACATACATACATACATACAGACAGACAGACAGACAGACAGACAGACAGACAGACAGACAGACAGACAGACAGACAGACAGACAGACAGACAGACAGACAGACAGACAGACAGACAGACAGACAGACAGACAGACAGACAGACAGACAGACAGACAGACAGACAGACAGACAGACAGACAGACAGACAGACAGACAGACAGACAGACAGACAGACAGACAGACATACATACATACATACATACATACATACATACATACATACATACATACATACATACATACATACATACATACATACATACATACATACATACATACATTCATACATACATACATACATACATAGAAAATAATTTGCCTGGAATAATAATACAATGAAATACGAGGGGATTTTGAAATAATAAAAGATATCAAAAACTACTAAATAAGGGAATTTAACTTATTTGCTCTTTACATCAAATGGTGTACCATGCACGCAAACTTATATTATAAAAACCATTTATCAAAACAAATTTCAAATATAGCATTGGTATTTCTACAGAAAACTTTCAACTTTCTTAGCTATGTTAAATATATTTTAATACTTGTGATCTGCGTATGAACGTATGCTTTTAATTTTTTTTTTTTTTGATTCATGCTCCAATGTTGCTATCAACCGGTTCCCTTGTCTTCTACCGTTCGATTGTTTCATGATTTTAATGATAATCAGTACTGAGTTGTCCAGTGCTATAATTTATTATGTATTGATGTTCTACTACACACACATCACTTGAGATTTTGTATAATTAATATATTGATCATATGCTATTTGTGTTATATCAATATTATAAATTGCTTTATAAATCAAACATGAACGTATGGTACATTTTGCGAAAGTGTTGCTGTTTAATGTGTGCTATTGTGTTTAGTTAATGATCAACTTGTTATACAAATCGAAGTTGCATAGAATTAATTGCTCCATGTATCTTGTTTCTTGTAGAAGTAGTAGTGTTTTGTGTTAATGTTGCTTTTTTCTAATGAATGTCGTCATCCGTGTATTACATGTTCTACTACGTGTTTTCGAAAATGTCACAATGCAGACTCACGTTATCTAGCATGATAAACCAATAAAGAAGCACCGGGTAAGCGGTTTGCAAGAGAGTTCATGCTATATCTTTGTCTAGAAATAGCGTCACATGAACAACGTATTCACGGTTCATGTGATGCTGAACAATATATAAGCGTATTGGTATTATATGGATAGTATATCAAGCGATATAATGTTTGGTTAATTGTGAACTTTCCTAGCATGAAAAGACGATACTTTCCTTCCGTGCAGCACGAACGCGACTTTGCGACACTTATTTAACTGACATTGTTTTCCTGTTGACAAGAGTAGCAATTACGCCGATGGTGCTTTTCTTATTTTAACAGTTTCATATTTCTGTAAACAAACAGTCGTCATGGTATTTGGACACGTTACTTGACCTATATTGGTCATCTGGTACAAACGAATTTAGAAGGTGTTTTTTTCCCGTTGTCACCAACGATTTTAATTGAAAGTACGATGTTACACTATGCTACATGTACATGTAACGTGGTTGTCTACAGTTCATTAACTATTCCTAACAAATACACATTTTTCTATTTTTCTATGCGGAAACATAACACTATTGCATTTTGCAGACATAGAGTTTGGTTACAAATGCTACCATCGGTTCTGATGAATAGGAAACAAATTAGTGCGACTACTTTATTGTCGTTTTAGTATTACACTGCTTGTCATACATTACTAAAAAGTGTGCAACTGTGTTTTTGCAATATACAGCCACTCCATATCCAACCTTCCCAGAAAAACACTTGCAAATCAGTTTAAACACTCTTGAATTGCAGATAGATAGTAGTATTCACGGAGAATAATGTGCGTGTAATAAGTATGATATACTTTACAAGACAGCAGGTGTACAAAGGGTAAATTTCGAACAATTTAGTCGCATCGATATTACTGACAATAGGGTCTATTATTAAATTAATTATGTCATACAATTGTGTTATTGGTTTTGCACCAAATATATTGACCAATGAACAAATTATTAACAACTAGGAAGTTATAAACTTCATCAAGTAATATGTTTACCAAAGCTGAGGTTATCGTGACCGAAGCACATTGTTTTAAACGAGCAACAATGTTAACGGTTTGCTTCCTTTAAATGCATAAGCTTGAGTAATTGTACTATAACTTGAACACGAAACTGACCTTAAGATGTTAACAGCACAGAAACGCAACCGTATTACGTATTATGTGATGTATTATGTAGAAAATATATAAAGAGAAATACATAGAGCCCTTGCATGTTTTCTATGCATTTAACGTTCGTATATATAAACTTTTGAACACGCTTTTGGCTACCACAACATCGACATAAAACGAGAAACATGCGTAATCAAAACCATATGTGCATTAAGGGATTACGATTTATAGGTTTAGTGTTGTAATGGATATAATGGATTCATCTTTGAACCGTTCATGGTACGTTAGCTGGTGAATATATGTGATGTTTCTATTCTATAAGTAAACGTGTCTAATGACTGTTAATTGTTACAAACTGTAAATACGGTATGTATCTTGTTGGGTTGTTTTTAACATCAGTGATATTCAGTTTAAATAAGATATCTTTCTGTTAGTCTCTTACAAGCTTTGAGTATTTGAACAATATAAAACCGTTTGCAATTTTGTTATTGACAATTCGAATTCATAGGAACTAATTATTCTGAAAAGTGTGAGTATGATGCATATTTGTTTTAAGTAGATTATGGATAGTGAGCATGTTGTTCAATGTTAAAAAGTAATTGATAAAAGCTTTCAGCTTTTGAACTTAAGCTTTTGGATAATATACAACGGTTTGCCATTTTATTTATTAAATATTCCTATTTATAGGAACTAATTATTTTGAAAAGGGTCTGTAGGATGCATATTGCTTTTTAATTAGATTATGTACAGTAAGCATGTTGTTCAATGTTAATGATTTGTTTTAGAAATAATTGACTGGTAAGCGTTGGTTATTGCGGTAATTACCAACGGTTTGGAATTCCGATGCGTAGGAATTAAACCACTAGGGCGATAGCCCGAGTTGTTTGATAACAAGCATCGGAACTACAAACCGTTGGTTATTACCGCAATAACTAACGATATATTTCGATTCTAACATGATCTTATATAAAATTCGTCTGTATTTTTAAAGGTTATGAATGAGAACTATATTAATCTATACTCCGCCCATTTTCCGCAAAGCACATTCACTCGTGCGTTTCTGTGACGTCGGTAAATAACAATTCAAAATGACGTCAGCTTTACTGATAAACATTGAAAAAAAATGACGGCATACGTGTTGATAAATACACTGAAAAAGGATATTAGCAAAACGCAAACGTTTCCTTTTTTGTAAACTTAAATATAAAATATGTAGTACAAATGTGGTTCTATTGCATTATATAATGCAGGAATTATTTCTTTGTCATAATTTTGCTATCGCGCGTTTATGCACGTGCATTTTACGGTACAATTTCTACGAATTTCCGGAACTATTTTCCAAACATAAGGTCCGCACATGATTTATTGCAGAATAACCCACTGTTGATTTCCTTCTTTATCTATGAAAAACTAGCGACGTACCGTGTTAGATTAAAAGCTTTCTCGTGTCAAGGGTAATCAATCAAAACAGCACATCTAGAAACGTTAAATATAATAAACAATATATAAAGATGGTGTTAATTTTTGTTTTCTTATAAAGCGTAGTACATAAATTTTGTTAATTAATAGTTTAAGAATGGTGGAATGATAAATCCCAAGGTTTAGAATTGGCCTTTTAAAATAGTAAATACAAGAAAAAGTTTATTATTATGCCAATATGAAATCGAGCATACTTTGTTCGTGTATCAATGAACACATTACCATGACCGCTACAAGCGTATACTACTAGCATAACTTTAATATACATACTTGAAATCCTATAAATGTATTACCATGAATGGATGGTGTTCTAGAAGTACCAGTATATAAAAACAATGTGATTGTTTTTCAAAACTAGCTTATTGCCATATATTTAAAACGCTACGCTTTATAATACATACTTTGATGACACGAAGAAACTATAATGACACTTGTTACATACATGTATTTCGCTTGTAGTTACACGTCACATACATATCTATGTTTCAGCGCTAATGGCTGGACACAGAGACTCCTGCAAAAACGCAGCCAAGTTAGTCATGAAAATCTCTCCAGAACCGAGGACAATTCCGGCGTTGTTACCACGAGGCGCATTATTAACCCTGGCATCTCAAAGACATATTCCAACAATCGTCATAGACTCGAGCTACGTTACGTAATTGGCACACAATGTTGCAGTATTCATTGCATGACTATATCCAAATGTGCTGGATGTTAAATACCGCTACATATTACGGTATAACTTTGAGTTATTCAACAGTATAACAAGATTTGAAAGCATTGCTCTAAAATCTGTTGCAGGTTCTTTGTTGTTGTTTTTTTCACATTTCTTTAAACTAGCATTGTTAATTTAATAACATTAAATACAATTTCGGTAGTTTTTTTCCGCACATTCCTTCCCGCATCATAGGAGTTGATTTTACTCTTCCGAAATAAGTGGCTTGGCAGATAGCATATAACAAAAGCAGTGTACAATGTTATTATCAACTAGTGTTACTTAGTTAATTTCCAACACTTTAAAAATAAGGATACTAGTTAAATGTAGTGTTTCTTGTTACTTGATGATTTGTTAAAACATTGAAAACGAAAGTAGACAAACCCAGCCTGAATACTAAGCTCGCATAGCGATGCACTTGCAAGCTATGCATAGTGAAATGTTTTGGCTGTGATACAAACAACTGCTGTTACAAATAAAATTATATATATATAGTATATTCATTTTTGATTGTATTGTTATAAATAATGATTGTCATTTCACCCACTTTTTAAAGAAAACTATCCAATACGTACACGTATCTATTTTTGCTCGAACAAAAGCACGGTAACCCCGTGATTTCTTGTTTACAGTGTAGTAAGCATATAATTATGCCCACTATATTAAAATATAACACTTTTTTTAAGAGATTTTTTTATATAATCAAAAACTTCCTTTAAATAATAAAAACGCATTTTTTTCGAAAAACATAGCATGCTTGGAGAAGTACATATTATTTGTTAAGGGTATAAGGTATTATTTTTCTTAAAATAAGCCATTCTAACCAATAAAATGAATCAATATTTGACCAATCAATGGACAATGCTACTTTGTTGCTGAAATAAATTACGATAATATTTTCTGAAAATGTATTTATATGCAATTTCCACAAATTCTAGTTCTGTGACCTCCATTTTTGTTGAGAAAGGAAACATCTCGAGTAGCAGATTATCAAAACGAGTGTAAATGCAAGTTAGCTGTGTCCTACCTTATGCTGGTCTTTTTAATTTAATGTGTCTGGTTTACGATCAAAGTTAGAGAGCTTGTATAATTCTTGTTTATTTATCGATGTTCCTTAGCACGCAGATTTTCAACAGTTTACTTATGGAGAGTGCGTGGGGTGGTTTTTGTCAAATATTAGAATGCTTACTGGGTATTTCACGCATGACAATTCCAAGTGAGGTTCATTTCTTATAGGTATTAGAGCGTATTTCTATATAAAAATAAATGGAGTGAAGTATCTTTCTACATACACCACCATGCAATATATTGCAATATCTGATACAGCCAAACAATTTTGCTAATTCCTATGGGGCACTATTGGGATAGTGGGATTTGCTTAACTCAGTTCTAATTTTGCAAACAGTGTTGTATATTCCACTCATGTCCATATCTGATACACAAGCCTTAAAAAAGGAGTGGTTCAACTTTATTTGAATTTCACTATGAAGTTGCATAGAGAAGGAATGCAAACAACTACAATTATTTCATTTAATATCGCAGAACAAATTATGCTATACACATGGACCATTTTGTAAATGCATCTTTAACGAGATATTACAAATGAATTACACCATACCGTTGTTTTTAACAAAAATGTTATTTACAGAAATTGTTGCATAATCACAAATATCAACATGATGTTGACATAAATACACATATTTACAGATAGGCAAATACATACTAATAATTAGTATTAAATATATGAATTATTCTACAATATAATTAACATTACAATCGCAGAACTACTCTTTTGACGTGTTTTTTTTAAACAAAATCCATATAAACATATATTCAAAAAGACATTGGATATCTTCAAGAATTTAAGAAAACAAATAAAATCACATTGCAACTTTATAACACTATACTCATAAACGACTATGGCTAAAGAATGAACACAAATACCACTCTCAATTGTCGTTAGAAGGTGTTCGTCTCGACTTCGGTCTCGTGAGATGTCCCAGTATCCTTCTTGTCAGTGCAGCGCCCACAACACATGTGTATCGATAGCCTAGTGAATTACATTCCCGTCATAATATATACAACGAAATTTATCCAGTTTTAAATGTATGCTATAGATAAACAAAGTTATTCAGTTTTTAATGTCTGTAATAGATAAACAAAGTAATTAAAAAATGTGAATTTTAGAAAAATCTCCAGGGTTTTTGTTTAATAAAGCGGCTTTATCATTGTATATAACGTTTCCAAGGAGAACTAAACAATACAGGATGTGCAGTGTAACAAACACTGTCGAAACTGCCACAAGAGTTATTGTTAACTTTCTTTGTTCCCGTCTCCGTTTGTCAATTATATCTTGATTGACCGTTATTCCAATTCGTTCGTTTGTTTGCTTTGTGATGACACTGTTACAGACAACAACAATCACTAACGCAATAATCACGTTATACAATTGTTCGCCAATAAATCAGATAGTTTTGTTAAATAGTTCGTAGTTACATATATATCTATTTGATATCAGCGAACGTACTGCTGTTGCGTGGGTTAGTAAGGGATAGAAACACGACAGCTCAGACTCAGTACAAGTAAAAGTACTATTTTAACTCTTTTCTGTGTAAACCAGGTAACGAACTTCAAAATGAAAAGTACAGCACACATTCTCTCTATCGCCCAGCATACATGGGTATAATTTGAATACACCAGGCTAGCTCCGATGATATTATTAGTTACATGGCATCTTACTGACCCCGTATGGTGTGATACAGGGTCAGTAAATGAATATTGGGCTAGAGCGTAGCCAGTGCTCGCCCCTAATCTTAGCTATATTTCAACACTGTGGAATAAAGAAAACATGCGCAGCATAATGACGTCATCTTGTTGATTTTCGTGACGTCATTTAATGTATAGTTTGAAAAACCATGAATTTACTGACTGGATATTAAATTGCAACTGACACAGTATATAATAATACACGGTCAGCACATGACCCGTCTAGACCAATGAAAAGCGAGTATTCTGTGCGAGGTAAGAAAAATGAGAAGACACTGCATCCTACGCTAATCCAGTTCATTGCTGAGTGGTCATGGTTTTTAAAAACGAACCGAGCGACGTTTACGACAAGGTCATTTACATTCAATATTAGAATATATATTTCCGTTGTCTGAAATGACTTTATTTTACTGACTAATTTAATTATCCAAAGATTTGTAATAAACCCCGAAATATTCGTAATATAAAAAATAGTGTGTTTTTTTACATATTGCTGTTTGAACAGTAACAGCACTATGTTTCTGTGAGATATCCTTCAAAATGCGACTTTATTCGGGTGAATCCTTAAAGAAATAACTAAGTTTTAGTCAAAGGCAGGCTAGAACACTAAAATTCAGTAACAATCTTGCTGTCTCAGCCTGAACTCTTACATAGCATCGCTTTAAATATTAATAACACCGGAACTATTAAATGTTAAATAATATTTGTTTCTTGGTGTACAACTTCAAATTGCATTCAAAATACAAATTTATCTACAACAATCCGTCCAGAAATGACACATTATTAGGCATAGGCTGGGTATATACTTTTCAATAAAAAGCTTGCTGTCTCAGTCTAAAATCTTAAAAAGCCTCGCTCTAAATATTTCTTTACTATTTAAGATCAAATCACAGTGTTTATTTCATGTTGTTCACATTTAAATTTCCTTTAAAATAGGAATTTAGTCCGCAAACTCTGTCTAGAAATAGCAAAGATTTCAGCAAAGGCAGGTTGATACTTTTCAATAAAATATCTTGTTGCCTTAGTCTAAAATCTCACATAGCATCGCTTTACATACGAATAACTCCGGAATTATAAAAGGTAAAATAACAATATTAATTTCTAGGCTTACAATTTCAAATTGCCTTCAAATTAAGACTTTATCACGAAGAATCCGTCCAGAAATGACAAAGTATTATGCAAAGGCTGGGTATATACTTTTCAATAAAAATCTTGCTGCCTCAGTCTAAATTCTTACAAAGCCTCGCTCTGAATATTTCCGGAACTGTTTAAGATACAATCTCAATGTTTATTTGTATTTTGTTCCGTTTTAAATTGCGGTCAAAATGAGACTTTAGTCAGCAAAATCCGTCCAGAAATAACAAAGTTTTAGGCAAAGGCAGGATATATTTCAATAAAAAATCTTGCTGCCTTAATCTGAAATCTCACATAGCTTCGCTTTAAATATAAATTACTCCGAATTATTAAAGGTAAAATAATAATATTTGTTTCTTGGTGTACAATTTCAAATTGCCTTTAAAATTAGACTTTATTCAGAACAATCCGTCCAGAAATGACAAAGTATAAGGCAAAGGCTGGGTATATACTTTTCAATAAAAATATTGCTGCCTCGGCCAAAAATCATACAAATCCTCGCTCTGAATATTTCTTTAAGTATTTAAGATAAAACTCAGTGTTTATTCTTTTCTTCCAAAATAGGACTTTTGTCAGCAAAATCCGTTCAGAAATAACAAAGTTTTAGGCACAGGCAGGTTAGCTACTTTTCAATAAAAAGATCTTGCTGCCTTAATCTGAAATCTCACATAGCCTCGCTTTAACTGTGAATAACTCCTTATTAAAGGTAAAATTACAATATTTATTGTTTGGTGTACAATTTCAAATTGCCTTCAAAATAAGACTTTAATCAGAAAAATCCGTCCAGAAATGACAAAGTATTAGGAAAAGGCAGGTTAGATACTTTTCAATAAAGATCTTGCTGCCTTAGTCTGAAATCGTACAAAGCCTCGCTCTGAATATTTCCGGAACTATTTAAAATACAATCGCAGTGTTTATTTCATGTTGTTCAGTTTTAAATTTTATTGAAAATGAGACTACATTTAATAATTGTTTTAAGCAAACTCCGTTCAGAAATAACACAGTTTTAGGCAAAGGCAGGTTAGCTACTTTTCAATAAAAAAAATCTTGCAGCCTTAGTCTGAAATCTTACATAGCCCCGCTTTAAAAATAAATAACTCCGGAACTACTAAAAATAAAATAACAATATTTGTTTCATTGGTGTACAGTTCAAAATTGCCTTCAAAATAAGACTTCATTTAGAAAAATCCGTTCAGAAATGACAAAGTATTTGGCAAAGGCTGGGTATATACTTTTCAATAAAAAATATTGCTGTCTCTGTCTGAAATTTTACTTATGAATATCTCCGTAACTATTAAAGATAAAATTCAAATGTTTTTTCTTGGTGTACAGTTTCGAACAAACTTGTTCAAATTTAATGTGCGCATTTACAAAATCACATTTATTGGTATATGTACGATGTATATCAACAGTGAATTGGCGCCTAATAGCTGAAGTAACGTGATAAAGCCGGGCCGCGAGATAAAACGAGACTTCCCGCAGTCTTGTATACATGTTTCTAATCTATGTTTGTTAATAGATCTCTGTGTTATAATATGAACGGTAATTAAAATTAATATTTTTATGTTGATTGGTTGTGATTAGTCCAGGGCGGAAAGTTGGTTAGCTTTCACATCAAACAATACTTTCATTCATGTTTCTAAATTTATTTCCTAAGGAAATATACTAAGAAAAAACTAAACGTTAAACAATCAACGGTTTAAAACTTCCCACAAGCAGTAAAGTGCGTTCTGCTAATAGTGAATTATAGTGTCTTATACTTTTTATGTTTGTACTGTTTGCATATTTGTATGTTTTATGAAGTAAATAAGGACAATTAAGACAATTGTCGCTTCCAAACTGCACATACTAGTTGTAGTAGTAGTAGTAGCAGTAGTAGCAGTTAGTAGCAGTAGCAGTAGTAGTAGAAGTGGTAGTGGTAGTGGTAGTGGTAGTGATAGTGGTAGTAGTAGTAGTGGTAGTAATAGCAGTAAATCAAGTAGAAGCAGTAGATCAAGTAGAAGCACTAGATCAAGTAGTAGTAGTAGTAGTAGTAGTAGTAGTAGTAGTAGTAGTAGTAGTAGTAGTAGTAGTAGTAGTAGTAGTAGTAGTAGTAGTAGTAGTAGTAGTAGCAGTAGTAGTACTAGTAGTAGTAGTAGTAGTAGTAGTAGTAGTAGTAGTAGTAGTAGTAGTAGTAGTAGTAGTAGTAGTAGTAGTAGTATTGTCCACATAAAATGATTACTTACTAAGAAATAAAAAAAATATATATATAAGAACATTGTATTCCCAACTGGAAATGTTGCCCACGAAATATGAAATAACATTGATGTTTATATTGCAATCGGAGTCAAACAAATATTAGTGGTTAATGTTTATACTATAATATACTAACAAATTCATGGTGATAATCTTATTCATTTTATTGCCGCTGCATTATCAATGATTCCATCCGGGCATAATATAGCTGTGTTAGTAAAAAAAGCACTCTCCAGATCTTACTGTATCAATTACGGTGAAACATTGTGTGCGTCTTTATACGATCGTTCTACCTTTTTCCTTAAATGTGTATCGTTAAAATGCGTGTAAAACAAACATGTGAATATTTCAATTAAATGAAGGCAGTACCTCTGTTATGGTTACTGAGCCACTTTGGCGAGAGTTTGTGAAAGCCACCAAATACTATATTGCACAATATTTTATGAATAGTTATACACACATCTCTTACATGCATACTTATATTACATTATTTCATTTAATCAGTAGTTTTGTTTCTAATATATGACAAAACGCAATCAGTGCATTGCATGTTTCAGTAAGTGCTTTCAAAATGTCACTAACAAGACGAACATTACATAACATGACATAAGTTTCCTTCACACGTAAGATAAAAAATAAGCAAGTCCTTGTTTGCAAGAGAGTTCAATGTGTATATGTCTCAAATATTGCGTCAGATATACAATTTATGAACGGTTCATGTGATGTTGACCAATACATTAGCTCTTTCGCATTATAATGGCAATATATCAATTTATTATAATATAAGGTTAATTGAGCACTTTCCTATCATGCGGCTACTATATTGAAATGTCGTGTACAATGATCACATATTTGAAAGCATTATTGTGTTAAACATGAATAACGTAAGCAAGACATTGCATTGGCTTTCAAGTCTAAGTGAAAAAAAAACATGAACATTACGTCTGTATGTACGTACGGATGTACGTGACAGGGTTCTTTCGAGAGATAGAACAGTAGATACGTTGCTTTGTGGTGCAATGTCATAATATAATGTTATTAATTAGTTGAATTCATATTGGCTTTGTTATTGGGCTGAAGACATTCGTATTGGTCTGAGGTCGTAGGCCGAAGACCAAAACGGCTGTCTGAAGCCCAATAACAATGCCAATATAAATGGAGCTAGTTAATGACAATTTTATTAGTTAACATTATAATATTATGCTGGCGTCAATAGTGCATTTTGTTAAGTACAACACATTGTAAAATGTTCGCGATAAAACTTTGACGTCGGCAAAATCAATCTCCGGCACATTATATCTGCTAATCGTTACAGTCGCAAAAGGTTTAACACCACCAATCGATATGCACTGTTATTCCAAGCGCGTTTCGGCAAACCTGGGAGCGCTAAATATATAAACTTTTGGAAACAAATACAACCTGCAAAATATGCTTAGCGTTTTCAAAACGGTGTAAAAACTTGCCAAAATCTCATCTCGTATAAGGCCGAGCTAATCCCGAGTCCTGATTGGCCGCATTTTTCCATATTGGCCGTGTTTTTCCCGTATCGGCCGTGTTTTTTCCGTATTGGCCGAGTTTTGAAATTTATTAGCGAGGTTTACATTGTATCAGGCAAACAAACTGATTAGATTCTCATTTAATAATATAAAGTTAATTAATAGCATTGTTTATTACCTAACTCTATATATAAATGATTACTCCATACGTGTTTCCCATAAATTGCACATCTTTAATCGAGGTGAGAAACATTTTGTCTGTTACACGGTCCGATTAACTGTTTCATGCGCAGTATTTGTGTCGTGTAAATTATTTTAAATGTGAGAAGTATTATTTCAATATGGCATTAATGTAATTAAACATAAAGTTAAAAGCGAAAAAAATTAATAGATGATAAGTGTATTTTCGAAATTAAAATACGCTATAATATTTTTTAATGTAAGCTATGTTAATAAAATAAGTTAGGTAATAAAAGAGTAATAACATTGGCATTTTGGGAACAGTGTCCCTCGTTGTAAGGGATGACATTTGTAACTGTAGCCCTAACGCCTATGAAATAATTGTAAATAGTTTTGGGTTGAAACATGTATACATTCTATATATGTCCCACATTTATAAACGTAGTCCGCCGATGGAAATTATGCAAATGTGTATGCAATTTAATTTAGTGATTTCGATTTTAGTATTGAACTGATTATTATTGTGAGGAAGAAAATTACTTAAAACTTACTATATATGTATTGAGCATTAAGGAAAATATATAAGATTAGATAATTCACCACGAAAGCAGTTGAGATCCAGTATGTGCCCCATTTTAATTGAGGGATAGGCAAAAGTAGTTTTGTACTCATAATATATATAGGATTTCTTTAATAAGCTCATTGTATTAACATGCGAAGTATAATGGCTACATTAATAAACTAAAAAATGAGCACGCAGATTACTGCCATAATTTTAAGCAAACCGTGAATAAAACAGAAAAAAATCATGAAACTTTAGTTTTTAAAAGTTATTCACAAGATTACAAGATCTTCTAAAATCAGGATTGAACATCCAAAGGGACATCCATGTTTTAACCAACCCACGTGTATTGGGTAAAAGCAACACAAATAGTATTATTAATGAAGAACTAAAGAAAAAAGAGTGTTCTATGTTTGATCCTTATAATATACTCATACGAATATTGGTCGCATATTTTTTTATAATAAATACCATTTTAGTGCAACCAAATAAATTCAGTTCGTTCAAATACACACATTTTTTTTCATAACCATCTAATAAGGTGTTTTATTCGTCGCGACATGACAATGTTCTCTACCAAACACAGAATAGCTGTGGTACCTGATCCACACATAAAGGCAGTACGGTTAAATGACGAAATCGTTATTATTTTTGTCGCATTGGTGTAAATGACACAAACTATTGTTTTAAAGCAATACTGTGACAGAGCTGTGTGAAGTAATTTAAAACAAGTATTGAAGCATTGACCAATGAACTAAAGAAAAGTTTCTAGCAAGTAATAAACTACACCAAGTAATAATACACATTCAAAAGCTAAAGGTGCCGTGACCAACGTCCATAGTGTGTAAATAGTTACTCTGTTAATATTTTGCTATTTTAAAATCAATAGCTAGCTGGTGATACGTTAAATTATATAAACTAAACAAGCAACTGACCTCCAGAAGTTTACAGCAAAGAAAGACAACGTTATGGCGTATTTTAATTGAGTTGATTAAGTGTGTAGGAAATGTAAAGCAAAATGGATTGCGCCCCTGCATGTTTTCGATCGATTTGACGTTTATTTATACAACGTTCGGCTATGATTTATCTTATAAAATACCGTCATTAAAGCGGCAGTCAATATAATATAATTCAATAAATGTTAAATTGGCATTAGTTCTGATGAACGTTAATGACGTTTATTCGACTGAAAACTGTTTCTTATTTATGAAAGGCATTTTATAATGTCTATGTTCGAAAAAGCTTGGTGCGAACTGAATATACACTTATGTACATGATAATTTACTCCAGAGGCATCACCAGCTATCGCATATGAATAATTTTACGATAAAAAATTACCAAAATGTTGTCACCAACAAAAACACATGAGCATAATTTAAGAGTTTAATATAAATACTAAACGGGTTGTAAATGGATTTTATTTTATCTTTCATGTGGCTTTAGCTCACTGACGTGTATGTTTAATGCTAGTGCTTATATAAGTAAAACGTGTCAAAGAACTAGACATAAATTCATAATTAGTAGCAATTATTGCTTAATGAGATGTGTACTTAATGAAATGTGTACTTTCATAACAAAAGCTTTATTAAGTATAAATAAGTTTGAAACATCTGGGACGGTATTCACAAAAGTCTTAAGGACAATCTTACGTGAATTGTACTTAAGTGAAAATTTTAGATGATATATTCTTTGTAAATACCACTGATTTAGGTTAAAATGGTTAAATATGAAAGCTAAAAGCAGTAGTTATATTTACAAACACATCTACATGTGACAGCCATATACTTAAGGAAAGTTATTATGTTAAGAAATTTATTTAAGTTTTACCTAAGGAGCTTTGTGAATACGGGCTGTGGTCGAAATAGAACGTTTCGCTATTTATCTTTTGATTCTTACATGTTGCTTATTGTAAGTGTATTGTGGATAGTGACTATGCGGCTTTAGATCCTTTTTAATGTATTTAATTATTTATTATTTTCATAAGTAGGATTGCTATATCAGTAAATGGCAATAATAATGGCGCCTGTTTTATAGCACTATGAACACTACAACATATACATTAAAGAATATCTTTGTAAATAAGGTAAAACTTTTATTTTATTTTCGATCTATTATTACGTAAATTGTGTGTGTGCTCTTTTTAAAGATTTATAAGAAAATAAGTATAAAACTATTTTCTTTAATATACAAACACAGATAATACATTGAGATATTTTTTATGTTTATACATTTCAGCATTTTATGGCAAAGTATTAAGCCTTATACAACACCAAAGGTTGTGGTGGATTCAATATTATACTTTGGCATCACTTTTATACGGCCTCATGCACATATTGCCGAACCAAATATAAATACCTCATGTTAATTATATTGGACATACATTGTTTTAAGTTTAATAATGACTTAGTATTTTAAATAATCGTCGAAAGATATCACCCTGCTTGAACTCTGCCATAACTAGTTGTTTATATTAATGACACATTCGCTAAAAGGCTTTCAATGCTTTACTATTAAATATAATAACATCCGCACAAACGCGGGTATGATAACACATTGCTATTGCTTGGTACCCTCTCCCGTCATGTTCTAGTGATTTAATTATATACACACTATTCAGTAATTGCATTTTGAGTAGACCTTACTCAACAATCTCGCCTTTCTTCTTTAGCCAGATAGTCAATCTGATAAAATCAATTGTACTACCAGATAGACAGTCAGCTTTTCGGTACTAATCGGAAATCGTCCGAAGATTTTCAGCTGCTATTGATTTTATCTGATGCTGCCTTATCTAAGATTACATCGGTAATAAATGAATAAATGATATGATTATACCACCGACACATATAGTTCAAAATGATCATATTTTTATTATATATATTATGCTTTGATTAATATAGAAACTTAAAGTTCACTCATTTACAGTTATAAAATGTAATGGTTACATTATTAGAACTTTGTAATTTCAGTTATTCTAGCTTGTTTTGTTTCAATTTTATGAAGGAATTATTGTTACGCGTATTAAAACAACTGTTTATTTTTCCTTTGTTTCTTTCATTAATTGCGGGCATTATGCTGACGTTTTTGTTTTCGGATCACAATATTAATGCATAATTTTTTAACTTTAATTAAACAATAATTGAAAGTATGTTTTATGCTATCAATTAACATGCATACTCTGAACTATATCAATGCCAAATAAAAAGCTAATGCATTGTTATAAAAAAAATACATCTAAATTTCCTTCAGGATTTCATTATCTAAAATAAGTTAAACTGCAGATTATAAGGTCTATGATACCACGATTCTTATCTGTTTATTACCCCAAATAAACGCCGCTGGGAAAATACACTTCGAGAACGGTACCAACTCGGTATCGTTCGACAACGCTCGTTTATTTCCGTATTGAGTCACGGAAACGAATTTTAAACTATAGGTACCTCATTTAAGTCTAAATTCCCCCGCCTAAAATTTTAAATAATCAAACAAAATTAACACCACTCGAACAAGCAAATAATTAGTTTTCTAAATCCGTCTGTACTTTTCTGACAAACAAGGGGAAGTTTATTTTTGTATGCGATAAATTTGACACTGAAATTTCCGACCGAGTTTCTATTGTTTTCTATAGGAAATAGGGTGATGTGACAAAAGTGCAAATTGCCCCAACCTAAATTTTAAAATAAAATAAAATAAATGGTAGCATGCTAAAGAGCATACGTTCTCTTTTCAAATCCGTCTGTACTTTTCTGAGAGTAAAAAAATAAGGAAGTTACGGCAAATAATACTTAACGCTCCCGAGAAGCGAGATTGTGGCACATGCCATTCTTTGGCATATATATCAGGATCTGATTAGAGATATCTGGGGTTATGCGATATTTACCTTACATACCTGTTCATGTATCAGCAGCAAGCAACTTCATTAAACGTTGTGGCAAATGATTAATTGTGTTGAACCCGTTGCACATCTATGATTTTAAATGAACAGTGTAATGTATGTCTTTTTGACGATATTGACTATTTTATGCTTTGTTAACCTCTTATAAATGCTGATGGGTCATTTTGACTTAATGCATTATACGCATGTATTTTATATCAGATCTGAATAAAGGCTTCTTGTTCTTCTGTATTAGCTATATCTACGAGTGTGCTCGGCAATAACACTGATAAAGATAGGCGATCGTATGTTGGTTATGAAATAAATTTATGTAGAAAATAAAGTAGGAATGTCACCATAAAATGTATGCTTTTTGTCATAAAGGCATTGAATACAAATAAAAGACTCCATTTATCCCAACGTAAGGCTCCGCAAAGTATTGTTTTAAAACAAAAGCGAGAGGTGTATCAATTATCAAATATTCTACATCATACTCGGATATTAGTTAGTCGAGCAACACCATGAAGCCGCATTCTTATTAGTTATATAGAAATATATATTTTATTTCAGGAACATTACTAACATATATGATTTGATATGATATATTATTATATTAGCATATTATAATTTGGTTAAAACCCGTATGATAATTAAGGTTATTATTTACCAATCAGCTGTTATTGTTCGTACCAAGCTACCATTTAATATTTCACTTTATTATATATCTATGGATATGTTGACTCAAATACGGGTATATTTTCAATATATATATTGCAACCGGCCAGTAGAAGTTTTATTTTTCACAATGTAAAATAACAAATTTGTAGTCAACGGTTAAAAAAATCGTACTAGTTTTACCTTCGTCGAGTTTCATAAAACTTCCGTAACGTTCCGAGTGACATTGGAAAACGCTCCGTTTGTTATATACACGACGATGCGTTACAACATGCTAATTTGAATTCAATGACGTCTTTGATAAACATGACAAGTAACGTTCCGAGCGACATGGGAAAACACCCCTTTTGTAATATACACGACTATGCCGTTATGACATGCTAATTTGAGTTCAATAACGTCATTGATAAACATGACAACACTATTTTGTTTTATTTTGTTTATATTTAATAAATCATTTGTTTAGTAGCATGTTTGTGACGTTAATTTTTTTATCGTAAGGAGTTATGTAATAAATGGAATATTACATGACTTTTGTTTCCCGGTGGATTGTATCGCTCTGGTTGATTTTGTACAGTTTTTAGGCTCCTCGCCCTGCGGGCTCGTGCGACACAAGCGACCGGAACACCACAGTCATGTAATATTCTCTATATATTGGACCCACAGGCAGACGTCCAATATGTTCCATATTAAACGGTCCAATGTTATACACACGATAATGCACAAGAAATCAACGTATTTTATTTTTTTTATTATTATATTATTAGCCATAAAGCCGATGTTTGATTAAACGGTTTTATATAATAATTTACAACCTTTCTAATCGTGTTATTAAAACTTTCTGAGTTACTGTTACGTCATAAAAAGCCAACATAACTGTAACTATCTTATCACGACATCATACAATGTATGTATACACACGTAGTAAAGAACTGAGCGCGAACGCTGACCAGCGAACTCTATGTTTAAATGTAATGATTTTGTATTAGTTTGCAAATAATAAATCAAATTAAATAAGTATATAATGAAAATATTATTTAACAGAATTGTTTACAATAAAGTAATATGGTTGAACACATAGTACACAACTGGCATACATGTACACACCTGTTGGCTTTCAAATAGTGTTTTTCGGTTGGGTACTCATCCAAATTATACAACCGTATTTTTAATTAGCATATAATGAATCTTACATATCAGGGATGGCAGGGATGGCAGCGATAGCATTATTGATATTCGATCGTCATGCATTATTTGTAAACATGATGGACGTGTTAAAATACTTTATTGCATGGTACATGGCTACATGTAAAATACTTTATTGCATGGTACATGGCTACATGTAAAATATTTTATTGCATACATGGCTACAACATGTAATGAGAAACTTACAAAAAAGTACATGAGCATACATTAGCATTAAGCTCTCCGTTTGACGAATTGCTTTGAGCACTTCTGAAATCGCCGATTAAACCTCATTGAAAATTTTCGTGTTTGCTGCCCGCATGTGCCTACATGTTCGACTTCCAATCATCAGATATATCTCGGAACTAGAAATACGATCCGTTTTGTTAAGTGATTCATAATATAATTCCCTTGATGTATTGATTTACGATGCCCTTTTCATTGACATACTCCCTTTAATCAGTGGGCTTTTAAAATAAACAATGGAATTCATATGTTTCGGCCAAAAGGCGCAGTTGTCCAAATCTTCATCTGATCACATGGAAATTGTCGGGGATAAAATCCAACGTGTAAACGCCATTGGATGGCCTGGGTGCTGTTATAGATTATACATCAACTTTGCATCAACTTTCAACTTACATGTGAGCAGACAATGTCGTTCGGCGATGTTGAACGTTTTGAACATCAAATTCATTCGGAAATATCGTACTCAAGTTGCGGCCAAAATTCTTGTTCAATAATTGGTAATTTATTATTTAGATTACTGTAATCCTATTTTCTTTGGTTTTGCTGATTTTGAACTGAAAGAAAAAGATGCAGCGCGTTCAAACCATGTGTATCAAACTTTTTCTATATAGAAGCAAATATTCCAGTTCTAAACAAGCATTACACTGCCTACCAGTAAAAGCGAGAATTAGTTACAAGGTTTTATGTTTCGTGTATAGATGTATAGTTGGCGGTGCGCACGAAGATTTGACTGAATTGTTGTCAGAATACGTTCCTCGAATATCGGGCTAAGATCTTTTACAAAACACAACGTGTGTAAATCGGTTCCATTTAATAAACGAAACACATTTAATGACATCAGTTTGTGTACAGTTGGTCCTAAACTGTGGAATTCCTTACAAATGAATATATCAAACAGTCAGTCTATTTTGACTCGTTCAAGAAAAATCTTAAAACATATTTCTTCATAGATTTTAATTCCCTGTTTTAATTATAAAACGTC
Source organism: Congeria kusceri (assembly GCA_027627225.1). Classification (NCBI taxonomy): domain Eukaryota; kingdom Metazoa; phylum Mollusca; class Bivalvia; order Myida; family Dreissenidae; genus Congeria; species Congeria kusceri. The sequence goes on along the minus strand of CM051024.1, from coordinate 54,318,972 downwards.
CTAATAACCAATCCATTTTAGTTTTTATGGACTAAATTTATTTTAAATGAATATATTTAACCTTTTTATGTTGTTATATCGTATGCATTATGTGTTTCAATGTTTGTGTGTTTGTTGTCAGCAAGAATTGTTTTTACATATCATTACATTGTTTTATGTGAAACTAGTGTATATAGGGTCTCTTATATGTTCTTCATTTTCGTGTTTATTGTAAAACGCCACTGAATATATTTATATAGTAGTAGGCGTTTCATACAAATTAATTAAACAGTTTCAGTTTCTTCCGCTTTGACGGCTAATCCGACACAAAATTCAGTCCAATTTTTAGTACAATGAATTTAACTTTATAGATCTATCTGATCGATTTGTTTGCATCTATTATAGGCAAATTACTATTATATGGCTTCAATATTTGTCTTTAAAATACCGTAAAGAAGGTTTTTGTGTTTTCACTACAGTGTTTCTTTTTTGGTTAAAATACGCTTAAAAATATTTGTATGTACAATGCAGCCTGTGGTTACATTGAAGTAACGTGTTAAACTGTATCTGTCTTGCAGTACTATTTACGGCATGGGCTGAACGCTCAAACACATATATCGAATGTTTCCAAATTATACTGATGACAAATGTTCTCGGTTTAGAATGTGAGTTATACAAAGCAGCCAGCTTATAGACCACATTAAAATATATATCAAAATTGTACTATAAGCTACTTCGGGACACGTTATGGGAAGATTTATTAGTTATGTGTATGTGTAAGTGGGGGTTCTGTAAAGGCCATTACATTTAATGACCATATTTGAAGTCTGATAGGTGAACACGCACATCTGAATGTTTGAACTTTTTCAAAGTATTAAGCGGTTGTTAATAATGATAACATTTGACAGTTTACAAAGAGACGCTAGTTACACATACCTATTCTATGACGTATTCGCATGAACGCTGCAGTTAAATATATGCTAATACCTAGAATAAAACATTTATGTTGTGTAAACTGATACATATGTTGAACATTTGCCGCTAATGACATTACAAGGATATCATTATTATTAATTCGTTAAGTATAATATGACGTGTTAACTGTGCATTTCAGTTCTTTTCTTAAAATATAGATTGGAATCTGATCGTGTGCTTTCAAAATACACTGTGTACGTTAATTGCGAATCGTTCTTTACGAGCTTGTGTAATGTGAAATGGCGTTGGTTTAAGTATCACGAGACACTCCATAATGTCAGACATATATCATATAATGATTTAGCCAAATCAACATAAACAATTCATAGATTAATCATTCAAAGGTTTGCCATTATACAATGAGACACATGCTTGTTGTCACTCATGAATTACCAACTATTGATATAAACCTATGATTATTCAAGAAATGCCATATTCAAGGGTATTTATCTGATTAAAATCTCTGAATGTAAAATAATTACGGAATAAAGCAAGTATTACGTAAGTACAAGCTTAGTTTTATTATGTTCACTGATGAAAGTTACATGTGCTACTAGAAGACGTTTGGTAATTTAAACTGCTTTCAGCTGCTTAATTTCTTTAGAGGACTGTGGACATTGCATGGCAGGCCGATATACTTTTATTATTATAAATCGATATGTCGATTATGTTATAAAAGTGGAATCTCTTCAAAGACGGCACATTTGTCATGGAACGGTATGAGAGTTATAAAGTGCAAGTCTTCGGCATTAGTTAAATAAGACGTATTATCCAGTAAGTTGTATAGTTTAAACCTTAATTTGGCCGTACATATAAATGTATTTATTCATTTAGAGTAACATATACATGCATATTGTTTTAATACGACATAATAACAATATTGCCAAATTAAATTTGTGAACAATTTATCTTATGTGTGATAGTATTTTTTCTCAAGTGAACCTGGAATGTCACCTTTACTATTGTTAGGTACATTACTGGAGATGTAGTAAGATACAGCTTAAACTACGAGCCAGAGTTTGTGCTAAACGAAGCGCACTGCCTCGATACCAGGCATGTGACCTGTGGATAAATGATCCAAAAATAAAGTGTGTGTATACCAGTTTAGTTTATACTACCTTAGGTATGTTATTATGTATAACAGTGAAATGTTATAATCCATGTTATCACGTGGGCATACTTGGGCTAAATAACATAGTGTTTAACCATGCGTGTTCAAAGAAGTACTACTTGCTTTTCGTATCATTAAAATGCACAGAACAAACATGCACAAACATTGTAGAAATAATACTGTTCGTTTCACAAATTATTTTTTACAGTACAGTATCATCCTTTCATTTATATGTACGAACTTCGGAGGAACTCTGTATGCTGTTCATACTCCATGAGACGCAAACAAAGTTGGAACGACAGCAACGCATACACAACTGCAGAGAAGTATAACTGAGAATAATACATGACTGTGCTTGCAGACGGAATTAAACTAATTGTTCGGATTGTGTTAATGCCAACAATTCAACATTAGAATTAAAAGTTCCACGTTTGATAACCTGTATGAGACAAAAGTGTATATATTTGTCAGGAAGTACTACTTTTATTTATCAAATTTACCTGGTTTCATAACAAATCCGATTACTATAGTTCTAGTTTCTAAGATAAAGCCGTTTCAGACAACAAGTTTGTATATACTAGCATTAAGTTTTAACGATTTTATTGTTATAAGTTTGAGGTTCACCTATAATTTGCTATGACAGTTCGAAGATTAATTGGAATGTATATACATGTCGAATATTCATTTCAAATTATTTGTAGTTTGCTGGACTATTGAGAGGATGTGTGCTGTACTTTTTCCACTGAAATTCGATAGTTGGTTTACTTTATCCAGAGTTAAATCTTTTCTTGTGATTTTATTATGTTGGAGTTTAATATCGACAATACCATTCTTCACAGAAGTGTTAACAAGTAAGTCTTTTGGAAATCCACCTAGACAACTGTGCGAGTATTCCTGTCAGAAACCACTCGTTAGATTTGGAAATAACTTTCCAAACTTTCCAAATAACAGAAATGTTCATTGGGTGGCCCTCTACCAAATTCCTCTAATTTATTTTGATTTATTAAAACAAAAACATGGCTGCCAGCGCACAGATTAGTTTTCCTTATATGGCTTCGTTCAAACTTTGAAAATATATTATATATTGATTATAAACACTATCTGGATTTTTAAATAATTCGACAGAAATGTGTTATTATAATTCATTTAAACCAGGTGAGCAGCCCAGGACCATTTTGACCCTCTTGTGACTATTGTAATTATTGTTCTGTTAAATTAAGAAAGAAATACCGTACATCGAACTCATCTGGATGTTTGAACATAAAAAGTGCCATTACAAATTTTTGATGTAAAACTCTATGTAATATAAGTTTGACATCTTGGTCTCAACAGAATCGACCAGAAATGCATCTTTTAAAGGGACATGTTCACAGATTTTTGTAGTTTTTGAAGTATGCCATTACATGTCTTAACTTTACAGGTTTAAACATCGGAACTTAAGAGCTGACGAATAATAGTTCACGAAAAGGATAAAAGAAAAAAAAGAAAAAAAAGCTTTTTTATGCACTTTAGATATTGTGTAATAAAGAAATGTTTAACTTTCAAAGCCCTTCACCAAATCTAAAATTACAACCAAATGATGCGATCTGTATCTTGCTTTAATATCAGAATGTTTGATGTGTTAGATTGCTATTGGCAATGAAGAACTCTAGCCCGCCTTGCTGAAGAGTGTTTGGGTTTCTCCATTTATATTAGTTAACATCACAATTCATTATTCATGAACTTTGATATTGGTACATAGTTTCATGCATTGATCCATTATAAAGTATTGTCATCATGTCGGGAGTTTCCAATTCCTAGTTTCTTTAAAATAATAACAAATGTGTTTTCTAGTAATAAAAGAAAACCTGTTATGCATTCATGCAGTGGTCCATTACAGGATATTGTTTATTCAAAACCTTCCTCTTAAAAAAAAACAAAAAGATTCTCTTATCATATCACATTTGCTGATATAAAACAAGCTGGTGTTATTCCTCAGCGCATAGTGTACTGGTATGATTTTTTGAGCTGGTATTGTTTCACAATTGCTTCTATTGGCTAAACCAGCAATATTATGTTAAGTCAAATTGTGTAGTTTACTTCTAGTAGTTCAATTAACACCACTACTAAAATTCCACATGCTAGACATTTTTTTTAATTTCATTAAATTCTGTATGAGTTAAATGTATTGGCTCTTTTAGCATACCCATTTTGTACACTGCTCCCACCACAACTTGCACAGAGCACAGCTGTGTCATTGACACAAAAATGTAGTTGAAATAGAACTTGCATTCTGGCCAAATGGTAAAACATGTCCAATAAATGATTGTTTAGTCCTTAAAACAGTAAACAGCAATTCGGGCTCAATTTGTTTATGGTGTTAAACGCTTAATTCCTGAGAAAAAATTCATAGATAACTCTATCCAAGAGAGTTAGTATTAACATTATTTGTGACAGTATTGCAAACAATCGCAATTGCTTATTTACTTAAAATTAAGAAACAACTTTTTTTTTTAAACTTTTGAATTTCTTTGACAAATCCTATGTGTTGTTGATTGTACAGGTGAGTGTATTCCATGAGACCCCTTCTTTTATTTTCCTCATAATTCTATTAGGCTAAGGAAGAATAAAATATTTAATAAATCAGACAATGCAATTCTAAAACCACATTGTTCAAATGCAGCATCAATCAAATAGATCATTTAAAAAGTAATGTTCCATCAGTTTTCTTGCAACAAATAATAGAATCATGGTAGAAAAACTTGTCACTCATTAAATATGGTGGTAAAATACTTTCCGAGTAGTTGTCGCTTAGTTATATTTTATTTAATGTAATTATGCGTTCTATGTTTACGTACACTGTATGTTAATACACTACATGAATATACAAATACAATTACCAAGGCAGGTAAACCACTACTGGTATGCTATTATACAAAAAGTCCGTTTTGTTGTATGTTTCACTGCATTGAAAATATAATTTTTTTTTATTTTATCTGTTCCATCAGCAATTTGTATTTCACAAATAAAGTTCTATATTTCACTGAAAATCCTATGCTTAATACCAGATATTCGTTCTGAATAAGCAATTTTTAACAATATATAGGTACACATGTGTTGGTTTAAACATATTTATTCATAATATACGTATGCATATACAAATAAGTACAATATCAAAATGGATTGACTTGGAAGATATCAAAGCTTATTGTTAGTCGTTCCACTGGCTGGATCGTGTAAGGCATGATGCGAAAACACAATGTAAATGATGAATAATAGAGATCCAAATATGGATACACAGGTTTGAAAGTAAAAGATGAATACGTGCAGGTAGTGCAATTGTAGTGGTGTCATGAATATGCATGCACGAGAGTGGGTGCATGTACATTAATGAGGGCTTGGGACACATTATCATGGCGCGGATATTGACAGAAGTACATGTGCTTGTGTGTCGGGTATGTGCTGGCGTGTGTGTTTGGATGTGAGAAACTGATTTATTATTGAAAGGGGCTGATATGTTCAATTAGAGAAGGGAAGAAGTCGGGATTAAATATAGCAAGAGAAAGAAGAACGCAGATGGAATTTGGCTGAGCAGTAGCACCTTAGTTTAGATAAAAAAGAAACGGAAATAGGAGTTTGTTGGAGCAGAAGGACGTTGATAAAGATGGATCTACGTTACGCAATGCGAAGGGTGCGGTTCGTAAAAGACTCGTCGAAGCGTTTGAATTTCTCGATAAAGGTGAACACAGATGAAAATATATTGCAATTCAGTCCATCTCATCTGACAGTAACGGGTTTTCAAACAGAAGAATTTTAGTTGAAGGTGTACATGATTGAGACACAGAGTTTAAGAGGGCAGCTCGAATATTAGTGTATAACAATCAATGAAAGAAAAGTGCTTAACTGTCTCTATTTGCACAGGAGAGCGGAGAGAGTAGTGTACACGATTTTTTTTTTTTTTTTTTTTTCAATGATTTTATTCATTTCATAATCTATATACACACAATTTACCAAGACATAAACATACATAGACTTATTTTACCATATGTAATGTGTATTAACTGTGTTATTAATATCAATACACAAACTGAATTACTCACTCAAAGTGGCTATACTTCCTTATACTTTTTTTATACTTTACTGGACTGGCATACTTATTTATGTATAACACAATTATAATAAGTGAATCTTAACAAAAAAGGTTTCTGATTTACAACACAATACACTTTAACTATGATCACAATGTTCAAACAACATAAAAACCAATTATGTGAAATTTGCTAGTTTCATTAACAATGGACATGAATAACAAAAATTGATTTTACACAAAGAGTTCAATTTTACAACACAATCAACTATGAATCAAATATTCAAACAACACAAACTTAACCAAGTAAACAAATTTTGCAAGTTTAATTTATAATGGGAGTTGCTATGTTCACAACAATTATTTTTGTTATTCATGCATTTACTAATTACATAGAAGTCTTATAACTATCCAATAAATTTCTTTATTTGATTCACTTGTTGTGCTTGCATAAATATTTAAAGCTAATCTTAGGCTAGCCTTAAGACCCTGAAAAGTTGGGATAACTTCTTTCCTTTTGCATGCAAAGATGTACTTTTTAATTTCCATGAAAAGAATAAAGCAGTTGTCATTTACATTTGTATCACCAAGAAGTAACATTTTGCAGTTTATTTCTATTTGTATATTTGCGTTTATTAAGCTATCAGAGATATCTTTAATAAGTAATTGTACTGTGTTACACTCCCAGAATAAATGGGTAATTGATTCTTCTGACATTTTGCAAAAAGTGCATGTATTACTATCCGACAAGCCCATTTTAAAAAGGAGTGAGTTTGTCCCCAATATTCTGTGGACAATCCTAGTTTGTAACCATTGAATATATGTATTATTCGTTTTTTTAAACACTTGTCCATGGACATTTTTCCATTGTATGGTATCGTTTGCAAAGTATTCATTCCATTTTGTTTGGCATGTTGGGATTTCAGAGTTCTATTTTAACATATTATATAATAACTTATTGCATGAATTCATAATTATAGGTTTTATATGGGTCGACAAAATGGGGTATGAATGTACTTTATACTGTTCTAAGTTTACATTTTTCACTGAGGCAATGTATGTAGAAAGCACCTTTTTTATACCTTCATAATGTAAAAAGTTGACTGGCTTATTCATTTTGATTTGTAGTTCTTGTAATGACAAAATCTGTCCATTGTCTTTAATAATATCTTTAACATATTGAATGCCATTATCATACCAATATTTCCAAAAAATGTATTTATTGTTGATTAATAAACAGTTGTTGAAAAACAGAGGCATATCTAAAAGTTTATCAACAGAATCAATATTAATACTTTTAACAAAGTCAGAATATATTGTTAAAACATCGATCCAAAAAACGTTGGTTATTTCTTTTATAATAGAAATTGCGTATAAATTGCCTGTATTACATAGTTTGTTAAAATCTATTAACTTTCTAGCCAAGGATGTAAATTTATTCTGTCCTTGAATAACTTTTCTTATCCATGATAATTTTAAACTTTTCATAAATGCATTTATGTCCACCATTTTAAGTCCCCCTTCATCAAAATCTTTTGTAAAGACTTTTGCTTTGATTTTTGAAGGTCCCTGCCACACAAATTTGTATAGTTTATTGTTTAAATCATTACAAATAACATCTCCGGGGTGTGGCAAAGAGACAAACAGGTGAATAAACAATGGAAGTATCAAGGTCTTAACAACAGTTATTCTACCCAAGGGAGTTAAATCTCTTCTGTTCCAGTGTGCAATGCTATTTTCTAATTTAGCTAGTTTGTCATTATAATTTAGCTCAATCATTTTAGGTAGATCAACATCAAAAGTTAAACCTAATAATTTAAATTGGGTACATCCCCACACTGGTTTCCACCTTGTTTTTATGGATCTTGTGCTGTATTTTAACGCCCCTATCCAGACAACATGAGTTTTTTCGAAATTCACCTTCAGGCCTGAATATTGTGAAAAGGAGTGCAACAATTGTAATGCAGTATTCAATGATTCTTCTGACCCGTCCATTAATATATAAGTATTATCAGCAAATTGTGATATCTTGTATTCTTCATTGTCAACTTTTATTCCCTTTATTTGATTACATTTCCTTATTTTAATCGCCAGTATTTCGGCACAAAGTATAAATATATATGCTGAAATAGGATCTCCCTGCCGACAACCACGTCCTATCATAAAGAAGTCTGACAAGAACCCGTTCAATTGGATTGCATTTTCCATATTATTAAAAAAAAGTGTTATCCAGTTCTTAAACATTGGCCCAAAGTTAAAAAAATCAAACACTTGTTTAATAAAACTGAAGGATAAGGTATCGAACGCTTTTTCGAAGTCAATTAGCATCAGCAGGCCAGGGATTTGGTTGCACTCAGTATAGCTCATAATATCATATAATAGTCGTGTATTATCCCCCATGTACCTGCCTTTAATGAAACCAGTTTGGTCATTGTTTACTAATTTGTTCAAGACTGACTTAAGTCTGTTAGCTATCGTCCCTGATGCTAGTTTATATACTGTGTTTAACAAGCAAATTGGTCTCCAATTTTTTAAAAATTGTTTAGGCTTTCCCTCCTTTGGAATACATGTTATAATTCCCTGTTTCTGAGTTATTGAGAGTGACCCTACATTATATGAAAAATTAATGCTTCTAACCACAAAGAGACCCAATTTTTTCCAAAAAACTTTGAAGAAATTTGCCGAGAATCCATCGGAGCCCGGGCTTTTGTCATTTTTCATTTGTTTAAGAGTAGCTGACACCTCTTGTAAAGAAAGAATACCCTCTAACATGTCCGCTTCTAAATCGGTTAATTTGGGCAATTCATCATTTTTAAATTCATTTTTCAGATCATAATTGGTAGTGGGTTGTTCTGAATATAAAATTTTGTAAAAGCAGTTTGCTTCTTTAAGAATATTTTCAGGTTCATATATTAATGTTCCATCCTCTCTCTGAATGCAAGATATATTTTTGGAGAGAAAATTATTTTTTTCCAAATTACAAAACATCTTAGTTGGTTTTTCTCCATTATCTATCCAGTCTGAACGGGAACGTATAAAGCAACCCTTCATAGTTTCCTGTCTAATAGTTTCTAATTCATTTTTAAGTGTAATTAATTGTTCCTTATTTTCCTCTGTCAGTGATTGCTCCAATATTTCAATTTTTGATATTAATAGACTTTCGTCTGTTCTTTTTAATTTTGCTTTGTAACTTGAGTAAGAGATGGTCTTGCCTCTAATCTCCATTAGAAGTGTTTCTAGGAAAAGTTGATCGTTGATGACAAGCTGTATTTGGCTGTCATCAATATCATTTAACGTGTCTAAATTATATATAGGAATGCAATATTGCCGTTTAATATCATCTATCAAGGTATTAATTACTGACAAAAATTCAATATCAGATAGCAACGAGTTATTGAATTTCCATAAACCTTTACCATGTATAATTTTTTCAAAACTTATAACCATGTCAATAATAGAATGGTCTGATCTGTAGCTCGTTTGTATTTGAGCATTTAATAAATATTCAATCATATTATTTGTAATAAGGAAAAGGTCCAGACGGCCCTGTTGCAATGGGTTAGTACGTCTCCATGTGTATCTTTTTTTTCTCACCGTTTATATATCTAAAAGTATCATGCAGTTCCCTTTTAACCATTTCCCCCAATAACAAGTCTCTTGCTTTCCTATTACTATTTAAATGTTTATAGTTAATATAATCTAACAGTGGGTCAAGCACTAGATTAAAGTCTCCACATATAATATACATAGTATTGCCAATTTTTTCGATTGTATCAAAGACTTGTCTATAAAAAGACGGGTTGTCTGCATTTGGGCCATATAAATTTAGTAATGTGAATTGTACACGATTTTTACTAAATAGGTTGTGGGAAAATGCACTACGGTTTGTTCAAAGTCGCGTTTGTAATATCTGACATTGACGTTTACAATGGTAATAATAGTTTGGAAGTATGGAGGGCTCTTTTGAAGGAGGAGAGGGATATGTAGTTATGGGCTTTAATGGATGGGCTGATGTCTGTAAGGTACGCCGGAGTAATACGATTGATCATTTTATAAAACAGAACAAGTTTTTGTTTAGATCTACGGCTCTGCAAAGTTTCCCAGTCTACTTTTTCCATTTGCTTTTGTATCGAGACAAGTTAAGTGGCACGAGTAACTATTCGTGCCGCCTCATGTTGCATCTTTTCTAATGTTGTTTGTTTCTACATCGTGATGTTATCAAAAATGACATCGCCATGTTCAAGCAATGGACGTATACATTAAATATATATCGTTCTCATGAGGAGCGGTCTAACCTTAATTTCAATTGTATCATTATATTTATAATATTGTAGGAAGTTCACTGTAAATACAAAGCTTCAAATGCAAATGGCGTTCAGGTCAATGTCGAAAAAACGCGTGAAAAAGTTCATGTGTAATTTGTTGGGTTTATAAGCGTATCATGGAAGTATATTTATATCTAATCACACTTTAATTGAGTAACTAAGGGGCCGTATTTCGGTCTTAACATGTACCTTAAATAGAACATTACTCAGGCTCCCGTTGTCACGAATCTCACACAATATGTAATAAAAGGAAAATAGTCCTTATCTCAACATTAGGCCGCACACGTCATTGATCAATACACTAAAGTTGTGAAGAAGCTTGTTAATCTTCCTGATTTTTAACATGTGTTTCCTTCCACAGTACTGTGTAATGTAATTTACATATTATTTTAAATTATGCGTGTATGAATTACCTTTTCACGGAAAGTATCACTATTTTTATGTAAATACTGTCTAGTTAATATTGATCTGACTATAAAGAACATATGCAACGTTGCGTACTTACCGATATGATATTATCATAATACAAGTGTTAAGTGTCACCAATATGTAAATATATACTCACGGTACGTAACACATAATCAAAGTGTCCATTGTGCAGAATTACATTCAATATATATTATTATATATGTTATTCTTGGTGAAGACTTGACGACTAGGTGTTTGCTGTGTGTGTCCACCGACCTCATATCGGTAAGTGTTATTTTCCTGTAGCATCGTTCCGACATGAATTCATGTAGAAAGCTTTTCAAGCTGCAAATTCATATTTTACCACAGATTATTCCCTTACAAGTACTTCAACATGAAGTCTAGACATTAATTATTATTAATTACTTTATCAATCGCATGCCAAAAAGTCAATTTAAAGCTTACTTTATCACTTTATCCTTGCGTTTAAACAAATACACTGTTCAAATTCTATGTTAAGTCCTCCAAATTGCTATGAGTAATGTAAAACTTTCATACTGTTTTTTAATTGGTCAGTAAAAACACGATTTACATATACCTACATAATCAAATCTTTAGATGAAATATGTTACCATGTAGAAAGCTGTGTTTGCTATTAATAGATTTCGCCTAACCCGATATTGGTTTTACCACTTTCATTACAGTAATATGTATACGCGAGTGTTGTTTATTTGGTAACATTATGAGGATTCGTGAATAATTGTTTGATTCATGTGCTTTTTTCTTCTACAACATAAATTAACAGCATCATTATATACATGATAATATTGATATTTGAAGTTTGACCAGAAAAATCGTAAGTTAATGTGAAATAATTTTGCTACAGGAAATTGGAATAAACTGTTTAGGCGTAACTGTGGATTCTGCCCATACAAAAAAATAGCTCAGAACCTACCGAAAACGTCTATTTATTTTGAACTAGGTGTTTGCCATAATTTTTGATATTGTTGTAGTTTTGGGTGGATGTAACACGTTACGAGATCTTATTATTCAAGAGCTATTATTGGCGTCGCACAAGAGCGCGGCGTCCATTAGTACATGTGATGACTCTGACCGGAAGCATCTGGAAGGGAAATCTAGATCAAATTTAGAAGTACGGTCTTGCATTTCTTTCTTGAAGAATTTTTATCGTTTAGAAAGCGAATAAAAGCTAAAATCGTGCATTGAATTTGCGGCGAAATAGAGTGAGAGGGCTGCTCCAAGTATATATTAGTATATTGGGTTAAGTCAACGCGACTATTCATATACTTGTGTAATGGCAACACAACACGTAATTTACGCTATATACCAACGTTTATTTACTGAATACACTACAGCTACAAATAAGCATTGGAGCGCGGGTTTTTGTCCTGTACACAAATCTTAAGCCAACATGAAACAGATATGCGTCGCGTACACTTACCAACATATAACGTTATTTTTCGGCGTAGCTGTCTACTTAATTTTTGACCTTTCTTAACATTCAATCAAATGATGTGAAAAATTTCCAGTAGTCCCGAATGAATACATGCTAACATTCCATTGGCTAATTTAAAAGAAAATCCCACTACACAGGTCATGAACATGTGGGGGTAACATTCCATAAATATGGATGACAGATTAGTAACAACCGTAAATATAAAAAGGTTCATTTCATGTACATGTATGTAAATAACGTTTTGTGTATTTATCCATTGAAATTCTGCAGCTTTTGACAATATTTGCCCTTGGTGTGATTGCCAGTTAAAATCGCATTCAATAGGAAATACTCCATAAATAATACTCGCACATTATGTTATGAAGTACAACTGTTTCTCACTCAGTCTCCTTAAGTGGGACACATGCTGTCCTTTGTGTTTAAGAGGCCATTATTTGGCACTTGTTACTTATGTTCAACTCAAATTGCATTTTTCACTATTTTAATTTTTAACCAACATACAATTAGTTGTGATTGACTGACTTTATGTGCTGGCATGGGATGGTCCAACCAGGCCGAAAATGCCATGTCTTTCGATACAAAATCCAAACTTGACATTGCCTACAATAGAAAAAGAAAAAAATAATTGATAATTTCATTGCAATATCAATGTCAGCAATAGTTTTTGCTAAACTTAACACGGTCTCGGAAAATGTTATATTTTCAGTGCGTCCGTAAGTCCGAGATTAGTTACGAATCTTTAACTGATTTCCACTGTAAACTATCGTGTGTCTATTCAAATGCGTGATTTAATTGTCAAACGTAATCGCACATATAAAATAACAATTGCTTTTTCTCATATCTCATGTCAAATCTCCCTGGCTGGTGTGATCATATTGTCAAAAGGTGCATTGTGGTTTTTTTACGTTACAAGTCGTCTCGTGTACACAACATTTGTTAATACTCGTCTTATATATCATTTAAAAATTCACACTAAGAGACTGAAAGGACAATGGAAGATTTATTCAGTATAGACTGTATATGTGAATGCGAAATGTTAACCCAAAAATTTGACTTAATATGAAGTTTAACATCATTTACGAGCCATCACTTACGAGTCACAATGCATTTTCTTGCTAATTACAACCCATTCAATTCGGAATGTAATAACTGTTTCTATAAGATGAATATTGTGATTTGTTTAAAAATCCTATTTTTGTTTTAAAAACGTTTCTGTTATATGTATTGTTTAGCAAGAAAGAATAAGGGTTAATAAAAATGAAACTGTAACTAAAAGTCATGCAAGCATTTCGTTGTATTTATCGTTTTCCAGTACATTCCTAAAATAATTGTAAATTCGATATAAAATATCTATTTACAATAACTACACAAAAAAATTAAGAAAGTGTTTGAACAAATTGAAGAAAAAAATTGTGCATTGTAATAGCCCATGTGACAAACGCTACAAATGTGTAAAATCCGAGCATTGTTAAATCGTAAAGTTGAAAATTTCATAAAAAAGAAAGTTGTACTAAAAATATTTGGCAAACTTGTCCTTAAGACAAATACGTACCAGAAATGCCCACAAACAATGGATACTCAAAGGTAAAAAAATCAATATGTTTTATGCCACAGTATCTCACTTAAGAGAGACTGAGCCTTCTACCAAATTCTCGTGTAGAGGCTATTAAATCTATACACATACATTTACGAGGGTTGTCCAACAAGTTCGTGTACTGACTGAATTGTTCTCAAATCTTTTGCCACAACAATAAATATGCGTGGAATGCTCAGACTTTCCTCTATAATTATATGCGACATTTATTTTATTGCTCACAAACACAAAATAACAACAGTTTATAAAGCACTTACACTTAGCTCCTCCGGAAATATAAGAGAGTTTTGCTTTCGAATTAACGAAGTGGTATTAACAGGACTTTGTATACAAGGTATGTTTTGTCATTTTGTTTTTGTTTTATTGTTGTGTAATTAACTGATATTAATTAATCACAAGTCACATCACATCACTTTTGGCTTTGGCATATATGTTTTGTATTTTTATTTTGTTTTAGTGATGAGTATTTAACTAATATTAAATGATCACAAGTCATATAACATTATTTTTGGCGTAACACAATAGGTTTTGTTTACCTTAAAAATGTATCATACATTATAATTAATGTATTAAATTCATTCTGATATGTTAGAAGGAAACTAAACAACAAAAATAAAGTACAAACTGAAAACAAATAATTTACATATAAACGCTTCCACTGATTAGCATTTCTCAAAACCAGTTACACACTGATTTGCATGACATTGTTTTGTGAAATATGGAAATTAGTCAGTTAACAAATGATACGAGTTTGATGGTGTTCTGGATCCCCGCTTAAAGGAATATTTAATATTTGGAGATATGGTAAAGGTGGTACCTTATCATTCAAAATCCAACTGTTAAGTAGGGTTACCTATCTTGCCGGGGATATTCGCTCTCTAAGTGCTCTGGTATTGTAATGACATATATTCCGGAAAGCGCGACTAAGAATTGATTTGTGTTGGGTAAAAAGACAATGACCTAACGGTTTATAAATAACTGGGAAAAGTACCTTCTAAAACTAAAAATCATTTAAATTATATTTGGTTTGTCAGTTGATTTCACACACATTATATTTCGTGTGTCAGTTGATTTCACACACTGATGGACTTAAGTGCGTTTTGTTATTTTCTCATTATGGTTTGTAATCAACATAACACACGAAATAACAATGTTTCCAAAATGGTAAGGCAAATGAACCGTAAATCTGGCAAAATCTTCAGCGATTTTGTTTTGATAAACCAAAGCCAAAAACCAATAACAAAAATACAAATGACAAGGCCTCCAATCATAGCATGCCATATTTGTTTAGTCATTGTTTCCAATAGTTTAGATACAGTGTTAGTTTATATTCTCCAAAACATACAGATATACATTATGTAGATGCTTCCTTTCATGCTGCATTTGTACAGTTGAGCAAAGAATACTTGAATTGACATTATATTCATTTGCTGTTCAACTTAAAATATTTAAACAGTGATATGTGTTATGTATATTTATCTTATTATTTATTATTGTGTACATTAACTAGATGCAATAATTATATTTAACATACTTAAATATTATTATAATGTAAATTCTGCTCCCGCACCCAAAATACGCAAAGTTCAACAAATCACACGCTCGCTCCATTTAAAATAAATTAAATAAGGAAGTATTCAATTTGATTTCGCCGTATTTATACCATATTTTTTTTTTTTTTTCATACCTATTGTTCAAAACAATAGTTTTCTGACATGTTTGTATAGTACTAACAAGCTAACATACACGACCACCACATCCGACAACCGATAAGCAGATACTCAGTTCAAGAGTAATAACTTGTCCAGACCAGTGTATTTATATTTAAAACGAGTATTTAACGAGTTACATCTATTTAGTAAGTATAATTGATAACGCCAAAGTATAATTTTAAAAATTAATTCTAGTTTACTTTATTTATTTAGCTATGGCGATCACACTAACGGTGACTTGCCTGATGATTACTGGCATATCGGCATATTCAGATACAACAATCTCTGCATCGTCTTCGAGTGTAGACGTTGAATACTTCAGTCCAAATTCTACAGAAGAATTAGTTACATCAATATTTTTATCCAAAATAGAATCTTTGACATCAAATCGCTACAAATGTGGATTACTTGAAAACACTTCACCGGATATAGTTGAAGCTTGCAGTGACACGGATTTAGTAGCATCAACCCTTGCGTCAGCTGACTCGACATTTGATTATATTTTAGAAGTCAAAATATACACTATTTTTGCTAATTATTATTATTATGTTACAAACATTCCTGGATTCGTAACGAATCCATTGACAATATTAATGATAGTTCAGATGAAACCGTTCAATACAACTTCTTTGTATATTCTCGTTTTAAGCGTTTGCGATTTTATTGCGAGTGTAATACGATTTACGTATAAATGTCTTGAGTCAACGTTTTACCATTGGACGTCCTATTCATGTCGAGCTTTTCAGTACATCGTTAGCGCAACATTGGTGTTTTCGAATTACATTTTGTTGTGCTGGACATTTGAACGATTCTGTGCTGTTTGGTACCCATTAAAGTTAGCAAGCTAGTTTGTCTTTGGTCGAGTGAAAAAAACACTTGCAATCTTGTTCATTTTGTCATTCGCATTAACAACTCCATATACAATAGGATTGTATGAATACAATGACCCTTCAGGACCGTTTGTATATTACAATACAAACCGGTTCATTTCTACTGTGTGGTTTTACGTTGACATATTTTATTATGTACTGATACCTCTGTTATCTGTTGTTATTATTAATATAGCCATAATAGTGAAGCTTAAAAGCACACCCAATAGTCGAATGGCGATGACAAGTGACAAAGAAATGATTGACAGAAAAAAAGAAAAAGAACGATTACTAACCATAACTCTGATATCTGTTGCTTTCGTATTTGTAATACTTCATGTACCGTATGTGTTTGCAGTTTTGTGGTTAACACTTTATCCAGATCCAAGTATAATTTCGAATCCAACCGACTTTATTCGGTTTCATTTGTATACCTATATCGGTCTTTCAATACCTGAAATTCATACATGGATTAACTTCTTCGTGTATATTTTGTCAGGTAAACGTTTTCGAAATGCCTTCATAGGAATGATCTGCAAAATCAAATGTCAAACTATAACATATTCAAGAGAACGATCCACTGACAGAGCACACAACACAAGTTTAGCTTCCACTAACATATGAAACGATATACATAGATCGTATCGAACTGCAAGTGATTAAAAATTATCATTTCAACATTTATCATAAAACTTTACAATCAACTAAAACTCCATTCACAATCATCAACGCAACTGTATATAAATAATTGATACCAGTTGACACAATGCATATTTTTAACTTTCTTGTTAATGTTATCACTATGGTTTGATTATGAAAAACAGTTAACATGTTTTCTA
Source organism: Congeria kusceri (assembly GCA_027627225.1). Classification (NCBI taxonomy): domain Eukaryota; kingdom Metazoa; phylum Mollusca; class Bivalvia; order Myida; family Dreissenidae; genus Congeria; species Congeria kusceri. The sequence continues at coordinate 54,301,617 of CM051024.1, read as the reverse complement.
GATGCATAAAACTGTATTTTTATTGTTACAATTACGTCTTAAATGATGTTATTATTTTCTAAATAACTTACTTTACTTAGAAGTAAATATATATATTGACGGTTCACCTAATGTTCTTACAGCTATTTCTCGTAGTTAAATTAGATCTTCCAATTAGAACATGACCCCTGACAAAACACATGTTTAATGTACATCACAACCAGCTAAGTAGAACAAATAAGATATCTTTTTTTCACATGGTCATTTTTGTTTGTTTACATTTATCTATACTAAACATATTATAAATGCTATAGGATTTAGCGCCAAACAGTGTTCGGTAATATATTACCAATTGGAATTGTGTTGTATTCCTTAAAAATGTTTATGTTCTTGTTAAACAACGTTGTATATCAATTGTGGAGATAAGATTTTACGACAGTACGGAGGAGCATCACTACTTCTATTGACTTAACAATCAAAGGATATATGTTAAGTATGTGTATAAACAATTTATTTCTTGAAAAATGTACCCAATGTATAGAATTCAAGTAATAATTATTGCTAAAAAAAATAGGCAGACTTTTACTATGGAATAAAACATAAATATTGAAAAAAAGCGTTGTATTGAAATGATTGGCATGATAAAGGTATACAAGGTATTACACAGCACAACAACTATGGAACAGACTTTCAGAATACCTATACTATTAAAGCATAGTCAATTTCAATTACCAACTAATCTGTTACGGTCATTTAGAATAATGATTTATTTAACTTTATATTCGGCAGACATCGCAAACTTCTTATTTCTAAAGCTATATGTTGTTATTAAAACACAATTGGATAGTGAACATAAAATTGCGCTTAAGAATGAGCAACTTAGACATTTAAATACAAAATGTCCACTACTACTTAACAGTCAGATATGAACTTCTAGTGTTAGAAATTATGATACCTTTTTGTAATTATACTCGTTTTCCTCTTGTTTACATTATACCAACAATTACATTTTTGAACCACCTTTTTCCAGGATACAAACTGTGTTGGAAGAAAACAAATTGGAAAACGTTGGGTAAATATATGTCATTATACGTACATGAACGTATATTGTACTTTTTACTCGTATTTATTCCCCAATTGTGTAAGCAATAAGTGTTTGTTGTAATGCATTAAAATAAATTTATGTTTATAGAAGTGTATAATGCATCTTTTATATAGGTTTGATACGTCACAATTACTGATTGTTCAAACATGCTAGTGCATGTGGTTATTGTTGTCTATTTCATAATAATACGTCCTAAAACGATGGTGTTGTCACTAGTTCTTATAAATTCTAGCGTACATGATAAAAGTGCGATTATACTCCTTAAATAACATTTTATTAACACATGCTGTCGAGAATACTGACCATAAACACCCCGAATTTACACAATAATTCGTGCACATGACATAATAAAACATTGTTTCTGACGAACACAATTTTTAATTTGAAGAAACAACATTTTGTTGAACTAATAATAATAGTGATTAAAAAAATTAAACACTGTCTGCACAAATCAGCTGCAAATATAGACGAAACAATTTGTGTACAACACATGATAATATATTCTGCTGACAAGAGCACAATAGTATTTGATAAGGTGAATGATTTTGAAATAATAACATAGCGTTTGGACATAATAAGTCATTGTCTGGTCAAATCAACACGTTTAAACAAAACACAATAGCACACTGCACTGACAAAACACAATCTGTAATTCGACAAAGTTTGTGGAAAAACATTGTAGTTAGACATAATATAGATCTATTTTTGTGTACAGTTAAAAAAATTGAAAAATAAACAGAGTTGATATAACTAAGTGTTATAAAATCCCACAATCCACTTACACATGAACATGACCTCGAGACAAGATGAAACGGCATTTTTACACACGGTGTTTGACATAACACGTCACAAGTAACAATGAATAAAATTAACGTCTTGCAGTGACAAACCATGTGTACACAACATAATAACACTTGCGAAAAACAAATTAGCATTATGAGTAGACAAGTATAATACAAGTTAACGTCTTGCATTGGCAAAACAGCATATGTAAATGGCATTATAAACCACGCGAAAGACAATACACATTATGAGTGGTCAAAATGAATAATTGCCTATTGACAAAATAAAAATTTGGCAGGATAACATTTACTGCCAACATAAACAATGACAACATAAGAGAGTTCCGGGTGTTCCATACACAGGACTTCCCGCAGAATTTCTTGAAGGCATGTCGGTATCCCCCGCAAAAAATCGACCCCCACTCCACCCGAGATCGTTCCATTCCGCCAACTTATCCACATGAAATCGGCAGCTCCGTTTGACCCCCACCTCCTCCAAATCAGCCGAATCGCCCGACCCAACCTTACCGAAATCGGCCGCAACGCTCAACTCCACCTGCCCTAAATCGGTCACATCGCTCGACCCAAATTCCCGCGTTGACATAACTCTTAACGTTTGGAGGCAGTGTACATCAACATTAATAGGCTGCATTTTTATGGATTTAAATTTCAAGTATGCATGGTAATCAGATTCGTTTTAAAGCCTAGCCTTTTCCGCCTCAAAATTCTGTCATGGCCGCTAGTTTTCTCAAAAACTTATTATTTCATTCATTGTTTTCGGATGCGAAACAATAACAACATCCATCGTTATCAGTTATACTACATGCGGGCATTAAAATCTAAAAATATCACCTTTGTTATTCGATATTTAATATTGTCATGTATTTCTATGCCTCACAAAAACGTACGAGTACTGGTCACGTGCTTAATTACATGTTGTTGATGTGAACAAAATTAAGTTTGACAACGTCAAATTGCGTTTTAAAATGAGGCTCTGTATTACATGATTCGTTTCAATATTTTTGATTGTCAGTTTGTGAAAATGATTACGGAATTGCCGGGATACAATTAAACGGTAAATAATATATAATAATGAAACATTTTAAAACGCCTGTTCGTTTTTCCTGGCAAGCGCTAGTATTTGTTGTCAAACACTTTTTAGTTGTTAGACAGGTATAAACTCCGCACTTAAAATCGCCGTATTTGATTGGCTAATGAGACTGTTGTCGGCGGGACTACACTGTTCAGTCAATTGTCATTTACATTGATCTTATCGCTCAATACAGCGATAGTTTATGACAACATGCAAACAACAAGATAACCGCATGCAGTGGCGAATTTTGTTGGAGAATGGAAACTGGGTTAAGCCGCAGTCACATATTCGGAACCGAATCTACTATCTTCAAACGTCCATTATTTTAAAACGTTTATGCATGTACAGCGTTGATGATGCACCTTTTAAACATCTTGGCATAAAGTAGTTCAATGCAAGCATAAATGTAAATGTAAATGTAGTAGTATTACTCATGACTATAATATGTGTCACATATAAGACCCATACTTATCTGTCAAAGGTCAAGATCGCAATTCAATCGCAAAGGTCAAATAGTTTAAGCTTGTACTTTGACATTTTCATTTCAAACCCACTTTTTCTTATTCAGGTAATTGTGTTAGTCAATACATTGTTCGCATGCCAAATATGTCCACATTTCGTGTTAAAGTAACATAAATGGAAAGCATTAGTGTCAAAGATATTGATCACCTTAAGTGTTAGCTCTGGTTAAAATAATCCTGTTTATGGCTAATGTTTAGTAAGATTACATAGCTTAACTAAAAACAAGTGTTTTTGATTGGGGATAATTACACTGTAAATGATGCGATGTTAAAACGTCACGTACCAAAACACTGCATGTAAGTTTTCTTGACACAATGTATACAGTTGGGTCTTCGATTGTGTTCCGCGATAAATCGGCAGGCCGATCAACTAAACATCATGTATGTGAAATTACAACAAACTAGCACTACAAGTGTTGTCAGAAACTGACCGAAACTGATAAGTTTAAATTAAGACATAAATAGAAAACTACTCTGAATCTATTGGTGTTTTCCGTTGAACAGTCAACAATATTTGTTGTGATGCAAAACTAGTCAATTACGCGTTTTAAACAGTGGTTATTCTTAGCATTTCTTCTAATTAATCGAATTTTATGATACTTACACTGGTGTGTTTTTTTATTTATGCCACTATATACGTTTTAAGATCGTAAATACATACTTTACACAACTTTCCATAAACACACATTACAAAGAAATGTACTTATTATTCCCTAAAACGTCACAGTTTTGGTATAATATTCACATATCTTCATCTGATACCGCGTGATAACATGTAAATACCAAAAGGTAAATAACCGAACTACCCAACGCATTTATTTTATTAAAATACAACAAACACTGATAATATTCCAAGGAATATGTATGGACACGTGTTCTTCAACCTATCTGGCTTATGATGTAAATCTTAAAATACAAAAAAATCGTACCACAGGCCACTTGATAATTAATAACAAACGTACTGTACCTTGAAACCCTTCTTGGCCATTTGTTGTACAAATTCGCGACAAGATGACCAACATAGGATAGGGACTTTTGCCTAAATAAGGAGTTCTACTGTATTGTTAATAATTGAAGCAAAGCGCATATGAAATTCAAGATTTAATACGGTATATCAAATACAAGACATACACGTTTCAAGTTGTTTCATTTCAGACATTGCAACAAGTTCTATTTGTATAGCATATCAATAAATAATGGGACTAAATTGCACTTAGAAAATCGCTGAAATGGGAGGTGTGTGAAGCTGGCTGTAAGATGTCAGATATTTGACATATTGTTTTTTATGTTCAAAATACGCAATGTAGTAAGTATAGCTACGCTTCAGGTGTTCATCAGAAGTTTAATGCGAAAGAACAGCTACGCACAAGGAGTTCCCAGATGTTCAAGTCAGAATGAATAACTTTGCATGTGTTCGCTATGTGTGATGGTGTTCGCCAAATGTTCAAAAACAGAAAGTAAAACTAGGTATTCGCCTGAATATCAATATTTAATGGAAAAGTACAGCTATGTATCAGGTGTTCGCCAGGTGTTCAAATGTATATGTATCTTTAATGGTATGACTGTCAGTAAGCATTTCTTTATGGAGCTGATATAAACCTGGCTAGACAGCTGTCTTTCTGACATTTAAATAATGAGACGTTGTCACCTCGGTTTCTTACGAGAAATTGACCGATGGAGCTCAAAACTCGGAGTTGAAATACTGTGACGAGGTATTTTCCTAATGACGTCACAAGTTACGATGACGAACGGATACCTCTAAAGATCGGACCGCACTCGTATGCAACGAGCATTACTGAATAATAGACTTCGGCAACATCTTGGTAGTTACGGACAGTGGCAAAGTTAAAAATAATGGAGCTATAGAGATTAAGTCGAGACAGTGTCTTGAGGGATAAATATTTAACAAATGCATCGTAAAAATAATTGTTTTTTTATGGAGCACATATGGCATGCAGTTATGTATATTTCTTTCGCTATTGTGATATACAGTTTATAAAGGAACGGGTTGTATTAACGCTGAAATCAGGATGTGGAATCTGGCTCCATTAGTGGCACAATGTAAAAGCACGTATTATACGAATACACTAAATTAATTACCAATTATTTCATAATGTTATTATATATGCATCATATATAGACACAACGAGGTGTGTGGCCTATATATAGGTTGTCCACGTTCTCAACAAAAAGAGTTAACATGAAAAACGAAAAATAAATAAATAAATAAGTAAACATAACAACGCAATGATTTTACGTTGTCCACGTTTTTATCATGTGCTTGTCCACGGTTTACCTATGGTCACGTGGAACTTCATGCCGACAGGGATTTAATGAGCTTTGCTCGGAAACAGTCTAATCTCTGCGCGGAGTTTGGTAAACAATACACACTACAGAGGGCATTTGTCGGCATATACGATGGAATGAGTATAGTGCGTTAGGTTTGACCTGGCACTTCATGAATATTTCGTTAAATTCCGTAACAAATGTAAAGATAGATCGTAAATATAAATACAACGAGATATGTGTCTACCATTTTTTATTCACTGACACATACAATCCTGTGATGACATGTGAAGCCTAGTTGTAGAGCGCAGAGTTAGAATGCCTTTAGATGTAAGTTGGAATCGATTATTTAAATTATTGTTTTGTTTTTTATTTTGGTCGAGTAAATAGTTATGACAGCTTGATTTTCGAGGTTGTTTATATACTTGTTAATGTTGAAATTAAGAAATTAACATATAGTGTTCGATTTTGAGTTATTTATCTCGAAATAAACAACGATGTTGAGTTCTGATGCGCAAGAATTAAACCACGAAGGCGTTTACGCGCATCAGAACTAATTAGTGTATTTACAGCGATACAGGATAAAAAAGGTGAGAGCCGAGAAAGACTGTTGGCGAGAAAGAAAACTATGAGCAAATGAAAAATGAGAGTGCTTTTATCATCAGGAACATTTATTGAACTTAGTCACCTGTCTGTTATATCATATCTACACAATTATCGGAACTCAAAACTATACACTCTACTTAAAATAAATTGGTATATGACCTTATTAAAGATGTTGATCCGGGCAAATTAAAACTTATATAGCGCGCGTCGAATTCAATGCTATTTATCTACGTCAGTCTCATCATTATTTTATGTAATTCGTAGGAGGAAAATATTTTTGTGCAATCTATTTAAAAAGCAAGCAGAGTTATATGCATACAAGTCAATCTACAACGGGTAAAAGTAGTCGATGAACCGTATAAGTTCGAATCAATATTCAGTACTTTTTATCACAATCGCTATGTTTGGTAAATACCAATTTAAATCAAAATAAGTTAAATTAATAAAATACATTCACAACTCTCTTTAGAAGTACAAATGCTTTTCCATAATTCTTATACATACGTCAAAAACAATAGCAATTAAATCGTCAATCGAGTGGTAACGATCTCTCCGCAATATCCACTGACTCAATACACTGTTGTTAAACTTATGCAATAGGTAATACGCAGTTAAGAAGTTAACAGCACAAACAGATACACTATCATACCTATGTGAATAGACATAACAAGAAATCACTTGTAGTTGTGGACTAAAGGGATTATTATTATTGTTTATTACTGTTTTAAGTCGGGTCTATTTCTTGTCATCTATTCAAATAAAGTAGCATTAAATTAACCGATTTACTGACCCGTAGCCTGCAAAGTAAAGAAGTAGTTCCTTCAAGACCGATTTCTGAATACAACAACTAAATCTCGATTCTAACATGACCTGACAAATTACTCTGCAATTAAAATGCGAATCATATAATTTTATATTTCGGAACTACTTTTTCGAGTTGTTTATTGGCAATTCAACAACGGACATTTTTCGCGTGTTATGTTAGAAAGATTGATTTGCAATAGGTTTAAACCACGCTTCAGCTGACCAGCAAAGAAATAAGAGGAATTCGTGATGTTGCATTAAACAACTCAGAAGAGCTTTTATAAACTTGCTGGTAGCTTAAATGGCAAGCAACTTCAAGGAACAATATGAATGAACCGATATTCAGCAGTCAGCTACCAGCGCCTGCAAAAGAAAACAAGGAATCCAAATGAATATCCGCGATATAATAATACGGACCACAGCGAAAGCAGCACTACTTTTACAGAGATAGCCAGGGAGAGTATTGACTGATTTTTGTATGTCCTATGGAATATACATAATAATAAATTAACACCAATCTAAAAAATAAACATAACACAGTGTAATTATACATTTATTACAATACTAAAACTCGAGAAGGAAATAGCATTGCAGAAATAAAAATATTTCAAAAAGTAAAAAAAAGAAAAAAGTTTAGACTCGAGCCAGTGGTGCCGGGTTAATGTCCTTGATGATTTTCCATCTTACATACTGAGCCACGCATTACGGTTGTCGGATTCGTTACATTAAGTTACATTGTATTATTTTAACTGTCCTCGTTTACGCTTACGAAAACTATCGAACATTGCCCGAATGTCATCGAAGATATATGAGGTGCCAGGTCAAACTTACGCACTATATGAATGAATCTTGAATATTTACTGGGTGAAACAACAGCGACTATATAGATTGCAACAGGTAACTTATGTACAATTACGCACTTTATCTAAAACAGAGTGACATTGTCTTTTATAGCCTAATGATTAGGATGCATTTTGAAAATGGTATACAATGTCTAATATTCACCTCAATATAGGTAATTAATTAATTCAACTAATAGTAGTTATACTCAACAATAGATATTTAACAAATATTTTACATGTCAACTTATCTATGCTTAGTTGAATAAAATTTACTTAGTACCAAATAATGATGCACTATATGTTGGAACATGTAATTATTATACCACCAAAATAAAAGTATGTTACAATAGGTCTAAACTTCAATTCTTTGACTGCGCAACTACATGCGTTTATCTGTATGGTTTTTATTTCAATCTTTTGTTACAGGTATTATTGGTCCGTGCCATGTGTATGTACTATGGTTTGCCAAGGAAAGCGGTAAGACACAGCTGGTAATGGCACGGTAACTGTAAGCTGCGGACACGGTTTAAGTCACATATATTGACCATGCAAATATACTATTAAGTCGTTATATTTTAAAAAGGGATTTTCCACTGAATCCCAATTAAAAGGGCCATTTTCCAGGATTTTTCTGGAAAATAAACCTGATTTTTCTTCACTAAATTATAAAAAAGCACGAAAATGTTACGCCGGCGGAACAAAAGTTCCTTTTTTTCTCTATAAATTGTTGAGTTTTTGCAGTAATTTGCAGGAAAAGTTCCGTACAATACTTCAATGTTTTTTAAAAACCAAATTGAATGATCCACCAGCGAATTAATGTACTCCTTTTTACAAGTAATGGATATGTTCCGCTGGCGGTACAAACATCCCAACATTTATATTCCGATTAATAGAAAACCAAACTCAAAATGTTCCGCTGGCGGTACAAATTTCCAAAAATTTATATTTTGAATAACAGAAATCAAACTCGAAAATGGTCCGCTGGCGGTACAAACATCCTAACATTTATAGTCTTACTACAGAAATCAAACTCGAAAGTGTTCCGCTGGCGGTACAAACTTCCTAACATTTATAATCTTAATACAGAAATCAAACTCGAAAGTGTTCTGCTGGCGGTACAAACTTCCTAACAATTATACTATGATTAACAGAAAACCGAACTCAAGTGTTCCGCTGGCAGTACAAACTTCCTCATTCTGATTAACAGAAAACCAAACTCAAGTGTTCCGCTGGCAGTACAAACTTCCTCACATTTATATTCTGAATAACAGAGAACCAAACTCAAGTGTTCCGCTGACGGTACAAATTACCTAACATTAATACTCTGATTAACAGAAAACCCAACTCAAGTGCTCCGCTGGCGGTACAAACATCACAACATTTATATTCTGATTAACAGAAAACCAAACTCAAGTGTTCCTCTGGCGGTACAAACTTCCTAACATTTATACTCTTATTAACAGAAAACCAAACTCAAGTGTTCCGCTGGCGGTACAAACTTCCTAACATTTATACTCTGATTAACCGAAAACCAACCTCAAGAGTTCCGCTGGCGGTACAAACTTCCTAACATTTATACTCTGATTAACAGAAAACCGAACTCAAGTGTTCCGCTGGCAGTACAAACATTACAACATTTATATTCTGATTAACAGAAAACCAAACTCAAGTGTTTCGCTGGCGGTACAAACTTCCTAACATTTATACTCTGATTAACCGAAAACCAACCTCAAGAGTTCCGCTGGCGGTACAAACTTCCTAACATTTATACTCTGATTAACAGAAAACCGAACTCAAGTGTTCCGCTGGCAGTACAAACATTACAACATTTATATTCTGATTAACAGAAAACCAAACTCAAGTGTTCCTCTGGCGGTACAAACTTCCTAACATTTATACTCTTATTAACAGAAAACCAAACTCAAGTGTTCCGCTGGCGGTACAAACTTCCTAACATTTATACTCTGATTAACCGAAAACCAACCTCAAGAGTTCCGCTGGCGGTACAAACTTCCTAACATTTATACTCTGATTAACAGAAAACCGAACTCAAGTGTTCCGCTGGCAGTACAAACATTACAACATTTATATTCTGATTAACAGAAAACCAAACTCAAGTGTTTCGCTGGCGGTACAAACTTCCTAACATTTATACTCTGATTAACCGAAAACCAACCTCAAGAGTTCCGCTGGCGGTACAAACTTCCTAACATTTATACTCTGATTAACAGAAAACCGAACTCAAGTGTTCCGCTGGCAGTACAAACATTACAACATTTATATTCTGATTAACAGAAAACCAAACTCAAGTGTTTCGCTGGCGGTACAAACTTCCTAACATTTATAGTCTTAACAACATAAATCCAACTTAGTGTTCCGCTGGCAGTGCAAACTTACTAATATTTATAATCTGATTTAATGAATTACCAAACTAAAGTGTTCCGCTAGCGGTACAAACTTCCTAATATTTATAATCTGATTTAATGAATAACCAAACTCAAAGTGTTCTGCTGGCGGTACAAACTCACTAATATTTATAATCTGATTCAAAAAATAACCAAACTCAAAGTGTGACCCCGACAGTACAAGCATTTTGATAAATGCTATATTCTAAATTACAGTTTCCAAGCATCCTGTCATAAAATGCTTCGTGACATATATTCTGTCAAAGTCTACTAAAATGTTCTGCTTGTGCCACATATGTAATGACTTTTCTTTTCTGAATTAAAAAAACAACAACAATATTTTAAAAGCACAATGTCAAGCCAATTTATGAAATGATTACATTTTAATACATTTTACACAATAATAATTCAAAGGACATGTTCTTGACATACACAACTAGAATTGTCACATGAGTGACGGATATACCCACACAAATGGCCTTGTCAAAAAACTTTGGCATCCATTCGAAAGAAACGGACAGAGAGAATGCTTTAATTTGTGAATGGTCAACAGTGTAATTTGAAAAATTTCATTTCAACAGGACCCATAACTATGTCAACATTCAGTAGTTTGTAACCAAAGTTGAACTTGATCTGTATTTTATAATGTTACACCTATGTACCAAAAATAAGTTAAATATGTGAAGCCTTTCATGAGTAACTGTCCATAATTTTCGGGAATTTAAGTCAAAAAGGTGGGCCATAACAGTGTCAAAATTTAGTGGTTGTAACCAAAGTCGAACTTGACCTGTATTTTATGATGCTACACATGTGTAATAATTATTTTAATATGTCAAGCCATTGTTGAGTTATCGTCATGAAACAATGCTTTTGGGGAATTTAAGTCAAATAAAGGGCCTTAACTCTGTCAAAATTTAGTGGTTTGTAACCACCAAAGTCGAACTTGACCCGTATTTTATGATGCTACACATGTATACCAATAATTATTTGAATAACTCAAGCCATTCTTGAGTTATCATCCGAAAATCATGTTTTTCTTCGGGAATTTTAAGTCGAAAAAGGGCCAAAACTCTGTCAAAATTAAATCAAATTACAAGTTTAACTAACCATTATAAAAATTTCACTTATGTGGATCTTACATTTCAGCAAACAAGAGCTCTATGTTAAACAGTTATGCCCCTTATAGGTTAAAAACAATCGTTAAAATATCAATTTTACCATTGACCGGAAACGGCTAAAACTGCCAACAGTAGATGATTCAAGGGCCACACCTCCTCAATTCCTGAGGTGATTTGGCGGATTATCGAACTTTGCCAAGACATGCCCACACACATTTTCATAAAGTTTGGTGAAAATGAAATCGGATGAAAACTGTTGGACTTAAGCAAGCTGAAACGAAAATTGTCTAACAACCAACAGGCATTAGCAAACAAATATACCCCACCATCTTCAATGGGGGGCTTGTGCGTTTAAATACTTGACAATAACAAGAGTTATTTGAACTTTTAACTAAATTTCAACAAATTATGTAGTTTTCTCTTGAGATATACATTGCTCAATCGTTCATTAATAATTCGTAAGTGCACACAGATCTTCATTTGCAAAATGTTTACGTTTTAATATCCTAATTTAAACATGAATCAAATAAATATAAAAATTGTTAATGTTCAGAAGCCATTAATAAACTTATAATCAATACACTCAACAATGAGCTTAGCTGAGCGAGTCCTTTTATTCGCACAAATGTTTGCAAAAATGATCACAACTTGCAAATCTAAATCGAAAAAGAAATATTTAGAATCACACTGTGAAATATTCGCAGAACTAAACTAGATGTGTTACAGACACAGATGCCCCCACAATTCATGTTTGGACACCGACAAAGGGCTAACACTAGTTTTTGCGTACACACATATATTTTCATATAACTTCTATAGTTGAAAAAAGGACAAGGGCCATAGTTATGCCAACATTGGTTGCAGCCAACATTCCTGTCTTAACAATCACCAACCTACCTACATGTTAAGGTTGTTATGCTGTGAAAGTTTGAGCGAAATACGCAAAGACGTTTAAGAGGAGTTGAGTTCACAAAATTTGGGGACAATATACTTTCGTGGAGTATATATTCTATAGTGGGAAAAATGAAAGGGCCATAATTCTGCCAAAATTCGCAGCCAAAATACCTTCCTTTAAGATCACCTACACGTTAACGTTCAGTTTCAGCGCAATCTGCCCTAGAGTTAAAGAGGAGTCAAGTCCACAAAATTACTTAGTGGAAATAACAACAACGGGCCATTATTCAGAAACATTGGTCTCAGCCACAATTCCTTCCGTTACGATCATCTACACATTAAGGTTCTTCAGCTTTGAAAGTTTGAGCGAAATCTGTCCAGAAGTTAAAGGCGTTGAGCACACACAATTTTGGGATGTACTGATGGACAAGTGCAACGCTTAATGCCTCCCACTGTGTGGGGGCAATTGAAGACACTCACAATACAGTACAAAGATAGAGCTATCACTAAAGGATACTGCTTTGACAAAGAACCATGTAAACTGTTCATCAACACTGTGTAAAATTCTATCAAATTATTTTTGAAATAGCGTTTTTTTAAAGCGGATCCTGGATTTTTAATGGTAACTTGCAAATATAATTACCTAAGGACATAAGTGAGTAATTAAATGTCTTCGCCTTGCAACATTGCCCATATTTAAACAACAATGGCATGCATGTTTCCTTTAATAAATGCTATATAAAAATAATGTTTCTTTCCAGAACACATAGGTAAAGAAAACATGAAAAACATATGGTCAGTACGCCACAATAACTCTTGCTTGTACCAAACCCATGTGTTGTTTTAGAAATAATACAAATAGTGACTGCATTAGTTGTAAAATATGTATAATATAACCTTCAAACAGACAGCATAACACATATAAAATGAACGCCATCTTATTATTCAACAAGCAATAAATGTCCATAAATATCTTCATCCAAACATGCTTTTCCTTGCATCATATGCCAGCGCCAGCACAAGCGATGTTCTGCGTTCAGTCACGTCTAAAATAACAAAATTGTATGACAATGTAAACATTAAATAATTATCAATACATTGAAAAGTCCCATTCTTGAATCATGGGGTATTTTTTCCATTGCCCAACACATTCTGTGCCTAGGGCCCAGAGCTCCCAAAACTTTGCTACAATATATTTTGCTAGACTTACATATATAGACAATATACTGTATTTTAGCTCGACTATTCGAAGAATATGTGAGCTTTCTTACTAGCCCCAGCATCGGTATCAGTGTCAGCGTCTGAATTGGTTCAAGTTTTTATTCAAACGTCTTATAACTTCAAAACTACAAAAGTTATTCACCTGAATCTTGGAATGGACTCTGTTTTGTATAGTGACAGAGTTATGCCCATTTTTTGCATAGATTTTCTGGTTGAAGTTTATATTCAGAAGTCTTACCTTGAGAGCAACATAGGTTATCAATTTGAAATTCGAATATACCCTTGCCATCAGGCTCAACAATCTCCATAACTCTGTTTTGTATTTTAACAGATGTATGCCCACTTTTTACATAGATTTTGTAAATAATGCTTTTGTTCCAAAATCTTAAAATTTATAAACTTTATATAAAGGTATTACACTTTAAATTTTTGATTTCGACAAATTATGCCCCTTCCACTTTCCAAAATATGTACCAACTGAAACACTTTGAATAGTCGAGTTTGCTGTCCTCTGACAGCTGTTGTTAAAAAGTAAAGCAGATTTGTGACATGGTTACATTAAGTTACTTGTATTTATTAGGAGAAATACAACCGACTAGACGAAGAGCTTAAGGTGTGCAATGAAAGATGTTTCCAGCTGGAAAAAGAAAATACAGAATTAAGAAATCAACTGATTGAAAGTAAGTGCATTATTGTGTTATATGCATAGTAATAAGAACATTTTAATTAGATAAGAATGTACTAAGAATGTCGTTGATTAATTTAAAAACACATTTAGTGTATACTTATATTTTATTATTTTAGTATTTCCCTTATCTCAAGAATTAGCCGTGTTAGAGAAAAGTTACTGTAGTGGAGGAATTACTGTACTAGCAAAATAAATAAATAGGTTTTAGAAGACAATGCAAGCTATTCTACTTGCCCCGGCATCTGTGTTGCGTCGGCGTTGGAGTCGGCGTCCGAGGTAGGTTAAAGTTTTTCGGTAAGCTAGTTTCTCAGGAATGTCTTGAGGGATTTCATTCAAACTTCAAACTTAAAACATTTATTCCCCACATTAACATTTGGTAAATTTAGTTTGAAATTTGTCAAAATTATGGGCCTTTTTACGTTTATAAATTTACATACAATCTGTATGGACAGATTAATAAAGTTTTTCGGTCAGCTGATTTCTCAGGAATGGCTTCAAGGATTTCATTCAAACTTATTCCCTATATTAAAACAAATTCATAGGCTAATTATGATAACTCCAGATTGAAATCTTTCAAAATAATGGGCCTTTTTACACTGAAACTGTATGGACAGGTAAAAAAAGTTCAGTAAGCTGGTTTCTTAGGAATGTCTTGATTGGATTTAATTCAAACTTAGAACTTAGTCCCTATATTAAAATGAACTCATATGCCAATTTTGATAACTTAAGTTTGAAATTTGTCAAAATTATTGGCTTTTTTGCACTTAAAAATATGTTAAGTGGGTAGAATTACGGTGTCAACTTTTGATTTTCACTCTCTAACTTGATCATCAATTTTCATATAAAAATACTTAAGCCACACTTTACTCAGGATTGCATTTGTGTTAGATTGGATGGGGTGAAGGTCAAGGTCACTGTTACTAGAAATAGATAAAAATTCTTCTGCTTTATAACTCGAGAAAAAATGGGAATAGTTAATTAACGTTCATGTTATGGATACTGTATAACGAAACATTGCATGAGATTGCATATGGGTTTAGTTGCGTCAAGGTCAAGGTCACTGTTTTGAAATTTAGAAAAATGCTTCCATTCAGTAACTCGAGAAAGAAATTAATTTTGATTTATTGGTCCCTAGTATACGGTATGCCTTAAAAAAAATGCCAGAAACTCTGACAGGCACAAGAAAAGTCAAGCGGGCTGTCCTCCGACAGCTCTTGTTTTTTACAACTGATATTTTATAAAATCGGGTTCAGGATTCTACTTTTTGTACATGTTCGTTACTTAACAGAATCCATAAGGGCCAAAGAAGTAACAGAATCCACACAGACGACAGAAGTAATAGAATCCACAAAGGCCAAAGAAGTAGAGATGATTGAAGCCTTCTGGAGGTTTGAAGATGGCCGAGAGGAATGGCTGCCAGCAAAATTGCTAAAACGATATGCCAATGGTAATGCTTTCTTAAACACATTTTATAGGACAGGAAATTTACCAAGCTTTGAATATCAAGCTTCTTATGTTTGATTATTTATGAAGACGTTTGCAACTAATAATAAGACAATGTAATGCAATTCTTATGTTAGTGTTATTTTTTTCAATGTGAGACATATATTGAGAAAATTGTTAAAATGTTTACATGTGAATCTGTGAATATATACATCAAAGAATTACAAAGCCCATGATTAATGTAAATTTAAGCAAATGATGACAAAAATTGACAAAACATATTAGGATAAACATATAGTTACATGATATCTACTTGTTTGAATATATTCCATGTTCTTTGAAGTTCAACTGAGTGTACCCGTTCGTTCACTTCTTTTATTATAAATGTATTTCATGCAGGAGAATGTTCGGTCCAGTACTCTGATGGAGTGAGACGAGTTAGGTCATCGTGGGTGAGACAGAAGGGACAGGTCTGAACAAGCAAACTGCAATCTGAAATTGTGTCCAGAAACAGAAAATAGAATTTCTGGAGCAAACAACTGATAGTTATTTCTTAATAACCAATAAAATGTTTTCCTGTCTTCTTGTATTTCTATTCAATTTTTTTCTTGTTCTAAAATGTAGAAATTGTATAAAAGTAAAGTCACTAATCTTTATTTATAATATTTGGCCACTGACCAAAAGTATATGACATATGGGTACATTTATGTCACAATATCACAGAATATTTTAATAATTAATCAGTTAATTTCTTGAGAAAATTAAAAATATAGAGTGTTAGATTGTTAATTATATCAGCATATCTTGTTCTCATTATTTTGTAAAAGTCGTTTATTTCTGAACATCCGTAATACGAATTATGCAAGAACTTGTTTTGCATTACTACGTACTTTTACAAATAATGAATGCTTGGTATTATCAAATAATGTTGCTTACTACACAAAATGTACATATATTTGTTCTTCTGTAGGAGTCTGATGTTATCTACCAGTTTCAGATATTAATTTATGGGTACAACGTCAGAATCTGCAAAATGCTCTTATATGGGGTAAATCTATGTTTTTAAATTTTTGTAAGGAAAACATTAACTTAAATTATTTGTATTTTTTAAACCAGCTTTGTGTATTACAAAATTAAAGTACCATTACAAGTATTTTTTTAATCAAAAACTTAACTTATACTTGTTGCTATCCTTTATCAAATTATTGGCGCTTTTGTGGTTAATTACTCGTAATTACTGAAGCCTGGGTTCCTTCTAAAACTCTTCAAGAAGCTATTTACGTTAGCAAAGCTTATATAATTATGTTGTGTGATTTTTATATTGCTGTTATATAAAAACAATCATTCTTAAATATTAATTGTACATTTTGTAATATGTTCTTAAAATATGTTTACTCTAGCTAGACATATTTTGCTTTTTCTGTGTTTTGGTAATTCTAGTCAGAGATTCTAGTTGTTAGTCTGTTATCAAAGTTAAAGAGTCAATTGAACTCACGTATATTAATATTAACATATATAATTGGTTTTTGTAAATTATAGAATCTTTCAAATTAAAACAGATTACTAGATTATTTCTAAGTCTAGTTCTGTAGAATATATGTTTCCAAACTACACACTAGTTACTGCTTATTCAGTATTGCTTTAGTTCACAAAATTATTCTAAATATTTTGATTTCGGTTTAGAACTATACTATGTGAACTTTTCTGTGTTATATTTTCTTTAACATTCTTTGTATTTTATTGATTGTTTTCATTGGTGACGGTTGATTTCGTATTTTCTGTTAATCGAGTGTTATTGTATTTCTATCCAGTTTGAAAAATAGTTTGCTATATTTTGATTGGAGTTGAAGGGTCCATGAGTGGTTTCTAATAGTGTAAATGTATAATTAAATGTTTGTTAATGTAGACTTTACAATACTTGAACTCGTAGTAACTAGCTGAAAATTCAATATTAAGGCTTTTGTTCATAAACATTATTTTTTCTAAATATTTTCAATTTCGGTTTAGAAATGCACTGTGTGAACTTTTTTGTTATATTTTTTTAAACATGCTTTGTCAGTTATTATACCCCCACAAACGAGGTTTAGGGGGGGGACTATGTACGAGTGAGCTTGTCGGTCCGTTGGTTTTTTGCTTCCGGATGATAACTAAAGAAAGGCTTGAAATATTCAAATAATCGTTGGTACACGTGTGTAACATCATACCAAACAGTTCAGGTTCAATGTTGGTTACAAAACACTAAATTTTGACAGAATTATGGCCCTTTTTCGACTTAAAATTCCCGAAAAACTTGATTTTCGGATGATAACTCAACAATGGCTTGACATGTTCAAATAATTCTTGGTATACATGTGTAGCTTCATAAAATACGGGTCAAGTTCGACTTTGGTGGTTACAAACCACTAAATTTTGACACAGTTATGGCCCCCAGTTTTGACTTAAATTCCCGAAAATTATGGACAGTAACTCATGAAAGGCTTCACATATTTAACTTATTTTTGGAACATAGGTGTAACATTATAAAATACAGATCAAGTTCAACTTTGGTTACAAACTACTAAATGTTGACAGAGTTATGGGTCCTATTGAGATTAAATTTTTCCAATTACACTGTTGACCATTCACAAATTAAAGCATTCTCTCTGTCCGTTTCTTTCGAATGGATGCCATAGATTTTTGACAAGGCCTTTTTGTGGGGGTATATCCGTCACTCATGTGACAATTCTAGTTGTTCTTGTCCTTTGAATTATTATTGTTTAAAATTTATTAAAATGTAATCATTTCATAAATTGGCTTGACATTGTGCTTGTAAAAATATTGTTGTTGTTTTTTTAATTCAGAAAAGAAATGTCAGTACATATGTGGCACAAGCAGAACATTTTAGTAGACTTTGACAGAATATATGTCACGAAGAATTTTATGACAGGATGCTTGGAAACTGTAATTTAGAATATAGCATTTATCAAAATGCTTGTACTGCCGGGGAAACACTTTGTGTTTGGTTATTTATTGAATCTGATTATAAATATTTGTGAGTTTGTACCGCCAGCAGAACACTTTGAGTTTGGTTATTCATTAAATCAGATTATAAATATTAGGAAGTTTGTTCCGCCAGCGGAACACTTTAGTTTGGTAATTCATTAAATCAGATTATAAATATTAGTAAGTTTTTACTTCCAGCGGAACACTTAGTTGGATTAATTTTGTTAAGACTATAAATGTTTGGAAGTTTGTACCGCCAGCGGAACACTAAGTTGGATTTATGTTGTTAAGACTATAAATGTTAGAAAGCTTGTACCGCCAGCGGAACACTTGAGTTTGGTTTTCTGTTAATCAGAGCATAAATGTTAGGAAATTTGTACCGCCAGCGGAACACTTGAGTTCGGTTTTCTATAAATCAGAGTATAAATGTGAGGAAGTTTGTACCGCCAGCGGAAAAGGTGCTTTTGGTTTTCTGTTAATCAGAGTATAAATGTTAGGAAATTTGTACCGCCAGCGGAACACTTGAGTTTGGTTTTCTGTTATTCAGAATATAAATGTGAGGAAGTTTGTACCGCCAGCGGAACACTTGAGTTTGGTTTTTAATCAGAATGAGGAAGTTTGTACCGCCAGCGGAACACTTGAGTTCGGTTTTTTGTTAATCAGAATATAAATGTTAGGAAGTTTGTACCGCCAGCGGAACACATTCGAGTTTGATTTCTGAATTAAGATTATAAATGTTAGGAAGTTTGTACCGCCAGCGAGTTTAAATTCTGTATTAAGATTATAAATGTTAGGAAGTTTGTACCGCGAGCGGAACACTTTCGAGTTTGATTTCTGTATTAAGACTATAAAAGTTAGGAAGTTTGTACCGCCAGCGGAACACTTTCGAGTTTGATTTCTGTTATTCAAAATATAAATTTTAGGAAGTTTGTACCGCCAGCGGAACATTTTGAGTTTGGTTTTCTATTAATCGGAATATAAATGTTGGGACATTTGCACCGCCAGCGGAACATATCCATTACTTGTAAAAAGGAATACAATAATTCGCTGGTGGATCATTAAATTTGGTTCTTAAAAACATTGATGTTTTGTACCGCCAGCGGAACATTTCCTGCAAATTACTGCAAAAACTCAACAATTTATAGAGAAAAAAAGGAACTTTTGTCCGCCGGCGTAACATTTTTCGTGCTTTTTTATAATTTAGTGAAGAAAAATCAGGTTTATTTTCCAGAAAAATCCTGGAAAATGGCCCTTTTAATTGGGATTCAGTGGAAAATCCCTTTTTAAAATAAATCGACTTATTAGTATATTTGCATGGTCAATGTATGTGACTTAAACCGTGTCCGCAGCTTACAGTTACCGTGCCATTACCAGCTGTGTCTTACCGCTTTCCTTGGCAAACCATAGTACATACACATGGCACGGACCAATAATACCTGCAACAAAAGATTGAAATAAAAACAAAACAGATAAACGCATGTAGTTGCGCAGTCAAAGAATTGAAGTTTAGACCTATTGTAACATACTTTTATTTTGGTGGTATAATAATTACATGTTCCAACATATAGTGCATCATTATTTGGTACTAAGTAAATTTTATTCAACTAAGCATAGATAAGTTGACATGTAAAATATTTGTTAAATATCTATTGTTGAGTATAACTACTATTAGTTGAATTAATTAATTACCTATATTGAGGTGAATATTAGACATTGTATACCATTTTCAAAATGCATCCTAATCATTAGGCTATAAAAGACAATGTCACTCTGTTTTAGATAAAGTGCGTAATTGTACATAAGTTACCTGTTGCAATCTATATAGTCGCTGTTGTTTCACCCAGTAAATATTCAAGATTCATTCATATAGTGCGTAAGTTTGACCTGGCACCTCATATATCTTCGATGACATTCGGGCAATGTTCGATAGTTTTCGTAAGCGTAAACGAGGACAGTTAAAATAATACAATGTAACTTAATGTAACGAATCCGACAACCGTAATGCGTGGCTCAGTAGGTAAGATGGAAAATCATCAAGGACATTAACCCGGCACCACTGGCTCGAGTCTAAACTTTTCTCTTTTTGTTACTTTTTGAAATATTTTTATTTCTGCAATGCTATTTCCTTCTCGAGTTTTAGGATTGTAATAAATGTATAATTACACTGTGTTATGTTTATTTTTTAGATTGGTGTTAATTTATTATTATGTATATTCCATAGGACATACAAAAATCAGTCAATACTCTCCCTGGCTATCTCTGTAAAAGTAGTGCTGCTTTCGCTGTGGTCCGTATTATTATATCGTGGATATTCATTTGGATTCCTTGTTTTCTTTTGCAGGCGCTGGTAGCTGACTGCTGAATATCGGTTCATTCATATTGTTCCTTGAAGTTGCTTGCCATTTAAGCTACCAGCAACTTTATAAAAGCTCTTCTGAGTTGTTTAATGCAACATCACGAATTCCTCTTCTGTGTTTGCTGGTCAGATGAAGCGTGGTTTAAACCTATTGCAAATCAATCTTTCTAACATAACACGCGAAAAATGTCCGTTGTTGAATTGCCAATAAACAACTCGAAAAGTAGTTCCGAAATATAAAATTATATGATTCGCATTTTAATTGCAGAGTAATTTGTCAGGTCATGTTAGAATCGAGAATTAGTTGTTGTATTCAGAAATCGGTCTTGAAGGAACTACTTCTTTACTTTGCAGGCTACGAGTCAGTAAATCGGTTAGTTACTGCGCTTCGCTCGCTGAGCAGCGAGGCTTCCTGTTATCGATGCTACGTTATATGAATAGATGACAAGAAATAGACCCGACTTAAAACAGTAATAAACAATTATAATAATCCCTTTAGTCCACAACTACAAGTGATTTCTTGTTATGTCTATTCACATAGGTATGATAGTGTATCTTTTTGTGCTGTTAACTTGTTAACTGCGTATTACATATTGCATAAGTTTAACAACAATGTATTGAGTCAGTGGATATTGCGGAGAGATCGTTACCACTCGATTGACGATTTAATTGCTATTGTTTTTGACGTATGTATAAGAATTATGGAAAAGCATTTGTACTTCTAAAGAGAGTTGTGAATGTATTTTATTAATTTAACTTATTTTGATTTAAATTGGTATTTACCGATTGTGATAAAAAGCACTGAATATTGATTCGAACTTATACGGTTCATCGACTACTTTTACCCGTTGAAGATTGACTTGTATGCATATAACTCTGCTTGCTTTTTAAATAGATTGCACAAAAATATTTTCCTCCTACGAATTACATAAAATAATGATGAGAATGTCGTAGATAAATAGCATTGAATTCGACGCGCGCTATATAAGTTTTAATATGCCCGGATCTCCATCTTTAATAAGGTCATATACCAATTTATTTTAAGTAGAGTGTATAGTTTTGAGTTCCGATAATTGTGTAGATATGATATAACAGACAGGTGACTAAGTTCAATAAATGTTCCTGATGATAAAAACACTCTCATTTTTCATTTGCTCATAGTTTTCTTTCTCGCCAACAGTCTTTCTCGGCTCTCATCGTTTTTATCCTGTATCGCTGTAAATACACTAATTAGTTCTGATGCGCGTAAACGTCTTCGTGGTTTAATTCTTGCGCATCAGAACTCAACATCGTTGTTTATTTCGATATAAATAACTCAAAATCGAACACTATATGTTAATTTCTTAATTTCAACATTAACAAGTATATAAACAACCACAAAAATCAAGCTGTCATAACTATTTACTCGACCAAAATTTAAAACAAAAAAAATAATTTGAATAATCGATTCCAACTTACATCTAAAGGCATTCTAACTCTGCGCTCTACAACTAGGCTTCACATGTCATCACAGGATTGTATGTGTCAGTGACTAAAAAATGGTAGACACATATCTCGTTGTATTTATATTTACGATCTAACTTTATATTTGTTACGGAATTTAACGAAATGTTCATGAGGTGCCAGGTCAAACCTGATGCACTATACTCATTCCATCGTATATGCCGACAAATGCTCTCTGTAGTGTGTAATGTTTACCAAACTCCGCGCAGAGATTAGACTGTTTCCGAGCAAAGCTCATTAAATCCCTGTCGGCATGAAGTTCCACGTGACCATAGGTAAACCGTGGACAAGCACATGATAAAAACGTGGACAACGTAAAATCATTGCGTTGTTATGTTTACTTATTTATTTATTTATTTTTCGTTTTTCATTTTAACTCTTTATGTTGAAAACGTGGACCATCTATATATAGGCCACACACCTCGTTGTGTCTATATATGATGCACATATAATAACATTATGAAATAATTGGTAATTAATTTAGTGTATTCGTATAATACGTGCTTTTACATTGTGCCATTAATGGAGCCAGATTCCACATCCTGATTTCAGCGTTAATACAACCCGTTCCTTTATAAACTGTATATCAAAATAGCGAAAGAAATATACATAACTGCATGCAAATTGCTGCAAAAATTTATAGAGAAAAAAGGGAACTTTTGTTCCGCTGGCGTAACATTGTTCGTGCTTTTTTATAATTTAGTGAAGAAAAATCAGGTTTATTTTCCAGAAAAATCCTGGAAAATGGCCCTTTTAATTGGGATTCTGTGGAAAATCCCTTTCTAAAATATAACGAATTTATTATAAATATAAATACTATCTGCTGTTTATATACTCGGCCCGTCCATCATCATGTATTATGGTAATGTCTATAGATAACGGTAATAATGTCACAGAAACGGTAAGTTCGGACTCGGTATTAGTCGCATACATGAATCATGCGAATACATAACACCAACTGTATTTCCCTGGCGCCATATTATATATTATTGGTCTGTAAAAAGCATATTTAAGGAGAACTAGAAATTCAAACCGCCAGCCCGTCGGCTTCAAATAATTTTAGTTATATTTTAACTCGCATGGTTATATCGTGAGTTCATTTACAATGTGCATGGTTATACATTAGTACCATGAATTATAAATGAGTATACGTGTGTAACACTTATGGTTACACATAAAACAAATGGCCATTCTTCAAAATGTACAGACTTAAAGACCAATTGCGCAGTATGAGTAACAATTGACAATTAAAGGAGGGAACAATATGCTTAAAGGTTAACAAACATATATTATAGGATATATATAAATGTGACTACAAATAGATGAAATACTTGACAGTTTATTGTACTCGAAAGACGAACTTCGTTTAATGTGATTGAGAAACACCGGGTATGTTTATGTTTATGTTCAAGTATCTATACACGGTGTGATTCACAATATTATTGTATAAACAATATACATGATACATGTAAATATGTTTAATAAAATATATGTAAACTTTGATAATTTATATAGTTTAACCGACTTGGGTATAGATAAAATGTTGCCTTTTGTGCATTTTCAAATGTATCATGTATGTTGTTAATAAAATGCAGACACGCTAAAAGATGATGTTCTTCGTTGTCCTGCATAATTATTTTTATTATAAACACCCGATTCCTGTTTCTTTCTAGGGTGGCTTTACATATACATGTACCAGTTTTTTATGAAAAAGGATGATTTTAGCTGTATGGAGCTTAATCGTAGACCAATACTTAGACTTAGGTATAATTTAAGATAATTATCAAATAATTTCACATTCCCATTAATAGCGATTATCACGACATAATAATTTATCGGCGAATCGAAAACGAGGTTCGCGATGTATTGATAGTGGTTAATGCTGGTTGCATTGCGGTTATTTACAGTTTATTACTTTTAAAATGTTATAAATATTCACTTAGTTTACTTCTTAATAAACATAAATGGCATGGTACATAATACAATTATAATAGATGATTAGAGAGTATCAGTTTAATAAGTATATCGTCGCTAAAAATGAAAAAAATGCAATTAAGACTTACGTACTTTCTCTGAGACTGACAGACTTCGTATTGTTCAAACCTGGTCTTATCAATTGTAAGATCATAATCTTGTATAAACATATGACCATTATAATGTTGTTGTTCTTTTGTTTTGTTTTTTGTAACCTTTCTTTATTTCCCTCATATATATGCATTTACAAATAAACATAGAGTCATACGAACATACAATACATGCAAACAATGGAATTGTATGTTTGAAATTTTTCAATGTATTGTATTAAATAGCTAAACAAATTAAAAGTAATATGATAATGCATACGAAAAGGCCAATATTCTTATATTTTACCGTGCAGGATTATCCGTATTAAGTAGGTTACATTTTTGCATGGAAAAGATACATAGACAACATAAGTATGAAAAAGCATAGGGTACATTTTGCAGCAAAAGTTTACCAAAAAAAACAGAGAGGAAATATCACTTGTTCCTATTCTTGAATACCCGGTACTTATATAGAATTGTTTTCCTTTAATATTATGTTCTTACTGCACAGAGGTATTTGGTTTGCATATTGCTCTTATCAGCGACCAGTAATTTGTTTCTTTTTCTGAATGTGTAAGTGACTTGTATATGGTGTAGGCTAAGGTTAGACTATTTACAAGACCAATGTAATTTGGTATTCTTTTATCTTTTCTACAAGTGAAAATGTATCTCTTAACACAGTATGTTAAGATTTTGTTTATCTTTGTTAGTGCTACCTAACATAAATGTTCTGAAGTCTATTTCTGT
Source organism: Congeria kusceri (assembly GCA_027627225.1). Lineage (NCBI taxonomy): Eukaryota > Metazoa > Mollusca > Bivalvia > Myida > Dreissenidae > Congeria > Congeria kusceri. Next base: position 54,276,179 of record CM051024.1, on the reverse strand, counting down.
CATTCTATTTATATTCCTATTATTTATTTTGTTTACTTCCTTAATCAAGCATTTTACATTTTCACAAGACCAAAAAAGATGAACAATCGTTTCTTCAAATTTGTGACAAAAAGTACACAGATTATTATTTAACAATTTCATTTTGTACATAAGGGAATTTGTACCTAGTATATTGTAAATAATTCTAATCTGGAACCATAGTATGTAGCTATCTCTTGTTATGTCAAATACTGTTTCAAAAATACATTTCCATTCCTCATCAGTAATGACAAATTGTTCCATTTGTTTTTACACATAGGTTCAATGCCGTTTTGAATGAAATAATCATAAATTGATCTATCTTTGCTTTCATGGCTTATAAAATATTTTGCATAGCATGACAGAGACGGGCCGAATGCTTGAACGTCATTTGTATTAAACTGTACATTGCATTTCTTAAAAAAGTTCTTTATTGATTTTACAAGTCCTTCATAATAAAGAAAGTTCAAGCATTTTCCCGTAATATTTTCTATTTGATATTTTGTTAAGAAGGTGTTTGAGTCAATAACTAAATCTCTCACAAATTTAATACCTCTGTCATACGGTGCTTTCAAAAATAAAGGTTCATTTCCAATTGTCATTGTAGAACAAGGGCATGTTAAGAACACTATTAACATCCGCAATTTCTAACACATCCAGAAGTTGTTCGTAACACGAAAATACTTCAAACCAAAAATCATTTTTAAAATAGTTTTTAACTATGGCAATATATTGTTTTCCAGTGTTAAAAAGTTTACATACATCAAAAATGGACCTCCTGGTGAAGGTCTAGAGCAGCGTTTAAGGAGTTTTCGGAACCATCCAACAACAAAGAGGTATCATCTGCAAACTGAGATATTTTGTATTCTATACCGTTAATACATATGCCTTTTATGTTTTTACAATGCTTAATCTTAATTGCTAAAATTTCCGCACATAAAATGAAAATATAAGGTGAAATCGGGGCACCGTGCTTACAACCGCGGCTTACTGTGAAGCTTTCGGACAAATATCCGTTTAACTGAACCGATGTCTGTGTATTTCTTAAAAAAATCGATATCCATCGTTTAAAGCTTGGTCCAAAATTAAATAAGTCTAAAGTGTTTTTCAATGCAATCAAATGATAAGGAATCGAAGGCTTTTTCGAAGTCAATCATCAATATTAATCCCGGTATTTTATTGGTTTCAGTATAGGACATTATGTCATACAAGAGACGTGTGTTTTCCCCTATGTATCGCCCTGAAACAAAACCAGTTTGATCCCTAGATATAAGAGTTGGTAAATGTGGTTTTAATCTATTTGCAATTGAACCAGATGCTATTTTATAGACTGTATTAATAAGTGTAATAGGCCTCCAATTTTTTAGGAAATGTCTTGGTTTGTTTTCTTTTGGATTGCAAGTGATAATGCCCTGCTTTTGAGTCACAGAAAGCATATTTTCGTAAGCAAAATTTATACTCCTCAGAACAAAAACTCCAATTTTATTCCAGTAGACCTTAAAGAAATTTGTTGTAAAACCATCTGATCCAGGACTCTTGTCATTCTTCATATATTTCAGAGTATTAGTTATCTCTTCATATGTTAGTAAGCCTTCAATTTCTAATGATTGGGTTGAACTTAGTCTATTAATATTTAAATTCTGTAAATCGTTTAGTGTGTGGCTTTAGTTCAGCTGTTTTATATACATTTCTATAAAATTCAGAAGTTTCTTTTAACATTTCAGATTGATTGTGTATAAGTACACCGTCATCTCTTTGAATAAAAGGCATGTTTTTATTAATATAGTGTTGTTTTTCTAATGAGCAAAAATAGTTTGTTGTTTTCTCTCCCTGCTCAATCCATTGACTTTTAGATCTAATGATATACCTTTTAGTTTCGAGTCTCTCATGTTGTTAAGTTCCAAATGTAGTTGTGCAAGTTTTTCTTTGTTCGATTCATTTAAATTTTGTTCTAGGATTTCAATTTCATTTAACAATCGTAGTTCGTTTGAGGAATTTAATTTATTTTTCAAACTAGAATAAGATATGGTTTTCCCTCGTATTTCCATTAAAAGTGTTTCCAGAAAGAGTTGGTCGTTTATGGTAAAATATAGCTCGTTATGGTTTACTTTATTAATATTTTCTAAATTATAAACCGGCAAACAGTGCTGTTTTTTAATTTCTTCAATTGTGTTATTTATACAAATTAAATATTAATTATCATGTTAAAGAGAGTTGTTAAATTTCCACAACCCTTTACCATGTTCAACCTTATTAAATTCAGGAGAAATATCAACAATAGAGTGATCAGATTTTATACTGGCTCTTATATTTTAAGATAGTAAAAAATTGAGCATGTTTGGGGTTATTAAAAAGAAGTCTAATCTTGCTTGTTGCAATGGATTTGTGCGTCTCCATGTGAATCTAGCAGTATGTTCATGCATTTCCCTAAAAGTATCAATTAGATTTATTTTTGCAATTTCTTGCAAAATAAAGTTTCTAGCATTTATGTTATTATTTAAAGATTTATAGTTACTATAATCTAGCACGCTGTCTAGCACTAGGTTAAATTCACCACATAGAATAAAATTATCATTTCCAAATTCATCAACAATGTTAAAAACATTTTTATAAAATTGTGGACTATCTAAGTTTGGACCATAAATAGTTATTAAATATAATTTTGTATCACCAACAGTGATATTTAGACCCAAATTTAAATTATGAACTTTTAAATCAATATTTTTCTTTATCAAAATTGCACAGCCCCTGGCATTGGATTTTCCATGACTTAAAAAACATTGCCCATCCCAAGTACAGTACACTTCTTTTTCCAAATCTTTTGTCCAGTGTGTGTCTTGTAAACAATAAATATGATAATCTTTGTCTTTAAGAAAGTTTAAGACATCAGTTCTTTTCTTCTTACAATAAAGGCCGCGGCAGCTCAAGGAGGCAATTTTGACAGAGTTCATATTATATCAAGATATTACAACAGAATACAAAACTTAACATGTATAAATGTCTTACAAATAAGATGGTTATGTAAGAACATATATAAAATTGAAAACAGTTTAACCACAAATGTTTTGTTTCAAGAAAGTGATACAACCACTGTAGTATAAAACACGTAAATATATATGGTACCTTACTATGCAACAATAAACATACTGAAAACAATAGTAAACAAACAAAATTAAGTAGATATATACAATTGTACTGTATGTACAAACATTCAGTGCAGAGGTTCACTGGTGCCATGAACGATAGGTAGAGATGGATCTGAAATTATAAATGCAATAATACTATTGCATTTATAATGGATTTTTATGACAATTTGTATGTATCAAACACAACATGCCCCATGTTTACAACTTCAATATGTAAATTAAAAATATATCATAGTATAATGTTTTAAAAATGGAGGATGTTATTAGGACCGTTGTTTAAACAGTTTCGATTAGTAGCACTACAATAACAATTAAATAGGGTGAGAAAAAGCGAAATATGTTTTAGGTGTTAACATGCTTTGCTAAAACTGTACTACAAAATATGTTAAGTTTAAACGCTTGACAAAAATGTTGCTGAAATATGAGTTACAAATACTGCACACATGAATTTGGATCTAATGACTATTTCTAACGTTTTCAAAACACATAGACAGGGTATGAACGATATTTAAATGATAAAAAAATGTCTGTATTACATAAGGCATATACAACTGGTACCTGAAAAAAATAAATTTAAAACTGTTAATTCATACATGCATGTTAACAGAGGAGTAGTATTTGAATTAAATACGAATATCACTAGCTCGAGTTTTACCACGTTAACAGGGTACCAAAGACGTTTAAGTGGTAAAATGATTTTGTAGTCATAAAACCATATCAGTGTTTATAAATATTATATTTTACCTAATATAGCTTGTATTAAACCAATCATTTTTATGAATAAATACCATTTAAACATTTAAACCAACAAAGATATATATTTTAAAAACAATATGATATCTATCCGTATTAAAAGTTGTTATTATAACGCCGGTATATAAGCGTCCATGTAGATAAAATCAATATATCCTTATTCCGACACACAAGAACTAGCTTGGGTTTGGCAACCTACACTAACATAATTTCGTTTGTACGCAGCATTCAGAACATTCGCATATGTTTATGGAAAGCAATGTAGATGTGATACTGTGAGGGTGGGTGGAGGAATGCATTCATGTGTGCATGCGTGCGGTTGCGTATACGCACGTGTTTTTCTAAATGGTAGGGTATTTATGGGCATAGTTATCCATATTGAGATAAATCGCAGGAAAGTTATGTTAATAACAACAATAAAAATATAGCAGAAAAATAGGTATTGTTAAAGTCTAGTATTTCAGGAGAGATGCCGCATCATGGACCAGGTTGTTGCCTCAGTTTCGTGTTTATTTTTTATGTACTGGTGTAGTTTTGCCACCAGATTACACTTTTCGGGCGAGTGTAATTATGTAAACAGAAAGTATATATATAGGTCCTAATTTTAAGAAAGCATGTGGCACAATGACGTAATCAAAGTGCACACCAATTAATGAAGTAATACACGGGTCATTGACTCGGCAGCTATGCCACTGACTTCATGAATTTTGCTTGATAACAAGTGAAATAATTATCATTTAAAATAAAAAATAACTTTATTTACGACAAAAATTTAATTTTATTCGCAATTATCCTGATCATTTGATTGAACTCGTGACAGTTTATAAATGGAATGTACAAGTCATGTGTTTGTACACAAAGTTTGAAGACATATAACGATAATTAAAACTCTTTTGAACATTTTAATATTAAATAATGATGTTTTATTTCTCAGTAATATTTATGTTTGTTTTGGTTCTCTATCATTAGAGAGTACAAAGAAAAAACGTCTTTGATCAATTCTGGTTAACTCTGATGAACGAAAAAGCATACTCTGGGATATCACTGTCTTGCTCATACTTAATAATAACTTTTAACAATAATAACAAGAATGATAATAATAATAATAATAATAATAATAATAATAATAATAATAATAATAATAATAATAACAATAATAATTATTATTATTATAATTATGATAATAATAATCATAATGTTATTTGTAACTGACAAGCTATTATATAAATACCCCAGCCGAATCAGGAATAAAAGAACTGCTTCTGTTAATTAAATATTGATTATGATGTAAACTGCAATAAATTCAGCAATTATAGACTTATTTCAATCAGAAAAAATGTAGATCTTAATATAAAGTAACATAATCATTATGTCAAACATAGTTTATTTAGCAGATTTGGCTTTGTTGTGATTGCTACACTATTTGCATCATAATTTAAGTATTTGAAACATAACCACGCATGCATAATGTAGTGAATAAACAGAGACAAGTTTAATAAAAAAACAAACAACATTTTATTAGTTTATTCGACATTTTCTCCACTGAACATTATTTTCCTATATAAGAGAATTACAGCCAATACATCGTCAGCATCGTTCTGGATTAACTTTATCCAAGAAAACAACTCGTACAGTACTCTAACGGGAATGTGAAAAGGGTCTATTCTCAAATTCAAGTTTGGGTTTAAATGAACAAGGATGTTGAGATGTACCAGTACTGGTATATTGCAGTATTTGATTCTGCCTTGAAATATCGATATATGAATGTCCATACCAATATATTGCAATATTTTAGTGGTATTTTCAGTTGGGTTTTCTTTCCTATTAATTCCCTGATTTCTATAACTTTTGAATTAACTCAAACATGCTTATTGTCAGTGACAAACAATTGAAAGCCTATACCATTTTTAAAGTTGATAGTTGTTTAAGGGTGAAGGTTTTACAAGCAAGACCATATTAAACTGGACCGGCGACCACTAATTTTCCATTCATGTTTAATATACATTTATTCTCTTAAAATGTTTATGCTTAATAATTCATTAAACCAGATACATTGTTGATATTTATTTATGGCTTGAAATCATATGATCGATTTATAGTGATTTTATTAGTCTAAAACATATCAATACATAACTACGTAGATACATATCGCAATAAATATAGTGACAAATATATATATCATAATGTTATATATATATATATGTGTAACGCAATATATAACAATATCAATTTCTATTATCTTGACAGCCATATAAATGAATAGCAAAATTTACTCTCGTTTGCCTGATTTATTTCGGCATTTCTGAATGTATGGCTCAATTATCCAAACTTAACTCGTCACAGTGAGACAAATGTTTTTTTTGTTTTTCGATACGATTGGTCTAGCAATGCTTTTGATTAAACGGTGGTATTATGTTTGCTTTGAGTTCGAGAGACACTTACATATGGTAATTATTATAAGTAATTATAATTGGTAATTATCGCTTTATCATGTTCTTCGAATGTCATTTTACAGTAATAATTATAAGAGGATGGGTATCACCCGAAAAAACCTTAGATCCTCTTGATCAGAACATGCTTTATTCAAACACCAGTCATTGTTTAATTTGTAGTACGTGTTCTTGTTGCCTTGTACGTATCTCCTGTATACATACTTGTCAAATAATTCGCACTACACATCATCTCAATCAATGTCTTTTGAAACCTTCTACCAGATAATATACTGTGGAATCACTTGAATTCGCGTTACACATTTCGCGCAGTTGTTGCGATCGCGGACATATTCACGCGGTCTTAAATTCGCGCAACTTAAATATAAAAAAACACAGCGATAATTGTTTTTTTACACAAAATACATTTCAATTATGCAATAAAACGAAACACCATACAGAACGCCATGAAAGGTCCTATTGTGACAGCTTGTTTGTAGCAATAAACACGTATATTAGAAACGGACTCAGCTCGTAATTGACAAGAGCGGTCACAGATTTAAGCGAGACAATAGATACAATATATTACGTTATGTGAAACTGACACCTTGTTGTTAATTAAGTGCCGAATGAAGTACTCTTTTCGGATCCACATCGCGGGCACTAAATCTTTACTCAAAAGATCAACTTGTGAAAAGTAACATCTTCATGTTCCTTTTACTCATTGTATTACGAGTGTTGAAAATCATACCTTTGCGCAACTGTGTTATAGGAATACAATTGAGCTCTTATGCGTTGCGAAATTTTTATACAAAGTAAAGATATCGATGAACTCTGCTCTACAAAGTGTTTTTATGGCAATCAATGCACCCACGCTTTCCATGCGGATGCAGAACAAAGGATACACGTGCAGTTTAATGGTAAACTAGAATGTGTGTTTGCATCACGTGAACAGTAATGTTCGGAAAGGCGTTTCGGATTTCGAATTGATTGTACGTGATTTATATTTTTATATACAGATTGAATATTTATATACGGATTAAGGATGTTACCAATAATTGAAAAGGCAAGTTAGTTCCATTTATCTTTTTAGGTCACAAAAATGAGCTATTGTGTATACATGTATATTTATATATGTGGACCCCGAGAATCGCGATATAGCGGATCTGCTGTGTGTGACCGAATTTTAATGTATGAAAATGCACACAATTTAATTTAAAAGAAAAAATGCATTCATTGATCAGAATGAAGCCGATGTAGAGACATTCAAAAACGTTCATTACAAACATTCGCATCGTAACATATAGGCCTATCTACGAACAATTACCGAAGTACATTTGAACGAACATGTAAGCTCCCAATGTGTTGCTACATTACGAAATCGGTACAATATTCGCGGTGGTCATAAATTCGCGCAATGGCGGGAAGGCGAAAAGCGCCAACATTAAACCACCGCGAAAATAACTGATTCCATAGTATATACAAAGAAATTAATCCAATTTTGGATTTCACATACAGCCAATAATAAAAGTAAATAAAAGTAAACAAATGAAAACGAACGTAGTCAGCGGGATTGTTCTTTAAAATGTCCGTAAAATCTGGATCCAGGTCATCCAAAACACAGCCAGTACATATGGTATATGTAGAACTACGAAAGTCGTAGAAACTGATATTAGAGTCATTGTTAGCAGCCGTTGTTCCTCCTTTTTCCTATCGTTGACTTGGGTGCTGTTTGTCATTACCATTCGATCTTTAACTATTTAGACGTGTTATTATGGCCGCAGGTACAATAATAAAAAGAGGTAGTAATACATAATATAAAATGCCAACCTAAAACCACACGCTAAATAAACACTTTGTTATTTCATATAAATATTTGTCCCGATATAGCAACATAGAAGTCTATTAAATATAAAATAGGAAACAGTAATGAAAAATTAAACAACACTGTTAGAGCGACTTTTATGCGTGCAAATACAAACCAGACGACTTATTTTACAGGGAACCAAACGGCACACAATCTTTCAACAGTCCAACATACTAGAATGTAATTAGAAAATAAGGATAGAGAGCTAATCAAGTACTAAAAAGTACGACATGCGTTGGATGTCCAGAATAAATTAAGAAAGCGTATATGTTGGTATGTGAAGCGCAATGCACTTCAGTCAGTAATGCTTATAACAATAATGTAGTATGACATTGTATTGAACGGTACTATTTGAACTATTAGTGATATTGCTAAGGGATTTGTTATAAATCCTTGAACTTTTGCTATATAATAATAATGATTAACACATAACATATACTTTGCCTTAAAATATGTTGTCGAACGATAATCCTGCTGCCGGAGTGGTTTTGCGAGGCAGCTCTCTGTAATTACTCTTATTATAATGTGACTCCTGCAAAGTAGTCTCAAGTGTGTCATAAAGAAATGTACTTGTTTCTAACGTTGGTTCCTGCGTGCGACTGCTTATAATAAAGTCTTTAACTATGTCCAAAGCAATGTGGCCCGTGTTTGCCTTCTCAGTTGTCGATACAGGAACTGTAGTTACGACATTATCAAATGCACCAATTGTGTATGACATTCCGTCAGAACCACATATGTAATGACCAAGAGTTTGCCATCGTATCGATAAGAAATGTTGGTGTATGTTAAGCAATATAGAGTGAAAATTTAATCTTTATTCTGAATAGTCAAAATTTCAAAATTATTAAAGAAAATATAACTAAAAAGTGAATCTTAAAATATTGCTAAATACGAAATAAGCTCAAACATATGTTAAGAATGAAGTGAAAGTAAAAGTAGTTCTGGTGTTAGTCTTGCGGGTTTTTTTTTGCCTGGAGTAATACTTAAATGAATTTAGACGCGAAACAAAAAAACGCATTCTTAATATGATAACGTTACTTACTTTCTATATATATCAAAACGAGCAATAATACTATTAACTCGTTATCCACTGTGTTATCCGAGTGTCGGTAACGTTATGTCTGTTCATATACGCAAGATTTTGAAGGAAACAGTTTGATTGGCTCCTGAAAAGGTCATCTGAACGTGACTCCTAATACGAAGTCATAATCTCCAGTCAGCGGATAATATAGTAGCGTCAGACTGGAGATGATTTTAATGAGATTGACCCTCATCCGCCACTGGGGGTCATTTTGACCGCAAACAATGAAAAGTTGCGATTATTTTTCTTTTCCTTAGAATTTGATAATTTCCTTTTTGTCATTATTTGTAAGCATGTTTTATAAAACATTTGAACCTGTGTTTTGTACTGTTTTTGTCATTTTAAATAAGAAATACGTCTGGGGTAATTTTCAAATACGAAATATGTATGAGGCCAGATATAGTTTCTTAAAATAAGAGTGCTTGTATCTCAACATTAATATACGTGTACATATAGAATATGCTTGTTTTCTCCTAAAAATAAATAAATTTAATAATTGCTAAAATAATTCTTATAATGAACATTTTTTGTCAGAGGTGTACTTGATATTTTATTAGTTGCCACCCTTTGGCTTTAAATATGCCATAGATTTGTCCTTGCAGACGTATGTTTATATAGTTGATATTATGAGAGTTTATAATTGTAAAACCGTGCCTAGGCAATAACTACGCAACAATTATGTCTAGGTCCTTGAAATGTAGGTTTGCTATGACTCATGACTGAGGATCCCTATTGATTATAAGGTCATTGGAACATGTTCAATCCGACAAAAGTTAATAAAAATCAACCAGTGTGGAATAGTTTCAAAAACTTATATGGGCTATAACTACATTACCCTTAAACCTAGGTTCTTCAAAGGTAGTAACTAGTGTGATTATGAAATATAAAGAAAATGTGTATCAACTTTGGCGTCCTAGGATTAAAGGTCAAGGTTGAACTGACCAAAGGGAATAAATAAAACACTAATAATTGTAACATCTAATTGCAACATCTTCGCAACCCTTGGGTCTAGGTGCGTCAATTTAGGTGGATATATCGGCCATGGCATTAATATATAGAGGAACAATATTTATTGTGGGATCAAAGGTCAAGGGCAAACTGACAAATAGTGTTACAATTAGTCTGGTCAATTACTATAGAGCCATTATGTCTAAAATCGTAAAATATGCGTGGCAAGTAGGTTGGTAAAAACTTTAAGGGTCTTACGGTCAAATCTCATTGTCAAACTTAGAAATACTAGTAACACGTAGTAAAAATAACTTACTGCATTCTATTTTTATTTACCATCCTTTCAATTTTGTACAGATTGCTCTAGACCTAAAGGGTGGGGGCATACCTGCTTTACAAACGGTTCTGTTATTTTGGAATATTGATACAGTGGTTACCATGGCATCAAATGAGTAAGGTTTACATTTTTAAATTAATGCTTGTGTTATTTAAAATTGATTACGATAACATACGAGTCTCTTAAATGGGAACATACATTAGCAATAATTAAGACATATAATCCAATATTACAACAGTAAGTCTTACTGGGGTCAATTTGACTCAAGACCAATTTGAAGGGTTTATTTTGATTTTGTTTGAAAATATTCGTATCATAAGCAATAAATAGTTGCTTATTTTATCGAAAGTGTACCTTTTAACAACAAACAACTAAAAAGATGTAGTAATTGACACATTGTTTTTTGTAAAAACAAAATTAGGAAACAAGGTTAAAAAAACGATTGTTTTACTATTTTGGTAAAAACCTTTATGGTTGCTCTTCCAAACTTCATTTAGGAACGCCCATTATTGGTTAATTCATTACAAATTCACATTATGCATATAAGGCATAAATAATATGATAATTATTCAAAAATCTAATATGGGGTAAAATTGACCCCAAAAGTTCAAAAACGTCGTTTCTCCAAAAGAGCGGATGAGGGTTAACTGCATAGTTTAGTTGAACATTTCTCTTGTCAAAACAATAATAGCAATACACTCTAGGCGCCGGACACGTTGCCATCCTAGTATATATAATAAGTTTTTATGATTTAAACTGGAGTTATATTGATCTATTAAACGCAATACACATCCCAATGGAACTCATAAGTATACTCGTCACAACAGCAATATAAACTTTTTAATGTCTACATAAGTTTTCACCGCCATATCAACAATCTCTTATTAAGGTAAAAAACACACTTATACATTTTAGATATGCGTATCAAATTATAATTCCAAATGCGAAAACAAGCATGCGTGCTAAAAGGTCTTGTTTTTGAGGCTGCTAGGTTCTGGAATACCTTAGCAAACAACCTGAAACATGTTAAAAACTATAAGGTGTTGTTAGTTTGAACCGGACATGGAGCGGCCACAAATGTAAATGTATTTTGTGTACAATATTATTTTACAAGCCTGCGTTGTTTTATTTTTTTATGTGTTTACGTTTTAACTATGTAACATTTGTTTTTATTTTATTATTTATGATTTGTGTTTGCAAGTCCGTTTTGTAATATTTCTTTGGTATTAATTCGCTCTACGTTGTTGTTGTCAGCAATGTTATCTTGTCTTCTACATTTTAATTGTTTTATGAAGTCAATGAAATGCAGTACTTAATGATCATTCAATATAATCGACTATTCATTGATGTTTTAGTGTTATAAATGGCATTGTAAATTGAGGGTATGTTGCATTTCCGTATGATTTCGTGATAGCTAATTTTCATTTTGTTATACAAATGAGTGTCTTGTGTCTTGTTGAAGTAGAAGTGATGCGATTGTGTGTGCGTTTTCTAAAACTATTAAATACCGGCAAAAAAGTATTACATCTGCGACTAAGAGTTTTCGAAAATGTTACAAAAGAAATGCCCATTATCTAACACGAGCTAGGTTTCGCTCACACGTAATACACAAATGAAGAAGCACCTGGTTGCGCGGTTTGCAAGAGAATTTATGATGAATCTATGTCTAGCAATCATCATTTACTATTTTGCAATATAACAAACGTTACATGAAATTCTGAACAATATATCAGCTTAATTGCATTACAAGAGTAGTATATCAAGTGTTTTATAATGTTTGGTTAATTACGCAGTTTCCTACCATGAAACGACGATATTTCCATTCCGTGTAGCACATTCGCGTATTTTTATGCTATTTGTGTTACATATATATATTAATATATTTCTAAAACACATCTTAGAATCCTTGCTGTCAAAAACTACGCACTTTAAGTTTATTTGCAACACTTATTTAACTGACAGTGTTTTTCTGTTGACAAGAATAGCAATTATGTTGATGGTGCTTTTCTTATTTTACATGCAACAGTATTTTCGTACACAGATATTCGTCGTTTTATTTTAACAATGTAACTTGACCTAAATTGGTTACCTGGTATAAATGAATTTGGAATATGTGTTTTTCCCGTTCTCATCCGCGATTTTTATTCGACGATGTTACAGTATGCTACATGTACATGTAACGTGATTGGCTACAATTTATTAACTATTCCTAAAAACTACACATTTCTGTATTTCTCGTTGCGGAAACAATAAAACTACTGCTTTTTGCAAACATAGTATTTGGTCACAACTTTTTCCATCAGGTCTGATGAATAGGAAACAAAGGTAGTGCGAATACTTTACTTGTCGTTTTAGGTGTACACTGATTGTCATTGTCATACATAACTAAAACGTGTACAATTGTGTCTTTGCTATATGCAGTCACTTATATATGCTTGTTCCTCCAGGTTCATTCCTAATTGAAACTAGCAGCAATCGTCGAGGCAGACGCTCGTCTCTTGTACAACGCACGCATTGTACAGCCTTATGAGATAGTCTTCCATAAATCCCAATAATCTTTTAAAATACTGTATCCAGACGGGGATTCAGATAACCTGTTTTATTGTACCATTTGTTCATTGGTCCATATCCGGCCTTTTTCAGAACAACCCTTGCAAATCCGTTCAAACACTCTTGAATTGCAGATAGATCATAGTTTTCACAGTGATATACTTCACATGACACCAGGTCTACAAAGGGTACTTCTTCAACCATTTAGTAGCATCGATATTACTGACAATAGGATCCATTTTTAAATCAACTATGCTAGCAATTGTGTTATCAGTAATGCACCATATAGTTGTTTGACCGTTTAACAAACTAGGAACAATTAGAAGTTATAAATTTCATCAAGTAATATGCTTACAAAAGTGTTCGTGACCGAAGACCGTTGTTTTAAACGAGCAACCATGTTAAAATTTTGCTACCTTAAAATTTATAACCTTGAGTTTTCGTACGTAATATAAATTTAACACGAAACTGACCTTAAGTTGTTATCAGCAAAGAAAAGTATTAGTTGATTTATTATGTTGAAAACATATCGAGCGAAATAGATAGTGTCCTTGCATGTTTTCTATGCATTTAATATTCGTACATGTATATACAAAACACGCTTTTGGCTACAACAACATTTACATAAAAGACAAACATGCGTAATCAACGCCATACGTGCATTCAGAGATAACGATTTATAGGTTAAATGCTATAATGGATATAACGGATTCATCTTTGAACCGTTCTATAAGAAAACGTGTCTAAATACTGTAAATTATTACAAACAATAACTACTTAAATTATAAAAGGTTTGCTCGGGTCAAAGGTAATTAAACAAAACTGAACACCAACAAGACGTTGAGTATAATTCAATATATACAAATGGTGTAAAATTTCGTTTTGTTATAAAGTGAAGTAAATACATTTTCGTTAATTTATATTTTAAGAGCGGTGGAATGATAAATCCGAAGGTTTATAATTGCCCTTGAATGCATATGAATACAAATATAATATAAAATTATTATGCTTATATGCAGTCGAGCATACTTCGTTCATGTATTAATGAACACTTCACAATGACTACTACAAGCGAATATTACTAGCATAACGTTAATATACATACTTGAACTCCAATAAATGTATTACCATGAATGGATGGTGTTCTGGAAGTACCGGTATATAAAAACAATTTGATTGTGGGTATTTTTCTTTCAAAACTAGCTTATTGCCATATTTAAAACGCTACGCTTTATAGTGACATATTTAGACATACTTTGATGACACGATTCTTTGATGTTTCAGCGATAATGGCTGGACACAGAGACTCATGCAAAAATGCAACCAAATTGGTCATGCAAAGCTCACCGGAACCGAGGATAATTCCGGCGTTGTTACCACGAGGCGCATTATTTACCCTGGCATCTCAAAGACATATTCCAACAATCGTCATAGACTCGAGCTACGTGACGTAATTGGATACCAAATTTTGCCGCATTCATTGACTATACCCAAATGTGCTGAATTTTAAATAATGATACATATTACTGTATTACTTTGAGTTATTAAACAGTATAACAATATTGGAATGCATTGCTCTGAAATCTGTTTTAGGTTCTTATTTGTTTGTTTTTTCACATTTCGTTCAGCTATCATAGTTTATGAAATAGCATTGAAGACAATCTCGGCAGTGTTTTCCTCGCATTCCTTCCCGAATCATTAGAGTTGATTTTACTCTTCCAAAATAAGAAGTGGCTTGGCACATTACATCTAATAATTGTTGTGTACAATGTTATTATCAACTAGTGTTACTTAACGAATCGAACACGTTAATAATCAGAATGCTAGTTAAATGTAATGTTTCATGTGACTTGATAATTTGTTAAAACATTCAAAAAGAAAGTCGACAAACCCAGTCTAAATACTCAGCGCGCATAGCAATGCTCTTGCTAGCTATGCTTGGTGAAATGCTTTGGCTGTAATTAAAAACAACTGCTGTTACAAATAAAATTAACCTTATATAGTATATTCATTTGTTTATTGCATTGTTATCAATACTGATTGTCATTTCACCCTCTTTTAAAGAAAACTATCCAATACGCACACGTTTCTATTTTTGCTCGAACAAAAGCACGCTAACCCCGTGATTTCTTGTTTCCAGTGTGTTAAGCATATAATTATGCGTACTATATTAAAAATATAACACTTCTTTGAAAGATATTTTTTCTATAATAAAAAACTTCCTTTTTCAATAATAAAAGCGCATTTTTTTCCGAGCATGTTTGGCAAAGTACACATTATTTTTTTAAGGGTATAACGTGTAATATTTCTTGAAATAATCCATTCTAACCAATAAAATGAAGCAAGATTTGACCAATCAATGGGCAATACTACTTTGTTGCTGAAATAAATAAAAAACTATTTTCTAAAATGAATTCACGGGTACGTCATTTATATGCATTTTCTACAGATTCTAGTTCGGTGACCTCCATTTTTGTGGACAAATGAAACATCTCGGGTAGCATAATTATTATCGCAACGAGTGTCAATGCAAGTTAGCTCTGTCCTAACTTATGCACACAATTACAATCATTTCATTTAATCTCGCAGAACAAAGTATGCTATAAACATTGACCATTAAGTATATGCATCTTAGGTATTTCTCAGTTGTTGAAAATGAAATACACCATTCAGTTGTTGTTGTTTTTTTCAAAAATATAAATTACCGACATTGTTGTGGAATCACCAATATCAACATGATCTTGACATAAAATCAGACTTCCCGAAAGCTAAAAAAGTGTCGGATATTTGGTCTGACCACCTGTCAAAAGTTGCCGGACTTAAATAAAATTTGCCGGACCGAAACATTAATTTAAGTATGTATAGACGTATACACAAACGTATTTTCGCGATCTAAATGCAAACATATTTGACCCACCATAGTCATTGCTGTCTTAATTAATATCACACAACGATATGACAACGCGCATGATTAAAACGAAATCCGAAACGACCGTCCAAATTTACTGTTCACGATACATACAGTACAAGCAAATTCCACATTAAGTATGCACAGCTTTTTCATATAAAACACGTGGTTTGCTAAAAAGCCTGCGAAAATTATGCTGACACAACGTGATGCCAACCGCAGCGAAAGCGTGGACACATTGACCGTGATATAAAAATAAAGTTTGTGGCGCAAAGAACTGTGAAATGTTACTTTTGTATAAAAGTTTCGTAGCGCAAAACAACACAATTAAGTGTCTGTATGTATGCCGCATATTTTTACTCAAGCTTTTCTTAACACCATTATATTACCTCTAAAACGCGAAAGCAGTTACGCGGTATCGAGAATATTGTTGTCGTTTAGGTCTTTGAGTTACAGTTACTTTTAACACCCGCCACGTGGACGGCGTGAAACACGTTTTTCACGACCCATACTTGTAACCATGTTTGTTATTGGGCTGCTAATTAAAGCGACTCATGGGTGGCACGCGCAATGTTAGCTGGTGACGCAAAACTGTAACGCTATGATTTTGCGCAGGTCGGATTATAGTTGGTCGCACAACACAAGTTTAAATGAAAAGAGTAGCGATGAAAACGCGAAAATCCAGACCAAACGGCATTTATTGACGGCAGTTAGGGTAATAAGACAATTAATTAAGAACATGATCCACGGACGATTCGTTATGTATTGGAAATCGCGATATAGCGGAGCTGTATTCAATTGTTCAGATATTTATATTTTGTTATCCAATAATATATAGGAATGAGTCTTGAAAAAGCTGTCGGACTGTCGGACCGATTCTTAGGAACTAAATATCGGACCCACTCAAAATTTATCATTGTATATAACTAAACACTACGGGATGTGCAGTGTAACAAACTCTGTCGAAACTGCCACAATGAATCTTGTTAACTTTGTTTGTTCCCGTCTCCGCTTGTCAATTATATCTTGATTGAGGCCATACATATTTGATTCCAACCAGGCAGGAAAATAAAAAAAAATGAGTCGATAAAAACAGGTTTTCTTTCACAACTTATTCATAACAGTGGTACAAGCTAAAGCAAATGTTTACCTGCAAAACTGTTTTATATCATCTTCATATTGGAAATCTACTTTAACACATTATTTTAACTGTGTAAATTGACTCGTGGCACCATGTTTTCACAAATAATGGTAAAAACACCAAAAAGTCTGTTTTATATATGTTTTCTTACACGATTTTTCACATTGTGAAAATTTTTTCTTTTTCGTTCAGGCATCGAAAAACCTACCAGCCTGGGGACGCTTAACATATACACAAATTGTTATGGGCTGACTGTCATTCATAGTCGTTCGTTTATTTACTTCGTGATCCGAAGAATGGTGGCACTGTTTCAGACAACAAACATTACTAACGCAATAATTACGTAATACAATTGTTCGGCAATAAACCGGACAGTCTTGAGAAAGGGTTCATAGTTACATATACACATAATCTAAGTAAGATATGATATATCTAGTTGATATCATCGAACGTACTGTTGTTGCGTGGGTTAGATAAGTGAAACAAGACGGCTTAGACTACGTTAATCTAAATCTATTTTACAAGTACTATTTTAACTCTGTGTAAACCATGAATCGAGGTAAGATAAATGAGAAGACACCACATCCTAAGCTAAACCAGTTCATTGCAGTCGAGGTAAAAAAAAAATCGAGCGACGTTTACGACAAGGTCATTTACACTTAATGTTAGAATATATATTTCTGTTGTCTTAAATGTTTTATTTTACTGACAAATATAATTGTTAAATGATTTTTAATCAACCTCAGTATTTACGTACGATAAAAAAATAATTTGAAACAAACAAATATATATTCAAATCATGCAATCCACCAAACAATCCTTCTGTTACGTTTAGTATTGTTGTAGTTCTTACGAAATATCTCTCGCAGGATAAGTTGCTTTCAGTTATGGTTCCGTTATACAAACATTGTATTTCGCTACAATTAGTTGTCATATTCCAGTTTGTTGTATGTGTGCTGGTTGAATCGCAAAACTTCAGTGTAGATGTGTAGCACCTTGAATTGGAGAGCAGTCTACAGTCAAATACGTATATCACCGCAAAAATGAAATATGGATACAACGGAATGCCCGTACCTATTACCAAATGCAACAAACATAGATTATTCAGAATATCAGGGTCTAAAAAAATCAAAATGATATTATGTTGTTATACTATACTTGTTATACTCTATAAATGTTATGAACAATTCAAAATATTATAAAACAAATTGTATTGTCTAGCGGTTATTACATTTGAAAGCTCATTTTCTGCACGTTTAATGTAATTTTAATGTGAAAATACATAACCAATTCAAACGCAGAAATTATAAAGACCAGCCAATTGGACTCTAATTGCGTGCAACTCATCGTTGTATGTGCCGAGATTTACTTAAATACATACCTCAGGTTATGTGATGGTGAACAGTACATCAACGCATCTCAATGTACTGTTAATTGCCCGCTTAACTATCACGAAAGAAGAGTCATTAAATACATAATAAATAACTTGTCTTCAAACATAATCAAATAAAGGTGTACTTGTAACAATTATTTTACATATTCATGTTTCATGGCTTTTTATCATTAGTTCATTATTTACATATTGTAACGTTGCCTGCTGGACTCTTCTGTTTGTGTATGTCCAAGAGACGTTTGACAAGGAACTATTCATATATTGACGCGTTTAAAATTCCACCGATTTCAAATATAAGACACGTTATATACAAAGAAGCAACTTCCACTCCAGACACAGACATATATTCGGAAAAACTGTATCGGTCATGAATAAAATTCAATTGAAAATGCAGACAATATAAAGTGATTTAACTATTGGAATTTTTCTCGAACAATGTACGAGATAAGGTATACAACTAGGTCCTATGCATGCGTTGTAATACATGACATCGTATTTGTATTTCCATTACATCCACCATCACACTGTAATATGGTTCGTTTTATTTGTGATTTCTTTCTTGGTAAGCTTTAATAGAGCAATTTTAACGGCCAGCAGTGTTTCGGTAAAGATATTTTCATGACATAATATGTAGTGAAAGTAATTTTTTAATGTTTTGTCCTCTTAAGCCATTTGGCAGACTTTCATAACATTTTAAGTTTGAAAGTAAAAGATATGACTTTTCTTCTTACACAAATACACTATATCAAAGCCATAATCATCATTATCATCATCATCATTATTCATAACTCTTTCATTATGATGTTTGTAGTCAGTAAAAGACAACATTATCTTTATGGGTTCTTCTGGGATTAAGTCCCAGTTCCGGTAGAGACCCGGCACCGGTCTCTCTACCAAGAACCATACTAATAGCAATTATAAGCCAAAGGTGATCGCCGTACTTTTCACAATCAGCCATTTGGCAGATCATTTTTCTTTATAATTTCGTTATTATTTTGAAAATATAAATATAATTATATTAGCGCTTCTCACAATCAGCAATAGATCATTCAGTATAAAACTTATCATCATAACCATTATTCATACACATTTTTCATTATCATGTTGGTACACACATTAAAAGACAACACTATCTGTATGGGTTCTCCTGGGATTAAGTCCAAGGTCCGATAGAGACCCGGCACCTGTCTCTATACCAAGAACCATACTAATAGCAATTATAAGCCAAAGGTGATCGCCGTACTTTTCACAACAAGCCATTTCGCAGATCATTTTTCTTTATAATTTCGTTATAATTTTGAAAATATAAATATAATTATGTTAGCGCTTTCCACAATCAGCAATAGATCATTCAGTATAAACATTATAATCCTTATCACCATTACCATTATTCATAAAAAAATTGCATTATCATGTTGGAAAACCCATTAAAAGACAACACTATCTTTATGGGTTGTCCTGGGGTTAAGTCCCAGGACCGATAGAGACCCGGCACCGGTCTCTCTACAAAGAACCATACTAATAGAAATTATAAGCCAAAGGTGATCGCCGTGCTTTTCACAATAAACCATTTTTCTTTTTATTTTGAAAATATAAATATATATGTTAGCGCTGCTTAAAATCAGCACTATATCATCCAGTATAACATTATAAACATTATAATTTATTTATTAGATGTGTACCTCACGTATTTACGAACGCACTAAAATATGTTTATCTTGACATAAGCATATTGTATGTACACTTAGGATTGACCATTATAATTATTAGTAAATGCAATCAATCAAATTAACCGCACAAGCTGCATCCATATCAAGACCAGTAGTTTCTTCGTTGTTTTGGTAAAATATACATTTGGGAGAGTTTGATAATTTCATTTGAAAAGTAAGTTATTTGTTCCATCTATTCTGTGAATTATTCTTTATTGGAACCATTGTAATTTTACATCTTTGCTAATTGTAAAGGGGTTGAGAAAATGTTCTTCCATTCGTTAGCACTAATTTCAACATTTAATTAACACGACCACTTTTGTTTTATTGGTAAATTATTTTCAGTATTATTTAATATCTCGTACATTCTGTTTGCACCGGAATCGGGTTTGATAATTGACTTAAAAGCAGGCGGTATGAAAGGTCTTTGTACGTAGGCATATTGTTTGTAGTTATCACCCATATTTATTTATTTTATTTTATTTTTTTATAGGGGGGGGGGGCGAAAACAGCCTTTTTAATGCCTATATATAGGACAAAATCTATTTTAAGATTATACTTTTCTATTATTTCATTCATTGTTAGGATGTCTCCATTATTGTTAAACAAGTCACATATATAATGTAAGCCTGATTTATACCAGCAGTTGACTGATGCTTTTTTTCCTATGCAAATATTTTCATTATAAAATAGTGTTAAATGTATTATGTTTTGAACATTTAATGGAACTTCCTGGTATTTTACAAAACTAAGTAAAAGGACGAATTTGTAATTGTATCTGATATCATTTCTTGGTAATGTTTTCCACTATGTATAAGTTTATTCAAATCGATAAATATGTGAGCTATATTTAACAATTTCCCCTTTGTTAAGCACTCTACAATTTTAATGACAACAGAACCATTCCAAATAATTCCATTGTTTCGCGTTACAAGCGTTTTACAATACTATTAATTTCCTCTGATGGTAACTCAATATCGAAACGGTATTGTTAGTTACATTATACTACTTTGTCAGTAGTGTTATTTTGCTCCCTTAAATATTCTATTCTTTTAATTTTGGAATCTGTGACAAGAGGTTTGAAAATTGTCAATTCGCCATTGTGTGAACAGATCCCTTTAAGTATTAAAATTCTAAGATTGCACATGGACATGTTGTTTCTAACATTGTTAATATTATCCCCTTTTGCTTTATGTTTGATACTAAGTCTCGTTTAGTTATTGGATGAATGTGCAACAAATAATTGCATCATTTTGCCATTTCATTTGGTGGAAAAAAAGTAATTTGGTAACTATCTGTTTAGCCGTTTATATGTAAATATCAAACAATATACACTTCTACGTAGTAATCATTTTTGAACGGACTTGGCAGATTATACTGTTACAAAGTATGTTTTTATAAAGATTCAACTTACGTTTTCTCAATCGTTGACGCGTTGTTATGGTTAAATTATACGTTTGCAAAATTATTCCGGTTGCATTTTGGGACTACAGGCTGTCATTTGGATGAGCTTTGTACAATGCTAGTAAACGCCGCGGAATACATGTACAAAACAGTTATATTGTTAATATGTGAATTCGTTGTCATATGAATGTTTTAAAATAACCGTTGTTTTAAACCTCACCTGAGATATAATCTGGATAACCTTCCACTGTCACCATGTTATATGGTCAGACACACGCTAATAATGGATTCTTATACCACAGTAAATGTTTGCGCTTAAGGCTATTATGGTACAATATTATTTACGGACCACATTATCCTGCCTTGCACAAGTTATTTGATTTTGCTAATCATTTCATTGATTGCTATTGTTTTATATTCAATCTGTTTCATAGTTTCAAAGATAAACGGTACGGTCCTCGGTAATATTTAGTACTTTTGGTGACAGTAAAATGTCCCATGCATAGCGGAAACGTATAAAACTAAAGTATGCGCATATATCATCTCCAGCCAGAATAGCGCAGTTGGTTAGAGCGCTGACAGTTGTAATTTGTTCTTGTGACTCTGTCGTGGTGAGTTCGATACTAACTATTAGTTGTTATTTTTTCTAAACACGTTTGATTAATTAAGTTTTATCAAAATTCACATAATTTAGTTAATTATTCAAATTGTATGTACACGCATTCGTTTTGCTCATTTCTATAACATGACAAAATTAAAGTAGCTGAAAAAAAATCAGTTTTTGTGGACATAACTCCTGTAAAGAGCACTTTTATTATTTTATTTTTCAAAGATAATAAGTCCGTCATTGTGACGGAAACAATTAAAAAAGAACACAACCATTAGTTATAATTTAAGACAGAAAAAACCATAGCAATACAAAATCAACACTTACAGTTTGAAACATTGTCTGACTGTCAAACGTCGTGCAAATTTCTCTAGTATACAAATGAAATTGTATTCGTGTCTCTGTGCATTGTCGTTTACATTTAATTTCTAAACCTATGTTTGATTATTTTCAATTATATGCAACTTAAAAGTGTCACAGCCGACCATATCATTAGGTTACAGAATCGTTAAACGCATTATATACAAATAATAAAATCTAAATACCTGCAGTTACTTTACCACAGTCGCTGAAAGAGTAACTGTCTTTCTGTCTTAGATGTATTCGTAAAGATATAGCTTATTTACATGATTATAAGGTAATGTTATGAATACCACTACATCAACGACTTTAAAGGGACTATGTCATCGCAAAGGGCCTCAAGGGGGCAATTTCTTTAAACAATCTGAAATTTAGATATTAATAATGTCATATAATAACGGTTAAAACAGGGAATATATAATGGGAAAAGAGTGTACGCATTCTGAGATAAAAATCAATTTAAAATACTGGTTGTGTTTGTTTGGCTATTTTACTGTTTACATTTTGACGTCATAATTGTGAGTATTCTCTATAACCATAGTTTACACTATCATACTTCGTACCAAGCATTATAGCGCAGTTTGTTAAAGGGCTGTCTACTGTCATTTCTTCGTATGGCTCGTAAGTCGTGAGTTCAATCCGTACTTGGGGTTTAAATTGTTCAGACTTTTTTGCTAATTTATTTTTATCAAATGACTTTATGTGTATTATGTTATTCTTTATTTATTTCATGCACATGTCTTTATAATGCGCATTTTTATCATATAATATCATTTATATTGAAATAGGAATCGAATTTTAAGACGACCTAGGCCCTTTAATACGCAATCGGATATTTTTAGATTTTATGTAAAGTATTTATGCAGTGGCATATGCGTGTATTACACAGTTATTTCATAGTCGTTTTGGGAACAGGGTATATATATATATATATATATATATATATATATATATATCATGGGAAACGAGTGTACGCATTCGCTTCGGGTGACATTCTGCTCTCGGGTTGACAATATCAATGTCACACACGCTGGTATATGATATTTATATAATATCATCCCTTACAACGAGGGCCAACCGTTTAAGCTGTTCCCAAAACGCCTATGGAATAACTGTTTTATTGCCCAACTCATTTTATCACCTAGCTCTTACTTAAAAAATGCATAGCGTATGATAATATTCCGAAAATATATCCACCATTGTATGTGTGTTTTGTTTTTACTTTAATCTTGATGTTTTATTATACGAATGTCATCAATAAATAATAATTATAACATAATAATTTACACGACAAATATATATTTACTAGATTTTAACCCTTTTCCGTGCGTGTTATGTTACGAATCCAGCGCGCGACTGTGATGTCATGTCACAAATTTAATCTGGCGTGTACGCATCACTCTGCGCATGAAACAGTTCATCGGACCGGGCAACATTCGAAAATGATTAAAACATGTACAATTGATGGGAAACAGTCGAAAATGTAGAGTAGTCGTTTATGTAGAGAGTTACGTAATAATGTAATTTATGGAATATATGATAGGGCCACTGGAGCGATATTGATTAAAACCTTCATGTAACTTTTTGTTTTAGGTATTGCCTGCGCGTTATCGCAATGAATGAATGAACGTTCGAGACTATTACTTTAAATATGTGTATCCAAATGTTTAGCGAAACATTTCCGGTTTTTACTTATTTAAATTACAGTCGGCCTGGTAAGCATCATAATATGTACTCGGGGTTTGCAGAATATTTGATAATGGTCTTGCTAAGTGCATTTCATTCCACTGTATAAGCCAATGTCACACACCAGTTATTAATTATGTGCCGTTTTAAAGTCATCGGACATTTCAGTACGTTACGTAGCTACGTGGCATGCATTAGTTAGCTTTACGAAATGCTTACCGAATGTCTTACTGTGATCACTATCAAATCTTTACACTGTTATTAAAGACCGCACCTTTCCAAAATAGTTATAGGCACGGTGCCATATTCCGTGTTTTCCCTCTCAACAGAGGTTTTATTTTAATATAAGATCATCTTATAACAAACATTACTTTAAGCATATTACATAAATACATAACATAAAATCAGGTATTGCAGGTAAACAGTTTCAAGATTATTCGTTATTAGTACGCCTTTAGTATGAAAATGGGTTGGTTAATACGGGTTCAGATCCTGATCAATGTCGTCTTTCGCACTCTTGATTGATCTCGCTCGAAATGGTGGTCTTCTACTCCAACCGTTGTCGTCTTCTTTACCATCTCGCTTATATTCCAAACGCATATTCCTTTAAATATCAAAGCCCTGTAAACCAATGGCGTTGCAGCATGAGTTTCCAAACGTTACGTCTTTGTGTTGATGTTATAAAGATGTTCACGCAAAACGTAATGTAAGTGCGATGTTCGAAATAAACAATATCATCCTCCAGATCAAAGGTCTGTCCTGATAAGCACTCGCCCAGACAGTGTAATATGGCGCGTAATAATAGGTTAATCTTCAGTGAAATTTCAATTATTATAGGTACATGAATATTGTATTATGTTGTTTGCGCATAAAGAGCTATGATATAAGTGAATAACATACAAATATACACTATGTATATTTAGATAAATATGCGTATAACAACAAGTTTCGAAGTTTATTGTCAAAGCAAAATATTCTAAGGCCATAAACTTAACATATAAAACACACAAGAACAAGCATCGGTGTTTCATTTAAAGCCTAACCTCATATCACTAACAGGTGTATCATTTTAAGCCTCACCTCATATCACTAACAGGTGTATCATTTTAAGCCTCACCTCATATCACTAACAGGTGTATCATTTTAAGCCTCACCTCATATCACTAACTGGTGTATCATTTTAAGCCTCACCTCATATCACTAACAGGTGTATCATTTTAAGCCTTTCCTGACATCACTAACAGGTGTATCATTTTAAGCCTCACCTCATATCACTAACATGTCTATCATTTTAAGCCTTACCTGACATCACTAACAGTGACAGTTTCGCTACTGTAACATAAACATATTCCACAGAAGTCAAACTTAAGAATAGGTTCATGTATCTTTTTAAATATAATAACATATACACCCATTGGCACTTCTAACTAGACCTTCGCTTAATCAGCTATAACTTTTGTATTTTTAGCCCGAACTTCTCCAAATAATAAAAAGACTGCGATGTATTTAAAGGGACGATGTCATCGAAAAGGGCCTTAAGGGGGAAATTCCTTTAACAAATCTGATATTTTGAAATTAATACTGCCATATAATAACTGTTAAAACAGGGTATATATAATGGGAAAAGAGTGTACGCATTCGGAGATAAAAATCAATGTATAATATGGGTTGTGTTTGTTTGGCCCTTTTCCTGTTTACTTTTTGACGTCAGAATTGTGAGCATTTAATAATTAGTTTTTATCAAATATCTTATTTTGTATTATATTAGTTTTATTTATTTAATGCACATGCCTTAATAAACCCATTTCTATCAAATGATATAATTTATTGTGCAATAGGAACCCAGTTCTTCGTTGACATAGACCCTTTAATTCCCTTCATCTAAAATTTCGTTTCTATACAAAACTTCACAAAAACAAAACATATTATCAAAATAGAAATTCGCAAAAATGCGAAAACGAATTAAAGTTAATTTCACTGTTAGAAATTAAGAGCAAATATTTTCTTTTATTTTTCTTTTATTTGGATATAAAATCGTTAAAAAAATAATGATTTAATAAATGTCAATCTAAATAAAGATACAATGTATCTTATAATAATTACTCCATACCTAATTACGTGCGATCCGGCCTCTTACATACCGCGTCCTGTATACTGCACAGTAGCCTTTTCCAGGTTTTTGCCACTCGCATTTTAAACTCCTCCCTAACTATTGTTAACGGATTAATTTACATTAATGAAATATCACAAACCGATTAGAAGTTTACGACGTGGTTCTTTGTGTAAAATAGGTTAAACGTTAATCACGTGATATCAAAATACACTGATCGGATAAAATTGCTCATTATTTTGCACATTATTGAAGAAAAAAAACATCTATTCTTCATTGTGGGATGGTGCATAAAATAATTGATGTTAAAAGTTTTTTGGTTGGAATATCCTTGTTCAACACTTTCATTATAAACTGCATCGAATGTGTCCACCACGATTTTCTCGTGCAATCATTAGTGTTGACACCTAGGAGCACGATGAAATATAAATAATCACGGAACCATCCAATTTTTATAATACACGTATTGCAAATTGTGAATGGTGGGTCTGTGAAAAATTTCATGCCGATCCGATTTGTCATTTTTGAGAAACCCGCAATTAAAAAAAGTCTAGTGGACGTGCCTATCATGTATCATGTATCCTTTTTCCAACACATTTATAAATAAATATATACACAATACATGAAACACATCTCTGCAAAAACTAGTTAAAGTAGCAGAACAGAACAGAACAGAACATTTTGTAAATGGAGGCCTCCGGCCCATAATACATAGCATATAATAATACATCAAATTATTATTTGAGTTATGCGCCACATTAATATATATATATAGATAACCAACTCAAAATATTGTTTGAGTAATACGTTACAATTTCTATATAAAGAAGGTATTCATACAGGTGTATTATTTTCATTGTATGGATATAACAATTTACAGATATAATAAGCTAATATTCGGAAAGTTGTTTCATTTTCGTCTGCCATTAATCTATAAAAATAAGACAGAGTTGGTCTTCCATGATACCAACTATCAAGATAATATGTTCGCAGTTGCACAAATTTAGGGCATAGAAAACGGACATGTAATTCACATTCTATTACAGATATATTACATATATCAAGGCAATACAGACATAACCTATTTTCTCTTTGTATATTATTGTGTCTGCCAGTTTCTATTCGAAATTATGACTTGAACAGCGGAACTTTGATAATGCAATTTGTGTGTTTTTGACATTTCAATATTCAAATATCTTTCAGTATTTAATAACGTTTTAAAATATTTATATTGTTGACATCTCGCAGAGTCATTTACGTTTTGATGCCATTCTTGGTTTTTAATATCTGATAATCTTTGTCTAAAACTTCAAATATCAATGTTTCCAATGTCCTGGGTTCAAAGCAAAGCCAAAAACATATGTAAACAATATGTTTTTAACTTTTGTTGCCAACATACTCTGTCAGCATCATCTAAACATTTAAGCATTTATAACAATGTTTAGGACATCTATTATTCGGCATTTACAATAACTTACACTAGTATTTTAGACATTGGGTATAATAGGTAACACCTAACGGTGAACGTCCACATTCACCTAAAACAATGCAACTATTTATAGAATTGTTAACCATTGTGTGTTTCCGACAAAACATAGTTTGTACACTTTCAATACGTTCACTGTACGTGTGTCCCCAGATTTCAGATCCATAACATAAAATAGGTTTTACCATGGAGTCAAATAGATGAAATAAGTCATTGGTTAGAAAATGGCCGAAAGGCCTTTGGTAATTAAGAATAGAAAAAAAATCGCTTTCTGGGCTTGTGCCGCTAATTTTTGGTGCGCAGATGACCATGATAATTGAGGAGTAAATAATAACCCCATATATTTGTATACATTTGCTATATTTATTCGCTTTCCTCTAAAGGTCCAAATCTCAATTTTAGCAATCTGTTTTAATCAAATTATATTCGAGCTAGCGGTTAAATTATTTAGAATGCGCGTTCATGAATATCGACTTGTTTAACGGGCCTTCATAAGTGCCGTAAACGTATTTTTTTTTATTTTATTGTATATGAAATCACATATTAAATGCAATACAATTAAAGTCAGTTATAACAAACAGCTATTTAATGTCAATACATTTTAATATTCCTAGGGTTAGGGTTAGTGCAAATGCGTTACACTGCGTCTTATATCTTAGTTAAACAGTGCCCTGTCGGTTTCGTTTCAACTCATCATTCACGGTATATATTTGGATAAACGTTAACGCCTATTTACTGAGCTATATGTGCGTTGTCTCTGACGCCATGTCCGTGTCACGAGTATGTGTCATTTTTGTGTCCCTGTATTTTCGGCGCCTGCATATAAGGGCAATGAAATGTCTTCTGAATTTCTTTCCAGATAAAATATAAACAAACAAGTTCACCCAATTTTGGTTGTCTGATATAACAAATGCTAATGTCTGAAAAATGTAGAAATTTACAAAGTCGCGGGCACTGTTTTGTAAAATAACCAATGTGTCTGGGTACAAGACGTTCCATGTTAACGCGAGTACATACGGAATATGAAGAACAATAAACACAGCAGAAACACCGATGAGTGTCCTTGTTAACTTTTGTTGTTTCCGTATTGTTCTTTCAATACTCTCTTGGTTACTCGCCATTTCAATTCTTTGTCGACTATGTTTCGACAGTCGAACTATAATTACGGTGTTGCAAACAACAATTATAACGAGAGGAATTATCACAAAATACACTGATTCGACTATAAACCATACCGTCGATAAGAACTGTTCGTAGATACAGACGTGTCGTGATGATGCAATGGCCGGTACCGCCGACGTACCAGTTAAATATGGACTCGACAACACAAAGCTAAGAATAAATAAACCAACAAGAGATATTTTCACTTTGTTTACGGTAAACCAATAATCGAATGTCAGCGGAAAGAGTACAGCGCACATTTTCTCTATAGTCCAGCATACGAGGATATAATTTGAATACACAAGACTGGCACTTACAATATATGATGTAGCACGACAGCCCTGACTGTTCCAATTTATTGATGCCTGGTCGAGACTTTTTGCAGTGAATCTCAATACGACCACAAATAAATCATTGATGGCCAAGGTCAGTATACAGAGCTCGGTTGTTTGAAACGGTCTTATGTTCACAATTATTACAATAGTTAAAGGATTCGTTATAATCCCAGGGAGATTCGTAAAATAGAAATAGTGCGTAACTAAAAGCGTATATATTTTCATTTCATATAGTCCATCAAATAAAGAAGGAAGGGGCATGTCTGTTGTTGGCTCCTTCGTAGAATTCACGCAGGCTCCCAAATAAAATCCATCGACAGTCATATTTGCGTCGCACTTGACTGTAATATCAAAAGGCGATGCCACTGATGTGTGTTCGTTTGTCGTAGTAAAATTATGTGGCAGGTATGAGGCTGTTGGACTATCGGATCCATGGACACGTATCAACGTCATTATCAGGAGGACTCGCAAACCCGGTGATACGCACATATCTACAAATAGTTACATTGGTGGCTGTATATATGCTAAATAAAACCTGGCATAAAATTTGTAATATTTTGCATGTTCCATCATATTATGTGCTGTCTGATGCAAAATACCTATACATATGTAAATACTGAAATGCAAAAGTAAAACGAATTCTTACCTGAAAATTTATATCCAAGCATTAATAACATATTTTGACATCAAATAGTGTATAACAAAAACACCTTCAAGGTCAAGAACGCCAACATCCTGGTTTCCCCAATGGTTCTTTTTGCTTATATACTCACATGAATGCAAACGCTATATCTTTCGACAATCGCATGACTGTAAGTGATGTATGGCAGAGTGTTCTTGTTGGTTAATTTTAAGTTCTGAATATAAGCATAGGGCACGCACCACTTACGCATAATTTGTTGCATGAAAGCGTCTACAACACGCATGCCACATATTTCTAGAAGATCAGGTAATAATGCGAATGGAAGTGACCATGCAAACAAGATAAACTGTTAATGATACAACTAACTTAATTAAAAACAATATATATGTAAAACAAAACACTTAACTAAATAAAAGATATCACAAATAATAAAGTTAGGGAAAAACTAATTAGCTACAGGTAGGGATTATTAATGTTTATGTATGCTAAGTAGGTTTTAACACATCTTATTCAATTTAGGTTTGGACTAGAAGCTCATGACCTAACCATTAAGTTCGTGTTTTAGTAGATTAAGGCATAGGGCCTATATGTTAAATGTCCTGCGTTCGTTTGTAATTTCCTATCTAACTGCTAGAATAAAGGTTTCTTACACGTGGCATGAACGTTGTTGTGGAATGGTTCATGGTTTGATCTTGGCATGTATATGTTTTGCTAAAAAACGTGTTTTATAATAACATTTGGCAGTATTTAAAAGATAATGAAACACGCTGCTGTATGTCTATGTCAAATATTGCAGTGTTATTTTCGACTGTTTACTATAATTGAAGGGGCAGTACTGTGTTTGAATTGTGTACTAATGCAAAGTGGGTAGTTCTCCTCGAGTGTCGATGCTCTGGTTCCTACGTCTCTACCAGTCGGTGTACAAAATTAGCGTGATACAATAAGTCGTTTTAATTACGGGCAAATTAAATGGCAATCGTCATTTTGTAATACGTATTATTACATCAAGCAAGTGTACGGTTCAATTGTTAACTTATTATTTTATTTGAATATAAAGTATCTATAATGTCCTATTAGTACTAAACCACTCATTTATATATTTTTTTCATAACCGTAATGAATAATTATTATTCAATGCATTCGGTAATTCATACTAAAACGGCTTGTTATTATCATATGATACTATTATTATTATTATTATTATTATCATTATTATTATTATTATTATTATTATTATTATTATTAGAAGTAGTAGTAGTAGTAGTAGTAGTAGAGTAGTAGTACAAACCCGCTAATACGACCACTTGGGGGTCTTAATAAAAGCGGTCTTTATAGCGGGGTGGACGTATTTTTGAGGTACGGCAGATCACCGAGTCAGTACATGCATACGTCTGTATAATTTTACTGAAAATAATGAATATTGAACAGACGCAATTTCCGATTTGTTTTCAATAAATAAATTTTATTGAATACAAATTATTTAACTTATATTATGAATATGAACCTAACATTAAGTCGGAAATTAATTAAAACTTTATTTGACTAAGTCCATATAAGGTTCAGCATTCATCAGTGTTACCCACTGGCTGTCAGCTAGTGTCAGTTAACGTAATGTAATACACAGTTGATTTGTTAATCCCTTATCAAAACATTTGTACCATTGTGTTTCACACTCTCCTTTTATACCGCTTTTGCAGTTGGTTATTTCCACGACATATGTTGTTAATTGATGATGTTAAGTGTCAACGACCAAATGACAGTGGTCGCAATAACGGGGTTATTTTGAGAGGCATTTGGTACTTTCGGTCTGGGGTTAGTGGTCGTAATACGGAATAGCGGGGTGCCCGTAAAATCGGGGTTTGTGACCATTGAAATATATAAGAAAACAATCGGGTCTTTGAAAAAGGGTCCGCTTTAGCGGGTCGGTCGTAAAATCGAGGTGGTCGTAAAGCGGGGTTTTGGTGAATATATAAACAGTGCGCATTGGGACGTGACCATGTTATAGATTAATGGTTTCTCTCGAAAATAGGTAAATCATATAAACGGTATGTAACTGCACTGAAATTGTAACGTACTGCACTGATACAGCGAATGATTATATTCTATTATACATTACTATTGATATGAATAAATGTCTAAGGTGGCAAAAAAGAACAGCGGGTTATTTTTGAACCAAGGTCGAAAAGGTGCCATACACCAAAAAAAACGCCGTCCCCCCCCTCCCCCCCTCTAAACCCGCTTATGTATAATATATTTAAGCACTCTATGACAGTTGCACGAAGTACAGTCGAAACACGATACTGCGAGTCGCGATACTACGAAATGACGGTATACTACGAATAAGGCTGCTGGTCCCGACCGTTTTCCTCATATGTTTAACTACAAAAAGATGCGGTACTACGAATTCGCGATACTACGAAAGATGCGTTCCTACGAACAAATTTTCTGGTCCCATCATAATGTTTGGATTGAAATGTTAACGCGATACTATGAATTATATTGTCAATGACACTTTTCACACATTCTCAGCGAAATTTTCACACCTCTGCCCAGCCAGACACATAGTCAGTTTGTTTGCACCGTGGACAAAGATAGTTGTTAACAAATTTATTAACCATTTTAAGCCACTTTAAATGAAGCAGTGTGAGATTTGCGTTTGACTAAATTACTTTCGTATATGTCACTGCGAATTCGATTACTGTGCGTGGATTGATTTTATACCTTTTTTTTATTTATAATGCAATACATATACAATTGTAATGCCAAACGCAATTACTTTAAAAAGTGTGCTAATGTTCATAAACGCTACGACATGACGCAAAAACACGTAATGTACGAAAATTATATTAATACCGTAATTTCCGAAAGATGTGATACTACGAAAATCGCGATACACAGTGTCTCCCGTGACTATTCGTATTGCGTTTCGACTGTAAATGGGATGCTGATGTTACTGAGACAGCAAGTTAAGGGCATGATTGTTTGTTTTTTAATTTTGTCATTGTCATTATTGTCAGGCAATTGATAAATGAAAAAAAAATAAAGAAAAAAACGAAATAAAAACTTTGAGCACCGATTATTATTATTATTATTATTATTATTATTATTATTATTATTATTATTATTATTATTATTATTAGTAGTAGTAGTAGTATTATAACTATTAGTATTATTATAAGTAGTAGTAGTTAAATTTACATCTAAATTTATTTGAGTGTCAACGTTAATTTATCATACTCCATTACATTTATTTAACCTGTAAATTGTTCGATCAATAGCTTGCAATAAAACTAATGGATTTAAAAACGCCTATTACACATAACACGAAGATAGGAATGTACTGCTTATATTTGCCGTTTAAATACACAAGTGTCATTGACTTTAATCTTGTAAAGAAATTGTTTGGTAGATATTCGATATCTTGATGTGTCTGCTAACAATTAATTCTCCGGTGAATATTGAATAGTTCGAGTACTGGTCTCTCAACGCGTTGTGTGCAGGATAGGGTTCGATAGGTTTAGAAATGTTCATTATAGAAATATGGATCAGAGATTATGTAAAAAAAAATGTCCTTAATACTGCTTTGCCTTTGATAATAATATGAGGCGTGTCGTTGAAAAACCGGGCTTAACGCATGTGAGTTAAGTGTCGTCCCGGATTAGCCCTGCAGTCCACACAGGCTAATTCATGTTTCATCAATATTAAACACACAATGCGTGCACGGTATAAACTGGAAAACTTCAAAGGATTTCCCAGGCATAATCATATTTACATTTTTATCTTTATGTAAAACAATACATAATCTTTAAACAAGATATTGGGCGTCTGTGGGGATTTTGCAAATATGGAATGTAAGTTGAACCTTCCGCTCAATAATTTAAAACTGGTTAGTTGTTTATTCCCTTATAAATCTGTCACATGTTAGACTTGATCAGAACGACACACACTACTCACACACTAAATATCAATATCTTATTTTACGTTACTTCGTTTTTTAAACATTTAAAAAATAAACGTGTGTGCCCTACAGTTCCTTTGGGATTCTCTAAAAAGGAAAAAAGAAAAAAAGAAAAACATTATTCAGGTTAAAGAGAACAAAACCGAATATAATGCGTGTGCGATAATAAATGCATTGAGTAATCGGTGCATAGAATGCTATACCATTATTTATTTTGCCACCAGTATTCCAAACTCGTTACCACTCCCCTTATTTTATGACCATGATGTTAGAATTTATTAATGCGGAACTACTCGCTTAGAATGATCACTACATTTGATTGGATATTTAAAAAGTATTGAGAAGGTCAAAAGGTGGGTCAGAAAGCTACGGCGATTGAGGAGGAGCTGTCGGAAGCAGCATAATAACAGCAATAAAACAAAAAGCGGTTTTCTAGCATAATATGCTTATACAAATGCAGACTATGTAGGATTACTGACATTGACACATCGTCGAATATCCGCGTGTGATATGCCGTTACACTCTATAAATGTAGTATATGTTATGAATAAGCCCTGGGTTACCGAGGATGACTTTGACATCGACAAAAGCGTTATTGCGCTATTGATCCATGTTGAACCGAAATGTATTTCAACTAATACTACCGTATCCAAGTATCGATCGTCCCCTAGTCAACGCACAGTCAACAAGACATATATAAATGAATGCGGCTCGATCCAGCATTTATGGGGTATTTAACAGTTAAAGATTTGTCAATGAATAGAAAACAGGTGGGCGATTTAAAATAATTTATTACAAACAGATAACATAATCAAGACATAATCCTCAACAATTCACCTAATAAATACATGCAATAAATAGATAGCGTAACAATCAACACAAAACAGAATGTTAGGCATGAACATTTATCAACAGTTAAAATGTAGCCAGTTCCTGAATAAGTTTAAATCTGAAATAATATACTTAACATTCAGTTTTAACTTATAAATGCACAAACTGAAGAATAATTGGTTTGACTAATACTTTATAGTAGAAATTGTGTGATTAATGTTATAGCATTACGTTATTGAAGTGATTGAATGTTGTATGTCGAATGATGTGTGTAAAATTTTATTTTATAATATAAACTGTATATCACCTGTTTTACATTAAAACATACAAGGCATGTCGTATGCTGCAATATTACTTTAGGATATAAATGTAATAATGTAGGTAACAGTGTTACTTTTTAGACTACACCGTATGATGTGTGTTACATTTATAATTTGTAACATAGTTCGTACAGTATATTTTACATTTGCATTGCGCTGCGTGATAACACTTTATGTATCCAGTAAACCTTCAATAACCAGTCAGAATAACATACTAGTACCGCGGCAGCTCACTGCTGACAGAGATTGTGTCGTTTGCGAATTCCGTAACAGGAGTGAGCACTTTTCTTCAAACGAATGCTTTACGTTTGTTACTATTTGGACACAGAACTGGTAAAGACAATTTAGCGAATTTGCATTTTGGCTCGTATTACACATATTTTCGAATAATAGCGCTTCTCCTCTAATCACCGCCTTTCTAATCAGCCACTTGTGGTAAATTGTCAGATGTCAGGAATGTTCTGCCGCTTGCGTCCTCGGCGTTATCCTGCAATGGTGCTTCATTCATGATAGGCTCAGCAACAGTAAATTGCTTGGCCTCATTTACGGGCGTATCTTTCTCATTGAACTGTTCGACTGCCATGTTAGATCTTGGCGTTGGATTCTGATTATCAGTTGATCGGACTATAGTATCTCGCCGACTATTCTTCGCGACTGTACCCTTGTAAATTTGGTTGTTAACATCATCTGATAGATTAACGTTTTTGGGTTGCTGACTAAACGACAAGGGTTCTTCCGGCTTTATACGTGTCTGCTTCTCATGTTTTGTCGGTGGCGTTCTAGTTGGTGTTTTATTAGCCCTATCCCTTGACGGCGTTTTGCTAGAGATCTCTGAATGTTTGATGCTAATTCGTGAATCCAGTTGTGACCTCGGTGTATCGAACGGCACGCCAGGTTCCTCCTCTGGTGACAGTGATATGTTCTGTCTGTCGTCTTGATATATATCTCCATTCTGCATCTTCTCTGGAAGGTTATCGTATGTATCAATATGCTCGATCTCATTGAACGTTTGTCGTAGTTTGAGAACGTTGCTGGAGGTAGATTTATTCGTAGTCAGCGCTTTATCGTTTTTTACTGCCGACGGGAAATTAACGAAGTCATTTCTTACGCATTTCCTGGACATGTTGGAACGCTTAGCCTGTTGTATCAAGATTTCACCGTGTGTCATGTTGTATGTAGGTGAAACACCGGGATAGTATTTTGCAATTTCCGCCGGGTTGATCTCAAACGGCGTGTAGTCTTTTGATTTTCTGTACCTGCTTAGCGTTTGTTCAAGTTCCATTGAAAGTTGCCGCTCTACTTTGGTAGGCTTCCCATGTCGGCTCATATAATCTAACGTGTTTTCAATTCTACCGATATTACGATGTAACCCTGCTCCATAGTTCTCACAATAATCTACATAATCTTCACTTAGATTGTCTTCACCGTGTTTGTGTCTTTTCTTCAAACCCGTTGCGTATATTGATAGCGAGGGTACCGTGCCTGTGCGGTCAAGATGGTCATAAAGAGGCGTCTTGGCGCGTCTCGCCCGGCCCTCTCGTAGCTGTTTGGTCGTGTTGTACAGCATGCTGGCGGGACTCCCGTGACGCACCGACGGGATATAATAGGAGTTCGGCGTTCTGCTGACTGGAGTAGGAGTGCTCTCCGCTGGTATTGGTCTGCTCTGGTGCAAAGGTTCCCCGGATACCCTGATCAACTGCTGCCTTTGAAATGACTCGGCCGTTCCAGGTTTTTGAACTGGAGGGTAAATCC